>CM060926.1:75175983-76425983 GCA_030737875.1 Allium sativum
TATATGTATGTATGAAATGTGAATAAAACATATATATGTGATAGTGATATATAAAATGGTTATGTGATGGAATAATTATTTGTTCGTTAAAAATATAATTTTTAATGTATATATTGAATATATGAAATGGTCATGTAATGGAATAATTATTTGTTCGTTAAAAATATATTTTTTTAACATATATAGACATTGTATAAAATTGTCATTTATATGGAATATTCAATTTTGATTTAAAATTGAAATGGAAGTTGAAATCGTTTTAAAACGAATTTATAAACGATTTATAAAATACGTTATATGGAAATATATGAAATGTATATAATATATGTATTATATGCCCTAAATAGAATGTGGGGCGCAGCGACCGTTTGCGAATTTCGACCATTGACTTCGAATTGACGTTACGGGAGGTACGACCATCGGATTCTCGTAAAACCGGAACTGTTGGGTTCATATCGGAAAGAGCTTTCCAAAGAGTATAAGAGATTTGAAATCTAGCGGTTGGATTTGTAATTATTTCCAAATCAAATTTGGAAAAGGTCGCTGTAAGTACAGTTTGGTGGCCGTTATTGGAAACCGACTATGGGGGACATAAAAAAATTGATAATTTGTATAAAATCATGATAAATGATTTGGATAGATTTTGGACGAAAAATTCTAAGTTTGAAAAGATAAAAATATATTTTTATCTAAATGAACTAGTTATTAACTAGAATAATAATCCAATATATTTATATAAATAAATTGGATTGAAATGGTTTTAAAATAACCAGAATTTTGCAATGTATGAATTGGAATGGATTTGAATGGAAATAATCTTTGGAATATTTGGATATTGGATTCCGTGATTATACGGATATTGTGGAGGGATTTGGAAGATATATATATCGGGATTCCAATACGATATTTGTTGGTTTCAGAATTTGATGTTGAATATAAGCCGATACTATTTTTATTCAGAGCCTTATATTTAATATCAAATTGGATTTTGGGTTTATCGTGAACTGTTTTTAAAAGACATTTGTTCTTTAACCCAGGTAAAAGCAGGATTAATTTTCCTAAAAGTTGAAACAATCATTAAGTAATGGTTTTAGAGATTAAAACAAAGAAGAGTTTTAATAAATCTTTAATTGGATTTGAATAAATGAATGGTGATTAAATTTACCAAAGCATGAGAAGTGATATAAACCAAATATATTTGGTTGTTGATATGGATTATGATTGATTGATTGTTTGGATTTTGCTCGACTAGTTTATGAGCAAAATATGCTTTTACATTTATCATTTGATTGGGTAAAAATATCTGTGTGCTATAACCTTGTGAAACACTTCACGATTTGACAATAAGGTGTTTAGCGATGTTTTTTTCATTTCAAATTTAATGAATGGTTTTGAAATGATATTTTCCTTAAATGGAAAGAAATGTATTCCTGATTTTGGACAGGGAATGTTTTATAATTTATTTTTTTATAAAACAGAAAAAATTCTTAGGGCTGTACCCAATGATTTTGAAATGATTTGGAAGTGTATTATAGTTTTACATTGTTGTTCATTGCGTATCCGATTAGTTGCTATTGATAACGTATCTGTTTGGTGGAGGAGAATTTATTCTCTTGCTTAGCACCCTTCTTTGAGACGTACGAGCTCAAAGGTTATGCGACTAATGGTGACTGGTCATATGTGTGAATTGCTGATGTGAAGTACTATAGTTTGAAAGAACTTGTGATTATTATGTTGTGAAATGATTTTCCCCACTTCGGGATATAGAATGATTTAGAAAGTAGGTGGCTAAATATTCGGGTAACCCGAGAGCGACTAAAAGTATGGGCTGGATCCAGGACATTAGTGGTTGATTGGTCAGCGTGTAGCCTGCTCCATAGTGGGAGGTGTGCACACACAAACACACACACACACACACACACACACACACACATATATGTATATATATATATATATCGGTTCGGTTAGGCGTGTACAGCCTTGTCTGAGGGTCGTGCTCGGTATTTTGTTTGCATACTTGTTTGTATGCATGTTATGTTTTGGAATTCATATTTCCAAATATTTTGGGTTGAGATCCCGAAGTTAAATTTACTTTGATATAAAAGCTAGATATGTATTTCAAAATGATTTGAAATAAGAAATCAGGAATAAAGTCCAAAGGAATAATTTCTGTAAATTGAATTGGATTTGTAAGATCTTAATTCGGGATTAAGCCTAAATCGGTAGATTGGGATATTGCATGTTGATTGATGCATAGTAGATCCATATCTCTATTACTGATTGTTGTTTATACACTAGCATTCATGGGGGTAAACCTGTTCCGCATTAGCGGCATGGTCCTGTGATTTACCTTATCATTTATATAAGTTAATTTTAAATGTAGAGTTTCTCACACCAGTCCCATGACTGACATGTAGTTTGTTTTTCCCTTGCAAACTTGGGTGCCCCTATTTTCCACACGGGCAGTCGAGTAGTTTATTTTGCAGATATATATTGAGCAGGATTATGGATTGAAGCTTAAAGCTATGTCCAGAGCATTGATAGTCTTCCGCTGTGTTAGTTTATTTATTTCCGCTGTGCACTGTATTACATTTATTATAAATAAATCTTCCGCTGTAATTTTTTTTTTGATATACTATGATATTGTATACTCTAATGTCACATTATTACGATGTTTATAAAAGTCTTCTGTTATTTGATGTGACGGCCCGCCCCGCACCAACTAACGTTTCCCTCGAAATGCTTCGTGCAGATGTTTAACCAGCACAGGACGGTCGTCAAAGAAAGGAAAAGAAGGTATTTGAACTAACAAAGAACCTATAGAATGTCTCATAGCACATGGAATAAAATATAATAATAACATTCTTGACATAAAACAGGCGAGACAGTGCATAAGATGAAAACTAAAACATAATCATCATAGCAGCGGAAATTCAAAATACAGCTTACTACAACTTCAACATACTGTCTCTAAAGCAAAGAAAAAGGTGCAGTACTAATGCCCAAAGTGGTGACCAGCAACAACACAGGGAGAATACCTATCTATATCATATGTGGAAGCCACTTGCTCATCTCCGGTACAACTACCCATGCATATCACCTAACCTGTCTCTAGTCTGCCAGTTTAAGAGCACCCAGAGTAATAAGAAGATACATAAAACTCTAGGTCAGAGAAAAGTATGGTATGACCGATAAGCAGCTAAACAGAACAATAACAAGTATACTAAACCATACCTGAACCTGGATCTGCAACAAAAGAGTTAGCACTACATACCGTACAATACTCTAAGGTGCCACTAACATACGGTGAAAAGAATACGGGGGTTGGGGTGTGCATGTCTTAGTGATGTCAAACAATCAAGCATAGCAACCATCCTCACAACTCTCACTCAGTGCGTAAAGCATACGATATCCACCACTTTGACCACCCTACGATCACTCTGCCCATGGAGTCGTAATGACACCACTGCACTGATCCATAGCCACTGATCCTTTGCTATGTCCACTCTGCCCCATGGAGTCATGATGGATCCACTGCACTAGCTCATAGCCTTTCTACGATCACTCTGCCCCATAGAGTAATGACTACCCCACTGCACTGATCCGCAGCCAATATCCATCTTTCCGTGGTGAGTCAAAGCAATAGACGTCGATAACCCCTTTGCACATGTCCCGTAGCAAAGTCCAATCATGAAGTTAACTCGTTGGTTCCCAACTAGATCCTGAGTGCAAACTTCCCTTTTTGGAATACCTTTGCATCTCGGGTTTTAGTCTTCTCCGGATCGGTCTTCATCTAATTCTTAACCCATGCCTCGCGTCCAAGCTCCTCGGTTCGGTTTACAGTTTCCCCCTCTGGTTCGGATCGGTTCTCTACTCCTTTTCCAGTCTGTGGTCATCAGCCCCATTCGGGTCGGTTTGTGCTCCCTCCATCGGATCGGGTCGTGGTTCCCCAGCTGGATCGGGTCGGGTGCATCCGCCCAGGCCTTTGCTTCGTGATGAGAATCCGAATCGGAGCTTCTGGTTCGTGGTTGGCACTTCGGTTCGGGTCATGGCATGTAGGCCATGAGTGGGTCGGGTAAGAGATCTTCAGATGCGAGCGGTTCGGATCGTGTGGCTCTCTAAGTGAGCGGGTCGGTTCAGTGCCACCATCCACGAGCGGGTCGGTTCGGGGTTCGGGGGAGGGGGGAGGGGATCCGATCTGGTCCTCCTGCATATTTCCTGCACTTTGTCCAGCGAGCTGTTTACGCCATTCGATGGCGTTTTCGACCAATCTAACACTTCTAGACAATCACAAAGCATAGCATACAGTCATAGTAACATATAGAATTGACCACAAACACCAAAACAACAATATGATATGTTAAAATGGATCAAACATACCCAAAACCCATATTTTCCCTTAATCATGCTTAACCATAACTAATGATAGGATTAGCAAAACTTATCCAAACCAACCCAAACCCCTAACAGAGGTCTAAATCAACATTTAAGAATTTCTAAACATTTTTCCAGAATTTAATCTTGCATAATTTCATTAATTAACACTAATCACTCTAATTAACTGTAATTAGTGTAAAAACAAAGCTAATCACTCACCTTTGCCACAAATAAAACTTTCAAAACAGAAACTCCAATGATTTGGGCGAATACTGATGTCTAACAGCAGCTCCAACCTTGCTTTAGTGTTATTCCTACTTAATTTAGTGTAGGTTAGGCTAATCCTTGATTAAACGGTGATTAGAGATGATTCTAGATGTTGGAGGCCATTGTTGGGGTTTCTATTATGTAAGTGGTGGCTGCAAAGTGACTAAAAATCGAAATCCCTAACCCTAGCATCCCTTAAATACCCCAAATCCCGAAATACTCCACTGGGCCTAGCTGTTAATTACCCAATTAAGCCCGGTTAAGCCGTTTTTCACCTTCTAACCCTTAATTCAGCCATATCTCCCAAACTGTAAGTCCGTTTGGCTAATGTGGCCACTATACGGAAAGTAAACCATCATTCGGATCTAATGGAAGTGGTTTCAGGTCAAAACTCCTTACCAATTAAAAGTTATGGTCGAAACAAGATCAGCTATGGGCAAAATAGTCATTTAAAAATTGGCAAAAATCGTGAACATAGGAAATGACCCCAATAGTCCTTCCCCAAAAGTACACGACCATACGACTTTACATGAAAAAGAAATAAATACTCTACGATCCTTCGATGCGTAGAGTGCGGGTCGCTACATTTGTTCTCATGTGTTGTATGCCCAGAGTTAGTGTATCTGACGTTTTCCGACTCTCGAATAGGGCCTTGCAGTCAATTCGGAGGATGATGATTTCCGGGTCACTACATATGGTATCAGAGCTTTGGTTAACTCAAATCTTTAGGGTGCACCTCATCAGAATAGGATAATAGACTCATCAAAGGTAGGATTAGTAATATCCTATAAAAGAAAACTCATTAGAGATAGAATCAGTTGTATTCTACATTGAGAAACTCATTAGAGATGGGGTTAGTAATGCCCCAGAATGAGTTGGGAGTTATATCTTTATAAATTACGTATATGTGATTATATATATAATCTGATTTTAGAAAATATGATTTTTATGAATATATACAAATTATGAATTTGAAAACTAATCCACTAGTTGATTGATGGTTGTGATGTTTGATTATTAATTTAACTAGTTAAAATATTGGTGTGATAATTAATAAAACCAATATAATAATGTAAAGGCAAAATTTAGCCAAATCGAATCAAATACTTAACTGTATTGAAAACTGTTTGGTATTGCATGCATATACATGTATATACATTGACCAGGTCATACCAAAGAAGCTAAGCAGAGGAATAAAATTGTATGCCCGACAAACATGTACATGTTTACTAATTTATTGGGTTTGGATGATTTTATGAGCTGATGGGCTAGCCGCTTGGCTTTTTCATTTTCTTTTGGATTGATGAGGGCCCTGTGATGCTAGTTGCGGTTTTAAATATCAATGCGTACAAAGGAGGTAATGGTGAAAATTTTCGAAAATTTAGGTTGTTAGCTACTTTTTTGAGAAATTTGAAAATTCTTAGAAACTGAAAATTTGAAGAATAAAAGCCATAATGAAAGTTGAGTTGGTTACTTAAAAAACTTTTAGCTCCCTTCCTTTTCGAGGACGAAAAGATTTTAAGTGGGGGAGATTGTAACAACCCGGATTTTCAGAACCAATTTAAAATTTTTATTTTAACGATTTTAATGGATTATGAATATTTAAAATGGTTTATTTTAAATAATAACGATTTAAAATTTATTTTAATCGAAGTTAGAATGTCAAAATTTATTTTAATTATAAAATGAGCCTAAAATGGCGTGGTAGTTCGAAAATTCGATTTCTAATTTCAAATGAACATACAGAATTCAATATAAGTCAGGATTGGACGAAACAAGAAATATTTGAATCTGTTTAACTATATCTTTCTAACGAAGTTAAGAAACTGAGATTTCACTTTATAAATTGAAATTTATGTCAAGATTAAAATTTGAAATAGTCGCTATGGAATTTATATACGTTTTAAATTAATATATATAACCCTTAAAAATAGCCATTTTGCAAATGACCTCCGTTTTCGACGAAACCACTTTTGTTGGATCCGGAATGTCAATTTATTGCTAGATTCCAATTTTCATAATTTTTGGAATTAATATGTGAGCATGGTGAATTTAAACATGTTTGGTAATTTCAATTTGAATTTAATCGACTGGAAATTGGCCATTTTTTAAACGGTATCCAAATTCAACGAAATTAGTTTTGTTAGAACCGTATCGTAAAAACATAGCTAGAATTATTTTTATGGAATTTCTAGAGTCAGTATGTGGCCCCGTAAATTAAAATGTATGTTGAAATCAATTTTGAACGTTATATTAATTTATATTTTAATTTTGATGAAAACTGAGCGAAAATGTCAAATTGGCTTACGGGACATATCCCATTGTGTACGGAATGGGGGTATTTGGCTAGGGGCGACATTCGTTGCGTTTAATTTGGAGTTAAGATGAGCAAATTTCATATTTAAGAAATGAAAGGATTAAAAAATTATTAAAATATTTTTGTAAAAGCCCATCTGCTTGGAACCCTAACCCTCATCGCAACTACCGCCGCAGTCTTCTTTTAACATCTGAAAAGCTCAAAATTTTGAGGTGATTTTTCTTTAAATCCACAAATCAATTCGATCCAATTCCAAAGCGAAAAACAAAGAGAAGATTGAGATCTTTAAATCAAGATGGTTTGGCGAAGTATGATGAAGTGTGCAGTTCGATTTATGGCCAGGAAGTGGCGGACTTTGGGGCGGATTTTCTGGCACTGGCGGGGTTCGATTTCGTCAAGACGGGGAAGAGCATGTATGGGACGCGGCAGGGCGTCGAGTGGCGTCATCAAATCGAGCTCCGGCGGTCTGGCTTAGCGATGGCGGCGTCATTTCCGGTTGTAGCACAGGTAGACATCAGTTTCTGACAGGAACGGCGAGATTCAGGGAAAAGAGGGGTATTTTTATTAATTAATTAATATCGTATTAAATTATCCAATGTAAATAATACCGTAACTTACTCATACGAAGTCCATATCGAGCGAAAATGGATCCGTTGCGATCGTGGAGCCGAGAGCTTCGCAACAAAACTGACCAGGTCCAATTTGGAGCACGTTAGAATTTCAGGCAATTCCAAACCGTTCAGAAATAAAGAATGGAGGAGCGGAAACCTAAGGTGAGACTTTCTCGCTATAATTTTTTTGTACAGTTATTTTATTTTATTTTATAATTGCATATATGAATTGTTCCATGTCATCCACAAACCATGGACGATTTATTTGATTGTATTGTGATTGTGAAGTGAAATGTTGTATAATAAATTATATATATACAATGTGTAAATTATATATATATATATATGATGTGTAAATTATATATATACAATGTGTAAATTATATATCTACGATGTGTAAGTTATATATATACGATGTATAAAATATATATATATATATGATGTGTAAAATATATATATATATATATATATATACGATGTGTAAATTATATATATGTGATATGTAAATTATATATATATATATATATATATATATATATATATATATATATATATATATATATATATATATACGATGTGTAGTTTATATGTATAAAATATGAATAATATATATATATATATGAAATGTGAATAATATATATATGAAGAATGTGAATAATATATATGAAATGTGAATAATATATATATATATATATATATATGAAATGTGAATAAACCATATATATGCGATATATAAAATGGTTATGCGATGGAATAATTATTTGTTCGTTAAAAATATAATTTTTAA
The DNA here is from genome assembly GCA_030737875.1 of Allium sativum. Taxonomy (NCBI): domain Eukaryota; kingdom Viridiplantae; phylum Streptophyta; class Magnoliopsida; order Asparagales; family Amaryllidaceae; genus Allium; species Allium sativum. Next base: position 75,184,343 of record CM060926.1, read on the forward strand.
CGTATATATGGAATATATGAAATGGTCATGTAATGGAATAAATATTTGTTCTTTAAAAATATAATTTTTAACATATATTGACATTGTATAAAATTGTCATGTATATGGAATATTCAATTTTGATTTAAAATTGAAATGGAAGTTGAAATCGTTTAAAAATGAATTTATAAACGATTTATAAAATACGTTTTATATGGAAATAGACGAAATATGTATAAAATATATTATATATATTATATGGCCTGAATAGAACGCGCGGCGCAACGACTGTTCGTGAATTTCGAACATTGACTTCGAATTGACGTTACGGGAGATCTGACCGTCGGATTCTCCTAAAACTAGAACCATTGGGTTCGTATCGGAAAGAGATTTCTAATAATATAAGGTATTTGAAATTTAACGGTTGGATTTAGAATTATGTCCAAATCAAATTTGGAAAAGGTCGCTGTAAGTGCAGTTCGGTGGCCGTTATTGGAAACCGACTGTACAGGCCTTAATAAAATTATTAAAAATATTAATAATATGTTTAAAAGCATAATAAATGATTTGGAAATATTTTGGATGAAAAATTCCAAGTTTGAAAAGATAAAAATATATTTTTATCTAAATGAACAAGTTATTAACTAGAATAATAATCCAATATTTTGATATAAATAAATTGGATTGAAATGTTTTTAAAATAACTAGAATTTTCCAATGTATGAATTGGAATGGATTTGAATGGAAATAATCTTCATAATATTTCGATATTGGATTATGTGATTATTCGAATATTGTGGAGGGATTTGGAAGATATATATATCGTTATTCCAATACGATATTTGTTGGTTTCAGAATTTGATGTTGAATATAAGCCTATACTTTTTTTATTCAGAGCCTTGTATTTAGTATCAAATTGGATTTTGGGTTTGTCATGAACAGTGCTTAAATGACATTTGTTCTTTAAACCAAGTAAAAGCAGTACTAATTTTCCTAAAAGTTGAAACAATCATTAAGTAATGATTTTAGAGATTTAAACGAAGAAGAGTTTTAATAAATCTTTAATTAGATTTGAATGAATGATTGGTGATTAAATTACCAAAGCACGAGAAGTGATATAAACCAAATATATTTGGTTGTTGATACGGATTGTGATTGATTGATTGTTTGGATTGTGCTCGATAAGTTTATGAGCAAAATATGCTTTTACATTTAGCATTGGGTTAGGTAAAAATATCTGTGTGCTAACACATTGTGAAACACTTCACGATTTGAAGATAAGGTGTTTTGCGATGTTGTGTTCATTTCAAATTCAATGAATGGTTTTGAAATGATATTTTCTTAAATGGAAAGAAATGTATTCCCAATTTTGGATAGGGAATGTTTTATGAAACAGAAAGAATTTCGAGGGCTGAACCTGATGATTTCGAAATGATTTGGAAGTGTATTATAGTTTTACATTGTGGTTCATCGCGTTTTCGATTAGTTGCTATTGATAATGTATTTGTTTGGTGGCGGAGAATTCATTCTCTTGCTTAACACTCTTCTTTGAGATGTACGAGCTCAAAGGTTATGTGATTAATGGTGACTGATCATATGTGTGAATTGCTGATGTGAAGTACTATAGTTTGAAAGTACTTGTGATTATTATGTTGTGAAATGATTTTCCCCACTTCGGGATATAAAATGATTTAGCAAGTAGGTGGCTAAATATTCGGGTAACCCGAGAGCGACTAAAAGTATGGGCTGGATCCAGGACCTTAGTGGTTGAGAGGTCAGCGTGTAGCCTGCTCCATAGTGCGAGGTGCACACACACACACACACACACACACACACACATATATATATATATCAGTTCGGTTAGGCACGTACAACCTTGTCTGAGGGTTGTGCTCGGTATTTGGTTTGCATACTTGTTTGTATGCATTGTTATGTTTTGGAATTCATATTTCCAAAGATTTTGTTTGAGATCCCGAAATGAAATCTACTTTGATATAAAAGCTAGATATGTATTTCAAAATGATTTGAAATAAGAAATCGGGAATAATGTCCAAAGGAATAATTTTTGTAAATTGAACTAGATTTGGAAAATCTAAATTTGGGATTAAGCCTAAATGGGTAGGTTGGGATATTGCATGTTGATTGATGCATAGTAGATCTATATCTCTATAACTGATTATTGTTTTTACACTAGCATCCATGGGGGTAAACCCGTTGCATGTTTGCGGCGTGGTCCTGTGATTTGCCTTATCATTTATATAATTTAATTTTAAATGTAGAGTTTCTCACACCAGTCCCATGACTGACCTGTAGTTTGTTTTTCCCTTGCAAACTCGGGTGCCCCTATTTTCCGCATGGGCAGTCGAGTAGTTTATTTTGCAGATATATATTGAGCAGGAATCTAGATTGAAGCTTAAAGCTGTGTCCAGAGCATTGATAGTCTTCCGCTATGTTAGTTTATTTGTTTCCGCTGTGCATTGTATTACATTTTTTGTAAATAAATCTTCCGTTGTTTTTTTTTGATATACTCTGATATTCTGTACTCTGATGTAACATTAGTTTGATGTTTATAAAAGTCTTCTGTTATTTGTTCTTATGTGTTATATGCCCAGAGTTTGCGTATCTGACGATTTCCGACTTTCGAATAGGGCCTTGCGGTCGATTCGAAGGACGGGGATTTTCGGGTCGCTACAAATACACGACACCTCTGCCTACTCTCACCACAATAACAACCCATATACAAAATTTCCACTCTTCATCAAACTACCCTGCTACTACTTGTCAACTTCATTTCCGTTACTAGAAAATATTCACAAACTTTCGACTAATTCCTTCATAAGCTTACTGACTATCTCCTTTTTACTCTTCAAGTTGCACCATCACAATAAAAAGTCAACCACCTGAATTAATTCTGACTTGCCTCGTCTTCAAATTAAAACGCAGCAACAAAACCGCAACCTAGCGATGAACCATCTCTCCTAATTAGCAAACACCATCTAACCTATGTCAAATTTGGAACAAAATTGCCTACCTTCAACAACCACACCCACGAATTTGAAAAGGAATTGGAACCATCCAAAGTCGTGAGTTCCCAAATCCCGAAGCTATTTCTAAATGCTGATTTGCTTCTTTCGAATAGATTTGATAGAGAATTTTGAAATGAGATTTGAGAATTAAAAATTTGGATTTAGAAATTCTGGCGGTTTAAGGGATACAAACTTTTCTTGTTGCGTCACTTAGTAATTATGGTAAAAGTGAACAATAGAGAGGGGAAGAATAAGCGGCCGAATATTTAATTATGATATATTGTCGTAAAAAATGATTATTTTAAACCTGTGCCCTATAAATTAATAGTTTGATGTAAGTAGGCCCTTATGGTAAAATTCCTCTAAATTTTATTGAAAAATTAAGATATTTTACACCATCCAGAGCTTGGCTAGGAATCTCTCTGATTCCCACTACAAAAGTATATAGTTTAGCCTTTTTATTAAAACTTAATTTCCAAGAGCGTACCTTGGGATCTCGCTGGATCTCATACATAGATAGGAGACTTAGCCACCATCATTGTCTAATTCCCACTTGATAATTGATGATGAGGCCCCAAAGTGAGCTAGGCTTGCTACATCCCTTGCAGTTGATGGTTATTCCTGTTGAGTTGTTGCAATTTGATTTTGGATGTATTGTTGTAGTTGTTTGTTCCTCACTTGCTCTTCAATTACGTATCACAAGTGTTTGCGTTCATGTATTTCACATCTAGCCATTTTGTGAAACAAATAGAATTTTCCAAAAGCAATGTCTTTTGCAGTGGAGTCCCATCGTGTCTGCCTTCTTGTTTTAAGGCGGTCTTTTATGTCTGTAAAAATCTGTTCCTAACTCGCATTCAGTCATGTATATAAATCATACTTTAGCCCTTTTTCATTTGGTTTGCAAGGCCTTGATCGCTATTATCTTTCTATTTCCCTTTGTTGTTTCCATAGTTTGATGGTTCTCTTTCCCAGATATGATCGACTTGAAGGGATTCACGGTCCACTTTCGCATCTTCCTACCTTAGAAATCTGTAGGTTAAAGGAAAAATCTCCTAGATCTTGTGGGCGATCCCTTCCTAATGAAATCGTGAACTTAAAATTGTCCGAGACACAAGATATTATGGCCATCTAAACTACTAATGTAACAACCCGTAAATTTTGTCAAATTAAAATATGGATTTTAATTGATTTTAATGGATTATAATATTTGAAATGATTTATTTTGAAAATTAATGAATATTATTAATTTTAAAACGAAGTTCGAACGTATAAGTTTATATTAATTATAAAACAAACTCGTAACATCACGGTATTTTGGAAAATTTAGTTTTGAACTTTAATCAACTGTACATAAATCAAAATAAGTTGGATTTCAGTAAAACAAAAAAGTTAGGATCTATTTAATAATATCTTTCTTACGAATATGAAAATTTTGGATTTCTTGTTATAAATAGTAAGTTATATCTAAATTAAAATTTCAAATAGTCGCTATGGAATTCGTTTATAAATTATAACGATTAAATAAAACGATTTTCACATATATTGAATACCGTTTGATTAGAAAATTGTGATATCGAGCCTAAAACTCAAGTATGTTTATTTTACAACAATATGATGTTTTATTGGGATATGTGCGATAATAATAATTAGTTTAATATTAATTTTATAATTTAGGAATTTAATAATATTAAAATAAAATTACATAGGCCCTAAAAATAGCCATTTTGCAAACAACCTTTGTTTTCGATAAACTAGTTTTATCAGATCCGGAACGTCAAATTATTGTTAGGATTAAAATTTCAAGTCAACTGGAATTCGTATGTAAGCAAGATTAATATAAACATGTGTTAAATTTCAGTTATAATTCAATAAGCTAGAAATAAGGCCATTTTTCAAATGGTCTCCAAATTCGACCAAACTAGTTCATTAGAACCGTATTTGTGAAACATAGAGAGATTTCAAAATTCATAATTTCTTACGCCAGTATGTTGTCGGGGCAAATTAAAGCGCACTTTGAAATTCAATATTTAACGTTATATTAATTTATATTTTAATTATGTGAGAAAAATGATTAAAAAATTGAATTAGCTTATGAAACCTATTCCATTGTGTTCGGAATAGGGGTATTGGGCTTGGGACGTCAGTCGTTGGGATTTGTTTGGAGTTCGAAGCGCTAAACTTCATAACGAAGTAATGCGTGAATTAAATAATAATATAAAGTTTTATAAATACCTTAAAATGGGCAAACCCTAATTCCCAAATGTTTCAGTGCTACTACAAGAACATAAATGGCCAAAATTGTCTCCTTTTCTTCTCTTAATCTCTTCCAATCCAAGCTGAATCGTCTGAAACTTATAAAATGAAAATTCAAGAGCAAGGTGAGGGCTTTAATTGGGTACAGATGTGATCGATTTTCATGAAGTAATTTGGGAGAATTTCAATCTCAAACCCGCAGACTTCGCGCACGTTTTCTGGTGCAAGGATGAACTTGAGCTCGATGTTGGAGAATGGAGTCTTGATGACAACAACCTTATTTCAATTATCATTATTAATTGATTACAAAATATATACTAACATCTCTATCTAGAATATATATACATATATACATATACCAGATTTGTATATAGGACTTAAATACTGAAGACTATACAGTTTGAGAGTTTCAAGAGATTCAGAATTCAGAAGAGATTCAAGACTCATGAGTAATCAAGTTATCATAAGTTCAATAGTTCAAGAGTTCATGACAAATTTAGTAATAGAGTCTAGTTTATATGTAAGACTCTGAATAGCACTCCAGGTTCAAATTCAAATTCTGATTTTCAGATTTCAAATTCAAATTCTGTTTTCAAATCATTTTCAAATTATTCTTTCTTACTTATGATTTTAAATAAAGATAAAGTTTTAATCTATATAAGTTTATATAGTTATATAGTTATGTGTATATATATAGTTTTATAGTTTTAAACCTTTTAATTTTATAAATATGTTTATATATTATACATTTATGTTTTCATATGATTTTATACTTTAGAATACTCATCTATATCACTAAGTTTTAATTCAAGAATTTCCAGAATAATACATACAATTAAACACTTGAAAAATAGTTTTAAAAATATTTTGAACACGCATATGTTGACATACAAGGGTCATAAATTCAATTTTTAAATGAAGTGTCTTTTCATTATTTGTAACATTCCAGAAGCGTTGCAACCTTTCAAATCTTATAAATAAGGGTTGATTTCGAATTTTTTGATTATTCTTCTTCTCTATCTTTACCCCTTTTCATCCCCACCATTAATATTTCATATTTATCAATTTCTACACTTTTACTTTACCGATTTCTACTCTAATTATGTAAAACTTCTTCTTTTCTCTCTCTACACTCATTACTCTTTGAATTTAAGTGCTATTGAAGAGTTGTAGGGATATTGTAATCATTTGGGAAGTGTTTGGGAAAAGGTGTGTTCCTTATAGCCTTGAAATCAAGGAAAGGGAGCGGTGGTAATCTTATAGCTGTGAAATAAAGAGCGGTTGGAGCGGTGGTAATCTTATAGCCGTGAAACCAAGAATGGTTGGAGCGGTATTAACTTGTAGCCGTGAAATCAAGGGGATTGTACTTGGATAGTGATATTAATAAAACTCTGCGCAATCTAGCGTTGCATGGGACAGGACGTAGGAGTAATCCGTACCATTAAAAATCCGGTGTGTTCTTTCCTTTATCTGCATTTTATATTTATCTGTTTCGGTGCTTGTGTTTGATTATGTGTCTGTGATTACCTCTGTTGTGTGTGTGTAACGTCCCGGAAATTTGCAATCTTTGGTCATCGACATAAAACCCACGTCGATTATCCAAACATCGAAAATACCGGTAGTTAATGAAAGAAGTTAGAGGGTGAGAATAGATAAGATAGAAACTTAGAACAGAAGAAGAAGAACATAAAACATCATAGTAACACGAATCTCATAGCGGAACGAATAAAATATAACATAACTTTGAAATAAAAGATTGTACTTGAATATACATATCATTATCAAAGTACATCACTTATAACACAGCGGAAATAAACAATAGCTATATAAATGCTGCTGAAGCCTCCTGCTCCAGCTTTCCAAGTATATCTGTAAAATCCCGACTACTTGACTGCCCGTACAAAATTGGGCAACCAAGAGTTTAGGGAAAACAAAACAAAATAAACTCTGGGTCAGCCATGTGACTGGTGTGAGTAAACTCAAATCATTTGTTTAATTTTTAAAATCCTTTCTAAAGAAATGATAATCGTAAGACCCTTCCACACATAAACACGGATGGCATTTACTATACGATAACCCAAAATATTTCTAAAACGATACTTGTTTGTTATTATAATAATGTCTAGATAAAGTAAATAGAAATCTAGCAGAAACGCTTGCATCTAACGTTCTACATATATAATATACAATCAAAATCGCCGGCTCTTATTTGGGGAATGGATTCCAACTATGACAAGGTATGGACCCGCATTCCGCTGAGTGTACTCTAGAAGCGATACACTGGAGTTCAGCAAGAACATCTTGCAACTCAGCCACACATGACTGACCCCTCATTTCTCTTGAGAGCACCGAATATATTGCCACCCCTCGGTTAGTATTTCAACATAACTGTTCTGGGGAGATACAGAACTGAAAGAAGTAACAAATATGAATATTCTCTAGATGGCGACAATATACCCTAATTGGTTGCGAACCACCTAGCCGTGCTGCCTGCCCGATTTCTGTCATTTCCCAGTTGATGAGGCTCGAGGTCAAAACGTATCTTTTAACATATCACTCCTCCATTTACTTCGAATGTCACATCGTCATACCCGTCAAATCACAAATTGATTTCCCCAAAAATACCACGTGTGTAAGCTAAGAGAAACAAATTCCTCCGCCACCAACATAAATACGTTTGAAACGATCAACTTACGCGATCTGCCAGATATACTCTGTCAAACATCCGTCTATTCAAGTTGTCTTGGGACTGGACAAACCGAAGGTACTATTCTATAAATCCATCTTAGGAAATTTCTACCTAGGATCGCCAAAATAACCCTTGTATAAACTTTGTCTTCAATTTGTCTTTGATCTATTTGATTCGAAACGCTAACGCCCATACGGAGTGGTTTCTCGGATAATAACCCAACCGGTCTCTTCGTATTGATGACGGAAAAATGGTCAAAAACTTTGATAGTCTGTGATTTAACTATCAAAGGAAAGCAGGTATACAAACGACGATCTTATTTCCAAGTGGAAATCTTATCTATCAATTCATCAATCCATATTTATCCATTTAAATTAATTTATCATTAATTTATCCATTTCCTTGTTTCTCGTTTTCACACATTTGTAAATCCTTATTTTCTAAATTTAGAAAATATACGTTATTGACTTTGGAAAACGTTTCCATATTTATTCCCATTCTTATTTCCTATTATTAGAAAACATTTCTGATTCTTATTTGGAAAACATTTCCAAAACTCCTTCGTTTGGATTTAAACAGATGTTTAAATAAAACATCGCTATGCCTAATCACCATTTCGCTTATTAACAAAATTCACTTAACCATCCTTTACTATCAAACTTTAACCATTCCTTAGTTAAGAAGGAAGTCAATCAAGTTGGGGTATAATTACCTCTCAGACCTTAACTGAACAATGTTTTAACTTCGAAACAGTCAAAGTTTATCTTTTATATCTTTAACAAACTTCCTTACGTAACTCTCGGATTCTATTTACGAATCCTACTTCCTTATTGAAATATTTGATTATAACTATAGCGTTATAATCCCTACTTCTGAAATATCTAAATTCAAAATATAACTTTTATTCCTTAATTCAAATAATTAAACAAACACTAATTTATTAAAATATAATCTTGATTTAAAAACAGGAAAGTAAATATTACTTTTCCGAGTTTGATATAATCGAATTTCAACGTATAAATTTCTCTTCGAAAATTCTATTTCGAATAACTATATTTGATAACTCTTCCTTTCGAATAAACTATATTCGATTATCTCTCTTCGAATAAATGATATTCGATTAAATCTCTTTTCGAATAAACTATATTCGATAACTCCTCTTCGATTCACTTAGATCGCATCGATCACAATGGTTACGCCTGATTCCCTTAGGAAACATCCGACCGCCGTAGGCTATCTGCAGCCCTGCGAATTACACAAGCAGTCGTGCTAAATGGCAACTCATCTTGAATAACTACGTCTGTTTTAACTCTATCTCGAATAACTATATTTGATTTAACTTCATTTCGAATGACTATATTCGATTTAACTTATATTTGATTAACCCTAACTCCATTAACTCTAACTCGATTTACTTAACTCGATTAGCTCAATCGTTATAACTCTTATTCGAATAACTTTATTCGATTAACTCCATTCGAATACCTATATTCGATAATATTCCTTTCGAATAACTATATTCGATTAACACTCTTCGAATAACTAATATTCGATTAACTTACTTTGAATAACTAATATTCGATTAACTTACCTCAGATAACTTATATTCGATTACTCCTTTCGAATAAACTATATTCGATTATCTTTAACTCCATTTAACTTTAGCTCGATTAACCCCAACTCGATTAACTTTAACTATAATCAATTTACTCTAGCTCTAATTGATTAACTAAAATTTCGATTAACTCCTCTAACTCATTTTGATTAACACATTTTGATTAACACATTTTGTATTAACACTTACGCCCATATTCAGTTTCAGATATCGATGTTGAAATCGATTCTTATTTCTCTATATAAGTCCTAACTTATATATTCTATTTATACAATGATAAATATTTTACTTAATTTATAAAATATTATTTATAAATTATTCCTCTTAATTCATCTATTAAAACATATTCTTATTTAATATCAAATTTAAATAAGTCGTCTCAAATTTTCTTTTATAATTTGAAATCTCCTTTTTAATAGTTCTATTCATTTTCCAAATATTTATTTTATAAAATCTTATTTATTTTATAAATAATTCTTCCTTTTTCATATTTCTATTTATTTAACAAATAAATATTTCTTCTATCTTTCTGGTTATTTAACAAATAAATATTTCCTTTATCCTTATATTTATTTAACAAATAAATATTTCCTTTATCCTTCTATTTGTTAAACAAATAAATATTTCCTTTTTGATTCCATTTGTAAATGTTTTACAAATATTTCCATTTCGATTTCATTTGTAAATGTTTTACAAATATCTCCTCTTTTTACTTTATCATATTTATGTACCAATAAATATTTCCGTTCACAATATCATATTTATTTTCTACATAAATATTTCCTTTTCAAAACCCTTTTGATTTTATAACCATTTTCTTTTATATATAAAATCCATTGATTTTATATAAATAATTTATTTTCAAAATACACTTTAAAAATCCCCTTTTCTACATCCTAGCATTTCTTACGGTATTTAAAATACCAAATAACAATGATCGATATCATTCAAACACACATAATCAACAACAGATTATATATCACATCATATATCACAATATATGAAACAAAACATTATTTTATATATTGAGGAACCCAGTTGGGTTCCTCCAACCTGTTTCCCTGCATCACAGATGTTAAACAATATAATTAACATTGATTTCATTTCAATATGAAATATTCTACTAAACGGATCAATATTTGATTACGATTTATATATATCGTCATCTATATTTTCAACCAATACATAAGCAATTCAACCAAACAGTTAACACACAACAATCAACAAATAAATATCATTTCTAAAAATATGTTATTAAAATATAACTGTTCAGAGTTAGTGAGATTTACTCACTTTGGCAGTTCATCACTTGTTTGTTTGATTTAAATCAAACAATTTATTTCGCCATAAATTCAAACGAGCTCCAATCCACTCCCAGTCAGTTCCATTGTGGAGCTCTCGTTCATACGATCCTAATGGAGCCAGTTTCGCTGAATTTCGATAATATATGAGGAAGTTATTGCATTTACAAGTTATGACATGAATTAATTTTCTATATAATTCAAATTATTGTAAGTTGGGCTTAACCTTTCAAAAAGGCCCACCCGCTACCCTTAAAGCCCAAGACCCCTCCCTATACCTTCTTCCCCAATTCACAAATCACGCTTCCAGTAACTCAAGCTTTCCATTGCCGATCCTTTCTCCTAAACTCCCTCCTTCTCTGCTACTTGTAAAATCAAAATAAAACCATCAAAATTCACCTCTCTCTTTCCTTTTTAACATCAAACCACCATTCCAGAACTCGAGCGTGCCAATGGATTTCCGTCCTCCGACCGAACAACATGCTGCCACTAGTTTCATCGACAGCTTTCTTTTTGAAAAAATCCAGAAACAACACCAATCACTCTATTCGTTCTCCTGAGTTCGGATTCGAACTCGAAATGGTTAAAAACCCATTGTATCTCACCACAAAGTGAACCCTAGGTTGCCGTTGTTCATTTCGAGCACCAATGGAATTGCGTCGCACACCACAAAACGAGTATAGGATTGAAGAGAATCATATAAGGATTCCATATATAAAGTGTTTCCAATTTTAAGGAATTTATTCTGAATTCTTTTGATTTATCTTTGAATGAACTTTCAATGAAGGTAAAATGGTTACGACGGAAAACAATTTGACCGCTGAAATGTATTGTTTAGGGTTTTCAAAAGTTAGGGGTATTATATAGGTAAATAATAATATTTTTTAATTGATTATTTAATTTTACTTTAAGCAATCTCTAATTGTATTCGTCCTCCTAAATTCCTGTGATCACATACGATACCCAAAAATCATGTAAATGGGCATATGACTAGAGTTCGACATTACGGACCCAACGAAACTGGTTTCGTCGAATTCCGACTTCATTTGCTCACACAGCGTATTTTTAAACGTCAAAATATCGACTGTTTTTCACTTTAAAATTGCCCACAGCCACATACTGACTTCAAAAATCATGGAAATTGAAATCTAACAATAATTTGACATTACAAATCCAACAAAATTGGTTTCATCGAATTTGAAGGTCGTTTGTAAAACTGGATATTTTTAAAGCTCTAAATAACCCATTTAAATTTATAAATATATTTAAAAATAAATAAATCAAACATTTAAAATTAAATATTATCGTATATATATCCAAATAAAATATCACACAGCTTTGAAATAACATATTTGGATTTATATCTCCATATTTCAAATCCAGAGTTAAATCGGTATTAAATTTATATTGAAAATCCATTTAAATATAAATAAATTATAAAGGAATTCCATAGCGACTATTTTAAAATTTGATTTGGACATAACTAAAAATCTACACGACGAGATCCTGATTTTTCTCTTCCACCAGAAAAATATACTTCACCAGCTCCAAACGTTTCTTGTTTCATAGAAATCTGATTTAAAACGGACCCTGTATATTTAGTTGAAGTTCAAATCGCCAAATAGCGAACTGTCGCGCCATTTCGAGCTCGATTATAATTATAATATAATTATACGTTCAAACTATCATTATTTAAATATATTCGATATTATAATTAAATTCTAAGCTGAATTAAATCTTAGAATTAATCCAATTCACAGAATATTGTGAAATTCTAAAAATTCTAGTTATTTCAGAATTAAATATATTATCCTATTGTTTACATTAATTAAATATTCCATATAATTTAATTAAACACTATTTAATTCTCTATATCACCATTTAAATAATTAAATTAATTAATTATTATACCGAAAAATACGGGACATTACATTCTTCCCCCCTTAAAGTAATTTCATCCTCGAAATTGCCAAGGTAGAAAACAAACCCTATTAACTGGGTTAAACATTATCATTTTATTTTTGCTTCAGTTTCAACTGAACCACTTAATTCCAATTAAAATATTAATTCATTTCTATTAACGAAAATTTCCAAAAATCCTGAAAATTTTCTAACACCCAAAATTTCCGAAAATTTTGCCAGCAGCTCCTTTGTACGGTTCAATCGGTACAACTACTACTCGTCTCTCTAGGCCATCTCCAACCCAAAAAAAATCAAACAGCCAAGCGGCTTGCCCAATGGGCTCATAAATCTCCAAACTCATATAAAAATAAACTTGTACCTTTTTGTCGGGCATATCATTATTTCCTTTACAGCTGCTATCAATTCAGCATATACCAATGTTATCCCAGTCAAACTCCAATCACTTACCATTTGCTTATAACCAAGCCAAATTTCATTTTCAATCTCAAGTACCGTTCTTGATTTTCAAATTCTTAACTCACCAACTTACTTGATATCATTCTAATCCAATTCAGTTACCATTTAACTTGATTTATTTTAATCCCAATTTACATTCACAAATTTCTATTTAGATTCGTTTTTATTTCAACTATCTATTCCTGGGAATTTAAACAGCTTTGCTTTTCTAAAACCAAATATCCTTTTCTGGAATTTTCAAAACAACTTTCTTTTCTCAAACAATTCAAAAACAAAATCCTTGGTAGTAATTCGTCAGTTAGAAACTCGAAAACGAAGACCGAAGATGCTGCTCAGTCATCATCGGAATTATTTTCTAGCTATCAAAGCGAGTTCAATACTATATCACTTTCAAAACCATATCTAAACACTTCCAGTTTGAATTCTATTTCAAAATACCATTCTCAATGTTGTAAAACAATTTAAAATCGCCCAGGATTTTAAAATTCTCATATATTCACTTCAAATCCATTTACCAACACCTTTCCTACTTTTAGGAATTTTTATTCAAAATCTGGTTTTAATTTTAGATTCAATTCATTTCATAACACTTATACAAATTTTATTTGGTTATATATATACCCATCTAAATTTTTATAATCTTACTCGATTATAATAACAACCAATATACTTTAATATTTCCAATATATATACTTTATATCAAAATATAAATTTGGGTAAAATTATTTCGTTCACCCTCTTTAAAACGTACTATGTTGGTTTATCGTATTCAAGTGTTTAGTAACCCTTATCGATACAGTGGATCAAACTGATCGACCAAAATTCACAAACTACTCAACTAATAAATCTCCACAATATAAAACCATTTTTATAAAGTCTACAAATACGTTCACTTGGATATATACATTCAACTCAATCTAGGGTCTTACTAACCCTATCTTTGGTCATCGACATAAAACCCACGTCGATTATCCAAACATCGAAAATACCTGTAGTTAATTAAAGAAGTTAGAGAGTGAGAATAAATAAGATAGAAACTCAGAATAGAAGAAGAAGAACATAAAACTTTAGAGTAACACGAATCTCACAGTGGAATGAATAAAATATAACATAACTTTGAAATAAAATATTGTAATTGAATATACATATCATTATCAAAGTACAGCACTTACAACACAGCGGAAATAAACAATAGCTATATAAACGCTGCTGAAGCCTCCTGCTCCAGCTTTCCAAGTATATCTGTAAAATCCTGACTACTTGACTGCTCGTACAAAATTGGGCACCCAAGAGTTTAGGGAAAACAAAACAAAATAAACTCTAGGTCAGTCATGTGACTGGTGTGAGTAAACTCAAATCATTTGTTTAACTTTTAAAATCCTTTCTAAAGAAATGATAATCGTAAGACCCATCCACACATAAACACGGATGGATTTTACCTTACGATAACCCAAAATATTTCTAAAATGATACATGTTTGATATTATAATAATGTCTAGATCAAGTAAATAGAAATCTAGCAGAAACGCTTGCATCTAACGTTCTACATATATAATATACAATCAAAACCGCGGTCTCTTATTTGGGGAATGAATTCCAACTATGACAAGGTATGGATCGACCTTCCGCTCAGTGCACTCTAGAAGCGATACACTAGAGTTCAGCAAGAACATCTTGCAACTCAGCCACACATGACCGGCCCATTGTTTCGCTTGAGAGTACCGAATATATTTCCACCCCTCGGTTAGTATTCCAACATAACCATTCCCGGGAGATATAGAATTGAAAGAAGTAACAAATATGAATATTCTCTAGATGGAGACAATATACCCTAATTGGTTGCGAACCATTTAGCCATGCTGCCTTCCCGATTTCTGTCATTTCCCAGTTGATGAGGCTCGAGGTCAAAACGTATCTTTTAACAGATCACTCTTCCATTTACTTCGAATGTCACATCATCATACCTATCAAATCACAAATTGATTTCCCCAAAAATATCACGGATATAAGCTAAAAGAAATGAATTCCTCTGCCACCAACGTAAATACTTTTGAAAGGATCAACTTACGTGATCTACTGGATATACTCTGTCAGACATCCGTCCATTCAAGTTGTCCTGGGAATGGACAAACTGAAGGTACTATTCTGTAAATCCATCTTAGGCAATTTTTACCTATGATCGCTAGATTAACCCTTGTATAAACTCTGTCTCCAATTTGTATTCGATCTATTTGATTCGAAATTCTAATGCCCATACGGAGTGGTTTCTTGGATAATAACCCAACTGATCTCTCCATATTGATGACGGAAAAATGGTCAAAAACTTTGATAGTCTGTGATTTAACTATCAAAGGAAAACAGGTGTACAAACTACGATCTTATTTCCAACAGGAAATCTTATCGATCAATTCATCAATCCATATTTATCCCTTTAAATTAATTTATCATCAATTTATCCATTTCCTTATTTCTCGTTTTCACACATTCGTAAATCTTTATTTTCTAAATTTAGAAAATACACGTTATTGACTTTGGAAAATGTTTCCATATTTATTCCCATTCTTATTTTCTATTATTAGAAAACTTTTCTGATTCTTATTTGGAAAACGTTTCGAAAACTCCTTCATTTGGATTTAAACAGATGCTTAAATAAAACATCGCTATGCCAACTCACCATTTCGCTTATTAAATAAATTCACTTAACCATCCTTTACTATCAAACTTTAACCATTCCTTAGTTAAGAAGTATGTCAATCAAGTTGGGGTATAATTACCTCTCAGACCTTAACTGAACAACGTTTTAACTTCAAAATAGTCAAAGTTTATCTTTTAAATCTTTAACAAACTTCCTTACGTAACTCTCGGATTCTATTTACGAATCCTACTTCCTTATTGAAACATTTGATTATAACTATAATGTTATAATCCCTACTTCTGAAATATCTAAATTCAAAATATAACTTTTATTCCTTAATTCGAATAATTAAACAAACACTAATTTATTAATATATACTCACGATTTAAAAACTGAAAATTAAATATTACTTTTCCGAATTCGATATAATCGAATTTCAACGTATAACTTTCTATTCGAAAATTCTCTTTCGAATAACTATATTTGATAACTCTTCCTTTCGAATATTATATTCGATTATCTATCTTTGAATAAATGATATTCGATTAACTCTCTTTTCGAATAAACTATATTCGATAACTCCTCTTCGATTGACTCTAGATCGCAGCAATCACAATGGTTATGCCTGATTCCCTCAGGAAACATCTGACCACCGTAGGCTATCTGCAGCCCTGTGAATTATGCTAGCAGTTATGCTAAATGGCAACTCGTCCTGAATAACTATGTCTGTTTTAACTCTATCTCGAATAACTATATTCAATTTGACTTCATTTCGAATGACTATATTCGATTTGACTTATATTTGATTAACCCTAACTCCATTAACTCTAACTCGATTGACTCAATCGTTATAACTCTTATTCGAATAACTCTATTCGGTTAACTCCATTTGAATAACTATATTCGATAATCTTCCTTTCGAATAACTATATTCGATTAACACTCTTCGAATAACTAATATTCGATTAACTTAGTTCGAATAACTTATATTCGGTTACTCCTTTCAAATAAACTATATTCAATTTTCTTTAACTCCATTTAACTTTAACTCCATTTAACTTTAACTCCATTTTACTTCAACTTGATTAACTTTATTCGATAAACCCTAACTCGATTAACTTTAACTCTAATCAATTTACTCTAACTCTAAATGATTAACTAAAATTTCGATAAACTTCTCTAACTTATTTTGATTAACACATTTTGATTAACACATTTTTTATTAACACTTACGTCCATATTCAGTTTCAAATATCGATGTTGAAATCGATTCTTACTTCTCTATATAAGTCCTAACTTATATATTCTATTTATCCAATGATAAATATTTTACTTAATTTATAAAATATTATTTTTAAATTATTCCACTTAATTCATCTGTTAAAATACATTCTTATTTAATATCAAATTTAAATAAGTCATCTCAATTTTTCTTTTATAATTTGAAATCTCCTTTTTAATAGTTCTATTCATTTTCCAAATATTCCTTTTATAAAATCTTATTTATTTTATAAATAATTCTTCCTTTTTGTCATTCTATTTACTTAACAAATAAATATTTCTTCTATCTTTCTATTTATTTAACAAATAAATATTTCCTTTATCCTTCTACTTATTTAACAAATAAATATTTCCTTTATCCTTATTTTTATTTAACAAATAAATATTTGCTTTTTGATTCCATTTGTACATGTTTTACAAATATTTCCCTTTCGATTTCATTTGTAAATGTTTTACAAATATCTCCTCTTTTTATTTTATCATATTTATTTCCCAATAAATATTTCATTTCATAATATCATATATATTTTCTGAATAAATATTTCCTTTTCAAAACCCTTTTGAATTTATAACTATTTTCTTTTATAAAACCGTTTTTCTTTTATATATAAAATCCATTGATTTTACATAAATAATTTATTTTCAAAATACATTTAGAAAATCCGCTTTTCTACTTCCTAGCATTTTTTACGCTATTTAAAATACCAAATAACAATGATCGATATCATTCAAACACACATAATCAACAACAGATTATATATCACATCATATTTCACAATATATGAAACAAAACAGTATTTTATATATTGAGGAACCCAGTTGGGTCCCTCCAACCTGTTTCCCTGCATCATAGATGTTACAAAATATAATTAACATCGATTTCATTTCAATATGAAATATTCTGCTAAACAGAATCAACATTTGATTACGATTTATATATGTATATCGTTATCGGTATTTTCAACCAATACATAAGAAATTCAACCAAACAGTTCACACGCACCAATCAACAGATAATTATCAGTTATAAAAATATAACTCTTCAGAGTTAGTGAGATTTACTCACTTTGGCGGTTCATCGCTAAAGAACGATAAACTGTTTGTTTGATTTGAATTAAACAATTTATTTTGCCATAAATACAAACGAGCTCCAATCCACTCCCAGTCAGTTCCATTGTGGAGCTCTCGTTCATACGATCCTAACGGATCCAGTTTCGCTGAATTTCGATAATATACGAGGAAGTTATTGCATTTACAAGTTATGACACGAATTAATTTTCTATATAATTCAAATTATTGTAAGTTGGGCTTAACCTTTCAAACAGGCCCACCCGCTACCCTTAAAGCCCAAGACCCCTCCCTATACCTTCTTCCCCAATTCACAAATCACGCTTCCAGTAACTCAAGCTTTCCATTGCCGATCCTTTCTCCTAAACTCCCTCCTTCTCTGCTACTTGTAAAATCAAAATAAAACCATCAAAATTCACCTCTCTCTTTCCTTTTTAACATCATACCACCATTCCAGAACTCGAGCGTGCCAATGGATTTCCGTCCTTCGACCGAACAGCATGCTGCCACTAGTTTCATCGACAGCTTTCTTTTTGAAAAAAATCCAGAAACAACACCAATCACTCTATTCGTTCTCCTGAGTTCGGATTCGAACTCGAAATGGTTAAAAACCCATTGTATCTCACCACAAAGTGAACCCTAGGTTGCCGCTGTTCATTTCGAGCACCAATGGAATTGCGTCGCACACCACAAAACGAGTATAGGATTGAAGAGAATCATATAAGGATTCCATATATGAAGTGTTTCCAATTTTAAGGAATTTATTCTGAATTCTTTTGATTTATCTTTGAACGAACTTTCACTGGAGGTAAAATGGTTACGACGGAAAACAATTTGACCATAGAAATGTATTGTTTACGGTTTTCAAAAGTTAGGGGTATTATATAGGTAAATAATAATATTTTTTAATTGATTATTTAATTTTACTTTAAGCAATCTCTAATTGTATTCGTCCTCCTAAATTCCTGTGATCACATACGATACCCAAAAATCATGAAAATGGGCATATGACTAGAGTTCGACATTATGGACCCAATGAAACTGGTTTCGTCGAATTCCGACTTCTTTTGCTCACACAGCGTATTTTTAACCATCAAAATATCGATTGTTTTTCACTTTAAAATAGCCCACGGCCACATACTGACTTCAAAAATCACAGAAATTGAAATCTAACAATAATTTGACATAACAAGTCCAACAAAATTGGTTTTGTAGAATTTGGAGGTCGTTTGTAAAACTGGCTATTTTAAAGCTCTAAATAACCCACTTAAATATATAAATATATTTAAAAATAATTAAATCAAATATTTAAAAATAAATATTATCGTATATCTATATATATCCAAATAAAATATCACACGGCTCTAAAATAACATACTTGGATTTATATCTCCATATTTCAAATCCAGAGTTAAATTGATATTAAATTTATATTGAAAATCCATTTAAATATAAATAAATTATAAAGGAATTCCATAACGACTATTTTAAAATTTGATTTGGACATAACTAAAAATCTACACGATGAAATCCTGATTTTTCTCTTCCTTCAGAAAAATATACTTCACCAGCTCCTAACGTTTCTTGTTTCACAGAAATCCAATTTAAAATGGACCCTTTATATTCAGTTGAAGTTCAAATCGTCAAATAGCGAACTGCCACGCCATTTCGAGCTCGATTATAATTATAATATAATTATACATTAGAACTATCGTTATTTAAATATATTTCTTATTCTAATAAAATTCTAAGCTGAATTAAATCTTAGAATTAATCCAATTCACATAATATTGTGAAATTCTAAAAATTCTGATTATTACAGAATTAAATATATTATCCTATTATTTATATTAATTAAATATTCCATATAATTTAATTAAATACTATTTAATTCTCTATATCACTATTTAAATAATTAAATAAATTAATTAATATACTGAAAAATACGGGACATTACAGTGTGATTCATATAGTAAATCATTTAAGTTTAAGATTTCTGTAAAATCCTTAGAAACATTACTCACCTCCTCTAGTGTTATTCTTGTCTTAAGATCTGCATTTCGCATTCCCTAACAATTGGTATCAAAGCATAGGTTTTCAAAATGCTCATAATTTGATTTTTGGAAATACTAAATCGCAAATTCTAAAGTAATCTATAACACTAGTTTAATTTGATCTTTTAAATTTGATTTCTAAAAGTTAAAAATATTTGATATATGGATATGTTGCAAAACCATCATGGTATTATTGCTTAAAATTGTAGATAGTTATTATGAATTTGATTATTTTAAAAGTTATTTGATTATTTGAAAGGGTGCGTTTGGCATAAGTCCCTATTAAGTTTCAAAATTAGGCTCACATCCAGTCCTAAACTTATTATAAATTAGGTCCCTATTTTTTGAAAATTCATAAAAAAAATAAAAAATCACATAAATTCATTATTAAATAAAACACGTACACACTAAAAAATTCAGGTGTTAAAACAATCAAATACCGCATCAAAACCCAAAATAACAACGAAGTAGCAGGTTTTTGCATCAAAAGATGCACCTATTTGTACATAGTTGCATACATTCATGCTTATATCTCAGTGTTGCATCAAACTACAGTATACATGCAAGCACGTATGCAGTTAAACAACAATATATGCATCTTTTTATGCATATATTCAAATCTGGCATGTTATTTCAAGCATTCACAGTTTTTAGACATTGTTGCATTCATTCATGCACTTATACATGATACATGCATACATTCATGCACATATTCAGAAGCCTTCCTCCCTTTTAAATATGTTGCATACATGCATGCATATATACAGAAAAGTTGCATTCATGTATGCAACTATTCGTAACACATGCATCTCAGTTCAACTTTATATGCATACATGTATGCAACTATTACAAATATACGCATACATGTATGCATATACTCGCTGGATGAATATATGCATATATGTATGCTACTATTGGTAATATTTGCACAGATGTATGCAACTTTTTTTACGAATTCTTCTGGGAATATTTCCGATTTTCTAAATATTTTTTTTTAATATAGCACCGCACATTTTTTTCAGAAAACACATAACATCTGAAAATAGGGACCCGCTTTATAAATGAAACATGAGAGGGATGCGGTTTACATTTCCAAACCTTTTAGGGACGTCACACTTATTTTCACTATTTGAAAATTTGTTTTGTTTTACATCAAGAAGAGTAATGACGGTTGGTTAAAAGACATCATGAGGAAGAAATGGATATACATAATGAAAATCAACAAAGAAATGAGTACCGGATCAATTTACAACTTTGTATTTTCATTTACAACTTAACTTCAAACTGTACTTCTCTTTTGTAATGCCGCTGGTTTCATGTGAATCCGTCAAGAATTTACCAAGTAATGATCAAACGAAATTTTGGTGAATAAAGATAGAAGGAAACCAAAACTATCGACAATTATCTTTAAATTACATCCACAGGTTAGACTATTGTGTCCCAAATCCTTTTCTAGATTGTAGTTCTTGTTCTTGCGGTTGTTTTGATGGGTAGATCATCGGATTTTGATCAAAATTAGTGTGATATGACTATTTGAAGTTGGCTACGCAAAACTGAAAATTGTGTATGGGATTTCTTTCATCTCTCCTACTGTTTCGACTTGTTATACCCTAATATCGTCCGAATTCATCCCCAAACTATCCTCGTAACCCTTGCATTCCTTTTCGATTTTCCATTGGTTCCATTCAGTTCCGTTGAAAACTGAGGGAGATATGAATTTAGAAAGATTGATAGAAAAAGAAAAATGGGAAAAAGAGGAAGAAGTCATAGTTTATGAAAGGAAGTGGCTGTTGGGCCTATTTATAAAAGAATGAAGTATCTATTCATTCGAAATTCAAATTCAAACTCAAGGATTTGGCGCCAAGTTGGTTGAACTACTAAATTTTCAATATCTTCCTCATACGGTTTTCAAATTCAGCAAATGAATATACTATTATGGTCAGAAAAACGAGCCCATCGCAATAGAGCAGATTTCATAATCAAATTTTGGAAGATGTGAATGTGTGATTCATGATAATGGAAGAGAACAAAAAAAAGGATTGCAAAAATAGGTACACTTTACAATTATTTCATAATTATCTTTAAATTTAGGAGTATACATCTATGTACATAGTTAGGTATAAAAAATTATCATTTTTAAAATTCTAGGTAATTTGGTTTATCTATCGATACACCATAATATGCTTATCAATATACCAACCTTATTAAAATCTTTTCTTATTCTAAATTCAAATTTCATTACCATTTGATTTGGATTTGAAAGAATTGAAAGGACATCTTTTCAATATGAAAATGTTTGTTCATAACTAATTATCAACTTTGTTTATCTTCTTATGTTTCGTACACTTTGTTTCAAAAATATTTTTTTGAAATTATAAAATTATATATAATACATAGATATATGCTTGAAATAATTTAATTTTTTTTCAAACATTGTACATTATTGCAAAATATAAATTTATATATCTTTATATGTAGTTTAATCATACATAGTTTAACTTATATTTTTCATATAATTTCATAATAATTTTGGGTTACATTATCATAGATATTATTTGTACCTAAATACTAATTTTGATTTATTGGTTTATTATGATTTATAAAAATTGTATATTTAACTTAATATTTGATATATATATATATATATATATATAACTTTTATGCCTTAAATATGTAGTTTAAATATAAGAAGTTATAGTTTTACAATTATATTACCAAATTTCATCAAAAAAATTGCCATAACTATAGATTTTTTTTAAAGTTTTAACATATAAATGATTCTTTAGAAAATTAATATATTTTGATTTCTAAAGTATAAATTTAAAATTGATATGTATCAAAAGATAAATAATAAATTAAATTTTAATTCCTTTTAAAATCAGTTTTTATATACAATAATGAATATATGTTTATAGTTTACTTCATATGATCAAATTATATATTCTCTTTAAGGATCTTCAATGTTTACTATAATATTTTTAAAGAAGCACCGTACCAAAAAACTCCATATTTCCCACAAAATTATTCTAAATATTTTACTACTTATCATGAGTATATTTTTAAAAACCATCTATACTAATCTTTCAATCTCTTTCATTAGTATCATTACCTAAGTTTAGAAAACTCGAAAATTCATGCTGCCACACCTCACTCCTCAAAAATGGCAACCAATAGTACCCCTTTGTTCACTCAAAAAACTTTCTTGGGACCACCAAAACCTTTCAAATCAACAGTTCTCTTTCCGCCCCCTCCTATCAAATCATCCAGCACACTGCTTCCACTTCTAGACCCTCCTCATCACCTGAACCTGCCGATGCCTGAACCATCGCCGTCAACTGGTGCTCCTGTCCCTGCTCCTCTTCCAACGACGACGCAAATGCGAAAATGGATGGATCTTTTTGCTATGAAACCATGGAATGCTAGAGTATTCGAAGCTCCTCCAATCATGCTACAATACAAAGGGAAAGCACTGCTGCCTTCCAATGATATTTACGAAGCTGGAAAAGAAGTCTGGCAATACTATCTCGTTGGCTTCTTTCTGGATGCGCCACTTTCTTACACAGTTGCGTGGATTCACTTGCAGAATTTATGGAAGCCTTCGGGCGGGATTAAAATCAAATCAACTGGTAAAACTTTCCTTTTTTTGCTTTCAGATCCAGAAGATAGAAAAAGGATACTTTGTGCAGACCCTGTCTTCATTCGCAACAAGCTTTTTATTTTAAAACCCTGGGTTGCAATGTAGGATCCAGTTCCATTAGAAACGTACCTATCTGGATTAAATTATCGAATTTACCTTTATATGCATACTCGAAACGTGGGATAAGTTGGCTTGCAACTCAAAATGGTAGGTTTGTTTTATGGATGCGGTGACTTAATTCTTAGACCGATTGTCATTTGTGAAATGCTTGGTGGAAGTTACACCTGATAGCCTGCAACCACATGAATTTCCAGTAACGCTTCCAAATGATACCGAACAGTTAGTATATGTTGAATATATCTGGAAGCCAGATATTTGCGATGGTTGCAAAAGCTTTGGTCACAAATATGAGAACTGCTCTCTTGTAGGAAGTGGAAAATCTAATGTTAGCAGAGGAGAAACCATCATTGGCAGTGAAAAAAAAGGACAAAGGCGATCGGAACGCTAGCAAAAATGGTGGAGGAATAAACAAACAACAAACAGGGAGGTCCAACCATCCAGCTAGCATTAAACAGATGTGATCTAAGGTAGTCGGTAGGAAGAACAGTGCAGTTAGCAATACCAAAACTAGTATGCAAGTGAGTAACGATATTCGTAAAGCCAGTGGCAATAGCTTCTATGTGTTGTCTGACATCTTGGACACGATGGCTGAAACTTAGACAAATTTAGAAACTAAGGTCCAAAAATTGTCTACTATAGTTGAAGATGGGTATTATGAAGCTAAGGAAAGTGACTGCGATGGATATCTAGACATTCCTTTACCAATTTTTAATGAAGCAACCGCAGGTCTTGTCTTCGTACAAGCAAGTACAGCTTTGAAGAATGTCACTGCTGAAAAAGAATTGGGATGCCAAGCAAATGTTTCGAAAGTAGAAGAAGGAGAGGTAAGGCAGTTCGATGTGAATGTTGGTAATGAGGGCAGTTTAGCAAAGATGAATGAATTGGTTGATGAAGTGCTTTGTTATGGCACAGAATTAAGTAATATAATGGGTCTGTTTGGCTTAGGTCCCTATTAAGTTTTAAAATTAGGCTCACATCCGGTCATAAACTTATTGTAAATTTAGTCCCTATTTTTTGAAAATTCACTAAAAAAACATATATTCATATTTAAATCAAACATGCACTTCGATAAAAAATTCAGATCATAAAACCATCAAAACGAAAAACAGCAAAATAGCGAAGCTGTAGTTAAATGCATAATAGTATGCATATATTTGAATTTTCCTTCATACATCTGTGCAAGAATATCATTCACGCATTTGTGTTGATTTTCGTGCATACATCTGTGCAAGTATTGCATAATTCTTGCATAAAGTTGCGCAACAATCCGCAGGCTAATTTTCACACAAGTTCTCTTCGTGCAATACATGCATACATGTGTGCAAGTATTTCAAATAGTTGCATGCATGTATGCAAGTTTCATTCGAAATTTTTAAGCCAAAACAACTTATCCAATAGTGGCACACATGTATGCAACTATTGGCAATAGTTACATACATGTATGCAACCTTTTTTTTTAAATTTTGTGAACTTCCGAGAATATATCTAGAATTTTGAATTTATTTTTATATTGGACAAAACATGTAAAACACGGAAGTTAAAAAATAGGGGGCAGGTTTACATTTAAAACATATGAGGGATGTGAGCCTAATTAAATTTGAAAATAGGGATGTGTACCTAATATTCACTAATATGAATGACACTGGAGAGAACAGTGAAGATGCTACTGTGACTTACCAATATGGCGAGGTGAATTTAGTTGTTGATCTAACTGATGACAATACAAAGCAAGATGATCATGAGAAAAATGAATTGTCTGATTCACAAAATGCTATGCTCAAGCCATTGGATGCTTTTTTGCAGCAAAAGTTCAATCTAAACGTTTGGCAGGAGGCCAGCCCAACTAACACTGAAGACATGATTGATCAAGAAGAATTGTTTCCTCTTATTGTCTGACTAACAGAATTGTTGAATAAGGATTTGGCTGAAGAAGGTAACGGTTCAAATAGGATTGTTTCATTACATCAGAAGCTCAGTTAATGCAATAATATCCTGCCAAAATTAAAATCTGGTGAGCTCAAAAAAAATGGACTAAAAGCATAATTGAGTTGTTCAAGAGGAATATCAGAGAGAATCAAATAAGACGAACAATCCCTTCGAATATCCCCAACGCTGGTGGTAAATCCCCATACGAGAACATTGCTCCCCCACCGGGGCCCAAGCCTAGGCCCCTTAATTTTCTGTATGATCAAGTTTCTACAAGTTCTACTGAGAAAGCACTACCGAAGACTCCCATCACTCGTAGAATGAAGAAAGAGATGAAGAAGAACATAAATGAAGTTGATTACAAGTCTTGCTTCTAACGCCAGGTACTTGAAATGTGTCTCCATTACAAGTCAATATGTATGCTATACCTTGTAAGGTTGGATGAATTTAGTTGCTGTACGTTGTAAGAGTATTGGTGGACGGTCCACCTTAAAAACCACTAATTGATATGTGCATCACATATCACCTACACCTCATTGTACCTTTTGTTTTTTTATAAATAAAAAAGTGTTACAGAACACTATAAAAAACCGGCCGGCTCTGCCAAAAAAACATATGTCTAGAAATTAATATATATTACCTTTGTTTGATTGAATAAAAACTTCATTAAAATGAAGTTAGATAATACTTTAAATATATATAATAGTTAGATAGTACTTTAAATATATATAATAGATAGATAGTACTTTGAATATATTTTACCGAAATGGATATCATCACCAAATCATTCTTTATAACTTAAAATCATTCACATCATTAGTTGCATTTCATTTAATATATCATTTCATATTTCTTTGCATATGGCATACATTTCATACTACATTATTACCAATACACTGCATACACTGCATTACATATTAACTTTTACCTCCACACATAACAAATATACTATATGGGAATTATTTTCTTAGACATATATAGGAATATTAAACACATAACCTGTTTACTTTGAATTGTTTGGCTTGATTAATTTGTTTGAATTGTTTGGCTTGATTGATTGTTTGACTTGTTTGAGCTAGTTGGATTTGATATATGTGTGTGTGTGTGTGTGTGTGTGTTAATAGGCTTAAAATATACTTATACATATGTAGATATTAAATAAGATAACTATCTTTTTCACAATTTATTACATATAGCTTTTCTAATATTAAATTAAGGGGGATATTTATAGTATAGGACTAGTTAAAGTTTCAAGAAGTATTTTTGAATAAACATGTATTGTTGCTTTGGTTAGCTTAAATGAGTAGACTGATTATTTGAATTTCTTGTTTGTTTGGATTGATTTGCATGTTTGAATTTTTTATAAGTATTGATTGATCTACTTAGTTTATTATCCTTCTATTTAGTTTATTAGACTAGCATAGTCATAATTTTAGGGGGAGTTATAATATTTTAGGTTTATAATCATAGATTTGGAGGGAAATATAAAGTTATTCAATTCAAGGAGTATTATGTAGTCATTTATAGCATAGATTTAGGGGGAGTATAACTTAGTTTAGTCTAGTATAGTCAGCTATAAGTATAGTATAGTCTTGTATAGGGTACTTTTTGATAATGACAAAGGGGGAGAAATTATAAAATAGGATATAGTTAAGATTGCCATAGTTTAAGGAGGAGTTAAGGAATTCATCGTGAAAGGGGAGTAATCAAGGAATCAGATTAACATGTATGGATATTTTATAAATCAAGGTTGTCACCATAAAAAAGGGGGAGATTGTTGAAGAATGGAGTTTTAATGACAACAAACTTATTTCAATTATCATTATTGATTGATTATAAAATATATACAAACATCTCTATCTAGAATATATGTACATATATATTCTATATGTATGCAGGACTTGTATATAGAACTTATATAGTGAAGACTATATAGTTTTAGAGTTTCAAGAGATTCAGAATTCAGAAGAGATTCAAGACTCATGAGTAATCAAGTTATCAAGAATTCAATACAAATTTAGTAATAATCCTAGTTTATATGTAAGACTCTAAATAGCACTCCAGGTTTAAATTTAAATTCTATTTTTCAAAATTCTAATTTTCAAATTTCAAATTTCAAATTCTGTTTTCAAATTATTCTATCTTACTTGTGATTTTTAGTAAAGAAAAAGTTTTATATATATATATAAGTTTATATAGTTTTATAGATTTGTAAGTTTAAACCTTATAATTTTATAAATATGTTTATATATTATATATTTATGTTTTCATTTGATTTTATACTTTAGAATACTCATTTATATCACTAAGTTTTAATTCAAGAATTTTCAGAATAATATATACAGTTAAACACTCGAAAAATAGTTTTAAAATATTTTGAACACATATATGTCGACATACAAACATGTCTATGTCGACATACAACTGTCAGAAATTCAATTTTCAAAGGAAGTGTATTTTCACTACTTGTAACGTTCCAGAAGCGTTGCAACCTTTCAAATCTTTTAAATAAGGGTTGATTTCGAATTTTTTTATTATTATTCTTCTCCATCTTCTACCCTCTTCATCCCACCATTAATATTTCATATTTTGTTGATTTCTACACTTTGACTTTGTCGATTTCTACTCTAATTATATAAAACTTCTTCTTTTCTCTCTCTACTCATTACTCTTTGGATTGAAGTGCTATTGAAGAGTTATAGGGATATTGTAATCATTTGGGAAGTGTTTGGGAAAGGGTGTGTTCCTTGTAACTCTGAAATCAAGGAATGGAAGCAGTGGTAATCTTGTAGCCGTGAAATCAAGAGTGGCTGGAGCGGTGTTAACCTTGTAGCCATGAAATCAAGGGGATTGTACTTGGATAGTAATATTGATAAATCTTAGCGCAATTAAGCATTGCGTGTGACTGGGCGTAGGATTAATCTGAACCAATATAAAATCCGGTGTGTTCTTTCCTTTTTCGACATTTTATATGTATTTGTTTCTTTGTTTGTGTTTGATTTTGTGTCTTCGATCATCTTTGTTGTGTGTGATTCATATAGTAAATCATTTAAGTTTAAGATTTTTGTAAAATCGTTCAAAACTCTATTCACCCCCCTCTAGTGTTATTCTTGCCTTAAGATCTGCATTCTGTGTCCCCTAACACTCAATGCCATTTATGGTGGAGGGAGGTAGCGTGACGACGGTCATCGTGGGGGTGTTTGATGGTGGTCCGGTCATTTGTAGAGACGGTTGTTTCAAACCCAAACGCTGATAGGTTTCGGCAATAACCTGGAGACGATTACGAAAGGGGGAAGGAGATGGCATTTATTTAGTTAATTAAGAATCTTAATTATCTTAAGTATGTTATTAATGTAATTAACATTTAAACGTCCATATCTTGTCCAAATTGAATCAGAATCGCGCGAAACAACTTTCGTTGGAATCGTGAAGACGAGAGTTTCACAGTGAAGCTGACTAGAAAGAATTTGGAGCAAGTTACAGTTTTTGGTTAAATTAAATAGCTAGTATAATTTAATCAAAACAATCGTTTTATAACGATTTCGAACTGACCAACGTGAGAACTCTCTCACTCAACTAATTTTTACGGTATTCTATTCATAATTGAATATAAATATTAATTGCCTGTGATTGCAATGTTTGTTTTATGATTGATGGATATCTACAGTTTTAATGTTATTTTATTAAACTGTGAGTAAGTGTTGTCGATTAAAATGATTACATTATAAATGTCGACTGAAAACCCCATACGGTTATTGGAATGACGGTTATCCCACGCATCTCTCAAGTGTGTAGATAAGTTCACATGGATCGTGATGTAAACCGCGCATGGGTATTGGGGCGATAATCACACATATTATCCAAGTGTGTAGATATTAATCACTAGTATTGGATGTGAATTGGATGTTTATTAGCTATTACAGCTATTTCTGAATACATATGGTGTATGAAATCCATATAAATGGAATTATATGGTATTTGGTTGAATTTAATTCCAATCCGAAATAAAAATGAACGTTTTAATAATATAATATTTAGTGAAAAATCAAGTTTGATTTTGATGTCCGATTTTGGATGGACACGAAAATATTAAAATATTGATGAATATTCATAACCAAAACGAACTTATTTAATTTTATATAATTATGATTTGTTCAATTTTATTTTGAAATGAATAGTAATTCAAAATATAAAGTCGAATTAAGTACGTAAACGGCTTGTTAAGTCAAACGGATTTTTCTATTGATCTTATTTATTTTTATAATGAATGTCGAGAAAAACTGGATTTCAAAATCTGATGCATTGAAAAATATTATTATTTTAATGTTATAATAATATGGAATATTGAATTTTGATTTAAAATTGAATTTGAGATTGAATCGGTTTTCAAAACAAATTTATAAACATTTTATAAAACATGTTTACGACAAGGTTTATTTTAAATGGTTTGAATAGAACGTGTCGCACATCAACCGTTCGCGGATTTCAACAATTAACTTCAAATTGACGTACCAGATGATCGGACCGTCATATTTTCCTGAAACGAAAAACGTTTAGTTTAGAATGAAAAGAACTTTCCAACAAAAAGAAAATTTTGATAATACAATGGTTGGATTTTGAACTATATTCAATTCAAAGTTGAAAAAAAATAGCACTAGTGTTGTAAATGACGTGACATTGGTTTTTAATCAATTGTGCTATTTTTTAAATTAATAAACTTTGGGAAAAACTATGACAGATCATAATAAATGATTAGAAAAGATTTTGGATGAAATATTCCAGTTTTTAAAAGATAAAAGATATTTTTATTTGAATGAGCTGGTTAACAACTAGAGTAAGGACCAAAAAAGGAATATGCGATGATTCATGAGAATACAGTCTAATATAACCTATGAGATCTAATTGAAAATAATTTCATTAGATGAGGGGTGGGAAGAACCGAAAGGGCATTGGATATTCGACTAAGATCAAACGATGTTTTCTAGAGTTATGTAATCCAAGGATTTCAAATAACCTGTTGAGTTGTAATGGTTTAATATAACTAAAGTTTTTTCTTTGGCAGAGCCGAATGGTTTTTAAGTGATCCGTAACACTCTATTATTAAAATAAGCAAATTGTTTACAGGTGTTGTTAACCGGGAATTTTGGTGTCAACATCCGAGAGTTCCAAAATTTTGAAACTTTTTGTCCAAAGCGGAAAAGTATGGGAGATGCTGTAATAATATGCGAGAAAGTAAAGAACACAGTTATTTACAGTGGTTCGGACCATCTTGGCCTATATCCACTTTGAAGGCTTTGCTGGTTTTATTTCACTATTGGGAAAGTACAATCGAATACATTATTACAAGGAGTTTCCGAGGTACAGAGGGAGTTGGGAGTTGTCGTTGTTCAGAAAGAGTCGGGAGTTGCCGAGATCCGGAGGGATTCGGGAAGTGCCGAGGTCCGGAGGGAGTCGGGAGTTGCCAAGGTTCAGAGGGAGTCGGGAGTTGCCGAGGTCTGGAGGGAATCGGTAATTGCCGAGGTCCGAAGGGAGTCGGGAGTTGCCGCGGTCCGAAGGGAGTCAGGAGGTGCCGAGGTCCGAGAGGTGTCGGGAGGTGCCGAGGTCCATAAGGCGTCGGGGTGGAACCAAGGTCCGAAGGTCGTCGGGTGGTACCGAGGTCCGGAAGGCATCGAGTGGTGCCGAGGTGCGGAGGGAGTCGATAGCTGCCGAGGTCTGGAGGGAGTCGGGGGTTGCCGAGGTCCGGGAGGTGTCGGGTGGCACTGAGGTTCGGAAGGCGTCGGGGTGGCACCGAGGTCCGGAGGTCATCGAATGGTGCCGAGGTCTGGAGGGCATCGGGTGGCACCGAGGTCCGGAGGGCATCGGGTGGCACCGAGGTCCGGAGGGCGTCGGGTGGTGCCGAGGTCCGGAGGGCGTCGGGGGGGTGCCGAGGTCAGGATGGCGTCTGGTGGTGTCGTGGTCTCGAGGGGTACGAGAGGTTATTGGAGTCGGAAGGGTCCGAAAGGTTGTTGGAGTCAGAAGGGTCCGAGAGGTTGTCGGAGTCTGAGGGGTCCTAGAATTTTTCAGGGAGAATCTAAAGTCCGAGATGTACTTGGAAATCTGGAGTCTGAGGTGTACCGGGAAAGCTGGAGTCCGGTTATACTGGGAAAATCAGGGTTTCAAGGTGTACGGGGAAAATTTGGAGTCCGGGGTGTACTGGGAAAATCTGGAGTAGTGGCTCATCTTTTGACCCAATGCCCTTGCTACCATTAATGATGATTGGGGAGGTCCAAAAAGTCAAAAATACCAAGTGAGAACCAAGCCCTTTATGTTGGAAGTGAGGGGGTGTTTATAGTGGAAGGGTTAGGTGAGAGTAGGCCGGGGTAGGTGAGATATGAGAGATGGGGAAAAGGATAAAAAGAAATGGGATTAGCATAAATCGAATTCTAACTGTGGGATGTGAAATTTCGCATCCAAGGTGTTACTACCAAAATTAACTCCGAAACAGGCAATCAGTGAATGGCTAATAGATCATCACAAGCATAGAAGAATGATTCGTAAGTAAAGATCAAGCACTTGGTAAAACCGAGAGCATAAGGGAACAACCCGAAAGCCAGGAAACCGACACGATCATTAAAGAAAAGAACTCAAAACCTATACAAAGAAAGGATACCGGCAGGGTAGTCAAGACAGAAGGGTAGATAACGAAGGGTCACCCAAAACCGGAAGCCAATGAATTGAAAGAGTAGGAATCCTACAGACTGAGACCTAGAAGGACTTAAGGGCTATCATTATTAAATTGCTTAATATCGATGCATCGAGAGACTAGAGCATCAAAGGCGCAAAGTTTGAAGCATCAGGGAATCATACAGGAGCTAGCTACCGAGATCCCCATTAGATGATCACCGAGAGGTCACTTTAGTAAGCAACCAATAAAACATCGGAAAGCACCCCATCGGAAAGTCGGGGCCATACTTCAGGGATCTACTAAAAGGCAAGCCGGAACCTCGAAAAGAGACAAGCTATCCACAATAATCTACTTAGTGTCGATACTGACAGGGGTGGCAAATCCGGTAACCATCCGCTTGAATCATGAAGGCAAGTTCCACGAATAATTAATAGCAAGACCGAAAGATCTATATTCGGAAGCCTAATGCCTTCCTAAAGTTGTCCACACCGATAGGCTTGGTATCAGTACAAAGAAGATAGACATGACATCAAAAGGAAGTTCCAAAGACAGGGACCATCCTTCCAAGAGCCAGAACTGGCACCCTAAAAAGCCATAAGCAAAGCTAAAAGAGCGGTCGAGAGCCAAAGCAACTGGGAACAAAGGGAAAAGCGGCCGACATGGGCATCTGGTAGCCCAATAGCAAAAAGGGCCCCTGATTTGTCTATAAATAAGACCCTAGGGGTCTCATTTTGGGGACCGGTTCTTCATTTGTCATCCTTGTACTCGTTTTCTGTAGAGTAAACCCTAATTTATTAATCAATTTGGGGATCTCTATTGTAATCACTTATGTAATTCAAAACAAAGATCCGTAAATAACAGATCGACACGTAGCATATTTCTTATGAGCTTCTTACAAGTTTTCTTGGTTATCGCCTACATAATATACCATATGCTTTCTACATAGTCACGAGTTCTTACTCAAGTCTAGACCCTTCCACAAGGTTATTACGGAACCCCTTCCTACAAGCCATTTAGCCTTCTATTCAGGGTTGTGCTTAGGGAACCCTTGTCCCAGGATAACTGTTGGTTCTTGAGTCGCTTAAGCGTGATGCTCACCCCCATCGAAGGAAGAGTAACTAACCTTTTGGGATCTAAACCTTGATATCTAGGAAACGGTGAACTAACTAAGACTCGTGAAAGCTAAATAACCCCATTTTCTCCTTAGGTCCACTTCCATAGACCTACCTCCGGTGTTGACGAAAAATATTGTTAACATTTTGGCGCTAGAAGGAGGGCTTGAACCTCCGACCTTGTGGTTAACAACCACATATCGAACTGTGTTGTTCCGTCTTGGGTTGGACTAAGTTTTGAAGAAGTAGAAATCATGAATAGAAGGTCTCTATAAGTAAATAATTAGTTTCCCAAGGTTACACCAAGTATTAATGAGCCATGGACGGTCAAGAAGGTTAAGTTAGAAACCTTACATATTCAAGATAAGGAAAGAGATGTAGAGCCTTATAATCCTGATCATTGGAGCATTAACCCTTTCCATTTGGGACCAACCCCGACCTTTTCCCTAAGCAATTCTGCAACAGAGGAATGTAACCCCTTTCTTCATATCAAAGAAGCCATCCAAACATAGGCTAGGGGAACAATATTTAGGTAGAAAATTGAGAAGGGTTCCGCTTATCTTACTACGAAAAAACCTAAAAGGCAGGTGCCCCTATACCAAAACATAGCTAAAAGAAAGTTTGAGGACGAAGAGGAGACAATAGGATCAAGTGGTAAAAAGGCTAAATTCCAATGTCGAAAGAAGGCCTTCGAATCAAGATTACCAAAAGGTTGTGAGCTTACTACATCAATTGAGGGTATCTACTTCGTGACTGAACATGAGTTAAATTTTTGGCCTTCATTAAAGAAGAAACCCAAGAACGAAGCTATGTTGGGAGGGCCTTATTGCTACTACTATATGATGAATGGACATTAAACCAATCATTGCAGAGTCTTAAAGGCGATGATCATCAACTTCTTAAGCCAAGGAATACTACACAGATATATAAAGAAAAATAGTTGGCTACAATGATACATTCTTTGAGAAAAGGATTGACAATATAATTACGGAAACGAAAACCCTCTCAAAACTCGAAATGACCAATGATGGGTCAAAGCACAAATGGATAAAAACCCTTGTCACTGCCGAGTTAGCCAGGGAAAGGCACCCCTGGGAGGGGGGGTGATGTTTAAGCCTTTCTCCATGCCCAAATCAGAAAGGGCCAGGTTAAAGCATCAAAAGCGTAAGCCTCCGACCCACACCGGAAATGATCGTAATGGAGCATCTAATTAGCACGCCCTGCCATTGCTCATAGAAGAGTACGCCCTGCCTCTACTATGAAAAAGCACGTCCTACCTCTGTTCATAGAAGAGCACGTCCTACTTCTACTTATGTTCCGTGTTACCCATAGAAGGGAACACAAACCCTTATCATCGCCTACAATGGCCGGAATAAGGCCCCCCTTAGAGGGGGATGGAGTGTAAGCCTCTATCACCGCTTATGATGGCCAAGGTAGAGCATAGAAAGAGTAAGCCTTAAGTCTGTGTCTACGATGGCCCGGTTTAAGCATCTAAGACCTTATCATCGCCACAATGGTCAGGATAAGGCGCCTCTTGGAGGGAGGTCAGGTAAGTCTTTAGGCCCTGCTTGTGGATAAGCTAGCCAAGCGCACTAGACGCACCGGATGCACAGGCCTAAAGAGTGGCCAACAAACACGTACATCCTCTTCTTTGATAACCCAAAGCCCAAAGAGTGGCTCAGGAAGCACGTACCTCCTCTACTTCTTAAATCGAACTTGGAGGGGGAAACAAAACTAATTACCAAAAATGGGTTTCTAGTTTCCATTAAATACCTGAATCTGGGTTAGTTCGGTACTTCTATTAAATACCCGAATTTGGGTTAGTTCGGGATTTCTATTAAACACCAGAAGTGAGTTCCTAGTTCTCTATTAAGCAACCTGAATCTTGGTTGGATCTAATCTTCTATTATTATTGGAGGAGAATTCCCGGATGTCATCCTAAAATTCAAATTTAGAATATGGACCAAAGCTTCCAGTCATTACCAAAAAAGGCGCTCTGGCCATCTTTTGTTAGCACTCTCATTTGGATTACGAAGACATAAAATTTCACTCTCGAGGATGGATCAGCAAAACAAAACTTAGAGGAAAATTCATAGTCTATTATTAAAAGGCTTTCAAACAAAGATAGTAGTCTTCCATCTTACTTAGGGAAATTTCATAAACCTCTTATGTACAAATCATTATTATTTCTAGTCAATACAAGCAATAAGTCACATGACAAACGACCCATAAGATTTACAAGTTTATTTAAAAGAGCTGCATCACTGACTATCCAAATATGGATACATATATATTACAATAACAAACACAATTAAATGTCCTGCCTCCCTTCATCCTCGGGTTAAGGAGGATTAATGGCGTGACGAAGTGCGATGCTCAAGAGCTCGTTAAGTTTATGCACCTTTCTGCTAACTTCACCAAAGTTGTTAGAGGGTTTGACCGGAAGTTTCAAAGCCCTATCATAAGCTTTGCACATAGCCCTAAGAGACTTATTGTCATTCTCTAACTCAAAAACCTTTATACGTACATCATGTTTTTTCCTTGTAAATGCCTGATTTGATCAGTGTACCAACTAACATGGCTGAATGTATCCTCGATCAATTTGGTGTCATAGATGCTCTTCATCTCAGCCATCACTCTCTTGCACCATTCAGAAATGACTGATTCTTCTAACCCTCGAGGGGGGTTCTTCAAATAAAAATACTTTTGAGAGACTGAGGCCCTAGGCATAGTCGCGGCACTTGAAGGTTGAGACACCGTTATGATAGGGATGTTTTTGAAGAAGCATTCCCATGTCTTACATTTTGCATTAACATTTTCTAACTCAATTTCCAAGTTAGTGACGCGCTGGCGTAAACCTCTTAACTCATCCCCAAAATCGATAGAGGGTTTGGTCTTTATATACGTCTTCAATCCAAAAATAATTTTGTCTTTCCCTTTTAATTGGCCTTTCAGGGCGTCTATTCTCTCATTCAAATGCTTGATAGATAAATCTCTAAGCAAGATCGTTCTCTCTCAAGATACAGAGAGTCCCTCACTGGACCCACCCCTTTTCTCAACAGCTAATGACAGTTCATCTTGAGGTGGAAAAATCTCATGTTGGTCCGCCTGCTCACAAAAATAAAAAGTGGTTATATATAAGTCTTTTTTACTCATAAGGAAGATATTGTTCATCTAGATAAAAGTTTTCGCATGAATTTTATTTAAAACCAACTTTTAATCACTTCGAATCATATGTAAGCCAAACAGAGTTACAAGGGTTCAAATTCACGTATCGATGCACTCATTATCTACGTATCGATTTGGCATGTTTAATCCTAAGTATTTTTAAGGTCACCTCACGGTCTTTGCCCAAGAATTTAAAAGAGAGTAGAGGGAATTTCATGTAAGCACTCTTAAGCTCTCTTAGAAAATGTTTTCTTCCAAACACTTGAGATGTTGTTGTTGAAAATTCCTCTCTCAGCTTACAGGTCAAACGTAACGCGTCTTCATCGTAAATGAAGTTATGTCATAATGTTAATAAAGGAATCAGTAACCATAAATAACAAGCAGAATTACAATTTTATTTTACACATTCACAACATCAAATTTTCAAATACACCTCATGCTCATACAAAATAAATCTCTTAAACATTTCAGTAATAAACCTATCATTGCTATACTTAAGCTTTTTTGGGGGAAAATCCCTAAAAATTGAGAAAACTCTTTCGAGGTTGCAACAAGTCCCGGGATGTGGGTCAACTCCAAACTCATCTAGATAAAGCATGTGAGGGCGACGTATTAAACCTCCACTATGCTCCCCTAGAAAGGAAAAGTCCATCATTGTGTATCGTTTATAAAATTCATACAAGAAGTTAACTAAGATATCTCTATCCTCAATCAACATCCAAAATAAGGTTATTAACTCCTTCTTTTCCTCCCAAGGGGCTTCCCAATGCTTGCGGGCTTTCCTTAGTCTGGGTGCAGCCTTATGTTCTTTGTAATACATAAGCTTAGATGCGCTCTTCTCCAGATCATGATATTTGATATGCACGTAAATGTGTATATTTTATCCGCTTATTTATCTTGTTTTCTCAGATTATTGACGATGAATGGATAGATGCACTTAATCGTTCAAAAGCTTGAAGAATTGATGCAAGAAGAGTGTTGAGTTTTAGAGCAGGATTAAAGCTTGAAGACCTAAAGAAATGTTGTTGTTCAACCACCTTCTGTTCCATATTTTAAAGTCAAGATTCAATGCTTTTCATATTGATCGCTTGTCTCGGATGTTATGGAGTTCTTATTCATCCCTAAAACAATTAAAGTTGATGCCCGCAAGCTGTGACATTTGCATGTCCATTCACACGCGTTCACATTTAGCAATTTGGTTTATTTGTTATTTGGGAAAAGGGTTTTTGTCCTACATTGTGTAACTGGCCACTTATTCTTGGCTATAGCAACTATAAATACGTTGTATCTCTTTCATTTAGAATTACATTGGGTTTTATTCTATAACTCTTCTCTGGAATAAAACTATTCTTCTCCTTCTCTTCTTAGTTTTTATTTTATTTTATTTAAGTTTATGTTGTTTATTCTCTTTTCCTATTTCTTATTTAGATATGTCTAGCTAATCCCCTTTAATTAGGGAGTGATGAGAGCTTAGACTAGATTCAATATGAATCACATAGGCAAAAAGCTTAGGACTTTATTTATATAGTTCTAACCAAGGGTTAGATCTAAACCTTCATAATATGTGTCGTTTAAGAGCTATGCTCTTTCATAGGTTATATTTGAGTTTAATCTAACGCTTATTAGATTTAGATCTAATTTTTAGGGTTTTAGAAATAAAATAGTGAATCTGTCCTAATAGCCTATGGTTGTTTAAGAGTTTAGCTCCTGCATAGGCTATACTTGTCGTTATTCACATATTTGTTTCTAGAAACCTAATTATCGTTGATTCATGTTTGTGACAGAAACAAGAATTATATCTATATTAATATGTTTGGTTTAATTCATATTAATCTAGTTTATGTCATCATTCCCTAATTGTTTTCATTTATTATAAAAAACTCTCTTTTTTATTTTTATTTTCTGTTATTTTCTAACAATCTAACCTTTGGAATAACTTGATTGGATTTATTAATTTAAATAATTTTGATCCTAGAGTTCGACACCCTTTACAACAACCCTTGTTGTTTAGGAAAGCCGAACTAATTTAACAGTTGTTTACAATTGTTCCATTTATTCGCAAACAAATTTTGGCCCCGTTGCCGGGGATCAAAATAATTTTTATTAGTAAATCCTTTGGGTTATATTTTTTTATTTTATTCCTTTTGTTTTCTTTAATATATATAAGAAAATTTGTATTTGGTGATTTGTTATTAGTTATTGATACTACAATCTCAAAACAAGAGGAAAAAACTTTCAACTTTTGTTTCGATTTCTTTCCACTTTCAACCCCTTTCCGAGTTTCTTTCTTCTAATCCTTTCCTGTTTTCAATTTATTTCTAAAATATAAAATTAATAAAAAAAATCATCAAATAAAAATGAGTTTGCACCTACATTTGTTGGATTTTCTGAGTTCGTTTTCATGCATAATATATTTTTTTCACTCAAAATTTAAAACTTGTAAGCTCTAAATTCCACTTGGCCCACTTAAGGAGAAATGACTTATTGTAGCGTTCTTCTTCGATACCCCACATTATTCAAACCCAAGTTTTAGTCGATTTACGTCCATGTTTCAACAATTTTTCTTATATTGGTATACTCAAGAACAATTTTTATTGTTATAGGTTAGAAAACGTCATGTTTACATCAATATTACACTACCCACTCCGTACTTGTTTTAAGGTAGGATAACCATATACCACATCTTATTTAATATGGGTTATCTATCTTATGATACTTTGCTTATATTTCCTTTCAGCTTTTTATATAACATTAATCTAGACTTGTGTGTTGAATTAGGGTTATAGAAGTAGAGTAACTAGGGCACAAAATTTTCCTTTCATGAAGTATTGGTTTTGATTCTCTTAGTAGAGGAGGAATCAAATGAAGTAATTTATGGTATTATTCCATTCTATATCCTCTCATCATTCATCATGCAAAATGAAAAGAAAAATGAAAAAAAGAAGAAAAAACAGAAAAAAATGCAATAAAGAGAAAATCTCTGAGAATAAAATAGTCATTCTTGACTATAAACATTCATTTCCATTCCATCCACATCCATCATACCGTACTTAGAAGCGAGGATTGTATTAGAGGAGATGAAAGGAAACAAAACGTCTATATGTGCCTTAGTATTACTTTATCTTTTGTAGCTTGAAGTTCAACTAATACACTTGCCCTCATATCTATAATATTTTTTAGAACTTACAAAATTCTCCTTCATCTATGCATAACTCACATCCAATATATTATAGTTGCACTGGTGCATAATTATTCTTCTCAATATATATATATATATATATATATATAACTGATTGGGTGCACATTATCAATGTGTAGAACTTTGGTTGACACCACACTCTTAACCATCAAGGAAATTACAGTGTTATCAAGGAATTAAAATTTAGCTCGAATTTTTTTATTCAATTTTGCACCAATAATGGGATGGACAATTTTGGACTAAACCGTTGTTATTGAAGTTAGGTAAAATCCTTGGAATGTAAAATACTTTAAATATATTATTTGATTAATCCATGTACATAAGACGCTTTGGATTTTGTGGGTAGTATCCGCTGAAAACCCTCACGAGACAAAACTCGTCCTACTAGGGACACCTAGGTATTTAACGGCTTATTGCATAAGCTAAATGCAATCGTGTTTCCTACAAAAGTGTGAAATGTCATAGTTTAGATTATTCGAGGACGAATAAAAAGATAAGTATGGGGGTATTTGATATACACGTAAATGTGTATATTTTATCCGCTTATATATCTTGTATTCTCTTTAAAATAATTGATACTATGTATTTATAGTTGTGTTTCATATTATTGACGATGAATGGATAGATGCACTTAATTGTTGAAAAGCTTGAAGAATTGATGCAAGAAGAGTGTTGAGTTTTAGAGCTGGATTAAATCTTGAAGACCCAAAGAAATGTTGTTGTTCAACCACCTTCTATTGCATATTTTAAAGTCAAGATTCAATGCTTTTCATAATGATCACTTGTCTCGGATGTTATGGAGTTCTTATTTGTCCTCAAAACAATTGAAGTTGATACCATTTGATGCTCGCAAGCTATGACATTTGCATGTCCATTCACACGCGTTCACATTTAGCTATTTGGTTTATTTGTTATTTGGGACAAGGATTTTTGTCCCACATTGTGTAACTGGCCACTTAGTCTTGGCTATAGCAACTATAAATACATTGTATCTATTTCATTTAGAATTACACTGGGTTTTTTCTATAGCCCTTCTCTGGAATAAAACTATTCTTCTCCTTCTCTTCTTAGTTGTTATTTTGTTTTATTTATGTTTATGTTGTTCATTTTCTTCTTTCCTATTTCTTATTTAGCTATGTCTAGATAATCCCCTTTAATTAGGGGGTGATGGCGCTTGGACTAGATTCAATATGAACCACATAGCCAAAAAGATTAGGACTTTATTTATATAGTTCTGGATTTGAATCAAGGGTTAGATCTGAACCTACATACTCTGTGTCGTTTAAGAGATATGCTCCTTCAAAGGGTATATTCGAGTTCGATCTAACGCTTATCATATTTAGATCTGATTTTTAGGGTTTTAGAAATAAAACAATGAATCTGTCCTGATAGCCTATGATTGTCTAAGAGCTTAGCTCCTGCATGGGATATACTTGTCACTATTCACATATTTGTTTCTAGAAACCTAATTATCGTTGATTCATGTTTGTGACAGAAATATGAATCAGATCTTTATTAATCTGTTTGGTTATTAATTCATATTAATCTCGTTTATGTCATTGTTCCCTAATTGTTTTCATTTGTTATTAAAATACTCTCTTTTTCATTATTATTTTCTATTATTTTCAAACAATCAAACCTGTGGAATAACTTGATTGGATTTATTCATTTAAATAATTTTGATCCTAGAGTTCGACACCCTTTACAACAACCCTTGTTGTTTAGGAAAGCCGAACGAATTTAACAGTTGTTTTGAGATTGTAGTATCAATAACTAATACCAAATCGACAAACAAGAATTTTCTTTTATGTATTAAAGAAAACAAAAGGAATAAAATAAAAAAATGAAAATATAATCCGAATGATTTACTAATAAAAATTATTTTGATCCCCGGCAATGGCGCTAAAATTTGTTTGCAAACAAATTGAACAATTGTAATCAACTGTTAAATTCGTTCGGCTTTCCTAAACAATAATATTTCCGAGAAAAAGCATTATAATTTTTTTAACAACCTTCCTTGCTCTATACAGGATCGATTTATTTCCCTCTATTTTTTTATCTAACTCTACTCTAAGGCGGGAAATTATATTTCTTTTGGTCTATTCAATATAATGATAGGAAACTAGTTACCACCATATACTTGAGAAAGGAAAGAGCATTGCGAAAACAATAGCTATACCTGGGAAAGAGAAACCTCAGGTTCACTAATATTTTTTCTTCCTAAGAGATTATAAGTACCACCTTCCTTGGCTGGAGGAGCTTCGAAGTCTCGAATAGCTTGAGAGCCTACAACGTCAGGACTATTTTTTGCAAAATCATGCGAGACCTCAGGAGCTGCAGAAGGATCACCCCCGTCCTTCTCATGATCCTCTTAACGGTCATTACCATCAGGATCATCGCTATCATCACCTCCATCATTAACAACCAAAGCCGAATGTTCTTCTTTATCGCTAGAGTAATCAGAAAGATCCTTAATGTATAAGAGATATTCAGCTTTGTGCATGTCCCTCTTTGGCATCTCGACCCTTTTCTTGGCCATATTGATCCTTTCCATGACTCTATTGCTAATCAAAATGGGGGCGGTGGTAAATTGCATCTCGGGAAGAATTCGAAGGTTATCAAAAAGAACATGAAATAAGGCATCCTCGTTATATTTAGTCTTAATCTGCGGAAGATGAACTTGCAAACAGTAAGAAATTCTGATCTTGGCCTCTTAAATTATCCACACCACGTGAGAAAGCTTATAATCTTTCCCCTTGAGTCCATCAACATGACTAACCACATTTTCTACTATTTGGTGCTCGAAGTTTGAAACTTAGTAAAAAAAAAGACTATTTGCCTGCCTTTCTTTTTCAAGAGCTCTTCGGCATGTTCAAGAGAAGGTTTCAACCTCTCGCATTCATCACTTAAAGCTTCATTTGCTTCCCAGAGTCGGTAATCTCTAAAGAAGATAAAGAAGGCGTTGTTTTAGATAAGAGCCATCTTTTAGTAATATAAGAAAGAAAAGAAACCCAATTTGCCATCACGACGAATTAAAGAAAAGAAAAAGGTAAGGAAAGAGAAATAATCTATAACAAGAGCTATCATTCGACTAAATGCTGATAAAAATCCTCAGCATCTGAAGAAGTGGAAGGTAACAAAATATTCATAATTTCAAGGGAATAAAGTGTGAGTTTCACAAGATCGTCAAAACTCATGGTTGGCACGGGAGACTATGGGGTGCTGACATGTTGAGAAGCATAAGTTTGAATCGTGGCAAGTTTGTCCATTTCTAAAGAACCCGGAAGGGTTGGCAGTAAAACGCGACCTCCTCGCCCAAGATCGAAGGTACCTTCAGGAGAAGCGGTAATAGTGGCACCAGTAGAATCGACGGCAGAGGCTATGGAAACAGAAACTTCCCGATCAGCAATACCGGCAGCAACATCCTATGAGAGAAAAACAGAAGCGTCACGTTTCAATCTTTTGGCTAGTAATACAACGGTCGATTCAGCCAGCCTCTTGATAGCGACGACAATGGATTGGTCTAGAGCATCAGTGGGAGTTACAACTTCAGAAGCCAAGGCCCCTGGTCAAAGGTAAATACAAAAGTAAACTCAGGAGTGAATACCTTACAAAATCAAAGTCGTTCCGAAAAGAAAGTAGCAATCCCAAAAAGGATACTTGGAAACAAAGGAGACGAAATAGTAAATGCGTTCGAACCCAAAGTCAAATAATTGGACCCTAAGAAATGAATGGGTGGATGCCCCAAGATCATTTGCCCATCAGGGAGAAGGTTATATTGACACAATTTGTCCAAGGTCAATAAAACTGATCGACTCAGCAGCTATTCAAATGCAATGGAAATAATTTCATGAAACACCCCACCTCTGTTAAGGTCACTCACAAAGGGAATGCATTAACTTTTGGGAAGCATTTTTAGGTAAAAGGCACAAATAATTTACAAGATAGACATATAAATAGCGGAAAACTGAAATCGTTTCATAAATAGCGTGGTTTGGTAAAACATTACAAGCATTGTCTCACAACCCACCTTCTAAATTATTACAATAAAACATCTGTCTTGATTTAAAACTCCAAGTACATAAAGGAGTATAAAACAGTAGTAAAGCAGCATAAATCCCCAACAAAAGTGTAACCACAGCCATAGCTCAAGAAAAGAGAATCCAAGAAATACATCTACTCTCTTCAAGCTGGAAACGGTCTGCACTAAGCTGAAGTATTCCCTCCCTGCGGACATGGGGGGAACAGAAAAAAGAAGGCGAAAGAAAACGGGTCAGACATAAGCCTAGTAAGTTCAGTGATTATTCAGCATGTAAACAGGTAAAAGGATCATTACATGAATAAACTGAACATTGGACAATACCCTAGCAATAAGATAACATAAGACAAGATAAGGTAAGATAAAATGAATATGCTATCGCACTCATTTCCATTTCTCTGCACTGGTAAGATAAAATGAATATGCTATCGCACTCATTTCCATTTCTGTGCACCTACTAACAAATGTTTCAGCTACCATTATGTGTTCGTAACAAAGTGATCCCTT
This sequence comes from Allium sativum, assembly GCA_030737875.1. NCBI lineage: Eukaryota > Viridiplantae > Streptophyta > Magnoliopsida > Asparagales > Amaryllidaceae > Allium > Allium sativum. The sequence continues at coordinate 75,228,995 of CM060926.1, forward strand.
TTCTCGATCGGCTCCTACTCGCATGAATCTATTTCTTGTGTCATTCGGCCCCGCTTATTTGTAGATACCTGTGTTGGTCCCACCATGGGGTGTATCAATTCCTATGGTGGAAACCCGACACAAATTCAAGATGCACAGTATATACTACTGATGCCCAGTGCCTGATTTTTCCATGTCAGAGTACGTGCACGCCAGTACTCCGTCGGAACCTACACTGCTGCACCACCCACCGTAATTTTGACTGCTTATAATCAGCCCAGTAATCGTGCCCCACCCTGCCTAGTTCAGGGTACCGTGATACATCTTTGTGGGTTACTGCTGAAATGGGTCCCCGTAACTAGGGTTTCCTAATCAACATGTTATAACGGTTAAGTGTTCTCAAATTAACCTAACCCTACCCATTTGTTTAATTAACTTTTTGTATTGGTTAAGTGTTGCGTTAGTTAACTTAACCCTGCTTTTCTTAGCATGTCTAGTTTATTAGCATTAATTGATTTATTAATGCACCAACCTCTCACATTAGAACTGTTGTTTTCGGTTGTTGGATGTGCTGGGCGGTTCCGGGCAGACTTCTACCGCAAACTCATTCTAACCTCGGGTTTTTCTTAGGCATGATGCACTAACCTCTCACATTAGATCTGTTGTTGCGGTTGCTGGATGTGCCGGGCGGTTACGGGCAGTCTTACACCGCAACTCAATCTAACCTCGGGTTAGGCATATTCATTTTTTAATTAATTTACATATTTACCATTCATGTTTATATGAAAATTATCCACAAGTGTTGTCAATTCAAGTCATGTCCCATTTACCCTCTAAATTATGTCCATAATTCTAGGTATACAAATTATACCATTTCATGCTGCTAATCATTTACATGATTATGAGCCAATCTATGCTAATAACATGTAATTTAATATTTTTCCCAACGCCTCCCCCATTATTCGTTCGCATAATTCATAAAGAACATTAGGCTCGCAAATTAGCCTAACTCGTAAACAAAAGGGAAAAGAAAGGGACATGCAACATTCCAACAGGCATAAAACAATATAGATCAACATGTGTAATATAAATTTGGCATAGAACGACATAAACTTAATCAAGCATACAAACGTGATCTTGCACTAACATGCGAACTAGCATAGATCTAATTGTATAAACATGAACTTATACAGATCTTGAACATAACTTAGCATGTAACTTGCATACATAAAAGAACCACAAATTTAATATAACATGATAGGTTCAATTGTATCAATCCCAATAGTCTCACAGGCATAGGGTGTATAACATGATAGGTTTCATCATATAAATCACAACATTCTCATAGGCATGATAGGTTCCATCAACAGTCTCATAGGCATGATAGGTTTCATTACATCAGTCACAATAGTCTCATAGGCATAGGCAATTCAGTCTTGACAAAAGGATAAGCATGAATAAGAATTAGGCATAGTTCTAGATCTGATTATTATAGTCATGATTCCTATTAGGTGTTTAAATCGGAACAATAACTGAACTTACAGAAAAAGAACAGATCTTGTATTCTGGGATCTGATTCTGAATTTGAAAATCTTATCGTTTGATGTAGACGTTTGATTCTCTAGTTAAGATTTGGTTTATAGCTTCTAACTTGCTTTCCAGTTTGGAGAAGATGGAGGCTATGCTAGTTAGGAGATGGACGGCATGACTGCTTCTTAGAATGAAATTACGAGGTCTAGGGTTGAGGTTTGGGGTGATTATATAGAAGTTTAGATTAATATGAGCCATTAGATCAACCTAGGAGTAATCAGGGCCATTTAGATCAAAGAGAGTCAACCAGAAACCACCACATATGCCCTAATGACTCAGAAATCGTCACTGGAATCTAGATCAAAAAGGGGTCAACTCCCTACGGGGGGTCGACACCTATGTCAACTCCCTATAGGGGGGTTGACACCCTCAGCGGGAAATTTCCTGCTCAGCCTTTTCTGTCTGAATTTTGAAATTTGAACTGGTTTCTGATTTTAATTATTATTTAAATTTAATTTCTGAAATCTTCTGAACTCCATAACTTCTTCATACAGAGTCCGATTCACGGAAACTCGGACTTTATCTCAAGCAGAATTCTGAGATGAACGCAATGGCGTAACCCGTTTTACTTAATTCCCAGTTTTAAAATTAAGTATTCTTTAATTCGTTACTTTAATATTTGCAGAAAATACGGGGTGTTACATTCTCCCCTCCTTAAAGGATTTCATCCCCGAAATCTCTAAATTAGGAAGAATGTATCCTAACATCCAATATCCATCTACTCAACCATCAATCACAGGCATCCATTGTCCTTAAAAAGATTTATAATGCTTTTATGATCATATGCATAGTGTGTGTATATGTCCTTATCTAATGCAAAAATCAGGCGGTCTACTGATTCAGTTGACCTCCTTGATGCGAATCATGTCGGTGATATGAGTCCATTATGCATGCAATTATTCCTAATTTTATTTTGTAACTTCTACATGAGTGCACAATCATTCATACAAATGCAACGTCCACATGATAACAGATCAAGTTTCAATCCATATATAAATACATATATGCATATGCAATATGAAAGTGACTGAGCCGATCTAGTACCTAGTGTGTGTGTATATGCGTCCACGAGCAACCACTAGCAACCACTTGCAACCATCAATCATATCAAATACATGTTTACATTCATTTGTTTCTACTTAAGGATGAAGAATAGGACCGAGGAGATATACTTAAAAGATAGATACAAGGATGCATAAACTTATGGAAAAAGAGATCAAGGATGTACCTCAAAAAGAAAAGCGTAGGATGCACATATCTTGCCCTCAGTCTCCCAAGTCGCGTCTTCTTTAGCGTCACTCCATTGTACTTTAACTAGCTTGACCTCACGATTGTGTAGCTTTTTGACTTCTGATCCCAAGATACGAGTTGGAACTCTTCTCACAGTCGCTTCTCGTTCCACTTCTACTTCCTCTAGTATGCTCAGCTCCACAACTTCCGCATACTCATGTAAGCACTTTCGTAGATGGCAAACATGTATGAACTCCAGCCAATCTTTCGGGCAATCCATCTTCCCAATCCTCTCAATGATAGGAAATGGCCCTACAAATCTTGGTGCCAATTTTCCTGCAGACCCAAGGCGGACATTCCTTAAAGGAGATACTTTAAAACCCTGTCTCCAACCTCAAACTCAAGGTCCGTCCTTCTTTTATCCACGTAGGACTTCTGTCTATCCTGTGCAGTCTTCAATCGTCTTCGTATCAAGTCCACCTTCTCTAAAGTTTCTCTAATCATGTCGGGCCCAAGTATGAGCTTGTCTGTAGGCTCCCACCAACAAGTTGGTGATCAGCATGGTCTTCCATATAAAGCCTCGAAAGGTGCCATGCCTATGGTGGCTTGGTAGCTATTGTTGTAGGCGAACTCTACCAAAGGAAGATGATCCTCCCATGTTCCTTCAAAATCAAGAATGCACAATCTCAAAAGATCTTCTAATACTCTGTTCACCCTTTCCATCTGACCATCGGTTTGAGGGTGATAGGCAGTACTTAAGCATAGCTGTGTGCCTATAGCCTCTTGTAAACTCTTCCAAAACTCGCTCGTAAAGATAGGATCTCGATCACTTACTATGTAGAGGTTATTCCATGCAGTTGAACCACCTCTTTAAGATAAATGGTTGCTAAGGATGAGGTAGTCCTCCTACTCTTAACAGGTATAAAGTGAGCACTTTTAGTGAGCCTGTCCACTATTACCCAAATACTAGTATTTCCCCTTCTTGACCTAGGTAAGCCATCAATAAATCCATCGAAATGCTATCCCATTTCCATAGTGGGACCTCTAGAGAATGAAGCAGACCACCAGGTTTCTTCTGCTTCGCCTTGACTTGCTGGCATATCAAGCACTTAGAGACGAATTCAGCTATATCCTTCTTTATGCCATTCCAAAAGAAAACACTTTTTATGTCTTTATACATCTTGTCCCCACCTGGATGTATGGTCAACTTAGAATGGTGTGCTTCTTCGAGAACGGTTTTCACCAAATCCCTTGCTTGTGGGATGCAGAGTCTTCCATCCTGTCTCAACCAACCCTTGTAATCGATGGGATATCTATTGAGGTGACTAGAAGTCTCACCTCTAATTAGCTTATCCATCACACCAACTAGTTGAGGGTCTTCACGTTGCGCAGTCCCTATTGAGTCCAAAAGAATAGGCCGCACTTCTAGCGATGCTAACAAACCCAGTACAAATTCAAAGGAGGGTCTAAAGTCAAAGTTTGCTATGTACTCCAAGCTTTGCTTTTCTACAGAGAGAGGACATATGGTCAGCTTTTTCCTACTCAAGACGTCTGATACTACATTGCCCTTGCTAGGAGTATAAGCAATCTCAAAATCGTATGAGGCAAGAAATTCCATCCACCTTTGTTGTCTTAAGTTAACATCTTTCGGTGAAAAAAGCTACTTTAACGATTTATGGTCAGTAAACAATTCAAACCTTTCTCCTAGGAGGTAATGATGCTATGACTTAAGAGCAAAAACAATAGCAGCTAGTTCTAAATCATGAGTTGGGTAATTCTTCTCATGTACCTTCAACTGCCTTCCCCCATAACAAACTACCTTGCCTTCTTGCATCAAGACAGCGCCTAGTCCAGTACCGCATGCGTCTATGTATACCGTAAACATCTTACTCCCATCAGGCAATGTCAGAACTGGGGCTATTATCAGAGCCCTTTTCAGTCGTTGGAAAGCAACATCGCAATCCAAATCCTAGGCAAAAGTTAGGTTCTTCTTTGTCAACCTAGTAAGTGGGGCTAAGATCCTCGCAAAGTCCTTAATGAACTTTCTGTAAAAGCCCGCTAGCCCGAGAAAACTTCGTACTTCGGTTGCATTTCGAGGAACTTTCCAATCTTGCACCACAACTACTTTTGCGGGACCCACAGCTATCCCTGCTTTGGACACCACATGCCCAGGAAACCTTACTTCTTCCCTCTAAAAATTGCATTTGGAGAATTTTGCTTTCAGCTAATATGCATGAAGGGTATCCATAACTTCCCTTAAATGCAAAGCATGCTCTTCCTCACTTTTTGAGAAAATCAAAATGTCGTCCATGAAGACCAGTATAAATTTATTAAGGGCCTCCCTGAACACCTGACTCATCAAGTCTACGAAATAGGCAGGCGCGTTTGTCAAGCCGAAAGGCATGACAAGCCATTCAAAGAAACCATCCGGGGTCTTGAACGCAGTCTTATCAATACTGTCTTCAGCCACTCTTAGCTGATGAAATTCGGTGGTCAGATCTAGTTGGGAGAAAACCGAGGCACCTACAAGTTGGTCGGACAAGTTGTCTATTCTTGGAAGTGGGTGCCTTATGAACCCCTTTTCAAGCAACTCTTTAATTTGCTTGCTGAGCTCTTTCCTTTCCCTTGGAGCCAAGTGTCTAACGGGTAAAGCAACAGGTTTTGAATTATCAACAAGGTATATGCGAAAGTCTATCTCTCGCTTTGGACGTAAACCCTTCACCTCTTCAAAGACATCCGAGTATTCACGGACTACTCTAACAGATTGCAAGTTTTCTAAAGACGCATCACGAGATTCTAGATAGCTAAGCATAACAGAATTCATGGGATTACAAGAGATTTCAAGAGTGTTACCGAGGCGTGTCAAAAGTCTAACCACTCTCCTTTCAGAATCAAGGATAGCACCATTATTGGATGACCAATCCATGCCTAGAATAAATCCATAGCCCATGAAACCCAAAACATACGCATTACATCTAAACCCAACGCTTAGTATAGAAATTTCAAAATCCAAACAAATCATCAATAAATAAGCCGATCCCCCAATTGGATTTGAAACAACCATGGGATTCTCTACTATACTGGTATCTAGGTGCATAGATTCAACTAAAGCAGTAGATATAAAAGAGTGCGATGCACCAGAATCAAAAAGAGTACGAACTGGATGATTAGAAGGATAAACTAAACTCTCAATAGAAATATTTCTACCTCTTTCTTGTGGAGGTGCAATGAGAGCGTGAATCTGCCCTCCAGAAGTAGATCCAGTCCTCTGCCCTTGCCCTTGCCTTTTTGGGCAGTCCTTAGCCATATGTCATGTCTTGCCGCATTGAAAACAATTACCCATCTTCCTCTTCTTCTTTCTACAGTCCTTAATCAGATGTCTAGGTATGCCACAAAATTTACACTTCCTCTTGTCACTGGATTTGTTATTCTTCCCGCCTTTCTTGGAATCCGTTTTCTTATTCCGCGATCCCTCCCCTTTCTTGTCTAGAGGTTCTTCCACCTTTGCCTCTTTCTTGCCACCCTTGTCTTCCTCCTGTAATAGTGCCATGTCCACCTGTCTCTCATAAGTCGCACCCATAGGTATATGGGACATAGCTAGGCTGTTCACTGGCTCATTCAACCCTTTAATGAAAGGAAGAGCCTTCTTGTGTGGAGTGTTTACTAACTCCAGTCCGAATCTAGCCAGCTGGTTAAATTGGTTGACGTATTCTTTGACTGATAGGCTTTCCTGTTTGAGTGCTAAGTACTTCTCCATCTGTAGGCTTCGTTCAACTTGCGAGAGGAACTTCATTTCAAATCTCATTCTGAAATCCTCCCAAGTTTCAACTGGTCTCTCAGCATTAGTAACTTCCCACAAGTAAGAGGCTTCGTCCTTAAATAACCATACAGCCAATTGTATCTTCTGCCTATCGTCCACTTCGAAGATAACAAACAAATCTTCGGTTTCCTTGAGCCAGTTTCTTGCTTCCATAGATGACTCACTCCCGTTAAAGTTCTTTCCACCCATAGCTCAAAAGTCTCTACATATCTTCGAGAAAGCATTCACACGCGGAGGAGGAGGAGGAGGAACGGCTACAGCTGGAGAAGGAGGAATGTCTGTTGGGCCTGCATCATTAGTCATATCTTCTAGATACCTTCTGAACCAGCCAGGTACCGGTATGCCCTCGGGAAGATTAAGATCCCTAGACAAGCTGAAACGAATATAAAAGGCTTAAAACAAAGGATAGAAAGATAGTGCATATGGCTTTTGGGACTATACCTTTAAAATAAAATAATATTTTTCTTGAAAATGCTTCTTTAAACTTCTTTTTGAAGAATAGTTTTCAAAAACTTTTATCTGATCTGGTAAACCATTGATCTAATACCAAGTGAAACACTCTACCTCCGCTAATCACTCACAAAGGGAATGCATTAACTTTGGTGAAGCATTTTTAGGTAAAAGGCACAAATAATTTACAAGACAGACATATAAACAGCAAAAAACTGAAATCATTTCATAAATAACGTGGTTTGGTCAAAACATTACAAGCACTGTCTCACAACCCAACTTCTAAATTATTACAATAAAATATCTATCTTGATTTAAAACTCCAAATACATAAAGAAGCATAAAACAGTAGTAAAGTAGCATAAATCCCCAACAAAAATGTAACCACAGCCATAGCTCAAGAAAAGAGAATCCAAGCAGTACATCTACTCTCTTCAAGCTGGAAAAGGTCTGCACTAAGCTGATGTATTCCCTTCCTGCGGACCGGGGGGGAGGGGGGGGGGGAGGGGACGGAAGAAAATGGGTCAGACATAAGCCTGGTAAGTCCAGTGATTATCCAGCATGTAAACAGGTAAAAGGATCATGACATGAATAAATTGAACATAGGACAATACCCTAGCAATAAGATAACATAAGATAAGATAAGTTAAGACAAACTGAATATGCTATCGCACTCATTTCCATTTCTCTGCACCTACTAACGAATGTTTCAACTACCATCATGTGTTCATAATAAAGTGATCCCTTTTCTCGATTGGCTCCTACTCGCATGAGTCTATTTCTTGTGTCATTCGACCTCGCTTATTTATCGATACCTGTACTGGTCCCACATAGGGTGTATCAATTCCTATGGTGGCAACCTGACACAAATTCAAGATGCACAGTGTATACTATTGATGCCCAATGCCTGATTTTTCCATGCCGGAGTACGTGCACGCCCGTGCTCCGTCGGAACCTACACTGCTGCATCTCCCACCATTATTTTGACCGCTTATAATCAGCCCAGTAATCGTGCCCCACCCTGCCTAGTTCAGGGTACCGTGATACATCTATGTAGGTTACTACTGAAATGGGTCCCCGTTACTAGGGTTTCCCAATCAACATGTTATAACAGTTAAGTGTTCTCAAATTAACCTAACCCCACCCATCAGTTTAATTAACATGTTGTATTGGTTAAGTAATGTAACACCCCACCTCCGCCAGGGTCACTCACAAAGGAATGCACTGGTTTTGGAGGGATATTATCTAGGTAATCATGCACAGGGATATCACAAGACAGAACATAAATAAATAATTAAGTAAACAGCGGAAGAATTTAAGAGCAAAGCAGAACTTTATTTCATTCCAAAATAAACCATGTCTCTTACAAACATTTCAAATAACAACTTCATTACAACTGTCTTGTAATAATAGCCAAAGAAGCAATAACTAAAAAAAACAGAAAAACAGCTTATTCCCCAAGTGCAGTAAAAAGAAGCAGCCATAGCAAACCGTACATGCTGAGCTTAAGCAGGTGATATCCGAGCTAGATGCTAGTGTTTCCTCCCTGAGAACCTGGGGGGGGGGGGGACGAAAGAAAAGGAGGCTAAAGGAAACAGGTCAGTCATAAAGACTGGTAAGCCTTACCTACTATTAGTCTAAAAACTAATAAAGTTAACTGGACATGAGAAACTGAAATGACACATAAGGATAATAACTGGACTAGCATGATGGCAGGGTAACAAGATAAATCAAGTGTGTCATCTCCTATACAAGGCTAAGTTGCATCAAGTGTTCTAGTATTCTAACCCATATCAAGTAAAATCAAGAAAGGATCCACTGGTCCAATAATCAAGAGTTGACCTAATGTCAAGTATATTCAAGTAATGTCAAGTATAATCAAGAGAGAATCCCTTAGGTAAATAAGACCCAATAATCAAGAGTTGGCCCAAGTCAAGTATATTCAAGAAGGGATCACCTAGCCCAATAATCAAGAGTTGGTCCAAGTCAAGGCCAAATAAACGGTCTAATCGATCGGCTCCCTATAAGCCTAACTCGTCGTGTTTCGGTGTCATACGGCCCTATCGCGAATGTAGTTACTTGTGCTAGGTCCACCCCAGAGGTGTATCAAACCCTAGGGTGACAACCACTGACACAATTCAAGACACACAAGTAAACCTACTGATGTCCATTTCAAGCTCAGACTCATGTGCACGGCCATGGTCCACCTGAACTGGTGCACCAACTAAGCCGTCCCTTTTGGTCACTTACATTCAGCCAGTAATCGTGCCCACCCTAGCCTAGTCTCTAGGGTACAATGATACATCTAGTGGGTTACTGCCCTGAAAGGGACCCCGCAACTAGGTTTTCCTAATGGGTTAAGTGTGTCCAAGATTCAAGACCTAACCCTATCCAATCAAGTATCAAGTTGGTTAAGTATATTCAAGTGTTTCAAGACTTAACCCTATCGTGTTCAATTGGTTAAGTATATTCCAGTGGTTCATGACTTAACCCTATCATGTAGCATTAACTTATTTTAATGCACCCAACCTCTCACATTAGACAAGTATTGTTGTGGCTACAGGTATGCCGGTCGGTTCCGGACAGTCTTACGCCACAACTCAGTCTAACCTTGGCTTTCAAGCGCGGTGTGACCAACTACTCACATTGGATCCTATTGTTTGTAGCCACTGGATTTGCCGATCGGTTCCGGGCAGATTTACGCTACAAACTCAACCCAATCTCGAGTTGGTCACTTCATATTTTCTAAGTGTCATGTCCACACTCATGTTTTCCAGCATAATCACATGTCAAGTTTCATATCATATTTTCAAGTCATGTTTCATGTTATTCAAGTTTTCCTAACTACCCATAACGTATCCCCATCACACGTAAGTTCGTATTAACACAAATAGATCTAAGAGGGGAACATAACAATATGACAAGGTGGGCATAAGATGGCAAATTAATCACAAGTTAAACATGGTGATGTTCGAGGCAAGGTGTTTAACATAATCTAGCATATGATAGCATAAAAGGTTTGGCCAAAAACATGAATCTAGCACGAAGGTGATTTGGCCACAAAGGTGATAAACGAGATTACAAGACTGGCTTGAGATAATTGGTTACAACGTCACAAGCAAATAGAAATTAATAGGCTTTTCAATTCTATCATATTAAGACAATAGTCATGGCATAAGGCGATAGTATAAACATCCTAAATGATGGTTTAGACTTGATCCAAATATCAACATAGTTTTGGTCTAGATCTACCCAAATTGGTATCCTAACATGTCAAAGATTCATAACAGTGATAACATAGGTTCATGAACATTGGGTAGACCTAACTCAATAGGTAAATTCCCAAGATCAAGACCAACAGATAATCAGGAATAGGCTGAATAATCAAGTCTAGATCCAAGCTTTACAGTCATAGTTCTAGGTAAGACTTTCCTAATTATGAATCATAGGTGTTTTAGTCATAAATAGTCCACTGTAATAGTTTCAAGGTCATGGTCATAGCCTTATAATTGTAGGCAACAGTTCATAGTCATGAGTCATAAATGTTCCCAATTATTTTTGTCATAATCATAGGCATTGTCTTATGTTCTCAATCATAGGCATAGGCATAGGCATAATCATATGTCCTCAATCATAGTCACAATTCCAATGTCATTTGGTAACGTTCCCAATATTCAAGATCCAAGAAAGAAACAAAACAGATCCAAGAAGAAAATACGAGAGATATGAATCATACATAGATCCGTTTCAATTTAACATGCCCATATTAGATTTATAGTTTTTATCTAAAATTAGCTAGAACTTACAGATCGAGGTTTAAGAAGTGGAGATCTAGAAACTAGTTGCTGAATCATTGGATCGGTAGATCTTGATTTGATCTTTACGTTGTTCGAACTCTCTCTTGAATCCTAGCTTGAATCTCCTCTTGAACAGTATCTCCTTGTCTTGATTTGATTTATTTGTTTATTAATTTAATTTAGAAGAGGAGAAGAGGCCATGATCATCTAGAATTTGAGCAGCATAAGGATAGAATGAAGTTATGTGGGTTTAGGCTAGGTCTAGGGGTCTTTTTATAGGGATATAGGAATGTTTCTAGCCATAGGATTAACCCTAATTTAGATCTAGGCCATCAAATTTCGTCTCAGGGTCAGAAAACAGGGTCAGGAAGTCATGCAGGTGTACCAGGCCGAAGTGGCCCGACCAGGCAGGTCGACACCCAGGTCGACACAGGAGTCGACCTGGAGGGGGGGGGGGGTCGACTCCCAGGTCGACACTAGTGTCGACCTGGTTAGAGGGGGGGTCGACTCCCAAGTCGACCTCCCATGATCTGTCTGTATTTCGGGCTGAATTTTCTGAAATCTTCTACGGGCCTTAACCGGGTCATACGGACTCCGATTTTCAAAATTTCAGACTCTATTTCGCGTACTTTTCCGAGACGATCGTAATGGCATAGCCCGTTTCCGTTGATTCTGATTTTAAAATTTAATTCTGCCTTGATTTCTTGTTTTAGCATGTTATTAAAATTCGGGTTGTTACAAGTGTTGCCTTAGTTAACTTAACCCTGCCATTCTTAGCATGTTTAGTTTATTAGCATTAATTGATTTATTAATGCACCAACCTCTCACGTTAGAACTGTTGTTTGCGGTTGCTGGATGTGCCGGGCGGTTCCGGGTAGACTTCTACCGCAAAATCATTCTAACCTCGGGTTTTTCTTGGGCATAACGCGCTAACATCTCACATTAGATCTGTTGTTGCGGTTGCTGGATGTGTCGGGCGGTTCCGGGCAGTCTTACACCGCAACTCAATCTAACCTCGGGTTAGGCATATTCATTTTTTAATTAATTTACATATTTACCATTCAGGTTTATATGTAAATTATCCACAAGTATTGTCAATTCAAGTCATGTCCCATTTACCCTCTAAATTATGTCCACAATTCTAGGTATACAAATTATACCATTTTGTGCTGCTAATCATTTACATGATTATGAGCCAATCTATACCAATAACTTGTAATTTAATATTTTCCCTAATGTCTCCCCCGTTATTCGTTCACATAATTCACAAAGAACGTTAGGCTCGCAAATTAGCCTAACTCGTAAACAAAAGGGAAAAGAAAGGGACATGCAACATTCCAACAGGAATAAAATAATATAGATCAACATGTGTAATATAAATTTGGCATAGAACGACATAAACTTAATCAAGAAAATAAACGTGATCTTGCACTAACATGCGTACTAGCATAGATCTAATTGTATAAACATGAACTTATATAGATCTTGAACATAACTTAGCATGTAACTTGCATACATAAAAGAACCACAAATTTAATACAGCATGATTGGTTCAATTGTATCAGTCCCAATAGTCTCATAGGCATAGGGTGTATAACAAGATAGGATCCATCATATAAATCACAACAGTCTCATAGGCATGATAGGTTCCATCAACAGTCTCATAGGCATGATAGGTTTCATTACATTAGTCACAATAGTCACATAGGCATAGGCAATTCAGTCTTGACAAAACGATAAGCATGAATCAGAATTAGTCATAGCTCTAGATCCGATTATTATAGTCATGATTCCTACTAGGTGTTTAAATTGGAAAAATAACTGAACTTACAGAAGAAGAACAGATCTTGTATTCTAGGATCTGATTTCTGAATTTGAAAAGCTTATCCTTTGATCTAAACGTTTGATTCTCTAGTTAAGATTTGGTTTGTAGCTTTCTAACTTGCTTTCTAGTTTGGAGAAGATGGAGGCTATGCTAGTTAGGAGATGGAAGGCATGACGGCTTCATAGAATGAAATTATGAGGTCTAGGGTTGAGGTTTGGGGTGATTATGTAGAAGTTTAGATTAATATGAGCCATTAGATTAACCTAGGAGTAATCAAGGCCATTTAGATCAAAGAGAGCCAACCAGAAATCGCCACATATGCCCTAATGACTCATAAATCATCACTGGAATCTGGATCAAAAAGGGGTCGACTCCCTATGGGGGGGTCGACACCTATGTCGACTCCCCTTGGGGAGGTCGACACCCTGAGCGGGAAATTTCCCGCTCAGCTTTTTCTGTCTGAATTTTGAAATTCGAACTGGTTTCTGATTTTAATTATTATTTATATTTAATTTTTGAAATCTTCTGAAATCCTTAGCTTCTTCATATGGAGTCCAATTCACGCAAACTTAGACTCTATCTCAAGTAGAATTTCGAGACGACGCAGTGGTGTAACCTGTTTTACTTAATTCCCACTTTTAAAATAAAGTATTCTTTAATTCGTTACTTTAATGTTCATAGAAAATAGGGGGTGTTACATTTCAAGTGCGCGAGACTCACTCTCCGTTAAAGCAACTCTCTTGGAAGCAAGACATTGGAAGAAAGTAAGGTCAAACAAAGCCTAGGAAGAATATGGTTACTTATAAGTAAGTAGAGCGATTCACCAAAATCTGCAAAATTACCCGAAATACCGACAAGAGATTTAATAATAAATAAATAATCTTCCTAGGGCCTAGTCTAGCAAATACTATCACTAATGATTTTCATTGAAGGATTAGCACGCAAAATAGGTGAATCAGTTCATTTCGGAAACCATACTAAATACTGAAAACGATTGGAAGTAAGGGAAGCCTGACCCGATTCGAGTGCCAAAACTTCGAGATATAAAAGTAAAGTATAGGTATTCGAAAAAAGTTGGATAGGTGCAATTCCTGGGTCCCGTAAGAGTCGAGATATAAAAGTCGGAAAGGGAAAGAAGTATCCATGCCAAATGTGGATGACAAAATATGCAAAGTAACCTTTTGGAGGATTCCTGATATTATCCCGGTTAGTGGCAGGAACAACGTCCACTTTAGACATTCCAAAGCTATTGTGAATGGAGTTTACTTCATCTTGAGAAGTAATGAGAGATTTCTTCAAGGTGAATGCTTTCTTGTTCCGAAAGGTGCTAGGAACGCCAGACTTTGGTTGACTCGAGCTCTTTTTGTTGGACATAGTGCTGCCAGGTGATATAATTTCATAACACATGCATTAGTACCACATCCCTTTATACAAAATGGGTAGACAACATGTAAACCTATCAATGCTAGAAATTCAAACAATTTCATATCACGATAGTGCTTAATATTAATCTCGATAGAATTCACACAAGGTTTGCGTTCATTTAGAAACAATCATGCCCTTAATGATGACAAAGTTAGTCATCCAGCACCAAACGAAAAAAGAAGTGAAAGAATGGTGCTGGGATGACTAAAAGGAACTGGTAATGGTTAAACCGAGACCAAATGATTTTGAGTCATCACCAAAATCCTGATTGGCCTTCGGGTCCGGCACAAATGGAGTCAAAGTCGAAAGGTTATGGCAATAAAGCTCTTAAACTTTACCTACACCGAAACTGAAAAAAGGAACCATCTCTTCGACATCCCTTTCTGATGATTCACCATTTTCGGACTAATTCGACACTTACATACTAAACAAATATAGGGATTGGTGTTGGTAAAGTCAAAACAAACGAGTTGATAACATTGACAGCGAGTTAATCGGCACCGAAGGCATGAATTTCACTATATAACAGTAAATAACCTTTCTTATGAAAATTGTTCATCTCGAACCTACAAGAAATTACATTGGGGGAAAGAGCATTCATGTAGCTCACCATGAATTGTAATTTAAACTGCCTATGATTAAATAACTTGTATTTGACACGCAAAATCCTGACTGATTTAAGTGCTAAGCTTAAATTTATGTTTATAATTGAAGTAAAAATACTTATAGAGAGTTAAATCTAAAATTTTCAAAAAGCTTTTGTAATTCTCGATGAACAGTAATCTGGTTTGAGTAATTCATATTGCTAGTAAAAGAGTGAATAAAAAGAGTCAATAATTATGCCAAATTACTTTTAATCCAAGCCGTATAGGCAAGAACTAATCAATGGGTTGGATCGAGGAAGATCAACAGACAGAGAATCAAAACACTGAAGGGGCATTGAATTTTGGCTTAGAAAGTCAAAATTATCCCTTCACAAGGGGGCAAATGTTACTACCAAAATTAACTCTGAAACAGGCTATCGGCGAAGGGGCAATGGACCGTCACAAGCATAGAAGAATGATCCATAATTAAATACCAAGCACAAGGTAAAACCGAGAACAAAAGGGAACAACCTGAAAGCCAGGCAAACAACACCCTCATTCAAGAAAAGAACTCAAAACCTATACAAAGAAAGTATACCGGTAGGGTAGTTTCTACATGAAGGGTAGATAATGGAGGGTCACCCAAAACCGGAAGCCAATGAAGAGAAAGAACAGGAATCCTACAGACTGAGACCTAGAAGGACGAAAGGGCATCAGTATTAACTTGCTTAATATCGACACATCGAGAGACAAGAGCATCAAAGGCACCAAGTTTGAAGCATAAAGGAATCTTCCAAGAACCAGTTACCGAGACCCCCATTAGATGATCACTGAGAGGTCACTTTAGTAAACAACCAATAAAACACCAGAAAGCACCCCACTGGAAAGCCGAAGGCGTAATTCAGGGATTTACCTAAAGGCAAGCCGAAACCTCGAAGAGAGACAAGTTATCCACACTAATCTACTTAGTGTCGATACCGACAGGAGTGGCGGATCCGGTAACCATCCACTTGAATCATGAAAGAAAGTTCCATGAAGAATTAATAGCAAAACCGAAAGACCTATATCTGAAAGCCTATAAATGGAGGCCTATATCCGGAAGCCTAATTCCTTCCTAAAGCTGTCCACACCGACCGGCTTGGTATATGTACAACGAAGATAAACATGACATCAAAAATAAGTTCCAAAGATCGGGACCATCCTTCCGAGAGGCGACACCCTAAAAAGCCATAAGCAAAGCCAAAACAGTGGCCGAGAGCCAAAGCAACCAGGACCGAAGGGCAAAGCGACCAACATGGGCATCTGCTGGCCCAACAGCAAAAGGGGCCCCGATTTGTCTATAAATAACACCCCAGGAGTCTCATTTTGGGGACCGATTATTCATTTCTCATCCTTATACTATTTTTCTCTAGAGTAAAACCTAATTTCTAAATCAATTTGGGGAACTCTATTGTAATCACTTATGTAATCCAAATCAAAGATCAATAAAGAACAGATCGACCCTTAACATATTTCTTATGAGTTTCTTACAAGTTTTCTTAGTTATTGCCTACATGGTATACCATATGCTTTCTACATAGTCACGGGTTCTTACTCAAGTCTAGAACCTTCCGCAATGTTATTGTGGAACCCCTTCCTACAAGCTATTTAGCCTTTTACTGAGGGTTGTGCTTATGGAACCCTTGTCCCAGGATAACCGTTGGTTCATGAGTCTCTTAAGCATGATGCTCACCGCATCAAGGGAAGAGTAGCTAATCTTTTGGGCTCTGAACCTTGATATCTAGGAAACGGTGAACTAACTTAGACTCATGAAAGCTAAATCACCCCACTTACCCCTTAGGTCCACTTCCGTAGACCTACCTCCGATGTGGACGATAAATATCATTAACACCAGGGGGATGCGAATTTTGCATCCCAAGAAGGATGGAAAACGCACCGCATCCCGTGGCGCGATGCCGATGCAATGCCATCGCATATGGCGGATGCGATGCCATCACATTGGATGGAAGCGATGGGATCGCATCCCTTGGGATGCGATGCCATCGCATCCGAGGGATGCGTTCAGATCGCACCGCATTGGATGCGATGAGGTCGCACCCTGTGGGATGCGATGGGATCGTATCCTTATGGGATGCGACATAGATGGGAGTGGTGCAAGGCAAGGCTTATGTGATGTTAGGTGAGGTGATGCGAGGCACGGTGGTGCGAGGCACAGGATGCAAGGCACGGTGGTGTGAGGCACAAGATGCAGGGCATGGCATGTGACGTATGGTGATGTAAGGCAAGGTGATGCGAGGTAAGATGGTGTGATGCACAGGATGTGAATGATTCATGATGCGATGGAGCCGTGATGCAATGAAGCCATTATGCTAGCTTGGTATAGAGTACTATGGTATGTTCATTCTAAGAAGTTGCTAGGGAAAGGAACTAAATAGGACCGCATCAGGGCGATGCGATATTTTGATATGCGGACACTGGAGGGGGTGCAAGATCCTAGATGTTGCCATGGTAAGATTCTGAAGGTAATCTGCATGTGGTGATCCATGCTTTCGAGATGATCGGACTGTGTTGCTATACTACTAGAGGTGATCGATGCGTGCCCGACGAGCGTTATCCGATGTTGGCGAATGTCATATCCGAGGAATACGAAATTCGGCTGGCGATCCAACTCGAGTCCTTATGTGCCGGAACCATGATTTGCTTGACACTTCCAAATAGTTCTGAGTGTGTACATTTGACATGAGACTTGTACTGTTCGAGAGTGGCATAACGAGTTGTGATGGCCATTCTTATGCGACCCCAACTTGGCTTGATTCTTAAGGATATTGGCAACACTTCTGGGCCGTTGAACATCGTAATGAGCCCAGTCGCGTGGGCCTGGACTACTTCTGGTAACCGAACCAAAAGGTCGGTTAACATTTTCCACCCAACATATGTCTTGTGTTAACGGGACATGCTTTAAAGTGAGACAAGTGTGGCATTGACTGGAAAGAACTCCATGTTGTGCTTAGCGATTGGGCATGACCTTTCCGTCGAGTCGCATACAAGGGTGTGTTGTAATGACCCGGATTCTTGGGTTAATTTTGAATATTTAATATTTAATTTAAATATTGATTTGATAATATACGTAAATTTTTATATTAAGTTATTAATTTAATAATCAATTTCAATTTGATATCGAATATATTAAACCATCATAATACGAAAAATAATTCAGTTCGAGATTTACAACTAAATTAAATACAGTTCAGACTTCTGTTTGAATTTGAATAATAATATTAATTTATTTTTGTAGAATAAATTGTGTTGAATTTAATTTATATCAATTTAAATAAATATCTATTCCGGATGATCGAACTGGACTTTGATACTTATCCCAGTGGGTTCAGAATAGTGGTTTTACCCTAGAATTGACAATTGTTGGGTTCAGAAAGGAGTTCGGAATCAAGGGGAATTTTAATTTAAAGGATAGCGATCCAATACAAATTAAAATTTAAAATAAAATTAAAGGTAAAATAAATGGCCACGCTCCATTAATTATCCTCCACTATCATTCTTCTATAAAATGAACGCTCCTACTTTCATTCGAGAGGGTACAAAATGGCCACGCACCCCTTCTTCATATTTTTGCAAAATCAAATGAACACCAAAAGAGCATGTATTCTCCTTCAAATCAACACATTCTGTATATAAATGCGTTTCCATCCTTTTCTTTACTCACTTTGCTCCTCAAAATCAAATGAAAACAACCGTTCCTAAATACTGAATGCTATCCCTCAAAATCAATTCAAAAATACCAAATCAAAGGCTGCCTCTTTGAATCTACTTGTTAAATTGAATTCACAGTTTGAAATCTGAAGTCCATAGGAGACTTGATGCTCATGAACTATGAGGAAATGGAAATCGCGAGTTCTGTTGTATCTCGACATCACTGGAAACTCGCGAGTTGGGTACGGCGATGGGGTTTAGCAAATTCAATGGGATCAACGCCGGTGGGGGGTACATCGTTCGAATTCATGGAGACGTGTTTCAATTCAAGGATGGTATTGGTTTTGGGAAGAAGGGTTTCGACAGTGGGATTTCAAAGAAATTCATCCTCACTGTAACAAGCGGTTATGGTCGCGATTCCTGGTAATGGTATGGTGGACGCGACAACGGGAGGTCGACTGGAAAAGTGGTGGTTCTAGTGTCTTTGGGGTAGGTGCATGAGGTACTGCAGGTTTTTGAGGTTGCGATTTTATTTATGAGGCTAGAATTTGTTGGACTAGAAGTCGTGCGCAACTGGGAGCGTGGATTTAAGGCAGCCATGTCGCGACTGCAACTAGGGGTTCGAGTTCGGCTAAATGGTGGCAGGAAGGTGAAGGCCAAGGTAAAGATCGCAATGGTTTTTGTGGAATGGAGCTGAAATTCTTGTGGTCTTGTGATGGGTTCAGATAGCTGGGAGTTGAGCTCTAAGTTGTTGAGTCAGTTAGGTGGGAGGAGGACACGAAGCTGAGTCTTTTGGCTATGATCTCAGCCTTGATTAGTGGCTAAAGTGGTGGAAGGATTATAAGTGTGATTAAGGTATATTTTTATGTCTTTAAATTTAAAATATATCGAAAAATGATTCATACAATCGGTAATTTACTAAAGAAATTGGTATAACTATATATAGTTAACCAGTTTTGGAATTAAATTGTAAACTAGAAATTTGAGTAGGAAATTAAGGAAAGTATAGTTTTTTGTTTTGTTTTTATCATTAAATTAATTAACAAAAGGAAAATATATCGTTGATTTAAACAATGTGTATTTAATCTTTTCAAGGATTAAAAAGCTTGACAATAAGACGGGTTGGTCTATGGCATTGAGTTACTCGAGCTAGAGGTGGTTCGATTTAAAACTGGAATGGGTCGCAAATAAATCACGGTGAGTAAATCTCACTCACCTTTTATTGGAATTATTTTTATGTTGTTAAAAATAATTGTTGTTGCTTGTTTGGATGATTTCTGGTTGATTTAAATATATTAGTTATTTAGGGTTGACTATTATATATATATGTTGGGTTGATGATTGGATTGTTCCCACAGTCTCATTTGCGGATGCCTGCAGTTTCATAGCGGATGATTTCCCTATGCGCCCCACAAATATATATTAATGGATGACCTTCATACCGCGATGTCCTTCCTCGAAGCAGGATGGGTTTTATTTATGTTGACTAATATATTTGGATGTAGGAAAATAGGTTGGAGGGATCCAACTAGATCCCTCAAAAATATGTTATCTGTTTGTTTATTTGTTTGCATATATACTGTCATACATGATGTGTTAGGAAAATAAATAACTTATTGTTTGGTGTTTAAAATATCACTGGGCCTAAATGTTGCTATTCAAAAATATCATGGAAAAGGGTATTTGAGATTTAAAAGGAAATTCTATTTTTTCTAAACTAGAATTTGAAATTTCGAATAAAATAGAAATATTAATTGTTTTTAAATAATAAAAACAATTAGTTCATTTATAAACGAAGTTTATAAAGGAAGAGAAATGAATTATCATTTGGATAATTCAGGAAATATTAACACATGTGTGAATTTAGAAAACGGAAATTTATTTTTCCAAAGTAGAAATTTTATTTCAGAAAGAATTTGAAATCGAGACTTGTCTAAATATATATACAAGTAAAATAAAAGGTGTTTATAAATAAAAGGGAAAAATTATCATTTGAATATTTAAATTCAAATGTGAATTTAAAAATAGAAATGGGGAAATCGCTTTAAAGAAATAAACGATGGAATTTGTTCTGATGTTCAGAATATAAATTGAACGAAAATAAATCGATAAGGATTTATGATTTGAATTCAATTTATTCGAATTTATTTACATAGAAGTTAAATTGAATATGAAAATAAATTGGGTGTTATAAGTTATTATAAATAGAAATTTCCAAAATAAGATTTTGGTTTTAAATAGATTTCGAAATAGACTTGTTTATATAAAATAAGAAAATTCAAAGAGAATTGAAATGGAATTTGAATCAAGAAAATTCAAATATAGAATTTGAATATAGAAATTCAAATAGAGTTTGAATACAGAAAATTCAAATAGAATTGAAAATAGAAAGTTGAAATCATTTTGAAATGGGATCGATGAAATATATTTCAGAATGCGGATTTTTAAACAGAATAGGAAAAAATCTAATGGATTTATAATGTGTAAAAGAAATTGAAATTAAATATAGAAGATCGAAGTATAAATAAATTAATTCTGAGTTAGGGAAAATCGACGATTTTAGAAAATCTGAAATATTATGTTGAATTGGAAAAATGGATTTGATATATATTAAAAATATATCAGAATGGAGTTATATATATAAATATAATTAAAACAAACTCGCCGCAGCGCGGCGGTTCTTAAATTGGCGATTTGAACTTCAATTGAGTATACAGAACTCAATTTAAGTCGGAATTCTTTGAAACAAGAAACGTCAGGACCAGTTGAATAATAGTTTTCTAATGAAGGAGAAAAATATGGATTTCGTCGTATAGATTTTGAGTTATGTCAAAATCAATTTTTCAGAAAAACAACGCCATAATCGTTTTTAAAACGATAACGGTTTATTTAAAATAAATAAAAGGATTTTAAGGAAATAAAATCCGAATTGGCATCAGAAAAATCCAGACTAGAGATACAAAATAAATATGAACTCCAGTGAAGTAAGTGAAATGATTTTTGAGAAAAAATCATATTTTTAATTATAAAAAAGAATTAACTAAATTGGAGAATAATTAGTAAAAAGAAATTTGAATCGAAATTGGGTTTTTGGATAAGTGAAAGGGATTGAAAATTTATATTCGAAATCGAATATATAACTCGATTTGAAAATAGAATTAGATTGGGTTCATGAGTAGATTAAAATATATTTGAATGTGATATGTTCAAATAAGAAATGAAATAGGCAAAGTAGCTAATTAGAAAATAAGTTAGCGAATTGGGTTAAGACTAATGGATTGAGTTGAAACCAAATAGGAATATTTGGATATGTGTTAAGAAGGTTTGATATAAAGTATATGAAGATTTATAATTTAAGTGCCCAATAAAAAGGTACACGTTTAAATTGAATATGAGGTTTTATGCGCCGTATCGGCAAGCCGCTTGGCTTTTCTTTTTCTTTTTTGATTGGAGAGGGCCTGTGTGGCGGTTTGGGGATTTTCCCGATACTCCCGGTACAAAGGAGGTTATGGCGATTTTTTCCGAAAATTTAAGGAGTTAGAATATTTTTAAGAAAATTCGATAGTTAGAAATCAATGTATCGATATATATATAGTTCGATAATGAAATGAACTTAAAAATAGAAGATTATAAACAAAAAGGAAATCTATAAATTAGATTTGTTAAAAACAGAAAGAGAAGTGTATACGTGTTATAGAAATGGGAAATTGGTTTAATATGATGTTGATTATTTGAGTGAGAAGTCTTGTCTGTTTTGAAGTTAATAATATTTTCAGTCAAGGTCTGAGAGGTAATTATACCCCAACTCGATTGATTTCAGTTTTAGCTGATAAATAGCAAGATTCAGTCTCGAAGAGAAATGTTGAATAAGATTTAGTTAAATATAGTATATGGGTTGTCGTAACGATGTTTTACACAACATTCGTTTTAACCCAAATAAGTGGAAAGTTAGAAATATAATAATAAATATCTCCTAAGTATAGGAATGAATGATCATGAAAGAGATAAGTAATTAGAAAATTTTCCAATTAAAAATAGAATATAATTTCTAAGTATAGAAAATAAAAGAATGCGATATATGGAAATGTTTTCCAGTGTTAATAACATATATTTTCTAAACATAGAAAATAAGGAAATATGAATATATATATATGGTTGATTATTTGATCGATAATTCCATTTGGAAATAAGATCGTTGTGTGTACACGGACATTTTTCATTTGATAGTTAAATCACCGACTATCAAAGTTTTGACCATTTTAACATTGTTAACATGGAGAGACCGGTTGTATTATTATCCAAAGAACCACTCCGTATTGGCATAAGCGTTGCAAACCAAGTATGCTGAATATATTAAAGACGGAGTAAAGTGCAAGGGTTGTTGTATAAGTCCTAGGTAGAGATTGCCTAGGATGGATATACCGAATAGTGCCTTCGGTTTCGTTCAGTCCCAGAACGAACGTATATGGACGAATGTCTGACAGAATATTTCCAATGATCGCATATGTTGGACTGTACAATTATATATGGTGGCAACAGATTTATTCCCTTAGCATAATATCTAGAATATTTTTGCAAATTAATCAATGATTAAAGGATCTGATAATGTGGCATTCAAAGTGATCGTGTTATCAATGAATGGAAAGTAAATCGTAGCCTCTGGCCTCAACAACCGGGAAATGACAAAAATCGGGCAGACAGCATGCCTATGTGGTTAGCTCCCATTAGGGTGTATCATCACCTGTCTAGAGATTCATTTAATTACTTATTCTATTCGATGTTGTCCCATTCGGAAAACAGTTGTTGATCCCAACCGTTGGTGATATACATTCGATACACTCAAGCGAAATGAGTGGTCGGTCATGTGTGGCTGAGTTGCAAGATGTTCTTGTTGAACTCGGTGTATTCTCCTCTAGAGATACACTAGCGGCAGGTGGTTCCATACCTTGTGATAGTTGGAAATCCACTACCTAATAAGTGCTTGCGGTTTGATTGTATATTATATATGTGGAACGTGAGATGCAAACGTTCCACTAGATTCTATTTATTTGATTTAGACACTATTATAATATCAAAAGAGTCTTGATATAAAGATTATCGTTTTCTTTCAAATGGATTTTGAAAGTTGAATCAAGTGTTTTGGATACTCAATAGGGAAAAATCCGTTCCGTGTTATACGGCGTGGTCTTTTGAGATATCGTTTGGTTCTCAAAAACTGTTTTAAACTATTTACTCGTACCAGTCCCATGACTGACCCCGAGATTATTTTGTTTATACTTTACCTAAACACTTGGGTGCCTAAATTTGTATGGGCAGTCAAGTAGTTCAGGATTTTACATATTTATCCAAAGGAGCTTGGAGCGGTAGACTTCAGCGTTATCTAGTTATTGTTATGTCTGCTGTGTTGTAAGTTGTACTGTGATAGTGATACTCTGATAAGTGTATGTTATACAGTTGAAATTTTGTATTTCAAAAGTTATGATATTATATTTTGTTCTGCTGTGATGTTAGATTCTGTGTTGTTATTTCTGTTCTTCTTCTACCTTTTTCTTCTAAAAAAAATGATTCGTATTTTCTTGATATTTGGGTTGGATGTATGATGTATGTAGTCAACTCTGATATTACAGATTTGCGAGCCATCATATGTGTGCTGCTTCGGAGGGGTGGAGACGCATTGTTGAAACCTATTGGTATGAGTATGGGACTCCGAAATTGTTGAAAGCTTTGGCTCGTTTGAATCTTACCGCTTGGTTTGGAACCTGTCTAAGGCGTCTAATTTCTGTACATAAAAGAGATTAAACGTTAGTCGCTGACTCCTGATTGCACCAAAGTGCAAAATATTCGTTGTTGGGTCAGAATCACGTATGCACTCACACACTTGCACGTGGTTTTGCGCGATGCGATCTAAGTTGAAATAAGTAACACGAAATGAAATTGTATGCCGTGGGCTAGTGATCGCGCAAGTTAGCTTTCAAAAAGTTTACGGATCGGGAATTGATCGCTTGGTGTGCGCACATGAACCATTTAAGTGCGTGAACACTCATTTGGTTAATGAATCAAGTCAGTTCGATCGGTGGAGATTTTGAAAGCGTGCATGTGCGGTCATTACCATAGCTTGGGCGCGCGATCGCGAAAGGTAGTTATCGAAACGTCGTTGTACTAGAGCTTGATCGTTTGGCATGTTCTGCTGAATCGCTTGGATTCATAAGTACAAAATCATTCAATGATCCAAGCTAGTTCTGACAGTCGAAATTTCGAGAACCCGCATGTGCGAACGTCGCCATAAGGACGATGTTCGGCTTACGCCGTGGTATGTGATCACATAGATTTGCCTTCATAGCGAAGTTGAACCCAAACACCAAGTGTGTGTACTCAGATGGTTGGACATTTAGTGAGTACACAAGTGGTCATTGAGTCAATATTAATTTCGTAGTGTGGCCTCGAAGGCAAGTGAATGTGACCATAGCTCGGTGTACGATCCTGAAATTTTCATTTGGAGCATGTCGATCCCAGAGTTGTACTTGCTTCCCTTCTTTTCTTCTCAGGACGACAAATCATCTTAAGGCATGAAGGATACAACATGCTGCTCTTGTACCTTGGATGTCCGAGTTGTTTTTGGGTTTCTAGGAGGAGGGAAGAGAGATATGGAAATTGAGAGGGTTTCTGGGATTGTCACTCAAGAACGTGGAGTGGTGGATTTTGGGAAACGAAATTAGGAGTTCGGGGAAAAGTCGCCAAGTATTTGTTGATACGGGATTAGCGGGTTGTGGCCTTGTGGCGTGACACTCAAGGAATGGACTTGTTGAATTGGTGACTTGGATTTGAATGTAGGATGTGGACATATAGTTGAGTTGTTCGTAGTTGAGGCTAAAGGTTGTCATCGCGTTTTGAAGCATTTGCTTTGTGGAGCCTCGGCACTAACGGAATGTTGGGAACTTCCAGGTGCCTTGACCTCGGTTCTGGATCGACATATCCGCGAGGTGAACGGGTTTTCAAAACAGTATCTCCAAGGGATGGGTGAAGATGATGCCAGTGTGCAAAATGAAGGTGGTCCGCCTCGGGTCCTACGGTAGCCAAGCCGGTGCAAGAGTCGGTAGAGGACCGCCCCTGCGCCCTCGTAACTAAAGAGGATGAGAGCACTAAATCCTCAAAAACTGAATAGTTGCATTTTTGTTGTGCAGCCCCTATTGGAGCAGAAGTTACACCACGCTTTTCCCCCATGCTTCCTCAAACATCTGAGTCTGGAATGGGGTTACAGGGAATACGATTTGGAGAAAGAAGTGGTCATGTGGATACGTTCTCGGAGGTTGAGTTAGGGTCCAACCTTTATAAGGACCTTCTAGGGTAAGATAAGGTTATGGATGGCCAAAGTTATCAGGTGATAGGTACAGCTAATGCGAGTGTGCACACAATGAACGTTGTGGTGGAAGCCCTGAAAGCCTAGATGGTGACAAAGTCTTAGGAGCGGAGGAGAAGAGGAAACAAAATGAGGCTGCCCTATAGGAGGCACAGGAAAAGGTTAGCCAGGATGTTGAGGAGAAGGTCGTCGCTGTGGTGGCGAAGGAGAAGGACGATGCCGAGAAGGAAAGGGCCGATGAGGAGGCTGGAAAGAAGAAAGTCGCTGACGAAGCTAACAAAAGGGGCAAGGATGCCTTTAAGAAACTTCAGACTGATGCGGACTGGTGTCTCACGAGTCCGTCACTCCTGCGACAAGCGTAGGAGGAAAAGGCGGAAGTGGCTCTGGAAGGAAGAGATCCATAACTGGCGATAACCCACCTAGAGTTGAATCTGTTCAGAAAAAGAAAAGAGAAAAGAAGAAGTACGAGTAACATCAGTGGTAGTAACAAATACAATAGGTATATTTATGTTAAGTGTTCGATTGTTCGTCTTAAGCTTTCCAATGTCCTGTACTTGCACAAGCGTACTTGTTGTTACACTTAAACAAACGTGATTGGAGACTCCGTCCTGTGGGTGCCCCCAGTCGAGCGGAGGTCATTTGCTGGTTCCGCTCTCGGGTCTTCCTTAGGTCAGGGCTCCCGAGCTGCTAGTCGTATTGTTTATACTCGGTCTCGTCGTTGATTCAAGACTCGAGTGGCGGTATCGGCTTCCGTGCTCGGAGTGACAATCCGTTGTTTGTGTGTTGATCCTTAGCATCGGGTGGTGCTGCAAACATCTCCTTTTAACTGGTGAAGACGGTAGTGCGGTGGCGGGCTCGCTTCCTAAAAGGTTGTTCCACGGTGGCGAGGAAGAAGGTAGTGCCGAGGATGTAGGAACTGGTGAAGGGCTAGTACCACCGGGCCTGACCTCGAGCGGACCCCCGATAGTGCTTCCAATCATTCCCCCAGTTTAACTGGAGGATTGCTAGATCTTATAAGGAGGAAGATGGTTACGATGCGACGAAGAATATGTATCTTTCAAGGGAGAGGGTTCGCTTTCCATTCCCGCTTTGCCTCCGATAAAAGAGACAATGGTGGGAATGAGCCACGCACTACTACAAAAGTGGGCATATTCGACACTAATTTGTGTGCGTTGCATGAAAGTGTGGCAAAAGCTATGCTTTCTTTGATCTTCTGCAATAATATTCATATGTTGTTGCATTATACGTGAATGCGCTGTTGCGGTGGGAATTCTAGTGTTTTTAAGTGCAACACCAGTTAAAAGCGTAGCATTACGTATATATAATCCAGCTCAGCGATCCGCAATATCAATATATTAAAACCCATACCGTAGATGCAAGATTAATCCAATGGTTCAAACCATCTGTTGGTCTGATGATCTTAACGTTAGCCATCATCCAATCATTGATAGCCACGTCATTGCATTCTTTAGGCGAAATTTCGGCATGATCTTCTTCCTTCACGAAATCGTTTTCTTCTCAATCATCTAATTGTTTTTCCCCCTTTTTACTATTGACAAAAATTTAAACCTAAATTCACGTTAGTATCACTCCTCTCGTCGACAGCAAATTCTATTCCGAAAAGGTAGAAGCTTTGAAATGCTTTCTAACTTTGATTGCTCAGGGCATTGACATCACCAGTTTTTTCCCTCAGGTTCAGTTTGTATAGCACTGTGAATTAGTTGTGCTTATTATAGATTGGATTATGAGTAATTAGTAAGTAGTTCATTTGTTGCATTTTGGAAAACCCATTCGCTTATAAGTAATTAGTTACTTGGACATCCCAAACTTAGGAAAACCCGTTTGCTTATGAGTGATTAGTCAGTGAAAGATTGGATTATGAGTAATTAGTTGTGCTTTGACCATTGATTTGGGATTTGGGATTATGTTGAGGTTTATTCGAAAATTATACCCAGCAATAAACCATGAGAACCGGGCTATTGGCATGAAAAAGACATTGGTTTATTATAGAGGTCGCGCTAGTTAAGGAATGGGGACTTTACAGTCGAAATTGATTGTCACTTTGCGTTCATTTACATTACCATATAATTGTATGCTTGAGGTTTTGTGATACAGATACGTGTGTAGCACTGAGGCGTGTTTGCTTTGCGGTGTGCTTGAGGCTACCAGTTTCCCGATCCGGATGAGTCGTTCACCTGTATCATAAGGCACCACAGTGCATCAGTTCATACCATACACATCCAAAAAATGACATACAATTGTATGCTTAAGGTTTGCACTGCGATATGTTTGCACTGCGGTGTGTTTGTACTGATGTTTTGTGATACACGCACAAGTATACATGCACAAGTATAAACGCACAAGTATCATAAGCATACACGCACAAGTATACACGCACAAGTATCATAAGCATACACGCTCAAGTATACACGCACAAGTATCATAAGTATACACACTCAAGTATCATAAGTATATATGCACAAGTATACAATGCTCAAGTATACACACACGCACAAGTATCATAAGGTAGCATCTGAAGGCACACACAAGTATACACGCACGCAAAAGTATACACGCACAAGTATCGTAAGGCGCTTTAACCATTGATTTGAGTTTGCCACCAGTATTTAGGTTTCACCTAACTGCGTGGTACCTTTTCGGGCCATGAGAACCGGGCTATTGGCATGAAAAAGACATTGGTTTATTATAGATGTCGAGCTAGTTAAGGAATGGGGAATTTACCATCGAAATTGATTTGCACTTCGCATTCATTTACACTGACATATAATTGTATGCTTGAGGTTTTGTGATATAGATACATGTGTAGCAATGCGGTGTGTTTGCACTGCGGTGTCCTTGAGGCTACCAATTTCCCAATCCGGACGAGTCGTTCACCCATATCTAACACGCACAGATATTTTCCATTTGATTTTGGAAACTACCAATTTCAATGTTTCGATTTTGGAAACGTATGCTCAGTTTTGCATCAGTTCATACCATACACATCCAAAAGATGACATACAACTGTATGCCTGAGGTTTTGTGATACAAATACATGTGTCGCACTACGATGTGTATGCACTGCGGTTTTGTGATACAAATACCCGTATCTAACACACACGCACAAGTATCATAAGGCAGCATCAGTCCATACAATACACATCAGTACATACCATACACGCACAAGTATCATAAGGCTGCATTGATCAGTTCATACCATACACGCACAAGTATACACACATGCACAAGTATCATAAGGCAGCATCGATCAATTCATACCATACACATCCAAAAAATAACATACACATCCACATCCAAAAGTATCATAAAGTTAACTTAATACAGACACATCCAAAAAAATGACATTATAGTAGCACCAATTCATACCAGATTAGGGTTGTGGGGCTGTGGAACTTCCAACTGATTCGTTAGGGCTTTGCGGCTGTGGGAGAGCCGGTTCGAAGTGAGCAGCCGCATGTAATGGACATGCAACATCAGGACAAGGGGTGAGGTAGTTTGGCCAGACAAATTCCTGATCAACTTCTATATCTACCCACTGATCATTCCTCTAGTTCATTGGGGCTTGGTTATCAACATGTATGTCATGGGCAGCTTCCAGAAATAAGCTTGGCAAGGGGGGTAGCTCAGCAGCTTCTTGTATCATTGCATTAAATCTTTCATCTTAATCCATTTCTCATTCCCATCCGTAATGATGCAAACATGGAACCACCTCTTCCTCCCTATTGTTCACAAAAAGAAGTTCATGCCTTGTCCTTGGATGAGCATGGGTACAACGCTGAACCTTAATGAAGTAAACCTTGTTATTGATTTGAGCAGCAAAAGTATTGATATTGCCAATGCCTTCATAAAATTGCATTTTCAGGTAGAAAGATGTGTGGTCATACTGAGACCAGTAGCAGTCGTAAATTGCACGCACACGTCCCATTGGCTTCATTACTTCTTCAACAGCAGGAACATTACTCTTTAGGAACTCGGGAAAGCCATCAACTTTAGCCCATGATTCCACTTCTAACGCTGGTGAGGGCTCAAATTCTTCATCAGACCATGGTTGCAGGTAAACAGCACCACCAGGTTTTGTAAAAACTTTCGACATTAGGGCATGATCATGCATACTGTACGATGGGCATGATACTAGAAAAGAGTTGTTGGATACTACCAGTATAGGCCACGAATTATGGTTGAGGGCCACCTTAAGAACGTATTGCACAGCTTCGAAATTCCAATGTCCCTTAAAAACAGTGGCTGTGATGTATAGAGACGAGTCCACTGTTTTATTTTTTAATTTCGCAGATTGGGGTTTAGGGAATATGGAGGAGATGATGTTCTAATGCTTGAAAGTATGTGCGAGGGACCCAATGGATGGTGTCAGGCATATATGTGAACTAAATGCTTGCACAGAAGACGAATCATACTCAATTCTATTTCTGAGGTGGCACGTAGTGACCAATGCTGATTGGTCAACTGTTATAATTGTATGTGTAACTCACTAAGATTTATAAGTTAATTAGATAGCCAAATGCACAGATGCATGCACACAGCACATATGCACTTATCAAATAACTTGTAAATTCAAATTCCAGGATCTGAAATGACGAGGAGAGATACAGCCGACAAGTGGAGGACCTGAAATGACATAGAGAGATGCAGTTTCTGGTTCATGGCATTGCTACTTTGTAGAATGCACACCGATCGTATTTTTTGGCACTTGTATTGAAGGTGGTATGTGTTGGCACTTTTGCTACTTTTAAATTATGTATTTGATCGTATGTGTTATGTATTTAAAGCGTTGAATTGCGTATTTGATCGTATGTATTGAAGGTGGTATGTATTGAAGGTTTGAATGAGATGATGAATGTAATGGACGTGTTTCTTCTATGTACAAAACTGATATTGCAAAATTTATAATTAAAGCATTGTATTTGCCTTCTTTTACTATTGCATTTGCTTTTTTCCTGATGTTGTATTTCAATATAATGGTGTCGCATTCCATAATACAGTGGTGTTGGATTACATAAAATAGTAGTAAGTCCACGTGGCACGTAAATGCCACAGCTGACGTGGCATGTGTGCAGCTGACGTGGAGATCTGACGTGTCGTGTGACACATAGGCAGCTGACATGGAAAGCCGACGTGGCCGCCGCTATCGTGACCTGGTACCCAGGATCTAACTAATTTTCAGGCAACGCTGAATATTGTTGCATTCTGTACAAATAGTGCTGCATTACGTCTATAATGCAACACTTTCTTTCCGTGGTCGTAGATGTGCTAAAGCGTTGCCTTAAAGGGCTAAGGCAACGGCCGCGGATGCCACGCCCACCTGGTGTTGCCTATTTGAAAAAGGTGAAAATGCAACACTTTTTCGATCTAAGGCCACATAATACTTGTGTCGAATATGCCCACTTTTATAGTAGTGACGAGCTGACACCACTGAAGATGACCTCAGAGATCCCTACGTCATAGAGGGAGGTTATGAGGCATGGGATGCGAAGGATCCATGGTGTGGTGCTGCTATGATGCGATGAATCCATGATGCGAGATTGGAATAAAGTAATGCGGTATGTTCATTCTGAGAAGTTGTCGGGGCAAGGATGTAAAGCAAATCGCATCGGAGCGATGCGATATTTTGGAATGCGGATACTGGAGGCAGAGTAAAGGGGATTCAAGATCCTAGATGTTGACATGGTAAGATTCTAAAGGTGATCCGCATGTGGTGATCCATGCTTTCGAGATGATCGGACTGTGTTGCTCAGCTGTTGGAGGTGATCGATGCGTGCTCGGCGAGCAGTATTAGGTGTTAGCGAATTTCATATCCGAGGGATATAAAATTCGGCTGGTGATTCGACTCGAGTCCTGTGCCTGAACCATGATTTGCTTGACCCTTCCAAATAGTTCTGAGTGCGTACATCTGCCCCGAGACTTGTACTGTTCGAGAGTGGCTTGACGAGCCATGATGGCTATTCTTGCGTGGCCCCAACTTGTCTTGATTCTTACGAATATTGGCAACACTTCTAGGCCGTTGAACCACGCAATGGGCCAAGTCGTGTGGGCCTGGACTACTTCTGGTAACCGGACCAAAAAGTCGGTTAACAGGTGCTAAGCAGAGAACTTAACAACTAGTTGTCGTTTCTTCCACGCTGGGAAGAGAAACCAAGCAAAGTACAAAGTACATTCAAAAGTACATTAAAACAACATACATAATAGGACCATACATTCTCACATTATTACAATACATATTCTAATCAATTCAGCAAAAAAGAAGGTTGTCTATAGCTCCTCTTTAGTCAATCATTATCAAATAAGCTACTTGCCCTATTACGCACTTCTTGCTCCTCGTGATGTAGCCTGGCTGTGAATCAGAGATGGGTGAGTGAGGTGTAGTGATATTATCTGGCATGGATGGTGGTTCCTTAGGCCCCGGCGCCGCCGGAATGTTTGCATATGTATTCAATTTCATTTTTGTTGTTTTCTTAGCTCCACTCAAACCTGCATCAGTCGAAGAAACTACAGTCCTAGTCTCAGTGTGCTTGTTGTCATGTTTGGGCCAAAAATGGGATTTGTTCAAGAATCCAGGTTTGATCGATGTATTTGGAGTTTTGGCCTTAGCACTGTCTCTCACATGAACTACTTGACCATCAGATACTAGTGATACTACATCAGCAATATTGTTATTTCCTTGCTCAACGACCACATTAGAGGTACACATCATATTGCTTTTCCTGTACTCTCTAACAACATCGGAAGCTTCACTGAATCGTGTAAAGAACTAGTTAAAAGCTCATCAATACACCTAATCTCTCCTTATTCAAAATCCTGATCACACTCCTCATTATCCCCTTCGACATTCAAACTATTCAACAAAGCAGCAAAGGTATTCTTTTCACGTAAGTCCACTTCATTCTGTACAACAGCGTTACCACCATCAATATGCATTGTGTCCACTTTCTTTTTCTTGTTGACAACCTTAGTCCATAGTTGTCTCTTCAAGGCAATATTATACCCATTGTCATTAAGCTGTTTGCCCGCAGCTAACTGTTCATTCCCAGTTTTAATGTCATTAATGTTACCAGTCTTGCTAACAACAACAGTGTTAGGCTTGATTTTGCGTCTGTTAGTCGGGTGCCTAAAACTATTGCACAAAGTACATATATTCGGTCTTCAGGTATACTCCACGCATACACTTTGAACTGAACCATCAGGTAAGAGCACTGGAAATTCATCGGGCAACAAACTCTTTGGTGTGACCTCAACTAGGACATTAGAAAACGATAATCTGTCGGGCATCTCAGTTGCAACGTCAAGGCATAAGAACCTGCCTATATTCATTGAGAGCCAATATACTGCGGTATTGGACCATACGTAAAGTGGTATATTGGATAATTTGATCCACATCGGCACACTCTTAACACCGTTGCTACTAACACTACAATTCCAAGGTTTAACAACGAAAACCTTACCTCGAATAATGATCGGATCTGAGCAGAGAATTCATTGCCTATCCTCAGGGGCATAGAAAAGGAAAAAGAAGACAAGACCCGTAGATTTGATCTTTAAACCTCCTCTCGGTTTCCAAAGCCATTGTAGGCGAGTAGTGACAACTTTGAAGGATAAAGGGGCATCCGAGAAGAAGTCCACTAAATAATCCTTCCACACCTCTTTCCCCGCCTCATATATCTCATCATTGGGTTTCTAAGCTTTGCCGGAATATAGCAGCTGAAAAGACAGGTGGGAAAAGACACCGACATTCTTGGGTTTCTTCGCGAAGAGAGAGGTTCATTGGCGATTCGCAATTGCTAGAATATGGGGATCTGGAAGTGAGGCAGAGGCGCTGTTGAGCGGCGGCGGTTCAGGACAGGGTGGAATGGGCTTTGGTGGTGGATCAGCAGGAGAAAGTGATGGCTGTTTTTGGGAGGGGCTCGAGGAATTGAGAGAATTAAGGATGTGATGGCTGCCAGTAAAAAGAGGAATAAAGGACAAAAAAATTTAACCAAAATTTTCCAATATATAAATTAGATGGAAGTTGAATGGAAATTATCTTCGAATATTTCAGTATTGGATTTTGTGATTACACGAACATCTTTGAGGAATTTGGAAGAAGTAGATATCGTACCCCAAAACGATATCTGCTGGTTTCAAAATTTGACGTTGAATATAAGTCGATATGAATTCAGTTTAAAGCCTTGTATTTAATATCAAATTGGAGATTGGTTTTGTCGTGAATGATGTCTTTAATAACACTGTTCTTAAACCCGATTGAGAAAGAATAAATCTTTTAATTAAGATTTAGTGAAGCCTTCAGGTTTAATTAATTAAATTGGAATTGAATGGAATTAGATTTAATTATAAAAGATGAACTTCCGTAAAGGAAGACCATTACTATTTATGGAATTTAAAAGGCTTTGCCGATATTCCACTTATAGTATTAGTCTAATACAAAAATTTATATTGATTACGACTGATCTGATTTCCATGAAGGTTCCATATTAAATGGAAGATTATTTTGGATTTATCGTGAGCGATGTTTTAAATGACATTTGTTCTTTAACCCAAGTAAAAGGAATGATTAATTTCCTAAAAGTTAAGAAATCATCAAGTAATGATTTGTGAGATTAAAAATATTTTGGAGTTTTAATGAATCTTTAATTAGATTTGAAATGTAATGTCGTAATTTAATTTACCGAAATGCGATGGGCATTAGACATGGAGTATCACCAGTTTTGCTCCATCGTTGGCTAAATCTTTAACTAAATTTGGAACGTTAAATGGTAATTAAATTTACCGATAACATGATGGGTGTTAGATATGAAGTACTACCAGTTTTGATCCATGGGATGAATAAGTTGGGATTGAGATAATAAAATTAATGATTACTTGGTAAGGCTCGTTAATCTCGTCAAGGCGTATAAACCTTAATTTGGTTTAAGTTCGAGAAAAGATATTGTAAAATCTTTTGTAAAGGTTTCTAAACCAAATATTTAAACAAGATATTTAAATGAAGTAAATCTTTAATAAGATTTGCGGGAATAATTCCCAACATAAAGAATATCTTAATAAAAGAATATCTGGATTGGAATGAGGCATATGATGTGTTTATATATCACTTGATCATAAAGATGTGCTAGTTATTCAGAAAGACCGGGTTTAACCCATTCTGAATAACTGATACGACGATTAAAAGTCGAAAATATGAAGACAGTGGTTGAAGACCTAAGATCTTCACATCGTTGGGATGATTGCTGATGTATCGATTGGGATGTACACCTAAGATGAGGTAATAAGTGGTGGTCGTCCAGATGTACTTGGAGATCGACCAGATATGCAAGGGCCTCTCTCCTGTAATGGACATATGGGATAAGGAATAAGGTGCCCCGGTTTCGTTCATACCCAAAATGGACTTGCAAACGGGTTGTATGTCTGACATTGTACTTTGTGCTGTATTCAGTGATTTCTTCTTAATATATACATGTTTGGTGGTGGAGAATTTATTCTCTTGCTGAATACCCTTCTCTGAGATGTACGATCTTAGAGGTTATATATTTTTGGAAGTCAATGGTATGGTATGGATTGATGATGTAGCATGCTGAGATGCATGGATCAAAGCTTTTGTTGAAAAGTAGAGCTTTGTGAATGATTATCAAAGTATAGCTTATATAGCTTAGCTTTGTGTATAACATTAACTCGCGAGCTTCACCCCCCGATATGAGTCAAAAGAGAGATAAAAGATAGTAGGGAGGCCATGCATTTCTTTCTAGTTAGAAGTGATGTCATGGTATGGAGCCCAGACATTTTACTTATGTGGATGATATAAGCGAGGCACCTCAGATGTGGTCGCACAAGGCCACGATGGTCGACTTACTGACCAAGAGGTCCGATAGGACCGAGAAACAGATGGACTAGGCATAACTAATCAGCGATGTGCGGATGCCCGAGTAAATATATATGTTGAATATATCGCAATAGATAGGCAGTACAATCCTTTTTACCATCATAGGCTTCCAATAGTGGTAGCTCGAAGTCCTATGGATTCCATGAGTTTCAGATGTTTTGAGGGAAAGGAATCCGACTTCAATCCAAGCCAAAGATAGTCCTCCACTTAAGATCCTTCTGATCATATCCGTCATGTGATTGTCATCATTGAGTACCTAAAGCCAATCTCCAGTTTCTACATCCGTATTTCGAGGGTTTTGAGCATCCAATCCAAGGTTCAAGTCTGTGTGCGCCTCATTTCCATGTCCAAGTCCTAAATTGGAATTCAAAGTAGGGTTGAATGAAAAGTTAGCAGCACTAGGGGACTTTCCCCATCTCTATGCAGATTGGTACCGATCCCTTTTGCCAAATCAGTATTGACTTCTCTTAGCACAAGGGTGGTTTCCCCCGGTTCTAAGTTAAGGTGTTCTAATTGGCCTCTAGGTTCATCTCCAGCATTTAGATTCTAAATTCCTGGCTATTATCGTAGTATAGTGTGATTGAGGAACTTTGTCATCAATTCCTCTTATTGTTTGAGTAAATTTTCTTGAAGCTCGAGGCGAGCTTACAAGTTGTTTACCACCTCGTCCATGTCTTCCTGTATCAGATACAAGACAGGATTTTCCAGTAAAGAAGCCTCCTAACTTCCTCCTTCCTTAACTGCACCTTGTGGTTGCTTATCCATGACCTTCTTCTTTATCATGGTTTCCATAGCATAGTGATATCCTTGAGTTCAAGTAGTAGCCCCCTTCCTGGCATGCCAAAATATTGACGTTTGATTTTGGCTAATCAAAGGCTAACCTCGATTTAGTGCAAATCAGGTAACAATTGCAATAAATAGCCATAAAAGGTCACAAAGTGTGTAAAAATAAACAGAAATACAAGAATTTATAGTGGTTCCGCAAATAGTGCTTACATCCACTTATTGTACTCTATTGTTTATACTGTTTGATTACATCTACATTTCATTTTAATCTTAAGAATGTGGAGAAAAGCTATTGTATTTAGGCTTTATCCATGTCCTAGCATTGTAGCCTCCAAAGGACAATAGAAGAAATCCAAAATAAGCCATGTAGTGTATTTATAGTTGTAGGGAAGATCGTATCGGCTAAAAATCAAGGAGTTAAAGTGAATCATGTTTTGATTGGGCTTTGCAGAATTTCATCCGAGCTTGTATTCATAGGGGTTGGTATCGATCCCTCATGGGATCAGTATTGATCTTTTTCATATCTGAGCTTGGTTTTCTCAATCATTCTATTTCATTCCAAAATCCCATGTCTATCACCATCTTTCACTTGATCCACCTTGTGCTACACTGATCAATCATTTCACAGATATGTATCCAACTTTCAAATTCCTAACGACCCAGTTGTCTACAGTGGATCCCACTTTTTTCACATGATCTGCCATGTTGACCACCTTTTGTGCCTTATAAGAATCCTAAATCCATAATGTGGATCCGAGGATTGGATTCCTACATATCCGATTATGAGTTAGATCAGACAAGTTTCCAGGGTCATCTTTATGCGTAGATCTGTTATGTTTATGTGATCGAACAATGCCAATCACTTGTTTTCATTGGATATAAAGTATCAAAACCCTTTATACCAGTCTGATTTCTAAAGCGATCGGTGGGATTTCTTTCCTGTTTTCATGACTCAATCCATTTTAATTGATGATCTGCCTAAGTCAATCATCACTCTCATAAACTGATCCATGATTTCCAATGTAATTGGGTTGTGTCAATCAAGTTTTCTGAGGTGATCGATCTGATCTTGTGCGCGATCGATCAAATGAATGTGGAGTAATTTTGTGAGTCGCTTAAGTTATTTTTGAGTAATCAGATAATTCCCTGGTGTGAACAATTCAAGTGAGTTATTTTCTAATTCCCAAGCAAACATCAATTTCGATGCTTATTTTGAGTTTATACGAGTTCGCACTCGAGTCACGAGCGATCCAGATTTCCAAATCCAATGCATAACTGAAATTACCCAGAAATTTAATCTTTTGATTAAAGAATTTTAGCTAAGGAAAATCCTGATTTCTTTCAAAATTTTATAATAATAATAAATAAGATGATTTAGTAGATTTTTTTTGGCAAGGTAAGCCGGATTATAGTGGTTGTACCACTTTCGTATAACAAGTAAAACAGGTGCTTTGCACATGCGCAGAGTAGCTATATGGTTTGAAGTGTCCACTCACTATCAGCATACAAAAACAAATCACGCACCAAAACATATATCGTAGAAAGAACACGACCTAGCTAGTAGCTTAAGAATAAAGGGACCCCGTAAAGGGGGATATATACATGATATGAAGAGAGAAACGCCATGCCAAATTCTCCACATAACATGAAGAATCAAGGGAGAGAATACAGCCCCTATCCCAAGAAGGATCATGCAAAACAGTCTGATTATTCTCACCTAGCTCACCCTCATCTCACAATTCAACTCATTTCCAAATGGTTGATAAAAGAGACAACAATCCTCTAACCCAACAAAATTATAATAGTAATTCTCAAAATCCATATGCATCCCAGAAGGTTCATGCACCCAGGAATGCTCCTTATCAACCCACGCAATGTTAGGATCGGGGACAGTTTCGGAAGGGAGAGGAGCAAAACCCGGAATATCAAAAGACTCTGACAAATCAACCTAAGGTTCAACTTCCGGTTCCACCACTGGATCAGGGGTAGCCTTTTTGGCTTTGGGTACCCAAATACGAGGCCTTGGGCAAGGCAAAGGAGTGATAACAAAGGGTGTACTACCTCACGAAGGCCCCCTGATGTACATATGTCAGGTTTCCACTTATATTTCACTTTGACTAAGTAAACACGATCATCAAGTTTAACTTTTATCTTAGGAGGTAGGGGCTTGTCGGGTGTGACTTCGATCAATGCACGAGCATATATTAGATTTATCCACGCGACAAAGTTGGCATCAAAGCACTTTAATTTTCCAATGTGACAGACCAACCAATTAAAACCTAAAAAAGGTTAAAGAACGGAGGGTACATGAGTGAATTGAGTCCAAACTGGAATAGAAAGTACTTGCTCTTTAGCTTTGTCAACCTTTATACTCCAAAGTGTTACAATAAAGGGTTTCCCTCCAACGATCGAAGGAGGATCCTCCAAAAACCTCAATCTTTCTTCTGTCGACGAGAATTTCAAGTAATAGACGCCATCCGTAAACTTAATATGTAAGCCTCCTCTTACCCTTCAAGACGCACGAAAAGCTTCGATCATATCCACATTAAGGGGCTTAGCATCCAGGAAGAAACCAACTAGATAGTCTTTCCAAAATAATGATGCTTCATGGATTAACTCTTTGTGGTGATACGGAACCATTTTCAGTCGGTGGGATAATGAAATCAACAGGAGCAAAATCTTCAGATACATTTGGAAGGTTAGAGAAGAGTGACATCCATTTTGGCTTAACTAAATGAGCAAATTGGTCAGCAGGGGACTTCCCAGGAATGGGCACACTGTTTGTGTCATTGAGTCGAAGACGTTGTGTGCAATTATCATTGTCAGGATCCAGAGGTTTAAAGGCATCGTTGTTCAACAGACCATTAGGCGACACCCTGTCAGCCCTTACACCATCGTTCACAGAATCGCCAACCCCAAAATCCGAATGAAGGGTTCCAGGTAGCGGTCTAGAATTAAGGTTCAAACTGACAGACTCAACCGGATTTTCACCCAATAAAACACAATTACCTTCACCTGAACTGGTTGCGTTCTGAATCATCTGAGTTACCAGAGATTTTTCATTATTGCGAGAGTTCAACAAGGATGGCCCGGTAGCATAAATGTCAGAAAATAGAGAATTGATTGGATGCAAATCGGGTAGGAAGTACACGAGTTAGGAACGTGGAGGAACATTGTCCTCTTCCTGAGATTCAGAATCGGGGTCAGAATCAGAGAGGGCTTCTCTTGCGCTTCCAGGTCTAGTGACTATAAAGGACAAGAACCTTGGATTGGACTTCTGGTTCTTGGCCATCGTAGTGAAGTAGAGAAAGGCAAAGGCAAGAGAAGGGGGTTAGAGAGGAGGCGCACGAACAAAAGGTTCTGGAAGAAACAAGGGCTAGACGAGAATCGCCGGTGAAACAGGCATAGTCCCCATTGCTTTTAGTAGAATTTTATTACTTAAATAACCATCATTTAATAATTTATAATCAGCAAGAAAATCATTCTCAAATATTGTTTACTCAGAATAATGGTTTAATTCAAAACAGAAAATGTGGCTAATAAATGAATCTCGAATTCATAACGGTTTGACGAATGAAAGTTGTACATAGGTGTAACATACGTATAAGTACATATATGTTTATGATAACGTATCCATAATAAGTTAATGAGTGGATTAATTAAGCTAAGAAATAGGTTAGGAAAAGCTAGCAAATAAAGACAAAAGGAGTTTACTTTAATATAATAATAACCATACACTTACAACTCCATCCCCAACACACTTACACTCACCATTTCCTTACACAACGTATGCCTAGGTACGTACGAATTTAGAAGGGGCATTGGCAAGGGGTTTTAAACTTTTTTCCACCCACTATTTTAGTCCTAAGGATTTTTTACAAATACCTACCCATTTCACTTCATTTATCCACATCATTTCTTCTCTTCTTCCTCTTTCCTAAGCTTACTAACGGCTTGCACATCTTTAGAAAATCATAAGAAAAAGATAAGGAAATCACTTGCCACTCATCTATGTATCTTAAGGCGTCAAAATTATCGTCAAATCTCTCCTCTTCTGCATTCTAATTTCACCATCACTCAACGATGTTCTAAAACCCAAACAACATTCCAAACCCAACCTTGGCCATAAGAAATTGAAGAAAGAAGATCTCAAAGCCATTAGCGATATCACAAGTGAAGTAGAAACATTTTAGGATAGTCTGGGAAGAGTTTAGGAAGTTTCAGTAGCATTTAAATTCGATCTAAAGTGAGAAACTAAACTTAGAAATGACCCTAAGTATACACCGGTTAATGATTGTTATGTGAATGCTAAACAATTTCTATATTTATGTTAAGTATTTCTTATGAATGCTATGATGAATTTTTGCCAAATTTGGAAGATTATATGCTTGATTGTTGGATATTTAATAAGTCATGTTAAATACAAGTCGATAAGCAAAAAGGAAACCATTTTCCTTTATTGATTAAAATGTAAAAAATAGAATGACTAAATCTCTCAAAAATAGTTTGAAATATTTTAGAAATGAATTATAAACACTTCAAAGTGTTAATATGAATTTCATAAAGAATACGACTTTAGAAGAAATTTTGGTGTGTCATGAAATGATAACTCGCGATTTCACTACTTAAGAAGCGAATCTTTTATATAGGAAGAATATAAATCCAATTTCTTTGAAAACAAAATTTCCCAATCCTTAAAAACTGCTTTCCAAAAAATTGTATAAATCAATATTCCACTGAGTAGGTTTTGAAATAGACTATAATAAGTTTTGAAAAACATTGTGGTTTTGCAATTCAAAATTCCAAAAATGTAATTGTTTGAAAACGGAGTTTAGATTTAAAAAAATATGGAATAAATCATATAAATAATTTAAAATGTTTTAAAATAATTAAGATTGAATATATGAATTTTCCAATGATTGAAAAGTCATTTTATTGAAATAAGCAAAAAATAACACTTTCCACAACACTTTTTGCAGCAGTTCCCAATAACAATTAAAATTAAAGTTTAAACTTAGCCAATCTCCCCTAAATCATTAATGAATGTTTTTAAATGATTAATAAAGTGATTTGGATATTGTTTTGAAGATTTATAAATTACTTGAAGAAGTTAGATAACCGAATCAAGTGAAAAAGCAATAAAATGCAATTGATTTAATCTTGGCTCTAATAAGCCTTTAAATAAACCTTATTTTTTTATTTAAGAGATTCGGATGTGAGTTTTAACCAAGAATGGATGTTCAGCAACAACCAGAGTCCTTTCTCACTTGGCCCTTTTCTGCGCGAGGGGTATATAAGATTGAAATGTTAGAAACAAGTTAAGTATAAAAACCAATTTTCTGAAGAAAAATAAATCGGATTTCTTAGACATGGTCTTGCTATATTTAGTATCAAATTCCGAGGAGGGAATCCTTACTATCCTTAAAGTTAAAAGGTGTTTGCACCGTTATTCGATGGATAGTTGGGATTGAACGTATAAATTGATATCGAGTAAGATAAGTATGATTTCTTGGATCAATTAAAGTAAAACAGACTTACCATCCAAATGACTTCACGAATGAGGTTTATCGGTTATATATATATATATATCCATAAAGAATATTTGAAGTTATACATCCAGAAAAGATATTTTTATGAAGTAATGAATTAAGAAATAAAGAATACCTAATACTACTTAAATAGTATTTTAACGATGATGGATTCAAGGAGATCGGCATTAGATTTCGGTGACTCCTATCTTAAAACCACTTCAAATCATTTAATTTTTTAAAGTAATGAAGATTTAAGGTTGAATACTTATGGAGATTAAATGAAGAGTTGCTATTACTGACCCTCGAGGGTTTTTCACATATTACAAATTGATAGCAAGTATGCATTTAGATCTTCAATACAAGGACAACTCTTTTCTAGATCATGCGATTTAGCTAGAGTAGTGTCTTCTGTTTGCCTAAACCCAGGACGAATTATATGGATGAATGTCCAATGTTGCACTTCTAATACGCACTTATTGATCTCCATGAATTTACACTTTTGGTGGTATGAGAAGTAACTCTCCTACAGTATATACACCCTTCTCTAAGACGTACGAGCTTAGAGGTTTCACACTAGTGGAACTCAGTTGCGTGTGTCGGACTTGGGAATGTGGTATTTAAAGTGAAGTACGTGCCTGAAGAAAAGGTAATTGTAGTCCTTTAAGCCTCAACAACTGGTGTCGGAAAAAATAGAGCACGCAGTGAGGTTAAGTGTGTAGCGCCCATTAGGAGAT
Organism: Allium sativum; assembly: GCA_030737875.1. Lineage (NCBI taxonomy): Eukaryota > Viridiplantae > Streptophyta > Magnoliopsida > Asparagales > Amaryllidaceae > Allium > Allium sativum. The sequence continues at coordinate 75,271,715 of CM060926.1, forward strand.
GATTATAACATTTCTAACTTACTCATTATTGTCGAGTACTGGAGAAAGAGACATCTAGGGGGATATGCCGGTAACGACTCATGTGATAACGTACTCCTATAGTGCAACACCTAGAGATAGGTCTGTGTAACTGTTTTGGGCTTGCCAGTTGGGCAATCTTGCTCGATACATCCTTCTAGACATGTACTATACAGAAAGGTAGTCCAATACCTTGTCATCATATGGAAATCCATTTCTCTAAGAGCTTTTGAATTCTATTGTAGAGACCAAAATTAGGGATGCAAAATTTAACCAATGTAACAATTTCTCCTATTTCTATGATTTATTTTAATGGGCTTTATCCTGCAAGTCATTAATATCGTACAACTTTGACATAGAAAGTTTTGGTTACCATAAGGTAAAAATCATTGCCTTGTTTATGTGCGGTCATGGCCATATGGTATACCATTTGTTTTCAAAATGGTAAATTTAAGTTTCTTACACCAATTCCTTGACTGACTCGGAGTTTTTTCCTTAAAACTATAGGTGTCCCTATTTTCTTCGAGCAACCTAGAGATCTGATGGATGGCATTTCTTTGAAGCATGCATGAAGGCTTGGAGCATTTCAGAGGCTACTGGATCGTGGTGCTTTTTGACCCTATCATTATATTTACCTATCATTCCACTACATTTATGTTTTCAAGCACCTGTACGAATGGGGCGTATAACTATTCTCGTTAGATTTGTATGTACCAGATTGTTTTCCTACGTTTCTTAATGTAAACTACTAAAGTTTAGTATGATATGAGTTTCTATTCATTATGTTTTCTATTTATACTTCATTTTTACCCCAAACTATCCAGCATCATATCTACGATATGTGAATACTTTGGGTGTATTAATGTTGATTTCTAAGGTCCAGAAGTTAGGTTGTTTCATTTCATATCAATGCTTAGGTTAAGTGAACACTTTAGACTCGATGAGATCAACTCATGAGAGATAGGGTTAGTAATACCTTAAATGATTTTTAGTCTGAGAGAGAATGTAGGACCTAATTTTAATTAGGTTGTTGCACACATTCTAAAAGATAAATCGTCTTTAAAGGTGTTTTTCTTACTATTGAACAAATAGTAAGGATGAACATAAGAAGAGGTTTTAAAGCATGTAGAAGCCACGAATAAGGTCAACACACTATTTCCACAATAGAGGAAGAAACGACTGTTGTGCAACCTCAAGCTCACTTTGCCACTTTGTGCAAGAACTTCACCAACCAAGGAGGCAAGCCCTTCAAGGGAACTAAATCCATTATGGAATTTCAGGCTTGGTTACGCTTGTATGGAAGGGCTTTCAAAGGACTTGCGATTTCGGACAAGAAAAAATATATTTCTGGCCTTGTGGCAACTGCTAGAAAAAGCCTTGGCTTGGTAGGAAAAAATTATCTAGAACGATCCAAGGAATGATATGACACGAGATCGATTCATGAAAGTTCTTACTGAGTAGTGTACGATAAATAAAGCAAAACCTTAACTATACCGAAGCTTTATGGATTTTAAGCAGGGATGAATAATAATAGAGGAATACTCAAACAAGTTTATTGATCTATCTTGAAATAGGTTGATTAACATAACATTTAAGAAGAATGAAAGATTCATACTGGGGATGAGGGAGAAATCTCATGAAAAAATGAGTGCTCACGTGAAGGGAAATTTTTTCGACTTGGTTGATATGGGATTTCTGTATGAAACCATCAATAAAAATAATTTAGCAATAGTCCCCAATGATAATAACAACTTGAGGAAGCGTAAGTTTAACCAAGCGAGGCGAAAAAACCAAGCCAGAGGAGGTCCAATAACCAAGGTCACATGTTACAACTGTGGATGGAAAGGATATTTCTCTACATATTGTCCAAAATCCCAGCATCTAATGAATTCCTGCTACAACTACCACCAGACATAACAACTATCTAGGGACTGACCATACTGGAGAAGAAAGGATAGCATGTCCGGGTCTTTGCAATTAAGGATGAATTTCCACCTCGATGGATGTAAAAAGGAAAGTAGTTTTAGAAGGTTATATTCATATAAATGATAATCATGTTATAGCAATGTTTGATACCATGGCTTTCCATTGTTTTATCTCGAAGGAGTTAACTAACAAGCAAAAACTCACCACAAATTTGTTAGAAACACTGATATGAATAACCAACTCAATATGAAATGAAACCGCTCAAGATTTCTGGTACGACCTTATTGTTATCAATTTTGATGGGTTTGAATTCATACTCGGTATGGACTGGCATTCCAAATATAAATCCCTTTTCGATTGTGTAAGTAGAACGATTAAGCTAGAAAACGAAGAAGGAAAAACTGTTATGATCGAATATAGTGAACCAGAAATTTGTTTCAAAAATTATGGATGACATACCAATTGTGAAAAGATTTGTGGATTTGTATGAAGAAGTTAAAAGCTTACCTCGACATAGGGAATTATAGTTCGGTAACGACTTATTTCCTAACCCAAGACTGGTTTTTCATTCCTCTTGAAGAATGGCTCGCAAAGAGGTTAATGAGTTAAGAAACCAAAAGAATGAGTTATCAAAAAAGGGATTAATCTAGCTAAGTCTCTTAAGTTGGAGTTCAGTCCTGGTATTTGTATTAAGATCAGATGGTTCCTTAAGAATGTATGTATTTTACCGAGTTATAAATAAAAAGACCATCAAAAAAAAGTATCCTCTAACCTTCATAGATGACTTGTTCGATAAACTACAAGGTACTTAGTATTTTCCAAAGTGGACGAATGACTTTTATGAATGTTTAGTTATGCCCTTTGGATTAACTAACGTATCTTCCTATTTCGTTGACCTTATGAATAGAGTGTTCGGAGAAGTGCTCCATAAACCTGTGTTAGTCTTTATAGATGCATTCTCATATACTCCAAAAAGGAGTAAGAACATGAAAGCCATCTCGAGATCGTACTAAGGATAATAAGGAGAAATGTGACGACCACCCATAACTCCTGCACTTAACAAGAGGAATAACGCGTTGGAAGATGTGCCAGGTAGCTATGGACGATCATCAGGATATAACAACACAAGCAGAACCTATCGTATAATTATAGCACAGAGATAAAATATGATGGAACATATACAATAGGCATATAATAGTGTAGCAAATTTGAGTAGAAACTTAAACTTCTATATCAACTTGAAGGAATATCCATACAAAGGATTTTATCATAAGAATCTGTACAAAGATGCCTCACTACAACCACCCAGAGATTCATACAACAAACATAACAGAGGAAACATCAACTATATATGAATAGTAGAAAACTATTATGTAATCCCCATGCTCGTCATCTATCTGCAGCATCGTCCACTAAGATCTTCTACCTGTGGTCTACTACTCAGTCTGCCCATCCACAAAAGGATGAACAACCTATGGTAATAAGAGGAAACGTAAAACCTTGATTTAGACAACAATCTTAATGAGCGATAAAAAAACTATCTAACATCATGAATAAAGAATATGAGAATAGGTGTATTAATCATCTAATCTAGCGATCATATCAACATATAAGAACCCAACTCATCTCCCCCACATCCAATAGTGATAGCCTTTACAAATAATCAGATAGAAACATACAGTACAATTATGGCAATACATTATCAAGCATAGACCGTCCTAGTCAATATCGACATCCCTCAAGTACAAGCCCCGAAGGCCTAAACCAACATCATAAAAGCACCCAAGAGATGTCTCCTTCGAAGTTTGACAATCTGCACAAGACGATACAAGAAAAACAATCATCATCCATGACTCTTGTTATCACCGCCAATCCTCCCTTAAAACCATCATTAATCGCATGACTGGCTTATCTTCTCGCAAGTCAAGGGCTAACGGTAACCCCCATTCTAACAAAACTCCATACGCCTTTCCACAATACGTATGTTTTCCTTACTCAACAAAGACAACTAGGTCTTTTCACTATACCTAGGGCATTCGACCAGCTAACATCTAGTCTTCAGGGCATCCCCATTATACCCCCGCTTCGAGTCTGCTGGAACCTCCGATTAACGATAATTCCTCAGCCTTTGATATCTCTAGCCATCCAACCTGGTGATTGTTCATAAGCTCAAGCGACTTTTCGAGCACCATTATCCACGAACTCACAATCTTGAGTCATCTTCACATCCGTTGCATTTCGACGATCAACGAACACTTCACCACACTTCAAATATTCCATCTGGAATTCATGTCGAAGCTACATACAACATCGAGCCAAAATAAACATCATTTGTCACTTATGTGATGGCTCAATCATGATCCATCCATGGCTAGCTCGTGATCCATCCACGGATAGCTCGTGTTCCATCCATGGATCGCTCATGATCCATCCCTGGATCACTCTTGATCCATCTCCATCCTGGATCGCTTGTGATCCATCCTGGTTCGCTAAAGATCCATCATTTTCCGGGTGATCCACCATTTTCTGGGCGATCCGTCATTTTTTGAGTGATCCATCATTTTTGAGTGATCCATCATTTTCCGAGCGATCCATCATTTTCCGGGTGATTCATCATTTTCCGGGCGATCCATCTTCTTCCGAGCGATCCATCATTTTTCAGGAGAACCATCATTTTCTGGGCGATCCATCATCTATCGGGTGATCCATCCATTTCTTATGCAACAATCTAGGCGATCCATGCTTCAAACGACGAACATCCATACGCACAACTCATCCAAAATCGATCAATTTCAACAAAAATTATTAACACAATATTAAATCATTATACATCACATGAATTTCACTAAATCATGATAAAACAATAGATGATCAAATAAATGGATCTACACTTGCATAAACACATGAATTAAGACAGAAATTAACCGATTTAAATTGTTAGATTAGATCTTATGGTGATTCGAATGAAAATATACTTACATGATGTAGATCTAGGTGGAAACAACCTGAAATGGAGAATATAAGATCAAACAACCCATATACCCGATTCAATCCATGCAAGAGATGCTTATCACTCACCAAATCCACAATATAGCTTGAAATCGATGAATATCTAATCCAGACAGCGAAGAACGGCCCCCAAATCAATCACTTTGATGCGATCTATCTGTCTTCGATGTTGATCTTCAATCTACTTATCTAGATCTAAAAATTCAATGGAGTCGAGATGCATTTGATTGAGCAAGGAGGATCAAGAGCTCAACCAAATGAGAAATGAAGAAAGTAACCCATTCCCCTTGCCTCTACTCCCCTATTTATAGCCAAACCATCAGCCCACAAATGGGCCTCTTTAATCAGCCCACTAATTACTAATTAGTTTGTCCAGAAATTGTGTAGCACTAAAACAGCGATTCCTCTCAAAACACTAAACCAAATCTTTAATGTGACCACTTTATGGAGTTGGCAATACCATTTCATTTCCAATGAAATCGATCTCAGCACCTAATTCGATCTCAGTCAAAAGTTATGCCATGTACAAATCTTTTAGGGGCAAAACGGTCACAAATAAAATTGATAAAAATTATGGACATGTCTCACATCCCCATAAACAACATACCAAAATATGAGAATCATCCGACCCTGGGAGAATTAAATAAAAATAATTTATGATCCTCCGATACATAAAATACGGATCGTTACATTCTCCCTCCTTAGGAATTTCGCCCCCAAAATCCCAAGAAAACACAAGTAATCAGAACCAAATCTACATGCCTACCATCTAGAAGTAGCTAATTTAAACTAGCATCCATCAAGCCATGCATCCATAGCCTTAAACTAACACGCGGAATTCTAACGAATAAAACAAGTTACAATGGTGTAAGGTGACACGACATTAATGTGTCATACCAACCAAGAGTTCTGGATGGATCATCTTCATACTCTCTTCCGTTTCCCATGTACAATCGTCATCATCCTCACTCCACTGCACCTTGACTAGCTTAACTATCTTTCCTCCTAAGCTGTTTCATGTCATTCCCCACAACGCGAAGCGTCTTACGAGGTCTCGTAACAACGGACTCGACTTCTAGGTCTTCGTACTGTTTCGGAGATACCTCTACATTCGAATCATGCACAAACTTCCGTAGAAACGACACATGGAAAACATTGTGCACACTCGACATCTTCTTGGGTAAATCCAATTTACATGTGAGCTTTCCAATTCACTCTATTATCGGAAACGGTCTAACAAATCTTGGAACTAACTTTCCTTTACTTCCGAACCAAACAACATTCTTCAACGGTGAAATCTTTATGAAAACCATGTCGCCTACGTCGAATTCCAAAAGACGCTTATTAGCTTAACTCTTCTGTCGATCTTGGACTGCTTTCATTCATTGTCAAATGATCTCGATGCAATCCGAGGTTTCTCTGATCATCTCTGGCCCAAGCATCAGCTTATCTCTAGTCTCTAACCAACATGCCGAAGAATTACACGGTATTCCATACATCACCTCATATGGTGTCATCCCAAGGTTCGACTGGTAGCTGTTGTTGTACACAAACTCAAGTAGATGTAGATGGTCTTCCTACGATCCCTCAAAGTCCAATACACAATCTCTTAGGAGATCTTCCAAAACTCGGTTAACTCTATCAGTTTGACCATCAGTATGGGGATGATAAGTCGTATTTAAACACAACTTGGTTCCCAAAGTTTCTTACAAACTCTTCCAAAATCCACTTGTGAATAATGGATCTCGTTCACTTACTATGCTAACTGGTATACAATGGAATTGAAATATCCATTTTATATATGGCTTAGCTAACCTCGATGTTGTCCTAGTCGATCTGACAGGAATAAACCTTGCACTTTTGGTCAAACGATCCACTATGACCCAAATCCCTTCGTTTCCTTCCCTGGTTCTCGGTAGTCCATCGGTAAAATCCATCGATATCTGCTCCCACTTCCACATAGAAACTTACAATGGATGAAGCAATCCACTTGGCTTCTTTTGTACAGCTTTCACCAAATGATAGTTCATACACCTGGAAAAAACTTTCCAACATCCCTCTTCATCCCTTCCGAGTAGTAAGCTCGCTTCATGTCCTGATAAATCTTATTACCACGAGGATGAATTGTCAATTTCGAGTGATGACATTCTATCAAAAACCTCATCTCTCAATCCATTGATATCAGGAACAACCAGTCATCCTTCTTTCTGAAGCCAACCCTCTAGATCGACTTTGAATTCCTTATCCTCTGGTTCCAACTTCTAGATAATCTCGACAAGCTTTATGTCACGCTTTTGGATTTTTCCAATCCTTTTGATGAGAGTAGGTTTTATCATAAGCTTGCCAACATTTCAGGTTCTAACTCACCCGAGGCAAGAAAATCAAATCCTGCCAAATACTTGGGGTGTTTCCATTCCGAAAACATTTCTCCCAATCCTGCAAGTCTCCGACTCAACCCATCAGCAATTGTGTTACCTTTACCAAGAGTATAGGCTATACCAAAATTGTAAGGTACCAAAAACTCTAACCACCGTTGCTACCAAAGATTCAAATCCTTTTGGGAGAAAAGATACTTCAACGACTTGTGATCCGTAAACAATTCAAATCGAACTCCCAATAGGTGATTTCTCCACATTTTCAGATCGCCGCTAACTCTAAATCATGAGTTGGATAATTCCTTTCGTGCGGCTTCAGTTGTCAACTCGTATATACCACAACTTTATCCTTCTGCATCAACATTGCTCTAAGTCTAGTACTACATGCATCGGTGTATACTACTAAATCTTCATCCCCACCTGGAATGGTCAAAACAGGAGCACTCGTCAGTCTCTCCTTCAGGATTCCAAAAGCCTGTTCACACTTCACATCCCGTGTGAACACTTGGTTCTTCTTCGTCAATCCTGTTAAAGGTGCAACTATCTTGGAGAAATTCTTGATAAACCGACGATAATATCCTGCCAATCCAAGAAAACTCTGAACTTCCATCGCATTCTTAGGTCTATCCTAGTCCTGGATTGCTGCCACTTTAGCGGGTCAATCACTATTCCATTTCCAGAAACGACATTGCCTAAGAACCTCACTTCGCTCTTCCAGAAGTGACACTTTGAAACTTAGCTCTCAGCTGATGCTTTGGCAAGATTTACAAAACAACTTACAAGTGCGTCTTATGCTCTACCTCACTCTAAGTGTAAACCGGAATATCATCCACAAACACAAACACAAACCTGTTCAACTGATCTTTGAAAACCCTATTCATAGGATCCACAAAATATGATTGTGTGTTAGTCAATCCAAATGGCATCACCAGCCACTCGAAGAAACCGGATGGTGTCCTAAAAGCTGTCTTTGGCACACTATCCTTTGCCACTCTCAACTGGTGAAATCCCATTGCCAAATCCATCTGTGAAAACACCTTGGCCTCGTGAAGCTGTTCGAACAAGTCATCTATCCTCGACAACGGATACTTCTTCTTCTTGGTCAATTTGTTCAGCTCACAATAATCCATAAACAATCTCAAAGATCCATCAGCCTTGGTTACAAACACAACTGGTGTACCCCATCCGGATACACTTCTCCGAATGAATCCTTTTCCCTAAAAGTCACGAACTTGCACTTCTAACTCCCGCTGTTTCTTAGGCTCCATACGCCTAAGAGGCATGACGATAGGTCTACCACCTTCGACCAAATCTAACTTGAACTCAATCTCATGATGCGGCGGAAACCCTTTAACCTCGTCAATGACATCATCAAACTCACTTGCAATCGACATAAATGATGAGTTTTCCCGTGGAATCACAAGCAAGCATAAATAACTTATGAAGACCCCATCTTTGGGCTTACATCGAATCACAACCATTCGCCCTTCCACATTCCTGGCTGTCACCTCGAGCTTCTCGCAATCCACTTTTGTCGCATACATCTTGAGCCAGACCATACCCAAAATAATCCCAAACCCAACGAAATCCAAAAAAATGGAATCACACATAAAGGAGCAACCATGACTCAATAACACTAGACCACGACAAATCATACACAAATTGGACGAATCCCCAATCGGGTTAGTAACGATCAATGGTCTATCGCAAATCTTGGGTTCCAAACCCAAGCGGCAAACTAGATCATTACAAATGAAAGAATGCGATGCTCCAACATCAAAAAATACTCGAACCAAAACATCTCTAATGGAAAGAATACGTTGAATGATGACACTCTTCCCTTTCTCCTCCGCCGTAGGATCCCTTGAAGAAGATGGCACGACTTCCAAAGTATACGCCTTCACAACCTGCTTACCCTTAGCTAGTTTTGGACAATCCTTCATGTCATGCCCAGGCTTTCCACACATAAAGCACTTCCTTTCAGCTTTCGGATTCTTGCGGTCCTTGGAATAATGGCCCTTCTGCTGACAGTTATAGCAAGTTACTTCGCCTTTCTTCTTTTTCTGACCATCCTTCCTTTTCTGTTATTGCTGCTTCCTCCTTTTGTTATTACCACCCTGTTGTGGTTTTGGTTCTTCCTTAGTTGCAACAATATTCTCTTCCATAGGAAACAAACTCTCACGCCTCAGAGCTTTTTCCGTGATCTTTTCGTAAGTGTCATCCAAGTGATCAACCAGCTGATTTCCAAGATATTTGTCCAAGCCCATGACAAACTTCTCGTTCTTCTGATAAGGAGTCTCGACATATGGACAAGCATACTTGGACAAGGCTTCAAAATTCGAAACATACTCTAACACTGGCCTACCATTCTGCTTCAGCTCATTGGACATCTTGAACAGAATAGACTTCTGAACGGTAGAAATGAACATCATCTCAAACTTGACTTGGAATCGATCCCCATGTGATCTGATCCTCCGGGGTCCCTGGAGGGACAGAGTTCCACCAATCCATAGTTCTGCCTTGTAGATGTCTCGATGTAAGCTACCTCTTAGTCGCATCATCAATTCCCAAGTCTCCAAAAATCCGAATGCAAGTATCAAGCTACCCTTGAATCTCTACAATCGGCTCTATCTCCTTAAGGGGCTTCCCACCAAGAGCAGTGTTGTATGGCTTTGCGGAACACACAACCCTTGGTACTTGCACATGAACCCCAACATCTACCGCGGCTGCTCCTGGAGTGGGTACCCTCCTCATGATCACTATCATCATAGCATTGAACATAGTTTAGTAATTTGGTATACCGCTGACACCGCCTTCAGGAACAGTCTCCTCCCTAGCAATGTATATAGACGATTGAGGACTCGTTCAAAATCTGAGAAATAGAATGATTAGTCCATATTCAAGAAAAACTGCAATGGAGTTCAAGCGTTATTATACTATACACTAATATGTAGTATACATCCATCAGAAATCTACAAATACGTCTCTCATATGTCACTACATCTTCAAACTTTGGCTAAAATTGATTAATTAGATTTCTAATACCAAATGTGACGACCTCCCATAACTCCTACACTGAACAAGAGAAATAATGTGATAAAAGATGTGCTAGGAAGCTATGGACGATCATCAGGGTATAACAACACAAGCGGAACTTGTCGTATAACTCATAGCATAGAGAAAAAAATATAATACAACATGTAAACATGCATATAATAGTGAAGCAGATTTGAGAAGAAACTTAAACTTCTGTATCAACTTGAAAGAATATCCATACAAAAAAGGACTTTATCATAAGAATCCGTACAAAGATGCCTCAATACAACCACTTAGAGAATCATATAACAAACATAACTGCGGAAACCACAACTAGATATAAATAATAGAAAACGGGTACGTAAGACTCCTGCTTGTCATCGATCTGCGGCATCGTCCACTAAGATCTATTTACTCAGTCTGCCCATCCACAAAAGGATGAACAGCCCAAGGTAATAAGAGGAAACATAAAACCTTGAGTCAGACAACAGTCATAATGAGCGATAAAACAGCTATCTAACATCGTCAATAAAGCATATGAGAATAGGTAGATTAATTATCTAATCTACCAATCATATCAACAGAGAAGAACCCAACCCGTCTCCCCCACATCCGACAGTGATAGCCTTTACAAAGAATCAGATAGAAACATACAGTAATTTATGGAAATCAGTTATCAAGCATAGACCATCCTAATCAATATCAACATCCCCCAAGTGCAAGCCCCAAAGGTCTAAACCAACATCAGATAAGCACCTAAGAGATGTCTCCTTCGATGTTGTACAATCTACACAACACGATACAAGCAAAATAATCATCATCTATAACTCTGGCTATTACCACCAATCCTGCCGTAAAACCATCGTTAATCATTTGACATGCCTAACTGGTCGCGCATCAACGGATAATGGTAACCCTTGTTCTAACAAAACTCCATATGTCTTTCCACAATACATATGTTTGCCTTTCTCAACGAAGACAACTAAGCCTTTCCACGATACCTAAGGTACTCGTCCAGCTAACATCTAGTCTTTAGGGCATCCACATTATACCCCCGCCATGAGTCTGCTAAAACCTCTGATTAACGATAATTCCTTAGCCTTCGATATCTCTAGCCATCCAACCTGATGATTGTTCATAAGCTCAAGTGACTTCTCGAGCACAATTATCCACGAACTCACAACCTTGAGTTGTTTTCACATTCGTCGCATTTCTGTGATCAACGAACACTTCACATTACTTCGAATATTCCATCTTGAATTCACATCGAAGCTACATACGACATCGAGCCAAAATAGATAATGATACCTCCATGTATAGCTCATGATCCATCCATCGATCGCTCATGATCCATCTCCATCCTGGATTGCTCGAGATCCATCATTTTCCAGGTGATCCATCTTTTTTGGGTCATCCATCATTTTTCGGGCGATCCATCCTTTTCCAGGCGATCTATCATTTTCCGGGCGATCCATCATTTTTGGGTGTTCCATCATTTCCAGGGCTATCCATCATTTTCTGGGCGATCCATCCTCTTTCAGGCGATCCATCCATTTCTTGCGCAATAATCAAAGAAATCCATGCTTCAAATGACGAACATCCATACACATAACTCATTCTAAATCAATCAATTTCAACAAATAATCATCAACAAACATTAACACAATAATTAATCATTATTCAATCACTTATATTTAACCAAATCATGATAAAACGATAAATGATCAAGTAAATGGATCTAAACTTGTATAAACACATTAACTAACAAAGATATTTATAGATTTAAGTTGCTTGATTAGATTCTGTGGTGACTCGAATGAAAATATACTTACCATGATGTAGATCTAGGTGAAAACAAATTGAAATGATGGAAAATAAGATCAAACAACCATATACTCGATTCAATCCGTGTGAGAGATGTTTATCACTCACCAAATCCACAAAATAGCTTGAAATCGATGAATCTCTAATCCGAGCAGCGAAGAACGACCCCGCAAATCAATCACTTTGATGCGATCTACCTTTTTTCGATGTTGATCTTCAATCTACTAATCTAGATCTAAGAATTTAATGGAGTGGAGATGTATTTGATTGAGCAAGGAGGATCACGAGCTCAACCAAATGAGAAATGAAGAAAGTAACCCTTTCCCCTTTCCTCTACCCCCCTATTTATAGCCAAACCATCAACCCACTAATAGGCCTCACTAATCAGCACACTAATGACTAATTAGTCTATCCAAAAATTGTGTAGCACTAAAACAACAACTCCTCCCAAGCCGCTAAACCAAATCTTTATTGTGACCACTCTATGGAATTGGCAATACCATTTCCTTTCCAAAGTAATTGATCTCAGTACCAGATTCGATCCCAGTCAAAAGTTATGCCCTGTACAAAACTAATAGGGGAAAAATGGTCACAAATAAAATTGATAAAAATTATGGACATGTCTTACATCCTCATAACCAACATATCAAAATATGAGAATCATTCGACCATTTACTAATTAAATATAAATATTTTACGATCCTCCTATATGTAAACCGTGGGTCGTTACAAGAGATGTGTTGAAGGCCAAGTTCTCGAAGTTTCATTTCTAGGAGGAGAAGGTGAGTTTTATCGTATATATTATATCAAAAGAAGGGATATCAATTGATGTTGGAAAGATTACGGCCATCATGGACTGTAAAAAACCAAGAAATTCAAAAGAGATTCGCAGTTTCTTAGGCTTGGTCAGTTATTATGGGAGATTTATTCAAGACATCTACAAGATTGCTCCCCGCCAAACCAAGTTAACTATAAAGGATGCATAATTTGAATGGACACCAAAGTGTGAGGAATCATTCCAAGAGTTAAAGAAATGATTAATTATGGCTCTATTTTTAACTATCATTGATGAAAGCGGAGGGATAACCGTACATACTGATGCATGCAGAGAAGGCTTGGGAGTAGTGCTCATGCAACATAGGAAGGTCATTGCCTATGCAAGTAGAAAACTAAAGACACATGAGAGGTATTATACAATACATGACTTGAACTAATTAGTCGTGGTGTTTGTGCTTAAGATGTGACAACATTATTTACTATGTGAAAATTTTGAGCAATTCATTAACCATAAGTCTTTGAAATATCTTTTCACTCAGAAGGATTTGAATATAAGGCTACAATGTCGTCTAGAATTTCTCGCATCGTACGATGTAGATATTATATACGTTTGGAAAAGCCAATGTCGTAGCTGATGTACTGAGAAGAAAGCTTGCCATCATCGCATATTTAGTTGTAACACCAACACTTTTAGAGAAGATAGCTATAAGCAGGAAGAAGATGCGAATTAACGAAAGATTTTCAAGAATATACTACTCGATTATGAATCTAGTTTTGAGATGGATGATAAAGAGGTGTTAAGACTATATGAAAGGATTTATGTTCCAAATATGGATAACTTATGTCAAGAATTATTAACTGAATGCCATCAGTTAAAGCTGAATTTCCATCCTAGTGGTAGTAAACAATATCGGGATGTGAAGAATAATTTTTGGTGGAGAAGCATGAAGCGGGATATCTCCATCCATGTTAGTAGATGCGTGAATTGTCGACATGCCAAGAGTGATCAAAAAAGGTTGTTGGATTATACAACCACTTAAAGTTACGGCCTAGAAGTAGTATCAAATATCAATGGACTTCATTGATGGGTTACCTCGATTAAGGAAAGGAAATGAAAGCATCTAGGTTATAGTTGATAGATTAAACAAGAGTGCACAGCTTATTCTAGTAAAAGAAAATAGAACCGCCGTAAGTTTAGAAGAAATATATATGAGGGAAATAGTACGATTGCATGTTATTTCTAGTAGAATCGTCAACAATCGAGGCCCTATCTTCACCAGCAAGTTTTGGGATGCATTGCAAACGACTTTGGGAACGATGTTGAATATTATCATAACATATCATCCTCAGATAAATGGACAAACAAAGAGGGTGAACCAAATTTTAGAAGACCTTCTTAGAGCTTGTGTCTTATTTTTTAGTGGATCATGGGAGAATTATCTCCTCTTTGTGGAATTCTCTTGTAATAACGGTTTCCAAGGAAGCATCGACATAGCACTGTATGAAGATTTTCAACTTGTTGGGTTGAGACCAGTGATCAATTGGTACTTGGCTCAGAAATGATTATAGAAGCCTCCAAGAAAGTAGAAGAAATAGGAAAGAGAATGAAAAAGGCACAAAATAGGCAGAAAAGCTACGTTGATCAAAGACTCACGGTTTTGGTGTTTTCTATCACAGACCACATATTCTTGAAAATCTCTCCTATAAGGGGAGTAGTAAGATTTAGATGTATAGGAAAGTTAGCTCCTCAATATATCAGACCTTAGCGAATTGGCTCTTTAACTTACCAGGTGGAGTTACTAGAAAGATTGGAGGGTTTGCATAATGTTTTCCACATATCTCTTCTACGGGAATATGTGTATGACCCAAGCTAGTAATAATCTGTTCCATTCCAGAAGATATAGAGGTAGAATCTAATTAATCATCATTAGACAATCAATTTGGATTGTGGATCACAATGAGAAACGTTTGAGGAGGAAGGTCGCCGGGTTAGTAAAGGTTCAATGGAGTGGAGATTCGAATGAATTTACTGGGAAACAGAGGGAAGACTGAAGAAAGCATACCCTGAATTTTGTCCTGTATAAACCAATGTATACACCGCTGGGGTTAAAAAAATATCATTGTATACCTTTGATTGTGTAATCATTAGCATTTTTGGATTTATCCTCTTATATATAAATTTCGAGGACAAAATTTTTCTAAGGAGGGGAGAATGAAACAATCGGAAAACTTAATCTCATGAATAAAGGTTCTAAGCTAAGAACAATACCGATTTCTTTTAAAATTTCATAATAATAATTATTAAGATGATTTAATAGAGTTTTACTTCTTAAATAACCATCTTTCAATTATTTATAAGCAAGAAGAAAAATAATTCTCAAATTTTGTTTACTCAGAATAATAGTTTAACTCAAAACAAAAAATGTGACCAATAAACGAATCCAAGATTCTCAACGGTTTGACGAATGGAAGTTGTACAAAGGTGGAACATACATGTACACACAAATATGTGTACGATAACATATACATTAGAAGGTAATGAGTGGATTATTAAGCTAAGAAATAGGTTATGAAAAGTAAGCAAATAAAGATAAAAGGAGTTTACTTTAATATAATGATAACAATACACTTACAATCCATATCCTTACACACTTACACTCACGATTCCTTTACACTACACATGCCCTTACATTGATGTAACAATAAGGGGTGCATGCCTAGGTTCAACCGAATTTAGGTGGGCATGGGAGAGGTTTTTAAACACTTCTCCATCCATTATTTTATTCCTAAGGATTTCTATAAATACCAACCCATTTTACTTCATCTCTCCACACTATTTCTTCTCTTCTTATCTTCCTTAAGCTCCTTAATGGCTTGTACATCTTGAGAAATTATAAGAAAAAAGAAAAAGAAATCACTCACCACTCATCTAAGTATCTTAAGACGTTGAAACTATAGTTAAACCTCTTCTCATCTTCATTCCAAAGTCATTATCACTCAACAAAGTTTGAAGACCCAAACAACACCGCAAACATGAGCTTGTCCATGAGAAATTAATAAGAAAAAGGAGCTCGCAGCCACTCGGGGTAGCACAAGTGTAGTAGGAACATCTCAACATAGTTCAGGAAGAGTTTAGTAACTACAGGTAGCATTCAAATTTGATCAAAGGTAAGCATCTAAAATTGGAATGACCCTAATTATACAAAATTAATGATTATTATGTGAATGCTAAATAATTGCCATATGTATCCTAGGTATTATTTATGGATGAAATAATGAATGTTTTTTAGGTTTGGATGATTATATGTTTGATTGTTGGACACTTAACAAGTCACGTTAAATACACATCAATAAACACAAAGGTAAACACTTTCCTTTATTGAATAAAATAGAGAAAATAAAATGGTAAAACCTGTGCAAAATTGTTTGAAATATTTTATAAATGAATTATAAACACTTCTAAGTCTTAATATGAAGTTTGGAGAGAATATGAATTTTTGGAATAAATTTTGGTGTGTTGCAAAGAGGTAACCCATGTTTCATTACTCAACAGTGAATCTTTTGTATATGGAAAAATATGAATCTAAATGCTATGAAATAAGATTTTTCCAAATCTTTATAAACATAGTTTTCCAAATAATCAAAAAAATCAAGACCCAACTGAGTAAATTTTGAAATACAACTAAAACAACTTTTGAAAAACATTGTTGTTTACAATTTAAAATCCTGAAAATGAAATTGCTTGAAAATGGAGTTTTAAATTCAAGGAAAATATGGAATAATTATGAAAAATCATTTAAAAATGAATTAAATAGAATATATGAATTTTCCAATGATATAAAAGTTATTTTATTGAAATGGCCAAGAATGGCACTTTTCTAGCATATTTTGCAGCACTTTTCAATAACGATTAAAATTCAAGTTCGAACTTGACCAGTCTTCTCCGAATATTTAATGAATGTTTATAAATTATTAATAAAGTGATTTATAGATTACTTTGAAGATTTACATATTATTGGAAGATGATAGATATTGGAATCGAGTCAAAAACTACAATAAGCAACTGATTTAACCTTGCCTCTAATAAGTCGACAAGTAAACCTCAATTTTTTATTTTTGAGATCTGGATGTGGGTGTTTAACCAAGGATATGTTCAAGAGCAACCAGTGCCCTGGCTCACCTAGCGCTTTTCTATACGAAGGGTAGATAAGGTTGAAATGTCGGAAACAGGTTAAGTATAAAAGATCAAATTATCTAAACATAGATAAATCATATTTCTTAGAGATGTTCTTTTTATATTTAATATCAAATTCCGAGGAGGGAATCCTTACGATCCGTAAGAATTTAAAAGGAGTTTGCACCGTTATTCGATGGATAGTTAGGATTGAACACATACGTTGATAACAATAAGATAAGTGCGATTTCTTTTGATATATTAAACTAAAACGGAATTACCGACCTAATGACTTAACGAGTAAGGTTTAACAATTCTATATATATCTTTCTGAAGAATATTTGAAGTTATACATCCTTGAAAGATGTTTTCATGAAGTAATGAATTAAGAAATGAAGAACACCCAATGCTACTTAAATAGTAATTTCACGACAATTGATTCGAAGATTTCTAGATCATATTTGGGTGAATCCTATCAGAAAACCACTTCGAATCAACTAAACATTCTGAAGTAATGAAGATTTAAGAGTTATGGATACTGAAGAAGAGTTGATGTCACCAAAAATTAAGGGATTTCCCTTGTATCTCTGCATTTAGATCTTCGATGCATAGGCTACTCTTTTCTCGATCACACGAACTAGCGAAAGTAGTGTCTTCTGTTTATCCAAACCCATAACAACTTGTATGGATGAATTTCTGATGTTGCATTTCTAGTACATATTTTTTGATCTCCATGAATGTATATCTTTTTAATGGTGTGGGAAGTAACTCTCCAACATTATATACATCATTCTATAAGACGTACTAGCACAATGGTTATACATTAGTGGAAATCAGTTGTGTGTGCTGGATTTGGGAATGTGACATTGAACGTGGAGAACGTGCTTGAAGAAAATGTAATCGTAGACCTCAAAGCCTTAACAACTGGTGTTGGCTGAGGTCAAATGGGTAGCACCTATTAGGAGATGATTATTACCCTTTTAGATTACACATTATATGTTGAGTAATGGAAAAAGAGACGTCTTAGGGTGATAGATCAGTTACGACCGGGGTGATAACGTATTCGGCTAGTGCACCACCTGGAGGTAGGTTTGTGAAACTTTTCTGACCTAGTCATTTGGACAAAGGAAAGAGGTTCTCGGCATATCCCTTAAGAGGTGTATTATATGGAAAGGTAGTCCCTCACCATGCCATCATATGAACATCCATTTCACTAAGATCTTGCGAATTCTACAATAGAGCCACAAATTAGGGGTGCGGAATTTAATGAATGTAACAGTTTCAACTATGTCTACAATTTATGTTAATGGGTTTTATACAACAAGTCGTTATAACTAATATCAGACAATTTTGATGTAGAAAGTTTTGGTTATCATAAGCTAAAATCTGTGCCATGTTTATGCGTGGTCGTGGTCCTATAGGATACCTTTTGTTTTCAAAATGGCGAATTTAAGTTTCTTACACCAGTTCCAAGACTAGCCCGGAGTCACTTTATACTTAAAACTCTGGATGCCACTATTTCTCCACGTGGCCTAAAGATCAGACAGATAACATTGTTTTGGAGCCTGAATCCTTGGAGCATTTTGGAGGCTATAGGAGCATGGAGATTTTGGACCATATTATTATTTTTACCTATCATTCTGCTGCATTATGTTTTTTCGCACTTGTACAAATGGGGTGTATAACCATTCCCACTGGATTTGTAATGACCCGCCTTTTCGAGCATTTCAAGTCGATAATAAATCCAACTCAAATCATTTGAATGGTGGATTGTTATTGCTTTGGTGTTAAATATAAAATTCATCCAAGAATCACATACATAGAAAGAAAAATATATCGCACTAGTATAAAATAAAATACAATAGTAGTTGAAGCTCTTTTGTTCAAATCTGGGTCATACCCAAATTTTTATTTTTTTTAGAAAATGACACTATGCGAAAGACCCTGGCCTGACCGACCTGTCATTGTTCGACCAACCATGCCAATATGGTGCGACTGGAACAATCCTCACATCACATGACCGACCAGAGACCTAAACCACCCAGACCGACCTGATGCTTGCTCGACCGACCGACCCGGTCCACTTGCTTCCTAACTCAACCGACCTCCCTTGAATTGCATGAATGACCCATCCCTGCTAACCCATGCTTGACCAAAAGCAATGAGCGACCGACCCACTCGTGCACGAACCCCTAGGCTTGACCACTCCCTGCTCGACCAATCCCTACTCGGCTGACCAGACTGTGCACGACCGACCCCATTTGTGTGCAACCGACCCCTCTTCTGTACTACAATGTACTACACATTGTACTACACTCGACTCGTGGCCTGTACGCATGACCAAAAACCTGCACAAGTCCAATCCAAGTCCAATTTCGACATAAACTTCGCCAATCGACTAACTTGACGAAATTTATTCATCCAATTCATCAATTGCAACCATAAACATGTTATGAAACCACTAATAACATGAATATGATGATTTTCACCAAAATTATGCAAACTTCACCAAAACCATGATAAATGAACATATGAACTAAATTATGGATCTAACTTGCATAAATATATGAAAATACATGGAAATCTACCGGTTTTAAGTTGTAAATTAGATCCTATGGCGATTCATATGAAAATAGACTTACAATGATGTAGATCTAAGGAAAATGACTTGAATTTGATGAAAAACAAGATCAAACCTCATACACTTAATTGAATCCATGTGAGAGATGCATATCACTCACCAATTCTCCAAAAAAGCTAAAAGCAATGAATTATGATTCTGGACAGTGAAGAATTTGATCCAATCTATTCAGTTCAATGTACCTCTCTTAGATTTGCGTAAATCTAGCCTCTCGATTCTCTAAGCTTTAATGATGGAAAGGTGTAGGCAATGGAGTAATGGATGACCTCTAGCTCTTCCAATTAAGAGAATGGAGAAAGTAAACTATTCTCCATGCCTCTTACCCCCAATTTATAGCCTTCCACCAGCCCACTAATGGACCTCCTCAAATCAGCCCATTATGGCTTACCAAACATAGACAGCCAACTGTTAAAACTTAAAATAGAGATTCCTCCCAAATCGCTGAGCCAAAACTTTAATGTGATGACTCTACGGAAAGGAAATCATTGTTTCCTTTCCAATGGCATAGGTCTTAAAACCTGATTCAATCTGATTCAAAAGTTATGCCATGTACAAGACTGATAAGGGGAAAATGGTCACAAACAAAATTGGAATTTGTTAGGGACATGTCTCACATTCCCATAAGCAAAATATTAAAATATGAGAATGATCCAACCCTCAGGGAATAAAATAAAAATATTTTACGATCCTCCGATAAGTAAAATGTGGGTTATTACATTCTCCCTGTAACACCCCACCTCCGTTAAGGTCACTCACAAAGGGAATGCCTTAACTTTGGTGGAGCATTTTAGTAAACAGAACAGAAACTTACAAGACAGATAAAACAGTACTTGAAAAATTTTAACTTTATTACAGCGGAAACAGAAAATTAATATGGTTACATCCTTTCAATTTCAGAATTCAAGTACAAAATATCAGTCTTGTACAAAAGCCTTCAAAATGCATAGTTTAAAATCATAATCCCCATGGAATGGAAGCCATACAGAGCCAAGCCATACTTTAAGCACTTCAAGCAAATAAAAATCCGGATCAAGCTAAAGTATTTCCCTCCTTGGATAACCTGGGGGGAAACGGAAGAAAGGAGGCGAAACAACAAGGGTCAGACAAAAAGTCTGGCAAGTCCAGTGACTTTCAGCATATGAACATATAATAATAATATGATATGAACATAAAACTGGATGTGAGATAACTATAACAGGTGTAGCAGATATAACAGAAAAACAGAATGATATAAACTATTGTTTTACACTTCTCTGCACTAATACTAGTATAGCAGAACTAGGTGTCTCCCTAATGTCTAAATTGAAGCAGGAACGGGTACAGAATACTTTAACAAAAACAGAATGCTAATAATGGGCCTTTACTACCCGATCAGAAACAGACAGAAACAGAAACAGATTTATCTCTACGGAAACAGAATGTGGAATTAGGTGTACACTAGTAATGGGCCTTTACCACCCGAACAGACGGTACCACACAGAAACAGACAGGTGTTACCACCCAACAGAAACAGACGGTACCAACAGAAACAGACAGAACTAAGCGTACCCTAAAACCCTACCCCAAGCGATCGGCTCCCTAATACATAAATATCCTGTGTCGGCCCCACATTAGGGTGTATCACTCCCTAGAGTGACAACCAATTGGCACAGACCTATTTACAGATGTCACGGCGTCTTACATCCTCAGAGGCAGACCGGGATCCATGCACGCACATGACCCGGTTGGAACGCACCATCGACACCCCTCGCCATTATCAGAATGAACCACTTATAATTAGTTCAGTAAGCGTGCCCGGACCCTACTTACTGTTGGGTCAAAGTTTTGATACCAGAAAGGGTTACTGACTAATATGGGTCCCAAACAACAGATGACACAAGTAATTCCCCTCCTAACCTTGTGTCCCCAGACTAACAGATTTCAGATTAACTTGTTTACAAGTTCAGACATACAGAATTCAGATTTACTAATTCACAAATTAAATTAACAAATTTTCAGACTAACGGGTTAGATGTACAGATTTTTCAGATTTGTCTAACTTTGTATTGGGCCTACAGATTCATGGACGGGTTTTACTACATCTATTAATCCCATTGGTTTAACCCTGTTTTCCCCAATACGTTTTAGACGTCATTCTTATCTTAGATTTGCATTAATTAATTATTAATGAACAGACCTCTCACATTAGGTCGGTAGCTTGTGGCCGCTGGATATGCCGGGCGGTTCCGGGCAGACTTCTGCCACAAGCCAGACCTAACCTCGTGTCTTACGCATGTTATGACTAACTTCTCACATTAGAACCTATTGTTTGCGGCCACTGGATGTGCCGGGCGGTTCCGGGCAGATTTACGCCGCAAACTCATTCTAACCTCGAGTTAGCCATGTTCATCTTTGCGGCCAATTAATTAATTATTTACCGTTTATGCGCATGCCCAATATATATGCCAATTCAGATTATATCAATAACAGAATGATCACATCAACTCAATTGATATAGCAGATAACAGATTTTAGCAGATTGGGTGACTTATCAGATTTAACCGATTTAGCACTTAGCAGATTTTGGCATATAACAGGTTAGGCATTTCAACCGACAAATTTAACAGATTAGGCATTTCAATCTAATTAGCAGTCTAGGCAATATAACAAAACTAGCAGTTTAGGCAACTTGGCAAATTAGCAGATTTAGCAAATTTAATATTTCTAAAGGTTCTATTTACATGCCTTGCCTAAACATAAATTAGGCCTAAGTTCATATGCCTAAATAATGTCATGATTCACAATATGATCATATACTTCCACGTTTGCATACATTTACATAGCGCAGAATATGGACATAATTTACCCTATAACATATGTTCCAATTTTTGTTAAACTAGCATTTTACAGCAGATTCACATATAAATTATACCAAATATAACCATTAATTCCAATGCATGCCATATATCCAAAAATCCCTATTTAGGTGTAATTACAATACTAGATATCCTAATTAATGTAAATCTTAAGTTTCCTTATCTTCCTTCTTTTCTTGTCATGAATTATTATGCAAACTATCCCCAATAATATAAATCTTTAAACCATATCTTCTAAAAATCAGATCTTGCCTTTTTATACGCATTTTGTCCAAAGTCTCAAATCATATGCAATCTTTACAGTGGTTCCTCTTCTTCTTTTATCACAAAATATGCATAGGTCTAAAACTAGTTTATAACATATGCTATTTTTTTCTAATTAATTACAGGTCTAAATTACAACATAACTATGCGTACAACATGCATAAATTATATGTTCATAGTCAAATTTATGCATCCAATCCCAAGTCATATGTCCAATATATTTTATGCCTCAGACCTAAAGTCATACATTCAATTTGGTTTTGTCAAATTTCTCATCATTCATCCCAAAACTTGCGTTCATACGTTCATCTCTTATGAGATTAGGCACAGGCTCGTGGTAGCCTGGCTATAGAAACAGAAAAGAAGAAAGGAATATAGAACAGTCACAGAAAACAGATCTAACAGAAGAGAATACAACCTCAAATTCAGATTTAAATGCATATCAAAATTATAATTAACGTTTATAGCGGAGAATAACTGTACTTGCCTTGATTGGATTAAAGAAAGAACTTGTTGTCGAATCTTTGCAGAAATTTTAATCTCTAGTTTGAATTGAGTTGCTTAGGCTGATGTTGATTATCTTCTAGTTTTAATTCCAGCAGAGCAGAGACGCCATTTTTATTTTTTTATTAGAAGAAGAGAGCAATGGAGGCTAGAGAATTGTACAAGAAACCTAGGTAGAGTCTAGGGTCCTTTTTATAGGGGTAATGAACTGATTAGAACCATTGATGTTGCTTGGATTGATCGTAGCCATTCATCCTAAGGAGAGACCAATTAGAGCTTGCCACCTAGCCCTAATGACAAAGCAGACCACAGAAAATCGACCAACAGAGAATAGGCCAGCCAGGTTAGACTGGGTTCGACCTGGTCTGGACCAGGTCGACACCCCTGTCGACAGCCCTGTCGACAGGCCTGTCGACCTGGTTAGACCAGGTCGACAGCCCAGTCGACCTGGGTGCGTGAGGCGGGTGTTCTTCCGCCCTGGCCCATTGGGCCCCACTTTTAATTTTTTTTAAACTGTTTTATTCTGTTTGAAATTTAAATTTAATTCAGAAACTTCCGAAGGCCATATCTTCTTCATACGGACTCCGTTTTTCGAAAACTCGGACTCTATTTCGCGTATTTTTCCGAGACGAACGCAATGGCGTATCCCGTTTCCCTTAGTTCTTTGATTTGAAATTAATTATACTTTAATTTGTTAATTTCACAGTTATAGAATTTGCGGGGTGTTACATTCTCCCCCACTTAAAAGGATTTCGTCCCCGAAATCTTCAAGTTAAGAAGAATGTGTCCTACCATCCAATCATCTATCTACTCAATCATCAACCACAGGCATCCATTGTCCTTATAGACTTCTAATGCTTTCATGTTTAAATGCACAGTGTGTGTTCATGTCCGTATCTAATGCAAAATCAGGCGGCCCACTGATTCAGTCGACCTCCTTAATGCGAATCATGTTAGTGCCATGAGTCCAATATGTATGCAAATTTTCCTACTTGAGACATATCATTTCTATATGAGTGCACAACTGCTCATTCATATGCAACATCCATATGCTGATTCAACCATTTTGCATCCATAAAAATTTAAAAATGCTCACACATCCATATGCAGTATGAGAGTGCTTTCGAGCCGATCTAGTGCCTAGTGTGTGTATATGCATCCACGAGCAACCACTAGCAACCACTTGCATCCACTTGCAACCATCAAACATAACATGTCTCAAACACATGTTTACACCCATTAGTTTCTACCTAAAGTTCAAATATTCGATCGATAGGATACAGTCGAATGATGGAAGCGAGTACGGATAGAACGAAAATTTGGTTCCCATTAGACATGGGTCCTAAGTATCGGCCCCGAAGACCGAAACCAACATCAAATTGACACCCAGAGGAAATGTCAAGACTGGAAATCCTATAAAAAGTATATAGATATTTACAGACTACTGGTACAGATCAGGTTCCCTAATGATTCTTAGGAAGCCAAGCATGATAAAATCATACCCCACGAAAACTCAGAATGTATCCGCCTAACACAGATATCCCTCAAAACCCCAATCTCAAACAGATGATCCATAACCCTTATGGGTCTGAGTCTATAGCGGAATTCAGAAATAATACTAGTATTAAAGTGCAGAGTATCGATTACAAAATCAAATTACCAGAATCAGAAAAAGTCTTAACTCCATAATCAGATAAAGAAATTAAACCTACTATAGAAACTTTCCTATTTCTATCCTAGCCACTAGCCTCAAGAGTGTTCGCCTGCCCTCCTTGTCCTCGTCTCTTCGCGCAGTCCCTAGTGAAGTGTCCCATCTCCCCACAGTTGAAGCAAGCGCCCTTCCTTTTTCTGCAATCCTTGTTCAGATGAGTTGAGCTCCCACAAGTAAAGCACTTTTTCCCCTTCTTATCTTCAGACTTCTCATCCTTCTTTTGTGTTTCCTTTTTGGGCCCCGCTTTCTTATTCTGTGGTTCTTCCTTCTCTGTCTCTTTCGGGCCCTTGTCTTCCTCGTGCAGTAGTGCCATATCCACCAATTTCTCGTAAGTTGCTCCCATGGGTACATGGGTCATGGCTAGGCTATGCAGTGGCTCATTCAATCCTTTAACAAAGCGGAGAGCCTTTTTATGCTGAGTGTTGACTAAATCCAATCCGAATCTTGCTAGTTGGTTGAACTGGTTGACGTATTCCTTGACCGTCATACTTCCTTGCTTAAGAGACAAGAACTTTTCCAATTGTAAACTTCGTTCAGCTTGCGAGAGGAATTTTGTCTCAAACCTTGTTCTGAAATCCATCCAAGTCTCAATTGGTCTCTCGGTGTTAGTGACTTCCCACCAGTAGGAAGCTTCGTCTTTGAGCAGCCATACTGCCAACTGTACCTTTTGCCTATCGTCCACCTCGAAGATAACGAACAGATCCTCAATTTCTTTGAGCTAATTCCTTGCTTCTACGAATGATTCAGTTCCTTTGAAATCCTTCCCACCCATGGCCCTAAAATCTCTACAGATTTTTGAGAAAGCAATAGCACGAGGAGGGGGTGGAGGAGGGGGATCATTTGCTGGACCTGCAGCGGCGGTCCTAGCCTCAAGATATTGACGAAACCAACCGGGTACATGAACACCCTCTGGTATCTCAGATGCTTCAGACATGCTGGAACGAAAAAGGAAAGGTTCAATACAAAAAGGACTGAAAGAAAGATATATGGCTCTTGGGGATCATGTTTTTCAAAATAAGCTATATTTTTGAAAATACTTCCTTTCCAAAACCTTTTTGAAAATAGTTTTCAAAAACTTTACCCAATCTGGTAACCTTCAGCTCTGATACCAAGTGTAACACCCCACCTCCGTTAAGGTCACTCACAAAGGGAATGCCTTAACTTTGGTGGAGCATTTTAGTAAACAGAACAGAAACTTACAAGACAGATAAAACAGTACTTGAAAATTTTTAACTTTATTACAGCGGAAACAGAAAATTAATATGGTTACATCTTTTCAATTTCAGAATTCAAGTACAAAATATCAGTCTTGTACAAAAGCCTTCAAAATGCATAGTTTAAAATCATAATCCCCATGGAACGGAAGCCATACAGAGCCAAGCCATACTTTAAGCACTTCAAGCAAAGAGAAATCCGGATCAAGCTAAAGTATTTCCCTCCTTGGATAATCTGGGGGGGAAACGGAAGAAAGGAGGCGAAACAACAAGGGTCAGACAAAAAGTCTGGCAAGTCCAGTGACTTTCAGCATATGAACAGATAATAATAATATGATATGAACATAAAACTGGATGTGAGATAACTATAACAGGTGTAGCAGATATAACAGAAAAACAGAATGATATAAACTATTGTTTTACACTTCTCTGCACTAATACTAGTATAGCAGAACTAGGTGTCTCCCTAATGTCTAAATTGAAGCAGGAACGGGTACAGAATACTTTAACAGAAACAGAATGCTAATAATGGGCCTTTACTACCCGATTAGAAACAGATAGAAACAGAAACAGATTTATCTCTACGGAAACAGAATGTGGAATTAGGTGTACACTAGTAATGGGCCTTTACCACCCGAACAGACAGTACCACACAGAAACAGACAGGTGTTACCACCCAACAGAAACAGACGGTACCAACAGAAACAGACAGAACTAAGTGTACCCTAAAACCCTACCCCAAGCGATCGGCTCCCTAATACATAAATATCCTGTGTCGGCCCCACAGTAGGGTGTATCACTCCCTAGAGTGACAACCAATTGGCACAGACCTATTTACAGATGTCACGGCGTCTTACATCCTCAGAGGCAGACCGGGATCCATGCACGCACATGACCCGGTTGGAACGCACCATCGACACCCCTCGCCATTATCAGAATGAACCACTTATAATTAGTTCAGTAAGCGTGCCCGGACCCTACTTACTGTTGGGTCAAAGTTTTGATACCAGAAAGGGTTACTGACTAATATGGGTCCCAAACAACAGATGACACAAGTAATTCCCCTCCTAACCTTGTGTCCCCAGACTAACAGATTTCAGATTAACTTGTTTACAAGTTCAGACATACAGAATTCAGATTTACTAATTCACAAATTAAATTAACAAGTTTTCAGACTAACGGGTCAGATGTACAGATTTTTCAGATTTGTCTAACTTTGTATTGGGTATACAGATTCATGGACGGGTTTTACTACATCTATTAATCCCATTGGTTTAACCCTGTTTTCCCCAATACGTTTTAGACGTCATTCTTATCTTAGATTTGCATTAATTAATTATTAATGCACAGACCTCTCACATTAGGTCGGTAGCTTGTGGCCGCTGGATATGCCGGGCGGTTCCGGGCAGACTTCTGCCACAAGCCAGACCTAACCTCGTGTCTTACGCATGTTATGACTAACTTCTCACATTAGAACCTATTGTTTGCGGCCACTGGATGTGCCGGGCGGTTCCGGGCAGATTTACGCCGCAAACTCATTCTAACCTCGAGTTAGCCATGTTCATCTTTACGGCCAATTAATTAATTATTTACCGTTTATGCGCATGCCCAATATATATGCCAATTCAGATTATATCAATAACAGAATGATCACATCAACTCAATTGATATAGCAGATAACAGATTTTAGCAGATTGGGTGACTTATCAGATTTAACCGATTTAGCACTTAGCAGATTTTGGCATATAACAGGTTAGGCATTTCAACCGACAAATTTAACAGATTAGGCATTTCAATCTAATTAGTAGTCTAGGCAATATAACAAAACTAGAAGTTTAGGCAACTTGGCAAATTAGCAGATTTAGCAAATTTAATATTTCTAAAGGTTCTATTTACATGCCTTGCCTAAACATAAATTAGGCCTAAGTTCATATGCCTAAATAATGTCATGATTCACAATATGATCATATACTTCCACGTTTGCATACATTTACATAGCGCAGAATATGGACATAATTTACCCTATAACATATGTTCCAATTTTTGTTAAACTAGCATTTTACAGCAGATTCACATATAAATTATACCAAATATAACCATTAATTCCAATGCATGCCATATATCCAAAAATCCCTATTTAGGTGTAATTACAATACTAGATATCCTAATTATTGTAAATCTTAAGTTTCCTTATCTTCCTTCTTTTCATGTCATGAATTATTATGCAAACTATCCCCAATAATATAAATCTTTAAACCATATCTTCTAAAAATCAGATCTTGCCTTTTTATATGCATTTTGTCCAAAGTCTCAAATCATATGCAATCTTTACAGTGGTTCCTCTTCTTCTTTTATCACAAAATATGCATAGGTCTAAAACTAGTTTATAACATATGCTATTTTTTTCTAATTAATTACAGGTCTAAATTACAACATAACTATGCATACAACATGCATAAATTATATATTCATAGTCAAATTTATGCATCCAATCCCAAGTCATATGTCCAATATATTTTATGCCTCAGACCTAAAGTCATACATTCAATTTGGTTTTGTCAAATTTCTCATCATTCATCCCAAAACTTGCGTTCATACGTTCATCTCTTATGAGATTAGGCACAGGCTCGTGGTAGCCTGGCTATAGAAACAGAAAAGAAGAAAGGAATATAGAACAGTCACAGAAAACAGATCTAACAGAAGTGAATACAACCTCAAATTCAGATTTAAATGCATATCAAAATTATAATTAACGTTTATAGCGGAGAATAACTATACTTGCCTTGATTGGATTAAAGAAAGAACTTGTTGTCGAATCTTTGCAGAAATTTTAATCTCTAGTTTGAATTGAGTTGCTTAGGCTGATGTTGATTATCTTCTAGTTTTAATTCCAGCAGAGCAGAGACGCCATTTTTATTTTTTTATTAGAAGAAGAGAGCAATGGAGGCTAGAGAATTGTACAAGAAACCTAGGTAAAGTCTAGGGTCCTTTTTATAGGGGTAATGAACTGATTAGAACCATTGATGTTGCTTGGATTGATCGTAGCCATTCATCCTAAGGAGAGACCAATTAGAGCTTGCCACCTAGCCCTAATGACAAAGCAGACCACAGAAAATCGACCAACAGAGAATAGGCCAGCCGGGTTAGACTGGGTTCGACCTGGTCTGGACCAGGTCGACACCCCTGTCGACAGGCCTGTCGACCTGGTTAGACCAGGTCGACAGCCCAGTCGACCTGGGTGCGTGAGGCGGGTGTTCTTCCGCCCTGGCCCATTGGGCCCCACTTTTAATTTTTTTTAAACTGTTTTATTCTGTTTGAAATTTAAATTTAATTCAGAAACTTCCGAAGGCCATATCTTCTTCATACGGACTCCGTTTTTCGAAAACTCGGACTCTATTTCGCGTATTTTTCCGAGACGAACGCAATGGCGTATCCTGTTTCCCTTAGTTCTTTGATTTGAAATTAATTATACTTTAATTTGTTAATTTCACAGTTATAGAATTTGCGGGGTGTTACACTCCCCCTCCTCTTTAGGAATTTTGCCTCCGAGATCCCAACAAACATGAGAAAGCAAAATAATTCCGCATGTCCATCATCCATAAGTAGCCAGTTCTATCACCCAAACTGGCAGCCATCAAGCCAGGCATCCATAACCTTATCCTAGCACGCGGAATTCTAACACAAAAACAATAGCACAAGCTACACTGATGTACGGTGACACGATACTAATGGGTCATACCGACAAAGAGTTCTGGATGGGTCGCCTTCATGCTCTCTTTCGTCTCCCATGTACAGTCATCACCATCGACACTCCATTGTACCTTGACTAGCTTAACTGTCTTCTTCTTAAGTTGTTTCGTGTCATTTCCCATAACACGGAGAGGCTTACAAGGTCTCGCAACTACGGACTTTACTTCTAGGTCTTCATACTGCTCTGGAGATAGCACTACATTCGAATCATGCACGAACTTCCGTAGAAACGACACATGGAAAACATTATGCACACTTGACATCTTCTCGGGTAACTCCAACTTATACGCGAGCTTTCCAATTCGCTCGACTATAGGAAATGGTCCAATGAATCTTGGAGATAACTTTCCTTTATTTCCGAACCGAACGACATGCTTCAAAGGAGAAATCTTCATGAAAGCCATATCGTCAACGTCGAATTCCAAATCTTTTCGACGTTTATCAGCATAACTCTTCTGACGATCTTGGGTTGTTTCATTCGTTTCTGAACAATCTCAATATAATCTGATCTCTCTTATCATCTCTGGCGCAAGTATCTGTTTCTCTACAGTTTCTAACCAACATGCTAGAGAAATACATGTTCTACCATACAACGCCTTGTATGGCGCCATCCCAATGCTTGACTGGTAGCTTTTGTTATAAGCAAACTCAACTAGATGTAGATGGTCTTCCCATGATCCTCCCAAGTCTAACACACAAGCCCTCAGGAGATCTTTTGAAACTCGATTGACCCTCTCGGTTTAACCATATGTTTGGGGATGATAAGCTGTACTTAAACACAACTCGGTTCCCAAAGATTCTTGTAGAATCTTCCAAAATCCACTCGTAAAAAATGGATCTCGGTCACTCATTCTGCTTTTCGTGATACCATGGAATCGAACTCTCCATTTCACATAAAGTTCAGCCAATTTTGATGTTGTCCTAATCGATCAGACAGGAATGAACCTTGCACTTTTTGTCAAACGATCCACGATGACCCAAATTCCTTCGTTTCTTGCCCTTGTTCTAGGCAGTACATCGATAAAGTCCATCGATATCAGCTCCCACTTCCACGTAGGAACTTCTAATGGATAAAGCAATCCACTCGGCTTCTTCTGTTCAGCTTTCACCAACTGACAGTTCATGCACTTAGAAATGAACTTTCCAGTATCTCTCTCCATCCCTTCCTTGTAGTAGCCTCGCTTCATGTCCTGATACATCTTATTGCCACCAGGATGAATTTTTAACTTCGAGTGATGACATTACCTCAGGACCTTATCTCTCAATCCGTCGATATCTGGAACAACCAGTTGTCCTTTCTTTCGAAGCCAACCTTCTCAATCAACCTCGAACTCTTTGTTTTCTGGTTCCAGCTTCTGGATAAACTCGACAGGCTTTGCATCTTTCTCTTGGCTCTCGCCAATCCTTTCGATGAAAGTAGGTCTTATCGATAAGCTTGCCAACATTTCAGTTTCCAGTTCAAACCTTGGCTTGAAATCAAATCCTGCCGAGTACTCGAGGCTTTTTCCATTCTGAAAACATCGCTCCCATACTTGTGTGTTTTTGACTCAACGCATCTGCAACGGCATTACCTTTACCATGAGTATAGGCTATACCAAAATCATATGATGCCAGTCGAAGATTCAAATCCTTTTGGGAGAAAAGATACTTCAACTACTTGCGATTCATCAACAACTCGAATCGAACTCCCAATAGGTAATGCCTCCACATCTTCAGAGCAAACACAATCGCTGCCAACTCTAAATCATGAGTTAGGTAATTCCTTTCATGCGGCTCCAGCTATCGACTCGCGTAGGCCACAAGCTTATCCTTCTACATCGGCACTCCTTCAAGTCCAGTACCACATGCATCGGTATACACAATCATCTCTTCATTCCCACTAGGAGTGGTAAAAATAAGAGCACTCGTCAACCTCTCCTTCAGGATCCCAAATGCTTGTTCACACTTTAAATCCTATATGAACCCTTGGTTCTTCTTCGTCAATCCTATCAATGATGCATCTATCTTGGAGCAATCCTTGATAAATTGCCGGTAATATCCTACCAACCCAAGGAAACTTTGAACATCCGTCGCATTCTTAGGTCGATCCCAGTCCTGGATTGCTGGCACCTTAGTGGGGTCAACCATTATCTCATTTCCAGAAAAAACATGGCCTAAGAACCTCACTTCACTCTTCCAGAAGTGACACATCAAAAACTTAGCTCTCAACTGATGCTTTCGCATGATTTCCAACACAACTCTCAAGTGCGTCTTGTGCTCTTCCTCATTCTGAGAGTAAACCAAAATGTCATCCATGAACACAAGCACGAACTTGTTCAACTGATCTATGAAAACTCTATTCATAAGATCCACAAAGTACGCTGGCGCTTTAGTCAGCCTGAATGGCATTACCAACCATTCGAAGAAATGAATGGTGTCTTAAAAGCCATCTTTGGCACACTATCCTTAGCCACCCTCAACTAGTGAAATCCCGTAGCCAAGTCTATCTGAGAAAACACTTTGGCTTCGTGAAGCTGATCGAACAAGTCATCAATCTTCGGCAACGGATTCTTGTTCTTCTTGGTCACCTTGTTCATCTCATGATAGTCCACACATAATCTTAATAAGCCATCAACCTTGGTTGCAAACGCAACTGGTTCACCCCATTCGGAAACAATTCTTCGAATGAATCCCTTTCCTTAAAGGTCACGAACTCGCACCTCCAACTCTCGTTGTTCCTTAGGCGTCATCCACCAAATAGGCATAACGACTAGTTTAGAACCCTCAACCAAATCGATCCCAAACTCGATCTCGTGATGCGACGGCAAGCCTTTGACCTCGTCAAAGACATCCTCACACTCATTAGCAATCAGCATAGATGACATGTCTTCCTGTGGAATCACAAGCGAATATAAATAGCTTAGAAAGACACCATCTTCGAGATTACACCAAATCAACACCTTTCGCCCTTCCACATCCCCGACTCTCACCTCTAGCTTCTCCCAATTCACCCTTGCTGCATACCTCTTGAGCCAATCCATGCCCAAGATGATCCCAAACCTAGCGAAGTTAAGAACAAAGCAATCACACACAAAAGAGCAACCATGACTCGACAATACTAGACCACGACACAACATGCACAAATTGGACGAACCCCCAACTGGATTGGTCACGATCAATGGTCTATCACAAATCTCGGGTTCAAAACCCAAGCGGCACACAAGCTCATTGCAAATGAAAGAATGCGATGCTCCAGTATCAAACAAAACTCGAACTGAAACACCACGAATAGAAAGAGTACCTTGAACAACGAAACCCTTTCCCTTCTCCTCTGCAATAGGAGCCCTCGAAGAAGATGGCACGGCTTCCAAAGCATATGCCTTCACAACCTGCTTGCCCTTAGGTGATTTTGGATAATCTTTCTTCTCATGCCCGGGCTTTCCACAATTGAAGAACTTCTTCTCAGCTTTGGGATTCTTGCACTCACTAGAGAAATGGCCCTTCTGCCAGTAGTTAAAGCAAGTCACTTCGCTTTTTGCTTCTTTTGACCATCCTTTCCCTTATGTTGTTGTTGCTTCCTCTTCTTGTTGTTATCACCTTGCTCTGGTTTTGAAACTTCTTTAGATGCAACAACAACGAATTCCTCTTTCGAAAACAAGCTCTCATGTCTCACGACTTTCTCCACAAGCTCCTCAAATGAATCATCGAGAAGTTCCACTAACTGTCTTCCTATGTAGGCATCCAGACCCATAACAAACTTCTCGTTCTTCTGATAGGGTGTATCAATGTATGCACGAGCATATCTGGACAAGGCTTCAAAGTCAAAAATGTAGTCAAGCATAGGATGACCATTCTGCTTCAATTCCACAAATTTCTTGAATAGAGCAGACTTCTGAGCTATGGAGATAAACTTTGCTTCAAACTTAGCTTGGAATTGTTCCCATGAAATCTCTTCCTCTGGAGTCTCAAGTATAAATGAATTCCACCATTCCATGACCCTGCCTTATAGTTTCCTTAACGCAAGCTTTCTCTTGGTTACATCATCCAACCCTAAGTCTCTAAAGATACGAGCGCAAGAATCCATCCACCTCTGAACCTCTTCAGCTGGCTCAGTTCCTTTAAATGGTTTTCCTCCTAGAGATGTATAATCTTTGCATAGCTTTGCAAAACACACAAACTTAGGCAGCTGAACAGCTACATCTACTGTGGCTGCCACTGGAGCGGGTACCCTTCTCATGAATGCTTCCATCATGGCCTCAAACATGGTTGGGTAGTCTGGTACACCGCCATTACTCGCTCCAGGAATAACCTCTTCCCTAGTAGTGTGTCTTGTAGTTCGTCGACTCATTCTAAATCTGCAAATTATAATGATTAGCCATTTGCAAGAAAACTTCCAAAATAAGTACAAATGCTACTATACTATATAGCATCATATAGTATATATGCAACTGATATCTAAAAATACGTATCTCATACGTGATTATGTATTCGAACTTTGGCTGAAATGGATAACCAGAGGTCTGATACCAAATGCGACGACCGCCCATAACCCCTGCACTTATCAAGAGGAATAATGCACTGAAAGGCATGCCAAGCAGCTATGGATGATCATCAAGGTATGATACACAAGCGGAACCTGTCATAAAGCTCACAACGCAAGGATAAAATATAATAGAACATATACAACAGGCATTATTAGTGAAGCAGAAAACACTAAACTTTCATCACAACTAGAAAGTAATATCCATACACTTGGATTCAACAATAGCGTTTATACAATTTTGCCTCACTACTGCAGAGTAGGATAACAAACAGCAGAAACAAATACTAGATAGTAGGAAAGATAGTACGCCAGCCTCCTACTCGCCTCCGTACTGCAACATCGCCCTCACTAAGCGATCACATGTCACATGCCACCTAGTCTGCCCATCCAACAAACGGATGAACAACCCAAGTTAATAAGAGGAAAACATAAAACCTTGAATCAGACAACAGTCCTAGTGAGCAATAAAACAGCTAACAAATTTCAAAAATAAAGTATATGAGAATGGGTAAATAAACGAACTAATTTACCCATAACACCAGAGAAGAACACAACTCTCATATTCCCCACATCGAACAGTGATAGCCTTTACATTAAACATTTCAACCATTCATCCATGGAAACCACAGTGGCAATCAGAAGTAACGAACCATAGCACTCATAACATCTAGATTATATATCTCACGTAAACCATCCTAATCGGATTCAACATCCCTCAAGCACAAGCCCCAACGGCCTAAACCAATATTAGACAAGCACCCAATGAGCATCTCCTTCGACGTTGGATAATTTATTTGAGATGGTACAAACAAAACATATAACATGCATGATAGACTCTGACTATCACCGCCAATCCCACTTCGAAACCATCGTTAATCTTATGGTTGGCCAAACAGTTTTCCAACCATCAAAGGCTAATGGAAACCCAGGTTCTAGCAAAAACCCGATATGTCATACAATTTAACATATCTAGGCCATACACGACGCCTAGGGTACTCGACCTACAACCGGTCTTTTATACTTCTCTATTGTACCCCTGCTATGAGCCTGCTAGAACCTACGACAACGAAAGTCTCTTAGCCTCCAATATCTCTAGTCATCATCGACCGCGGTCATCAAACCATTACCACCCACCTCAGTACACCTTTGAGTTGTAATCATACTCAATGCATCACAACTAGCAACGAACACTTCACATCACTTTGACATTCCTTATTGTATTCACTTGGAAGTTACAACATTACCGAGCCAAATTATATCACTGCGCTGCGGCTAGGGTTCGAGGTGGTTGCCCCCGATTTTTTTTCAGTCTCTTCTGTTTAAATCTGGGTTGTACCCAAAAAGTATATTTTTTCAGAAAATGACCCTGTGCGACCGACCCTGGTCTGACCGACCGTGTCATTGTTCGATCGGACGTCCCAATATGATGCAACCGGAACCGCCCTTGCATCACATGATCGACCAGAGACCTAAACCACCCGGACCGACCCGATGCTTGCTCGACCGACCCGGTCCACTTGCTCCCTCACTCGACCGACCTCCCTTGAATTGCATGAACGATCTATCCCTGCTCACCTATGCTCGACCCTAAGTAATGAGCGACCGACCCACTAGTGCACGAACCCCTTGGCTCGACCACTCCCTGATCGACCACTACCTACTCGGCCGACCAGAATATGCATGATCGACCCATTTTTGTGCGACCGTCCCCTCTTCTATACTACACATTATACTACGCTAGACCCGTGGCTTGTACGCACGACCAGAAACCTGCACAGCTCCAATCCAATTCCAATTTCGACCAAAACTTCGCCAATCGACTATCTTGATGAAATCTATTCATCCAATTCATCAATTGCAATCATAAATATGTTATGAAACCACTAACAACATGAATATGACGATTTTCACCAAAATTATGCAAAACTTTATCAAAACAATGATAAATGAACATATGAACTAAATTATGGATCTAACTTGCATAAACATATGAAAATATATAGAAGTCTACCAGTTTTAAGTTGCTAAACTAGATCGTATGGCGATTCATGTGAAAATAAAATTACCATGATGTAGATCTAAGGAAAACGACTTAAATTTGATGAAAAACAAGATCAAACATGTAACAACCTGGAAATTTGATGATCTTGGTTATCCGATATACAACACATATCGAACATCCAAGGATCGAAAATACCGGTAGTTAATAAAAGAAATTAGAGGGTGAGAATAGATAAGATAGAAACTTAGAATAGAAGAAGAAGAACACAACATCAGAGTAACACGAACCTCACAGTGGAACGAATAACATATAATATATATAACATAACTTGAAATATATATCTGTACTTGAATATACATCATTATCAAAGTATAGCACTTACAACACAGCAGAAATAAACTATAGCTATATGATCCTGATGCCTCCTACTCCAGCTCTTCAAGTATCTGTAAATCTCAACTACTTGACTGCCCGTACAAAATTGGGCATCCAAGAGTTTAGGGGGGACAAAACAAAATAAACTCCGAGTTAGTCATGGGACTGGTATGAGTAAAACAGTTTAAACAGTTTGAACAAGTAAACGATACCTCATAAGACCACGCCATATAACGAAACGGGTTTTTCCCTTATGAGAATCCAAAATATCTTTATATCAAAAACCTTTTGATATTATAATAATGTCTATCAACCACAATATAATAATTATCTAGCAGAAACGCTTTCATCTCACGTTCTACATACATAGTATACAATCAAAACCACAAGCACGTATTGGGTAATGGATTTCCATCTACGACAAGGTATGGAACCACCTTTCGCTAGTGTACCTCTAGAGAGGAATACACTGGGTTCAACAAGAACATCTTGCAACCCGACCACACATGACCGACCACTCATTTCGCTTGAGCGTATCAAATGTATATCACCAACGGTTGGGATCAGCAACCGTTTCCTGAATGGGACAGCATCAACAATAGATTTTTAGAAGTAAATGAAACTCTAGATCAGGTGATTATACACCCTAATAGGTGCGACCTATATAGCCATGTTGCCTGCCCGATTTTTGTCATTTCCCGGTTGATGAGGCTTGAGGTTACGCTTTATCATCACATCAAATTCACTTTGAATGCAACATTGTCAGATCCATCGAAAATCATTAATTGATGTCTACAACAGTACGTTACATGTTAGCTAAAGAAGTTTCCCTCCCCGCTTCGACTTCTGGTACGGTCGAAGAAATCAATGTACGTGACCTTTCTGGAAATACTCTGTCATACATTCATCCATACAAATCATCCAGGAACAGGATGAACCGAAGGCACTATTCAATACATCCATCTTAGGCACTGTTATCTAAGACTTATACAATAGCCCTTGCATTTTACTCCATCTTCAATTATCTTTGGCATATATGATTCGCAACGCTTATGTCAATACAGAGTGGTTCTTTGGATTATAATTCAACCAGTCTCTCCATATTAACAACGTTAAAATGGTCAAAACTTCGATAGTCTGTGATTTAACCTTCAAAGAAAAACAGATGTGCAAACAACGATATTATTTCCCGATGGAAATTCTATCAATCAATCATCAATCATATATATATATATATTTCCTTATTTTCTATGTTTAGAAAATATACGTTAACACTGGAAAACATTTCCATAACTTATTTACGTATCACTATTCTTCTACAACTATCAGTCTCTGATAGTAAACTAGTAGAGGAACAATTCCCTAAGTACCAATCCCGAAGGTCGAAACCAACATCAGATAGACACTTAGGAAACCATTCAACTTAACAAGTCTCCAGTCAAATTCTGATTTAGCTTAACTCCATTTCTTAACACCTTATACAAGAACACTTCCTTTTCTAATTCATATTTCAAATTTCAATATTTGATTACGTTTCTGATTCTATTTGGAAAACATTTCCAAATCTTCTTTGCTTGGATTTAAACAGAAGTTTAAATCAACATCGCGACGACAACTCAGACCACTATACTTATTTACTAAAATCAATTAACTACTTTCATTCTCGAACCTTAACCATTTCTAAATTTAAAATGAAGTAAATCAAGTTGGGGTATAACTACCTCTCATACCTTAACTGAACAACATTTCAAATCTCGAAATAGGGTAAGTTCATCTTTTAACCTTTAACACTTCTGATTCTATTTACGAACCCCTTCTTTTACAAGTTTTACGTGATTATAACAATGGTGTTAAAATCTCCTACATCCGAAATATATTATCTTTAATATGACTTTTATTTCCTAACTCGAATAATATAACGACAACTAATTTATTTACTCCTATTCGGTTAACTCTAATCTATAACTCTTATTTGAATAACTCCAACCTAATAACTCTTACTTGATTAACTCTTATTTGAATAACTTATTTGAATAACTTATATTCGATTTGCTTACTGTCGAATACTTATATTCGATAATCTCTTTCTTTGAATAAATCTTATTCGATTTAACTCCTGTCGAGTAACTAGATTCGATCAACTCACTTCGAATATTTCTGATACGATTATCTCACTTCGAATATCTCTGATTCGATTCACTTCTTCGAATAACAAAAATCGATTACTCATTTCAACTCTATTCGAATAAACTAAATTCGATTAACTCCATTTGAATAACTCTAGTTTGATTTAACTCTATTCAATAACTCTAGTTCGATTTAACTCTATCGATTAACTCTAACTGATTAACTCTAACTGGTTTAACTCTAATTGGTTAACCCTAACTGACTAACTCTTGGTCCTTATTCAGTTTCAAACATCGATGCTGAAATCAATTCTTACTTCTTTATATAAGTCCTGAGTTATATATTTTATTTATCCAAATGACAAATATTTAACTTAATTTATAAATATCATTTATAAATCAATCTGCTCCTTTTATCTGTTTACTTCTTCATATATAAGTTCAGACTTATATATATATATATATATATCCAAAGATAAATATTTCCTTTATAATCTCTTTGTTTTCTAAATGCCTTTACCAATATTTCCTTTTTAATCCTATTTGTAAATGGTTTACAGATATTTCCTTTTCAAATTCTATTTGCAAATGGTCTGCAAATATTTCCTTTAGGGTTCTATTTCCAAGTATTCCCTTTATTAACCTTATTAATTTATCCTAAGTATTTCCTTTATTAATATCTTATTTATTTTCTAAATAAATATTCCTTATATCTTATCTTATTTATTTAACAAATATATATATCTTCTTTTCTTATTCTATTTATTTAACAAATAAATAATTCTTTTAATAACGTATTCTGTTTCCTAAGTCAATATCTCTTTTATAACTTATTTACTTAACAAATAAGTATCTCGTTTAACATCCCCTATTTATTTAACCAATAAATATCTCTTTTATAAAATCTTATGATTTTATAAATATTCCCTTTTCTTTACAAATATTTCATTTATAAAGATTTCCCCTTTCTATATAATTTCACCTATAAAGATTTCTATTTATAAATATTTCATTTATAAAACCCTTTTGATTTTATAAATATTTTATTTTCAAATACCATTGGAAAATTCCCCTTTTTCACATTCCGATATGTTATGGTGTTTAACATATCAAGTCATGATGTCAAATATCGTCCATACACATATAATCAACAACAGATTATAAACCACGTCATATATCACAATATATGAAAATAATAAAATAGTTGTTGAGGAATCCAGCCGGATTCCTCCAACCTGTTTCCCTACATCCATAGATGTTACACAATAAAATCAACATCACTTTCAGTTCCATATGATATATTCTGTTAAACAG
Source organism: Allium sativum (assembly GCA_030737875.1). Classification (NCBI taxonomy): domain Eukaryota; kingdom Viridiplantae; phylum Streptophyta; class Magnoliopsida; order Asparagales; family Amaryllidaceae; genus Allium; species Allium sativum. Next base: position 75,312,132 of record CM060926.1, read on the forward strand.
AATCAATACAGAAATTCAACTAACTGACTAGAAGTTCAATCTAACAGTCAACATACAGTCAATCAGCCAATATTTAACAGTTCTAAAAATACAACATGAAATTATAAACTGCTCAGAGTTAGTGAGATTTACTCACTTTGGTAGTTCATCATTAAAGAACGATAAACTGTTGTTTGGTTTGAATCAAACAGTTTATTTCGCAATAAATTCATACGAGCTCCAATCCACTCCCAGTCAGTGCCAAGGTGTTGTCCTCGTCCATACGATCCTAACGGATCTTGTTTCGCTGAAAACCGATATCGTATGACGAAGATATTAAATTTACAAGTTACAAAGTTATTTAAATTAGATTAACCTTCGTCTAAATTGAATTGGGCTTTACCAAAACTAACCCGGCCCAAAACCTCACCCGCTCCAAATATCGTTCCTCTTCACACGGACCGCTCTAGTACTTCAACTACACATTTTCCCAACTTCAACTCTACACCGCGCCACCATTCCTACATCGAAGACTAACTCAATTACACCAACATCACCCTCTCCTCAATCTCTTACACCTCCTTCCCAAAAAAACTAGCTCGAACCGGTTTTCCCCTTTGCGTCAAACTGCCACGGCAGATATTCCTGAGTTAACAGCGAACTGAAATACCACCGAAGTCTTCAAAACTACCACCAATACTTGCGGATTTTCATCCCAAAACCAAATACAACATCCAAAATCCACCTCGATGTTCATATTACCCAAATCGAAGAACCATAGTTTTACTGTATATATATCGAACTCAATAAAGAAGACGTCGAACCAAACAACAAGTACACAGAAATGAAGCGCATCCATAAATGATTACAACGATGGTTGAATTGTGATTTATAGATTTTACTTGGATTTTTATTTGATTTTAGGAGAGGATGGTTTTATTGTGAGGAGAAAAATTTGAAAACGGCGGAAATAAAAGAATGTTGTTTTCTGAATTAGGTTTAGGAAGTGAAGTTCTATTTATAGCATGGTTAAATTAATTTTATATTCGATTATTTTATTTTTATTTAAGCAAACGCTATTTTCATTTGTCCTTAAAAGTTCTTCTGTCCACACATGATACCCAAAAATCACCAAAATAGACATGCAGCAACATTTCGACATTACGGTCCTAACGAAACTGGTTTCGTCGAATTCCGACTCCGTTTGCTCACACAGCGTATTTTTAACTGTCAAAATACTGACTGTTTTTCACTCTAAAAATCCATACGGCCACACAGTGACCCCAAAAATCATGTAACTTGAAATCTAACAAAAAATTGATTTTGCGGATCCAACAAAATTAGTTTCGTCGAATTCCGACTTCGTTTGCAAAACTGGCTATTTTTAAAGCTATGAGTGACCCATTTAAATATATTTAAATATAATTAAATTAAATAAAAAATAAATTTATATTATCATATATATTCAGAGTGGAATACCATACAGCTCTACTGGGATTTATAACTTGATATTTCAAATACCGATTAAATCGATATTCGATTTAAAATGAAATTCCTTTTTAAAATATAAATAATTCCTTTATAAATTATAAAGGAATTCCACAGCGACTTTTGTAAAATTTGATTTGGACGTAAATCAAAACCTACACGATGAAATCTCGATTTTTCTATTCCACTAGAAAGATATACTCCACCAGCTCCACACGTTTCTTGTTTCATAGAAATCCGGCTTAAAACGAATCTTGTACATTCAATTGAAGTACAAATCGCCAAATTACGAACTGCAGCGCCATTTCAAGCTCAATTTTAATTATAATATAATTATACGTTCAAATTGTCGTTCAAATAATATATGCGTTATTCTAATTCAATTCTAAGCTGAATTAAATATCACAGATGATCCAGTTCACACCATATCGCCATTTCAACCAATTTTGATTATTTTAGAATTAAATATATTATTTTAATTAAATATTAACCATTATTAAATTCTACGACCATGAAATCCTTTTAATCACCTTTTAAATAATTAAATAAATTAATTATTATATCATTGAAAATGCGGGTCATTACATTCTTCCCCACTTAAAATAATTTCGTCCTCGAAATTGCTAAGGTAGAAAACAAACCCTACCGACTGGTTAGACTGTATTGTTCACTTCTCAATTTCAGTTTTCCCTGACTAATTTAATTTCAATTAAAATATTAATCAATTCTTATCAATGAAAATTTTCAAAAATCCAGAAAATTTTCTAACACCTTAACTTTTCAAAAAATTTTGCCAGCACCTCCTTTGTACTGGTCAACAGATCAAACTCCAACTCACCTCTCTGGGCCTTCTCCAACCCAAAAGAAAATCAAACAGCCAAGCGGCTTGCCAATTCAGTCCATCAAAATCTCATACCATATGAAATATAAACTTGTACCTTTTCGTCGGGCATATCAACTCTACCACTTCCATATGCTATCAACTCAGCATATACCAATGTTATCCCAATCAAATTCTGAAATCACTTTTATCTCCAATACAACCATTCGCTTTTTACCAAGCCAAATTTTCATTTCAAACTCAAGTTTCATTCTTGATCCCGAATCCTTAACTCACCAACACAATATCATTTCAAAAAAAATTCTATTACCACTTAACTGGCTTTACTTTAATTTAAATTTCCTTTTACAAATTCTTTGTTTTTCACAAATCAAATATTCCCTTTTGGAATCAAACAACTTGTCTTTCTCGAAACAATTCAAAACTAAAATTTTGGTAGTAATCTGTCACTTAGAAACTCGAAAATGAACACAGATGATGCACCATCGAAATTTATTTCCTAGCGATCAAAGTAAGTTCAATACTATATCACTTTTCAAAACTATTTCTTAAAACATTTCCATTTTGAAATCACTTCAAAATATCGTTCCAATGTTTGTAAACAAATTTAAAATCTCCCAAGATCTTAAAATTCTCATATATTTAATCTATGGTCATTTATAAACACTTATTTAAATTTCCAGGTTTTAATTCCAACTCTAATTTGAATTCCAGATTTCATTCATTTGCTTTCATATTTCTTTCTTATATGAATTCTGATCGGTTATTTACATAACCATTTCGCATTTTTATAATCATACTCGATTATAATAACAACTAATATATCCACTATATTATAATTTTAATATATATATATCTTCTCTATAACAAGATATACCTTGTGTAAACCTATTTTTAATTTACCCTCTTTTCAAAACATATCGTGTCGACCAATCGTATTCGAGTGTTTATAAACTCCTACCGATACAATGGATCAAACTGATCCACCAGAACCCATAAACAACTTAACCAATGAATCTCCATAACATAAAACAATTTTATATTGAATAACAAATACGCTCTCGTATATATACACTCAAACTCAATCTAGTTTATTACTAACCCTATCTCTACCGAGTCACGCCATAGAGCCAAGGTAATTACTTAACTTAATCCCGGATACTAACTGTAACGATCCAGAAATTTGACGATCTTGGTTATCCGATATACAATCCAAGGATCGAAAATACCAGTAGTTAATGAAAGAAATTAGAGGGTGAGAATAGATAAGATAGAAACTTAGAATAGAAGAAGAAGAAGAACACAACATCAGAGTAACACGAACCTCACAGCGGAACGAATAACATATAATATATATAACATAACTAGAACTATATATTTGTACTTGAATATACATCATTATCAAAGTACAACACTTACAACACAGCGGAAATAAACTTAGCTATATGATCCTGAAGCCTCCTGCTCCATCTCTTCAAGTATCTGTAAATCCCGACTACTTGACTGACCGTACAAAATTGGCTACCAAAGAGTTTAGGGGGAACAAAACAAAATAAACTCCGGGTCAGTCATGAGACTGGTATGAGTAAAACAGTTTGAACAAGTAAACGATATCTCATAAGACCAGACCGTATAACGGAACGGGTTTTTCCCTTATGAGAATCCAAAATATCTTTATATCAAAAACTTTTTGATATTATAATAATGTCTATCAACCACAATATAATAATCATCTAGCGGAAACGCTTTCATCTCATGTTCTACAAACATAGTATACAATCAAAACCGCAAGTACGTATTGGGTAATGGATTTCCAACTATGACAAGGTATGGAACCACCTTTCACTAGTGTACCTCTAGAGAGGAATACACCGGGTTCAACAAGAACATCTTACAACCCGGCCACACATGACCGACCACTAATCTCGCTTGAGTGTATCGAATGTATATCATCAACGGTTGGGATCAGCAACCGTTTTCCGAATGGGACAACATCAACAATAGATTTATAGAAGTAAATGTAACTCTAGATCTTGTGATTATACACCCTAATAGGTGCGACCTACATAGCCATGCTGCCTGCCCGATTTTTGTCATTTCCCGGTTGATGAGGCTTGAGGTTACGCTTTATCATCTCATCAGATTCACTTTGAATGCCACATTGTCAGATCCATCGAAAATCATTAATTGACGTCTACAACAGTACATTACGTGTTAGCTAAATAAGTTTCCTTCTCCGCTTCCACTCTTGGTACGGTTGAAGAAATCAATGTACGTGACCTTTCTGGAAATACTCTGTCAGACAGTCATCCATACAAGTCATCCAGGAATAGGATGAACCAAAGGCTCTATTCAGTACATCCATCTTAGGCACTGTTATCTAAGACTTATACAATAGCCCTTGCGCTTTATTCCATCTTCAATTATCTTTGGCATATATGATTCGCAACGCTTATGCCAATAAAAGTGGTTCTTTGGATAATAATCCAACCGGTCTCTCCATATTAACAACGTTAAAATGGTCATAACTTCGATAGTCTGTGATTAAACCATAAAGAAAAACAGGTGTGCAAACAACGATATTATTCCCAGATGGAAATTCTATCAATCAATCATACATATATATACATATATATATATATATGTATATTTCCTTATTTTCTATATTTAGAAAATATACGTTAACACTGGAAAACATTTCCTTAACTTATTTACGTATCACTATTCTTCTACAACTATCAGTCTCTGATTGTAAACTAGTAGAGGAACAATTCCCTAAGTACCAATCCCGAAGGTGGAAACCAACATCAGATAGACACCTAGGAAACCATTCAACTTAACAAGTCTCCAGTCTAATTCTGATTTAGCTTAACTCCATTTCTTAACTCCTTATACATGAACACTTCCTTTTCTAATTTATATTTCAAATTTCAATATTTGATAATGTTTTTGATTCTATTTGGAAAACATTTCCAAATCAACTTTACTTGGATTTAAACAGATGTTTAAATCAACATCGCGACGACAACTCAAACCATTATACTTATTTACTAAAATCACTTAACCACTTTCACTCTCGAACCTTAACCATTTCTAAATTTAAAACGAAGTCAATCAAGTTGGGGTATAACTACCTCTCAGACCTTAACTGAACAACATTTCAAATCTCGAAATAGGATAAGTTCATCTTTTAACCCTTTAACACTTCCTTACGAACCCTCGGATTCTATTTACGAACCCCTTCTTTTACAAGTTTTATGTGATTATAACAATGGTGTTAAAATCTCCTGCATCCAAAATATATTATCTTTAATATGACTTTTATTTCCTAACTCGAATAATATAACGACAACTAATTTATTTACTCCTATTCGGTTAACTCTTATTTGAATAACTCCAATTTAATAACTCTTACTTGATTAACTCTTATTCGAATAACTTATTTGAATAACTTATATTCGATTTGCTTACTTTCGAATACTTATATTTGATAATCTCTTTCTTCGCATAAATCTTATTCGATTTAACTCCTGTCGAATAACTAGATTCGATCAACTCACTTCGAATATGTCTGATTCAATTATCTCACCTCGAATATCTCTGATTCGATTCACTTCTTTGAATAACAAAATTCGATTACTCATTTAAATTCTATTCGAATAAACTAAATTAGATTAACTCCATTTGAATAACTCTAGTTCGATTTAACTCTATTCAATAACTTTAGTTCGATTTAACTCTATCGATTAACTCTAAATGATTAACTCTAACTGGTTTAACTCTAACTGGTTTAACCTAACTGGTTAACCCTAATGGTTTTACTCTAACCGGTTAACCCTAACTGATTACCTCTTGGTCCTTATTCAGTTTCAAACATCGATGTTGAAATCGATTCTTACTTCTTTATATAAGTCCTGACTTATATATTCTATTAATCCAAATGACAAATATTTAACTTAATTTATAAATCATTTATAAATCAATCTGCTCCCTTTATCTGTTTACTTCTTCATATATAAGTTTAGACTTATGTGTGTGTATATATATACATATATATATATATATATATATATATATATCCAAAGATAAATATTTCCTTTATAATCTATTTGTTTTCTAAATGCCTTTACCAATATTTCCTTTTTAATCCTATTTGTAAATGGTTTATAAATATTTCCTTTTCAAATTCTATTTGCAAATGGTTTGCAAATATTTCCTTTTAGGGTTCTATTTCCAAGTATTCCCTTTATTAACCTTATTAATTTATCCAAAGTATTTCCTTTATTAATATCTTATTCATTTTCTAAATAAATATTCCTTATATTTTATATTATTTATTTAACAAATAAATATCTCCTTTTCTTATTCTATTTATTTAACAAATAAATAATTCTTTTAATAACATATTCTGTTTCCTAAGTCAATATCCCTTTTATAACTTATTTACTTAACAAATAAGTATCACGTTTAACAACCCCTATTTATTTAACCAATAAATATCTCATTTATAAAATCTTATGATTTTATAAATATTCCCTTTTCTTTATAAATATTTCATTTATAACGATTTCCCCTTTCTATATAATTTCACCTATAAAGATTTCTATTTATAAATATTTAATTTATAAATATTTCATTTTATAAAACCCTTTTGATTTTATAAATATTTTATTTTCAAATACCATTTGAAAATTCCCCTTTTTCACATTCCGATACGTTGTGGTGTTTAACATATCAAGTCATGATGTCAAATATCGTCCATACACATATAATCAACAACAGATTATAAACCACGTCATATATCACAATATATGAAAATAATAAAATAGCAGTTGAGGAATCCAGTCGGATTCCTCCAACCTGTTTCCCTGCATCCACAGATGTTACACAATAAAATCAACATCACTTTCAGTTCCATATGATATATTTTGTTAAACAGAATCAATAAATAAATTCAACTAACTGACTTGCAGTTCAATCAAATAGTCAACACATAGTCAATCAGCCAATATTTAACAGTTCTAAAAATACAACACGAAATTATAAACTGTTCAGAGTTAGTGAGATTTAGTCACTTTGGCAGGTCATCATTAAAGAACGATAAACTGTTGTTTGGTTTGAATCAAATAGTTTATTTCGCCATAAATTCATACGAGCTCCAATACACTCCCATTCAGTGCCATGATGTTGTCCTCGTCCATACAATCCTAATGGATCTTGTTTCACTGAAAACCAATATCGTATGACGAAGATATTAAATTTACAAGTTACACAGGTATTTAAATTAGATTAACCTTCATTTAACTTGAATTGGGCTTTACCAAAACTAACCCGGCCCAAAACCTCACCCTCTCCAAATATAGTTCCTCTTCCTCTTAACACGGACTGCTCTAGTACTTCAACTACACATTTTCCCAACTTCAACTCTACACCGCGCCACCATTCCTACATCGAAGACCAACTCAATTACACCAACATCACCCTCTCCTCAATCTCTTACACCTCCTTCCCAAAACAACTAGCTCGAACCCTATTTTCCCCTTTGCGTTGAACTGCCACGACCGATATTCCTGAGTCAACAACGAACTGAAATACCACTAAAGTCTTCAAAACAACCGCCAATACTTGCGGATTTTCATCCCAAAACCAAATACAACATCCAAAATCCACCTCGATGTTCATATTACCCAAATCGAAGAACCCTAGTTTTACTGTATATATATCGAACTCAATAAAGAAGATGTCGAACCAAAAAACAAGTACACAGAAATGAAGCGCATCCATCACTGATTACAACGATGGTGGAATTGTGATTTATAGATTTTACTTGGATTTTTATTTGATTTTAGGAGAGTATGGTTTTACTGTGAGGAGAAAAATTTGAGAACGGCGGAAATAAAAGAATGTTGTCTTTTGAATTACGTTTGGAATTTAAGTTCTATTTATAGCATGGTTAAATTAATTTTATATTCGATTATTTTATTTTTATTTAAGCAAATGCTATTTTCATTTGTCCTTAAAAGTTCTTCTGTCCACACACGATACCCAAAAATCACCAAAATAGACATGCAGCTACAGTTCGACATTACGGTCCCAACAAAGATGGTTTCGTCGATTTCCGACTCTGTTTGCTCACACAACGTATTTTTAACTATCCAAATACTGGCTGCTTCTCACTCTAAAAATCCGTACAGCCACACAGTGACCCCAAAAATCCTGGAACTTGAAATCTAACAAAAATTTGACTTTGCAGATCAAACAAAATTAGTTTTGTCGAATTCCGACTTCATTTGCAAAACTGGCTATTTTTGAAGCTCTGAATGACCCATTTAAATATATAAATATATTTAAATATAATTAAATTAAATAAAAAATAAATTCATACTATCGTATATACTCACAGTGGAATACCATACAGCTCTACTGGGATTTATAACTTGATATTTCAAATCCCGATTAAATCGTTATTCGATTTAAAATGAAATTCCATTTTAAAATATAAATAATTCCTTTACAAATTATAAAGGAATTCCACAGCGACTTTTCTAAAATTTAATTTGTACGTAAATCAAAATCTACACGACGTAATCCTGATTTTTCTCTTCCACTAGAAAGATATACCCCACCAGCTCCACACGTTTCTTGTTTCATAGAAATCCGGATACAAACGAATCATGTACAATCAGTTGAAGTTCAAATCGCCAAATTACGAATTACAGCGCCATTTCAAGCTCGGTTTTAATTATAATATAATTATAAGTTCAAACTGTAATTCAAATAATATATTTGTTATTCTAATTCAATTCTAAACTGAATTAAATATCACAGATGATCCAATTCACACCATATCGCCATTTCAGCCAATTTTTATTATTTCAGAATTAAATATATTATTTTAATTTATTATTTTAATTAAATATTCACCATTATTTAATTCTACGACCATGAAATCCTTTTAATCTCATTTTAAATAATTAAATTAATTAATTATTATATCGTTGAAAATGCGGGTCATTACAAAACACTCATATACTTGATTGAATCCGTGTGAGAGATGCATATCACTCACCAATTCTCCAAAACAAGCTAAAAGCAATGAATCAAGATTCCGGACAGCGAAGAATTTTGTAACACCCCATATTTTTTGAAAACATTAAAGTAACGAATTGAAGAATACTTAATTTTAAATATGAGAATTAAGGGAAACGGGTTACGCCATTGCATTCGTCTCGGAATTATGCTTGAGATAGAGTCCGAGTTTGCGTGAATTGGACTCCGTATGAATAAGTTATGGCCTTCAGAAGTTTTAGAAATTTTAAATAAATAAAAATAGCTTAGATTAAATTAAAAAGTTCGTATTCAAACGCAGAAGCGGGCTGGGCGGGAATTTTTCCGCCCTAGGCCAGGTCGACCAAGGGGTCGACCTCCCCTATACAGGTCGACCTGGGGGTCGACCTACCCCCCTCAGGCAGATCTGAAAATGTGACGATTCTGACTCTTTGCTGAGTCATTAGGGCTTATGTGGCTGTTCTATCTTGTCTGGATGTTCTTAATTGTTCCTAGGTTGATTTAACAGCTCTTATTAAATTAAAATTCTATATAAGCAACCCCAATACTTAAACACTAAACCACACAAATTCATTCCAAGAGCCATCATGTTGTCAATGGCCAACCTAGAGTAGCTGTCATTCTCCTTTAACTAGAAAGCAAGATAGAAGCTACGAATCAAATCAAATCAAATCAAATCTAAATTAGAAGAACAATTAGTCTACATCAAAGGAGAGCTATTCAGTTTCAGAATACAGATCCCAGAAAACAAGATTTTCCTTTTGTTTGTAAGTGTAGTTATCTTTTAGATGTGAACAAATTAAAGACATGATTTATAATAAAATGAAAACTAGGATTGTACCAAGTTGTATAGTGATGTTGACTTATGTCTAATCATGTGATAATTCTGTCATATATGCCTGTGATACTATTGTGGTTTATTGAACCTATAATGTTGTGTAGAATTTGGTGAATGAACCTATATTATTGTATAAGAATTTGGGAATGAAAACTATCATGTTATATGTAAGTTTGGTGATTCTATCATGTTATGCTACATGCAAGTTTATAGGCTAAGTCATGATTATGTAAACCTATATGTTTAGATCTACAACCTTATATGTTTAGACCCATGTTAATTAGATCAAATTCAGTGCAAGTTCACCTTTACATGACTAATTAGGATTGTGTAGTTCTATGTAAACTCCCATTTATATGCTTATGGTTCATGTTGATTAGGTTCAAAATTGCAAGTTCATAATTAAATGTATATTGATGTTATGCCAAACTTATGTGACATATGTTGGATCCATATTATACTTGTTTGAATGCTACATGTTTCTTCCTTTTCCCTTTTGATCTTGAGTTAGGTTAAATTGCGAATTCTATGTAATTTTATGCGAACGTTTAACGGGGGTAACGTTGGGAAAAACATGAGGTAACATGTTATTGGCATATTTTAAACGATTAGTGGCATTTAAATGGTATAATTTATATACCAAAAATTATGAACATGATTTAGAGGGAAATTGGGCATGACATGAATTGTTGATAATTTACATATAAGCATAAAAGGTAAATATGTAAATTTAGTAAAAGACGAATATGCCTAACCCGAGGTTATATTGAGTTACAGTATATGACTGCCCGGAACTGCCCGGCAAATCCAGCAACCATAACAATATAGATCTAATGTGAGAGGTTAGCGCATTGAGCCCAAAAGAACCCGAGGTTAGACCGAGTTGTGGTGTAAAACTGCCCGGAACCGACCAGCACATCCAGTGACCGCAACAATACATGTCTAATGTGAGTGGTTGGCACTCTAATAAATGAATTAAAGCTAAGACATGAATTATAGGGTTAAGTTAATTAACGTAACACTAAACCAATTCAACATGTTAACTAAACTTATGGTTGGGGTTAGGTTAATTTGGACACTTAACCAATTTAACATGTTGATTAGGAAACCCTAGTAACGGGGACCCATTTCAGCAGTAACCAACATAGATGTATCATGGTACCCTGAACTAGGCAGGGTGGGTCACGATTGCTAGGCTGATTATAAGCGGTCAAAACAACGGCGGGTGGTGCGTCAGTGTAGGTTCCGGGCGTGCACGTACTCCGGAATGGAAAAAGCAGACACTGGGCATCAGTAGTTATACACTATGCATCTTGAATCGTGTCGGGTTGCCACCATAGGATTTGATACACCTCATGGTAGGACCAGCACATGTATCTGCAATTAAGCGAGGGTCGAATGACATACCTGATAAATGCATGCGAGTAGGAGCTGATCGATAAAGGGGAACATTTTATCATGAACATGGGGTGCTAGTTGGAATAAGTATAAATAGGTGCAGAGAAATGGAATTGGGTGTGATAGTATGTTCAGTTATCCTACCTTATCTAATCTTATGTTATCTTATTATTCTAGTATTGTCCTGTTTTCAGTTTATTCATATCATGACCCTTTTCCTTGTTCACATAATAAAAAATCTCTGGACTTACCAGACTTATGTCTGACCCATTTTTCTTTCGTCTTCTTTTCTTTCGTTCCCCCCAGGTCCACAGGGAAGGAACACTCCAGTTTAGTTCAGACCTTTTGCAAGCTTGAAGAGAGTAGGTGTATTGCTTGGGCTCTCTTTTCTTGGACTATGGCTTTGGATACACTCTCAATGGGGATTTACGCTATTTTATTATTGTTCTATGCTTCTTTATGTTTTAATCAAGACAGATATTTTGATGTAATGATTTGGAAGTTGTTTTGAGACAGTTTGTTGTAATGTTTTGTTTTGAACCACATATGAAATAAATTTCTTTTTTCCGCTGTTTATATATCTGCCTTGCAAATTATCTATGTCTTTTACCTATAATGCTCCATCGAAGTTAAGACATTCCCTTTGTGAGTGACCTTAACGGAGGTGGGGTATTTCACTTGGTATCAGAGCAAAGGTTTACCAGATCAGATAAAAGTTTTTGAAAACTGTTTACCAAAAAGAAGTTTAAAGAAGCATTTTTCAAGAATAAGTGTTGTTTTAAATTTTAAAAGGCATAATCCCCAAAGCATTATGCACTATCTTTCTATCTTTGTTTTGAATCTTTCCTTTTTCATTTCAGCATGTCAGGGGATCTTAACCTTCCAGAGGGCGTGCCGGTACCTGGCTGGTTCAGAAGGTACCTAGAGGCTAGGGCTAATGACGCAGGCCCAACAGACGTTCCTCCTCCTCCAGCTGCAGCGGTTCCTCCTCCTCCTCTACGTGCAAATGCTTTATCAAAGATATGCACAAACTTTCAAGCCATGTGTGTAAAGAACTTTAATGGAACTGAATCATTCATAGAAGCAAGGAACTGGCTCAAAGAAACTGAGGATTTATTCGTTATCTTCGAGGTGGACGATAGACAGAAGATACAGTTGGCGGTGTGGTTGCTTAAAGACAAAGCTTCTTATTGGTGGGAAGTTACCAATGCTGAGAGACCAGTTGAAACTTGGGAGGATTTTAGAATGAGGTTTGAAATGAAATTCCTCTCATAAGCTGAACGAAGCCTACAGGTGGATAAGCTCTCAAATAGGGAAGTATGTCGGTCAAGGAATACGTCAACCAATTCAATCAGCTGGCCAGATTTGGACTGAAGTTAGTAAACACTCCACATAAGAAGGCTCTCTGTTTTGTTAAAGGGTTGAACGAGCCACTGCACAACCTAGCTATGACCCATATACCCATGAGTGCGACTTATGAGAGACTGGTGGACATGGCACTGTTACACGAGGAAGACAAGGATGGTAAGAAAGTGGTAAAAGTGGAAGAACCTCAAGACAAGAAGGTGGAGGGATCACAGAATAAGAAGGCGGATTCAAAGAAGGGTGGGAAGAACAACAAACCCCGTGACAAGAGAAAGTGTAATTTTTGTGACATTCCTAGACATCTGATTAAGGACTGCATAAAGAAGAAGAGGAACATGGGTGGTTTATCATTGCGGCGAGACAGGACACATGTAACAGCCCGCATTTTATGTATCGGAAGATCATAAAATAATTTTATTTTATTCCCTGAGGGTTGGATCATTCTCATCTTTTAGTATGTTGCTTATGGGGATGTGAGACATGTCCATAAATTTTACCGATTTTGTTTGTGACCATTTTGCCCCTGTCAGTCTCGTACAGGGCATAACTTTTGACTCAGGTCAAATCAGAGGGTGAGACCTGTGCCATTGGGAAGTAATTGATGATTCCCTTTCCGTAGAGTGGTTACATTAAGGATTTGGTTCAGCGGTTTGGGAGAAATCGCTGTTTTAAGGTTTTTCAGTTGGCTGTTCAGGTTTTGGAAGGCTAATGGGCTGATTTGGGGAAGGCCCATTAGAGGGTGGGCGGAGACTATAAATAGGGGGTAAGGGGTATAGAGAAAGGTTGGCATTTTCCATTCTCTTATGGGGAGGCTTTGATCTCCTTCTTCCTCTAACATCTTTCCACCATTAAAATTCCAAAATCAAAGGATGGAAATCGAAGATCTACACCATAAGAGGCTAAATCTACATCGTCTCAAGGGCGAATTCATCGGATTAAAGAGTTTGATTCGAAGTGTTCGTTGTCCGGATTGCGTTTTCATTGCTTTTGCTTAGATTTGGATAATTGGTGAGTGATTTACATCTCTCATTTGGATTCATGCAAGTATATGGGTTTTAGGATGTTAATTTCATCATTTCCATGTTATTTTCCTTAGATCCACACCATGCTAAGTCCATTTTATATATGGATCACCTTAGGATCTGATCTAGATAATTTAAATGGTTAATTTTATGATTTTTCTCAAGATTATGCAAGTTAGATCCGTTTTTATGTTCATATGATTCACTTATCATGTTTTGGGAAATTTATGTGTTTTGATGGAAATTGTTAGATTGAGGATATTGTTGGTTGCATAACATGTTTGTGATTGCGTTTGGATGAATCGGATAAGCTGGTTTCGTCGGATTCGTCGTTTGGCGAAGTTTTGGTCGAAATCGGAGTCGAATTGGAGATGTGCAGGTTTCTAGTCGTCCCGGAGTTGGTCGGGTCGGTCTGGAATGAGGTGGTCGGTCATAGTATGGCTTGGGAAGCAAGTCAGGGAGCTGGTTGGTTTAAGCTGGTCGGTCCAGAAGGAGCAGAAGCGTTTCTGGTCGGTCCAGAAGGAGCAGAAGTGTTTCTGGTCGGTTTCAGATGGTGGCATTCTGGTCGGTTTCAAATGGTGGCATTCTGGTCGGTTTCAGATGGGGGCATTCTGGTTGGTTTTACTAGAAGCAAATCCTGGTCGCTCTGAAGGAGCTGGTCAGTCAGGTGGAGCAAAATCTGGTCGGTCTTGACGGGGTCGATCCAAAGCTGGTCGGTCCCAAGGAGGTCGAGTCAATCCAAAGCTGCATGGAGGCGGGTCGTTCTGGAGCAAGGCTGGTCGGTTTTTGGCGGGTCGTTCTGGAGCAAGGCTGGTCGGTTTTTGGCTGGTCATTCTGGAGCAAGTTTCTGGTCGGTTTTGGCAGGGTCGTTTTCTGAAAAAGTACGTTTTCAGGTACGACTCGGGTACGAACCAAAAAGGTCTGAAAAAATATGGAGTTTTGGTTCAGTGATGATGTGTTTTGGTTCAGTGATGGCGTGACTTCGAGGTGATTCAAGTAGGAAGACTCGAAGTGATGAATATGTTCGTTGATCAAGGTGGAACAACGAATGCGGAGACAACTCAAAGGTCGTGAGTTGGTGGATAATGGCTGCTCGAGAAGGTTGCTTGAGCTATGAAACATCGTCAAGGTTGGACGATTAGAGATGCGAAGGCCGAGAAGTCATCATTGTCGTAAGTTCTAGCAAGCTCAAAGCAGGGGTACGATGGGTATCGTTGAAAGGCCCAAAAGACCGGTTGTTGGTCGAGTACCCTGGGTCTTTCTGGTTGGGGAAAAGCCTAGTTTCAAGGTTGGACATTGCCAAGGTTGGGCATATGGAGTTCATGCTAGAACTGGGGTTATCATTATCCCTTGACATATGGCAAGGTTAGCCGTCATACGATAATGATGGTTTCGAAGCAGGATTGGCAGTGATAGCCAGAGTCAGTCATGGATGATTAGTTGTTATGTTTGTACTATCTCACATAGATTATCCAAAGTCGAGGGAGACGTTCTTTGAGTGCTTAAGTGATATTGGTCTAGGCCTCTGGCGAGAGTACTTGAGAAATGTTAAACTCGATTAGGGTTGTCTGCGTGAGACTTATCTGGATGCCATGTGTGTTTTCTATGATTGAATGGGTGTTCTGATTTCTATGGATGAATGGTTGAAATGCTTGTCGTAAAGGCTATCACTGTCCGATGTGGGGAAGATAAGGATGAGTTCTTCTCTGGTGTTGTGGGTAGATAAGTTTTTCATTTACCCATTCTCATATACTTTCTTGTTGAAGTTTGTTAGCTGTTTTATCGCTCACTAAGACTATTGTCTGACTCAAGGTTTTATGTCTCCTCTTATTACCTTGGGCTGTTCATCCGGTTGTGGATGGGCAGACTAAGTAGCAGGTTACAGGTAATGGAGCTTAGTGATACGAGGAAGCTGAGCGATGACGAGCAGGAGGCTAGCGTACCAGTTTTATTCTCTCTAGTATTTCTATTTCCGCTATTTGAGTTGCTTGAGAGTTGTAGTGAGGCCTTATGTACAAACTTGGATATCAGTTGGATAATCTTTCTGGATGTTGAAAGAGTTTCAAAAGTTTTCGATATGATACCTCATTACTATCACCTGTTGTATATGTTATATTATATTTTATACTTGCGCTGTGAGTTCTACGACAGGTTTCGATGTGTTCACTTACTATGATGATCGTCCATAGCAGCCTGGCATGCCTTTCAGCGCATTATTCCTCTTGTTTAGTGCGGGGGTTATGGGCGGTCGTCACAACACATGGCTAAGGATTGCCCAAAAAATCAAGGGCAAGGACAGAGGACTGGGTCTACTTCTAGAGGGCAAGTTCACACTCTCATTGCACCTCCGCAAAAAGGAGGTATAAATATTTCTGTTGAGAGTTTAGTTTATCTTTTTGATCATCCTATTTGTACACTCTTTGATTCTGGCGCATCCCACTCTTTTATATCTACTGCTTTAGTTGAATCTCTGCTCCTAGACACCAGTATAGTAGAGGATCCCTTGGTAGTTTCAAATCCAATTGGGGGCTCGGCTTTTTTGTCAATGATTTGTTTGGATTTGGAAATTTCTATACTAAGCGTTGGATTTAGAAGTAATGCCTGTGTTTTGGGCTTCACGGGCTATGGGTTGATTCTAGGCATGGATTGGCTATCCAGTAATTGTGCCATCCTCGATTGTGAAAAGAGAGTGGTTAGACTCGTGACTCGCCTCGGTAACACTCTCAAAATCTCTTGTAATCCCATGAACTCTGTTATGCTTAGCTATCTAGAATCTCTTGATGCATCTGTTGAGAACTTGCAGTCTGTTAGAGTTGTCTGTGAATACTCGGATGTGTTTGAAGAGGTGAAGGGCTTACCTCTGAAGAGGGAGATAGACTTCCGCAAATACCTCGTTGATAATGCAAAACCCATTGCTTTACCCATTAGACACATGGCTCCAAGGGATAGGAAAGAGCTCAGCAAGCAAGTTAAAGAGCTGCTAGAAAAGGGGTTTATAAGGCGGAGTATTTCTGAATGGGGTGCTCCAGTAGTATTCGCAACCAAAGCAGATGGTTCACTTCGCCTATGTGTTGATTATAGGGAGATAAACAAGGTGACCAAGAAGAATAGGCACCCACTACCAAGAATAGACGACTTGTTCGATCAGCTTGTAGGTGCATCGGTTTTCTCCCAACTAGATCTGGCTACCGGGTTTTATCAGCTTAGAGTGGCTGAATACAGCTATAATGACCCAGATTTCTGTCGAGTTAATTTTAAATATTTAAAATGGATTTAAATAAATAGTTGATAATATGAATGAATTTTACATTTATGTTGTCGATTTAAATATCGATTTCGATTTAATATCGTATATATTAAATTATCAAAATAAGGAATCAGCGAATAACTGAATTCAAAGTTAAAACCGATTTGAAAATAGTTCAGATAATCAATACAAACTATTTTTTGAATTAGAATAATAATATTATATTATTAATGAAGAATTCAAATGGTTCGAAATTTAATTTAAATCAATTTAAATTAATATCTCCATATGATCAAATGCGGTTTTGATACTTATTCCAATGGGTTTGGAATAGTGGGTAAACCCTAGAAACGCCAGTTGTTGCGTCCGAAAAGGAGTTCAGAATCCTGAGTATTTTAAGTTAAATAAAATCGTATCGGTTTAGTTCAAAACTAAAATAATTAAATAAAATTAAGTGGATCTCCTTCTTCCAACTAAACAATGTCGTGCTTGCTTTCCTTACCACAATTTATCACATGCCGTGCCTTGACTCATTACCACAAACAAAACAACACCGTGCCTTGTTTGAATTCCACAAACAAAACAACACCGTGCCTTGTTTAAATTCCACAAACAAAACAACATCGTGCCTTTCTTTCTACCACGAACCAAATCTAAAACCTCAATTTGAAAGGGACCGCCCTCTCTTCTGTTAATCTATTTGTTATATCTTTGAAGCTCGACTGGAGCGCGCTAGTCTTGACAGCTTGAGCGATGTTCTAGGGTTCTGCTCAACATAAAGGTACACGTTTAAATTGAATATGAGATTTTATGCGCCGTATCGGCTAGCCGCTTGGCTTTTTCTTTTTGAATAGAGAGGCCTGTGTGGCGGTTTGGGGATTTTCCCGATGCTCCCGGTACAAAGGAGGTTATGGCGAAATTTTTCGGAAATTTAAGGAGTTAGAATATTTTTAAGAAAATTCGATAGTTAGGAATCAATGTATCGATATATATAGAATTTGATAAGGAAATGAACTTAAAAATAGAAGATTGTAAACAAAAAGGGAAATCTATAAATTAGATTTGTTAAAAACAGAAAGAGAAGTGTATATGTGTTTTAGAAATGGGAAATTGGTTTAATGTGATGTCGATTATTTGATTGAGCAGTCTTGTCTGTTTTGAAGTTAATAATATTTTCAGTCAAGGTCTGAGAGGTAATTATACCCCAACTCGATTGATTTCATTATTAACTGAGAAATAGCAAGATTCAGTCTCGAAGAGAAATGTTTAAAGAGATTTAGTCAAATGCAGTATTTTGGGTTGTTGTGACGATGTTTTACATAACATTCGTTTTAACCCAAGTAAGTAAAAGTTGGACATAGAATAATAAATATTTCCCAAGTATAGGAATGAATTGTCGTGAAAGAGACAAGTAATTGGTATATCTTCCAATTAAAAATAGAAGATATTTTCTAAGTACAGGAAATAAAAGAAGGCGATATATGGAAATGTTTTCCAGCGTTAATAACATATATTTTCTAAACATAGAAAATAAGGAAATATGAATATATATATGGTTGATGATTTGATCGATAATTCCATTTGGAATTAAAATCGTTGTGTGTACACGGACAATTTTCATTTGATAGTTAAATCACCGACTATCAAAGTTTGACCATTTTAACATTGTTAATATGGAGAGACTGGTTGGATTATTATCCAAAGAACCACTCTGTATTGGCATAAGTGTTGTGAACCAAGTATGCTGAATATATTGAAGACGGAGTAAAGTGCAAGGGCTGTTGTATAAGTCCTAGGTAGAGATTGCCTAGGATGGATGTAATGAATAGTGCCTTCGGTTTCGTTCAATCCCAGGACGAACGTAAATGGATGAATGTCCGACAAAGTATTTCCAATGATCGAATGTGTTGGTCTATATAAATATATATGGTTGCAACGGATTTATTCCTTTAGCATAATATCCAGAATATTTGTGCAGATTAATTAGTGATTAACGGATCTGATAATGTGGCATTCAAAGTTATCGTGTTATCAATGAATGGAAAGTAATCGTAGCCTTAGGCCTCAATAACCGGGAAATGACAAAAATCGGGCAGGCAGCATGGCTATGTGGTTATCTCCCATTAGGGTGTATCATCACCTATCTAGAGATTCATTTAATTCCTTATTCGATGCTGTCCTATTCGGGAAACGGTTGCTTATCCCAACCGTTGGTGACATACATTCGATACACTCAAGAGAAATGAGTGGTCGGTCATGTGTGGCTGAGTTGCAAGATGTTCTAGTTGAACTCGGTATATTCTCCTCTAGAGATATACCAGCGGTAGGTGGTTCCATACCTTGTCATGGTTGGAAATCAAATCCCCAATAAGTGCTCGAGGTTTTGATTATATACTATATATGTGGAACGTGAGATGCAAACGTTCCACTAGATTCTATTTATTTGATTTAGACACTATTATAATATCAAAAGAATTTTGATATAAAGATTATCGTTTCCTTTCAAAGGAATTTGAAAGTTAAGTCAAGTGTTTGGATTCTCATAAGGGAAAAACACGTTCCGTTTCATACGGCGTGGTCTTATGAGATATCATTTAGTTTCTGAAACTGTTTACTCATACCAGTCCCATGACTGACCCAGAGTTTATTTTGTTTTGTTCTACCTAAACTCTTGAGTGCCTAAATTTGTACGGGCAATCAAGTAGTTCAAGATTTTATAGATCTATCTAAAGGAGCTTGGAGCAGGAGGCTTCAGCATTAGTTTTATAGAGTTTTGTTCCGCTGTATTATAAGTGTTGTACTCAGATAGGTGTATGTTATGCAGTTGAAATTTTGTATTTTAAAAGTTATGATATATTATATTTTGTTCCGCTGCGTTGTGAGATTTTGTGTTGTTATTTTTGTTCTTCTTCTACCTTTTTCTTCTAAAAAAATGATTCGTATTTTCGTGATATTTGGGTTGGAAGTATGAAGTATGTAGTCAACTCTGATATTACATATTTGCAGGCCATTACAGTCGGGGACGAAATTCTTTTAAGGGGGAAGAATGTAATGACCCAGATTTCTGTCGAGTTAATTTTAAATATTTAAAATGGATTTAAATATTTAGTTGATAATATAAATGAATTTTACATTTATGTTATCGATTTAAATATCAATTTCGATTTAGTATTGTATATATATTAGATTATCAAAATAAGGAATCGGCGAATAATTAAATTCGAAGTTAAAACTGATTTGAAAACAGTTCAGATAATCAATACAAACTTTTGTTTGAATTAGAATAATAATATTAAATTATTATCGAAGAATTCAATTGGTTTGAAATTTAATTTAAATCAATTTAAATTAATATCTTCTCCATATGATCAAATGGGGTTTCGATACTTATTCCAATGGGTTCGAAATAGTGGGTAAACCCTATAAACGCCAGTTGTTGCATTCGAAAAGGAGTTCAGAATCCTGAGTATTTTAAATTAAATAAAATTGTATCAGTTTAGTTCAAAACTTAAATAATTAAATAAAATTAAGTGGATCTACTTCTTCCAACTAAAAAATGTCGTGCTCCCTTTCTTTACCACAATTTATCACATGCCGTGCCTCGATTCATTACCACAAACAAAACAACACCGTGCCTTGTTTAAATTCCACAATCAAAACAACACGGTGCCTTGTTTAAATTCCCCAAACAAAACAACATCGTGCCTTTCTTTTTACCACGAACCAAATCTAAAACCTCAATTTAAAAGGGGTCGCCCTCTCTTCTGTTAATCGATTTGTTATATCTTTGAAGCTCGACAGGAACGCGTGCTAGTCTCGACAGCTCGAGTGATGTTCTAGGGTTCTGTCCACCGTCGATTTGGGGTACGATAGTGAAGTGATGGCGACCTGATGAAGCTCGAACCAGATTAATTTGGGAATTGGTTTTAGTTGCGTTCTGGGAGGAGTGGTGCGAGGTCGACTAGAGTTTGTTTTTTTGCTGGTGTTCGAACTGAAGTGGTTTGAGGTAGCGAAGGCAGTGTAATGAGGTGCAGAAGTCGGGATTTGTGATGGTTGCAGTCGACGGTGGGGTTTTGGACAGTGAGAAGTCACGATTGTATTGGTGAGCCCGAATTGCGTAGAGTAGTGCTGGACGTGAAGAGCTCGACAGAAGAAGGAGCTCGATGCTTCCAGTTTAGGAGACTGTGATGAAACCAGGAAGGATTAGGCGCAAAATTTATTACCTAGATTAATGTATATCTTTGATTTTCGATTTTCATCTTATATGGAAAATTATACTACGCAATTAGTAATCTATTTAAAGGAATTTATTTAGTAAATCATCAAAATAAATATTTAATGTGGTAATTGATAAATGTATAGGAATTTGTTTATATTTTCATTAACGGATTTAAAATAAAATCTATAGACTATTCAGTTAAGGATTTAATTGGAATTTACTTTACACATGAATAATTAATTTAAATTAAATTAAGCAATTCGATAACTGAAATATTTTGTTTTATATTGAAAAACAGACGTATGGAGAAATCACCGTGAAATTTATAAAATATGCTTCAGTGGATATTCAGCGCAGTCAAAATCACGGTGAGTAAATCTCACTCACCTTAATTAGAATTATTTTTATATCGTTAAAAATAATTATTGTTGCTTGTTTGGATTTTTTCTGGTTGCTTTAAACATATTAGTTATTTAGGGTTGACTATTATATATATATATATATATATATATATATATATATATATATATATATTGGGTTGATGGTTGGATTGATTCCTTCAGTCTCATTAGCGGATGCCCGCGGTTTCATAGTGGATGATTTCCCTATGCGCCCCACATATATATATTAGTGGATGACCTTCACACCGCGATATCCTGCCTCGAAGCAGGATGGGTATTACTATGTTGACTAACATCTGAGGATGTAGGAAAACAAGTTGGAGAAATCCGACTGGATTCCTCAAAAATATATTATCTATTGTTTATTAGTTTGCATATATACTGTCATATATAATGTGTTAGAAAACCTAAAATAAATAATTAGTTGTTTGGTGTTTAAATACCACTGGGCCTAAATGGTGATATTTAAAAATATCGCAAAAAGGATATTTGAGATTTAAAAGGAAATTCTATTTTTTTATTCTAAAATAGAACATGAAATTTGAATAGATTTGAAATATAAACTTGTTTGGAAAATAAAAACAAGTAGTTCATCTATAAACAAAGTTTATAAAGGAAGTGAAATGAATTGTCATTTGGATAATTCAGGAAATATAAACACAGGTGTGAATTTAGAAAATGGAAATTTATTTTTCCAAAGTAGAAATTTAATTTCAAAAATGAATTTGAAATCGAGACTTGTTTTTAAAAAGAAAACAAGAAAAATAGATGGTGCTTGTAAATAAAAAGGCAAAAATTATCATTGGATAATTCAAATATTTAAATTCAAATGTGAATTTAAAAATAGAAATGGGGAAATCTTTTTAAGGAAATAAACGATGGAATTTATTCTGATGTTCAAAATATAAATTGAATGAAAATAAATCAATAAGGATTTATGATTTGAATTCGATTTATTCGAATTTATTTAAATAGAAGTTAATTTAATTATAGAATTTGAATATAGAAATTCAAATGGGATTTAAAATCTCTCTGATAATGTGTGTGTGTGTGTGTATTTATATATAATTTTAGTTTTTAAAAGGCTGAATTGCATGTGCAAAAACATGTGCATCAGCCAGCTGATTTGGAAAACTCAGCTGGCTGATTGCTGAGTATTCAAAAAAATTAGTTTGATTATTCAATCGACTAAATTTCAAATTCAACCGGCTGAATTACATGAATTGTGCATATGCACATTCCTTTTCAAATACTAGTCGTTTTTAACCATCTGAATTATAAATTCAGCCGAGTGAACTGAAGGGTTGTGAATTTTTAAAGAGTAATAACTCTTTGATTCAAGAGTTACACTCTATCTTTTGATTAAACCTTTTTACGAATAATTACAACTCTTTATTTACTATAAATATGATTTAGAATCATTTGTTTCAATCAACCGATCTTTCCTAATTTCTATACTCTTTGGTTCTGAAATTATTTCATACAATATTCACTTGTGCTCTCATATTTTCATTACTCAGTGATTATAGATCATGTTTCTTCTTAATTCTTCACTTGCTTTCAAATACATGTATATAATATTTTTTTGAAAATTGGTATGCTTTATTAACTTAAAAGAAAAGTACAAGCAAGGTTAGCACTCTAACCTGAATTACATATAAAACATAAGTAGAATCTAAAAAGAGCACAAAAATCATAAAAAACTAAAATAAAAATAAGACCCATGATGAGGTCAGAGATTTCCACTGCTGTGGTGCTTCTCCAGCACTTCAAACACACTTACTCCACGTTCTTTTCACAGTTACAACCCACTCGGTCGTAGCTAGACATGATCATGTAGAAATAAACTTGTAAATCACAACATGAAACAGCTTGAAAACTATTGCAGCAACTTTAGAAGATTTTAGACACCGTCCATGAACCAACAACTTACTTCCGATGTTATAGTACTTATCAAAAAGAAACCCTGGACATGATCATGTAGAAATAGACTTGTAACTCACAATATAAAATTGCTTGAAAACTATTGCATCAGCTTCAGAAGATTGTAGATACCATCCATGAACCAACAAATTACTTCCGATGTTACAGTACTTATCAAAATGAAACCCTGAACATCTTCTTAACTAAATGTTGTTACTATCGGCCAAAGATCATCACACTTCAAACATAAATTTGTGTATTATCTCATGAACAAATCCAAGCACTTATCTGAAATAGTTATGAGTATGTTACAATTCTTAAGCAATACCACAAATTTTCTTGGATTTATTATCTAGTAATGATATTTTGACCATATATAGAACATAATGATAGAGATTCTATTCCTTCCAATAGCAGGTTTGACCTAGTGTTCTTTGAAAAACCATTTGTGACCAATTCTACTCCTACGTTGCTTCCAATATCATAAAAGGTTTACAATCCAAAAACTAATTCATGAAACCAGATTCCAAGCTCATAGAAACTGAACTTCAAAACAAATTTGTTGAAATTTTTTGGATAGTAAGTCGGAGTTTTAAAGACATTGCTGATTATCATCAAAATGATCCAATAGTACTGAAAATCCATAACCAAAAACTCAATGCATAGAATTCGATAACTAAACCGCAGTTGAATCAAATCTAAATCTCATGTATATCGAATCAGGCCCAAAATGCCGAATCACAAAACCTGACATGAAATTAGACATCACTCCAAAATTTCGAAACATGTTAGCTTTTGTAGATCGAGTCGAAATTGACAGTTTTAAAGAAGATCGATTTGAGGACCGCGAAGATGTAGTTGTCATGGTGAAATCTTTTTCACCTAATCTAAGTCCACTGATGGCTTGATCTTCAGTGAGGATACCTCGAGATGGATATGAAGTGTAAACGCTGCTTTTTTTAGAGATCTCTGATTTTGAAAGCGCACGATTTAAAAAGGATAGGATTTGGCCGAAATTTTCACCAGAAGAGTAGTTCTGGAAACCAAATAACTAAATTTCGCTTGTGCGGTCGATAAAAAATCTGTAGCATTTTGGATTTGATTTTGAGGATCTGAAATGAAATAGGTTTGGAATTCTGATTGGTGTTATTAAAAGGAATGGTTTGGGAGATAAATCTCCATGTTTGTTCAGAGGATCGCTTTTCCTCTCTTCATGGGAGAGAGGATATATATGTACATATACATACATACATACATACATACAAAGGATAAGATTATTGGAAGGTGTACTCAATTGTGACTTATCGGTGTTATCAAGAACACATACACAGTCAAATACAATCTTTTGTATTTGTTGAAGTCATGTTACGCTGCCCAGGCAAGAAGTCCTCTTCAGCTGCTGAGGCAAAATTTTGTTTTGTTGCTCAAGTGTTGTAATACCCATTCCTCTGAGTTAAGTGGAGATGTTAAGTAGTTAAATTCTAGAAGAAGTCTAGAACTGGATGTAAGACGGTTCTTTGAACTAGTATAAAAATTCCTGTTGTTTTTTACTTTCTTTACTATATTTATATTTATTATCTATGATATAATCTCTAAGTCTTTATCTCATTAAATTTTTACTTGCATAAATCAAGAGTAATGTTAACCAGCCTTTTAGTCCGGTCACCAAAATTACTCAAGACATGCTCGACTCAACTCATCGCATGAAGCCAGAGCCAAGGGCAAAACTCAGGAACTGCAGGAGCAAAGACCGAAGAAAGATCCAGCCAACAAGGACCTTGCACCTTCGCCTTCACAATCCGCGCCTATGGAGTCAACTAGCCTTGACAACACCTCTCATCAAAAATCTGCTTCGCAACCAGCTAGGTGCGAATTTCCGAGGCCCGACAGTTGGAGGTACGAATTTCTGGAAGATGGTCCCCATTCCTACCTACTCCTACCTGACCCCTACCTAACCACTTCCTATAAATACCCCATGGCCTCACACTTCAAAGGGGGATATTTCTTGAGCTTGGAGACCTCCATAAAGCTTCATTAATGGTATCTCCTCTTTGAGGAAGAAGAACGACAAAATTGTCTTTTTCCTTATCATTCAATATATGATAATTATGACATCATATATCATGAAACATGAATGTAATATGATGTCATGAGATAGTCTCAACCTTGTAATTTCTTCCAAGTGATTAATAATATTCCAACGACTCTTCAAAGTTGGCGTAGGCCCTCACTGAGGCCGAACCACTATAAATCTCTTGTGTGATTTACTGCTTATGCTTTATTTATGTTCTTGTCTATGCGACCATATTTATAATTCCTAGTAATTGGGAATCTTTGGTGTTTGCGACATTTTTTGCCGTTAACATTTGGTGCTTTCACTGAGAAAACTCAGATATTGCGTCTTTCTCGCACGTTACCTTCTCGACTTCGTTGAGCTTAAGGTTCCTTGCTTAACCTGCTATCGAGTTCGCTTACGATGGTAAAGAAGTCAAAGAATGCAAGGATCGGCTCTTCAGCCGCAGCTGAGGCAGGTACATCTCGACAACCTCAACCGGCGGACATCCCTGCCACCAATGAAATTGAACCTCCAATTGTGGACCCCGAAGCGCCCACAACCCAAGCGCAAATCCGCACGATTAATGAAAAATATGTGAATACAGCCGTCGAGCTTAACCAAGCGCTAAGGAATAACATCGACCTTATGCGCCAACTTCATGAAAGTCAGCGCATCGTCGCTCGGCTACAACTAGCTCGGAACAATGCTCGACCTCGACCACCAACATCGGAAACTTCCTCTTCCGAATCAAGGGGCCCATACCAAAGAAGGAGGTTTAGTCTCATCAACAACCTCGTCGTCCAAACTAATGCTCTCGACAACGGCAATGGCAATGGGTATGCCAACGACAACGGCGACTGGACCACGGTTACCTCTAGCAGGGGTGCCCAACCTCGGGACCGTTCCCACTTAGTCATCAATGAAGGACCCACTCCTACTAACCAACCCCCTCCTCGACAAGTCTCAACGACCACCCGTCGAGACAATGAACCTACCATTCAGGCGACCCACGCTGTTCCAGAACCGGACCTGTGTGACCCTGCTCCACATCTTCACGCGCACCAGGTTCCTGTTATAGATGTCGAGGACATGGAAGATAACGACCTAGTCGTCCACCCTTGAAGATGCCTTCGTGCCAGAACTCCGGAACATCGTCCTAACCCATGGATCCCGATGGCGGACTCTCAACCAACCTACCTTCCCGACATGGTCCGAAGAATCATGAGAGAGATGTGAGGAAATGTGCATGATTCATGGGAAGCGCACATTAGGCGCAACCCTTTCACTCAAAGAGTTAATGAAGCTGAATGGTCGCGATGCTTTAGCATGCCTCAGGTGCCGCTCAACGATGGCACCGCTGACCCTTGTGCTTTCTTAAACCGTTATGAGTGGCAAATGGACTCAAGCAGAGGCGACGACCTAGTCAAATGCGTCCAGTTTTCCTTTCAAGGACCGCTCTACTGTGGTTCTCTCGCCTTCTGCTTAACTCCATCAACAACTTCGGCCAATTAGCGACACAGTTGGTCAAGTATTTTAGAATGTACATCCCGACTCTGAAGAATGCCCTTACTCTTTCCAACTTATACTAAGGACCTACGGAATCACTTAAAAGCTACCTTTCCGGGTTCAACATCGCCCTCGCCGAGGTCGAGGATCCGGATCCGCGCACCATACTCTTCCAGCTAGCTAAAGGTGTCCTCCCTACTTCCGAATTCGGGGCGTGGATTGGCCGAAAGTAACCCAAGAGCCTTGATGCTTTCTACGAGAAAGCGGGGCAGTTCTTATGCCAAGAAGAAGCGAGGCGGAACCGCGTCTCTGACGCCAGCAGCCCCGCTAACCCTCGAGCTGACACCGCAAATAACCGCCCTAGGGGGGCGAGAAGCAGGAGGACCCTCCAATCCTAACATGGGGGCAGGACCCCCCAGACAAAGGCCAAGCAACGGAGGACAAGGCAGCCGGGGCAACAATCAGGTCCAAACAGAGCCGAGGAGGCCCGGACCGTACCGAGCTTACAAAACATATACTCCGCTAAATGAAGATCCTAAAACCATCTACTTGGAAACTTGCAACACTTTGCCGTATCCGAAACCCCATGCAAGGGAGTCGACCAAAGAAGAACTCGGGGAGATACTGTCGATATCACGACATGTATGGACATAACACAAATGGATGTCGACAGCTTCGGGATGCAATTGGAAAACTCATCCCCGATATGCGACTTGAGCGATATGTTCAAGAGCTCTTTCCACCCGGAGCCAATCCAAAAAATCCAGCGCCAACTCCTCAGACGGTCGCCAAGACAACCCCTGGACCACCTAACGTGAGGCGAGGGATCGTGATTAATACTATATGCGGAAGGCCTAGCCCTGCGCATGACAAGCTTTCAAAAGGTGGAAGAATATGTGGGTTCCATTAAATATGCTACCTACGAGTCTTGCTCTGCTACCGATGAATTCATCCCGACCAAGCTCTAGAAAACCATGCGAGATGACATCATTTTCCACGGGAGGGAGTCCACTGGAATTGAAATCCCAACCAACGATCCTTTGGTCATAACAGCCTAAATTGGCGCTGCAATCGTTCGAAAGATATTGGTCGATTCAGGAAGCTCCGTCAACATCATTTTTAAAGCCGCCTACTATCAGATGAAGCTGGAGGCAAGAGACCTTAAACCATGCCACTCCACGATCCACGGCTTTAACGGGGCATCCAGCTATCCAGTAGGAGTCATCGACCTACCCGTCGAGGTCGATACAGGGGATCGAAGCCTATTTCGAATCCTTACCTTCGTGATTATTGACGTTGTCTCATCGTACAACGTCTTCCTCGGATGCCATTTCCTCACAGAATTCCGCGTCTGCCTATCACCATGGTCCCTCCTAATGAAATTTCCAACAGAAATCTCAACAGTTAGAGGCGACCAAGTCAGTGCCAGGGAATGTTACGCAATAGAATGGAAGAATGTGCGCAATAGGGATAAGGGTAAATCAGTGCCCGCCCCCTTTTGTGCCAAGACCACCACTGCATAGCAATCAGTGGTGTCTGGGCCCTGGTCAGACACCACTCCTGTCTTTCCGACGACCTCGATCCACGGAAAGACGAAGAGCTCGAGTGCGAGAGACCTACTCCGGTCGAGCCCATGATAGATGTACCCGTTAGCCCCGACGACCCGTCACAAGTATTGAAGATACGGTCGCACCTTCACCCAGCAGTCAAAGATGATATTATGGATTTCTTATAAGCGAATATGGACGTATTTGCGTGAAATCATTCCGACATGAAAGGCATCAACCCTGCAATCGCCTGCCATTCTTTAGGCATAGATCTTATAGTGCCTTTAGTCAAGCAGAAGCGCCGTTTCCTGGGGCCCGAGAGATCCAAGGCACTCGAAGAAGAGGTTGATCGTCTACAAAACAACAACTTCATCCGTGAAGCCTACTACCCCGAGTGGGTCTCCAATCCGGTTTTAGTCAAAAAGGCCAACGGCAAATGGCGGACATGTATCGATTTCTCTGACTTGAACAAAGCTTGCCCAAAGGATAGCTTCCCGCTCCCAAAGATCGACCGGCTAGTCGACTCAACTGCCGAATACCAACTGCTATCTTTCATGGATGCCTACTCCAGTTACAACCAGATCCCGATGGATCTCCACGGCCAGGATCAAACCTCCTTCATAACCGACCTCGGACTTTACTCCTATTGTGTCATGCCCTTCAGCCCCAAGAATGCCGGCGCTAAATATCAGCGGATGGTTAAACGACTGTTCAAAAATCAAATCGGGAAATCTACGAAGGTGTACGTGGAAGACGTGCTAGTTAAATCGAAAGTGTCTAGCGATCACGTCCGCGACCTCTCCAAAATGTTTGATGTCCTACTCCAACACGACATGAAACTCAATCCTCTAAAATGTTCCTTTGGCATCGCTTCAGGAAAGTTTATGGGTTTCATCGTCAACGTCCGGGGCATCGAAGCTAACTTCGAGAAAATCCAGGCCATTCGGGACATCCGAGTCCCCGAGAACATCAAGGATGTTCAAAGTTTAAGCGGGAAGGTCGCCGCTTTAAGTCGATTCATCTCTAAGGCCACAAACAAGTGCATTCCTTTTTTTGATTTACTTTGAAGGGGGAAACTCAATTTCAAGTGGACCCCTGAGTGCGTTTCCGCATTTAAGGAACTCTTGAATCACTTAGAGCGACCACCCATCTTATCTAAGCCTATAGACCATGAGGAATTATATGTTTACTTGGCTGTTTCTCCGCAGGCAATCAGCTCGGCGTTAATACGACTCGAGGACCGCATCCAATGACCTGTCTACTATATAAGAAAGCGACAGACGGGTGTAAAAAAGAACTACCCGATGCTCGAAAAACTGGCATTTTGCTTACTAATCTCCTCCCGGAAGCTCCGGCCATATTTCTAGGCTCATCCCATAAAGGTCTACACCGACCAACCGCTGTGTCCGGTTCTACAACGACCTGAGGCATCCGGCTGACTGCTGAAGCGGAGTATGGAACTAAGTCAGTTCGAGATAACATTCATTACCCGTCGAGCCATCCTTGGGCAAGCCCTCGCCGATTTCATAGTAGAATTCACGGCCCCCGAGGAGACCTCTGCGGAAGACACTGAAACCCCTGACAACGAGTGGAAGTTGTTTGTGGACGGATCCTCCAACATCAAGTGCTCGGGAGCCGGTATCGTGCTCATCACTCCCGAGGGACGCTCAATACACTGCACACTAAAGCTAAATTTCCCTGCTACCAGCAATGATGCAGAATATGAGGCGCTGATAGCCAGACTAAGAATCGCAACCAAACTCAAGCTGAAGATCATTAAGATTTTCTCTGATTCACAGTTCATCTGCGTCAAGTAAAAGCAGTGTATCAGACAAGGGGGAATGACTAGCCCTGTACCTAGCCCAAGTTCAGGAACTTCTCACCCACTTTGTACACTTCACTATCACTCACATTCCGCGAGAGAAAAATGAAAAAGCTGATTCATTGGCCAGACTAGCAAGTTCCGAAGATCCGCAACTTTTGGGGTTCTCCCCCATCGAAGTACTCAATCTCCCAGTATCAAGCCAATTCAAACTGGCGCGGTCATGAATGTCGAACCAAAGCCGAAATCATGGATGATGCCAACCAAGGCTACTTGCGACATGGGATCCTCCCAGAGAGCCGCAAAGAGAGGCGAGCGCTCACCCGCCAGTCAGCCCGTTACCTTCTTGTAGATGAGATACTATATCGAAGAGGCTTCTCTGTCCCCTTACTTAGATGTGTGGCCATGACGATGCCCTAAAAATTCTTACTAGCGTTCACGAAGGTGAATGCGGTGACCACACAGAGGGGCAAACACTGGCCAGGAAGATACCCTGACACGGTTACTACTGGCCCACGCTCGACCAAGACGCCACCGACTATGCTCGCAAGTGCGACAAATGCCAACGCTTCTCTAAGATCCTGATAGCCCCGCCAACAGAACTGACACAGATGACCAGCCCATGGACATTCTCCATGTGGGGGATCGACATAATTAGATCTCTTCCCATGGCCAAAGGTGGGGCACGACACACCGTCGTCATAGTTGATTATTTTACCAAATGGGTCGAGGCCCTCGCAACCATCACCACCAAGAAAATGATCAACTTCGTGGTACGCAACATCATCACTTTGTACGGGGTCCCCCAAGACATCATTTTAGACAACGACACTCAATTCGAGAGAGTCGAATTCAAATCCTTCTGTCAGCGGCACGACATCGAAAAAAGATTCTCGGACGTAGCTCATCCCCAGGCCAACGGACAGGTCGAAGCAGTCAACAAAGTCATCAAGTCAATCATCAAGAAGCGCCATGAGAAGGCCGGGGGCATGTGGGCAAACGAACTTCCTCTAGCCCTATGGGCCTACCGAACGACTCACAAGACAGCAACCAGACACACACCCTTCACCCTTTCTTACGGGTCCGAAGCCGTCATCCCCGTCGAGCTCGAGCTTCAGTCTCATCATGTCACCTACTTCGATCTAAAGACAAATAAAGACTTGCTTTTGGGGTCACTCGATTTGCTAGAAGAAAAAAGAAACGAAGCCGACCTACGAGGCGCTGTCCAACGACAACGAGTCCCTCGGTACTTCAACTCTCGAGTCCACCACAAGGACCTCAACATCGGCGACCTCGTCCTAAAACGGGTCTTCCCTCCGCTAACAGGTCTCGCTCCTCATTGGGAAGGGCCGTACTCCATACTGCGAAGACTAAGAGATGGAACTTTCAAGCTTGCCACCGTGGACGGAACTGAACTACCAAGGGCTTGGAACAGTGAACATCTCCACTGCTACTTCACATAACTTAGCACATGGTTGTTTATGCTTTCTAGCGATGTTTTGTTTTGTAATAATTCAAGGCATTATAAAGGCTATTCATGCCAAAAGTTATTAGTGGAAATGATATTCATCTTTCTATCTCCTCACTCTGTGTTCACTCCTCACGCGACACAATTAGCTAACCCTGACAGCTAGCTTATATATACCGCCCTCCGTCGTACCAACTCCTAACATTGGGGTCCGCACCACCATCTCAACCGCGAACCAACCCCGCAGCCTAATCACATTAGGAACAACCGACATCCCAAACACGGGACCCGACCATGCTACTCGAGTCGCTAGCCCGAGGCGCGACCGAGTATAAATAACCTCCGACTCGAACCTTGACCCAAGATCAAGGCCGAGGATAAATCGTTCAACCACCTAACAGCTAGACGGGGCGTTACAAACTCCCCCTGAACTATGGGTGTTAGTCGGACTTTGGCGCAGCACTCAAACCGACCCTTAAATCGTCACATCCCCGAAGCTCTCAAGGCTGAGGGGTAGCCTACGGC
Organism: Allium sativum; assembly: GCA_030737875.1. Classification (NCBI taxonomy): domain Eukaryota; kingdom Viridiplantae; phylum Streptophyta; class Magnoliopsida; order Asparagales; family Amaryllidaceae; genus Allium; species Allium sativum. Next base: position 75,344,845 of record CM060926.1, read on the forward strand.
CACGATCAGACCTTACGAGCTGACGATACAGGCTTCTCTTTCCAGGTGAACGACAACGCCCTCAGGCTCACCCCAACCCGATGAACGACGGGAAAGCCTACACCGGACGGACCGCATAACGCGATGTCATACGCCTTCACTAATCTTTAGTTTAATCCCGGGCAACCCAAGAAAAAATAGGAGGCGCTCTAGCCGGGCTTCGCAAACTACGGGTCTCCTGAGCTGACGGAGACTTACTAGAAGCCCGTGCACTGTCTTATGCCCCTCCGGAACAGTGACCCAGAGCGCGGCACTCAATCACACCTCCTAGAATCACCAGCCTGAGGCACAACACTTACAATCGCTTTTCCGTTAAATGTAATGATAAGTTTGCCTATGCAAATATGGGACGCCCGAAAACATAGGAGGAACATCTGAACAATTAACACAAAAGGCAATCTTTACTAATTCATATTTCATTACAACCCACACATTACAACCAACTACGCTAATATCTTTCCTTCTAATGGCAGGGTGTACATGAGAACCACACCATGCTTTGAAAAACCAAAAGCGAGGGTCAAACTCGCATAAACTATCGGCCTACACTACCAAAATGATCGCTAAAAATATGCCTAAGCGACTAATGCTAATCACGCTTCCTCCTGTTGTCATTGTTCTTCTTCTTTGCAAATTCGGCACTCGACAGTCCATCCTTGGAGCCGGGCCTCTTCTTGCCAGATCCACCTCTCCCACATTGGCCCTTCTGCGAGGTAGTCGACCCTTGAGAAACTGGTAGACACCCCTCGTCCATCCCATCGCCACTAGAAAACTCAGTGACGTCAGCAGGATCAACATATGGCGAAGGCCTGGGGGCACCTCCGGCAGCAGGACCTATCACTGCGGCACTCGCCTCCGGAATCGCTTTCCCTTCCCGCTTAGCTCTCTCCTTGGCCTATTTGGCGGCCAGTCGCTCGGCGAGTATTCGGGACTTATGCGGGGAATCACCAGCCCTTGTTTTCTCGCGGGTCTCGATAGCCCTTCGTTGGGCCTCCTCATCCTCCTGTTTCTTCTAGGCCACATCCGTTGCCCTCTTCTTCTCCGCCTCCTTGTCAGCTTTCCCCTGAGCAACGGTTGCGGCAGCCCTCTTCACAGCATCCTCCCTAGTTTTGGTTATAATCTCCTGCCTAGCAGCCTCATCCTACATCCGCTTTTCCTCCACCTCCTAGCTCTTCACCGCCAACTTGGCTTTCTGCTCATCTACCAGGGCAGTCATTGAGGACACATCAGCTTCCACCGGACTATAAGCGGCCGCACTCTGTCCATCTACCTCCTCTCCTTCGTCAGCAAGGCTTTCATAAAGGCTGGGAGTCGCTCTTATCCCCGCAAGAGTGTCAAGTTGATTTCCGCTCTCCCCAAGCTGAATCCCACCAAATCCTAGCCCGGACTCAGTCGCTTGGGGATCGCACGGGAAGGATCCAATGCAGCAGTTAATCCAGAAGGGACTGCATAATGAAAACACAATCTTTTAATCCACAAATTCGGTAACTACATCACTCTCCGGGATGCATTGTAAAGGGAATTTACCTCCAGTCAAGGGCTGTGTAGGGAGAACGGAAAGAGCATTTTGCACAACGAGCAATCTAAGTTCAGTCTCTCTCAACTCTGGATCGTGCTCGGTCGAAACCTGAGTCAAACCTATCGGGTCGCTAGCTGTAACCAACCCAGGGACTGGAGGCCGATAGGAGCTCCCCTCCGCAAAGGTCATAGCTACTGCGACGCTCTTAGTCATGACAAACTTTCCTTTCTCTGCAGTAAGTCTCTCTAGTCTATCCTTCTCCGCATCCTCCCGCAACAGTCTTCTGCCCTCCTCCAACTTCATGCGCTCCTGCTCAGTCAAAAAATCAATTATAAGTTGTCGCTCGTCCAAAGACGCAACAGCTACTTGGAGCAAGAAGGCCTCATATGGATCTAGCCTATCCCAGGTCCGAGCTAGCTCCCAGGAGTAATCTTCCATCGAAGAAATTCCATGGAATTTTAGGACCTTAACAAGCATGTTCTTAATATCCTCCTCCACCAACGATTGTGCCCGGTACTCCGCATCCGCTAGCTCGTCTCTTAAGCGCTCCAAACTCTCTCAGATGCTCAACCATCAATTCCTCAACAGCACCTAACACCTCTCAGTTACTGGCTTCCGCATCCTCCCTCGCGTTCCTGACAGCCTCAAGCTCCCTCGTTAGGCGGGCATTGTCAGCCCTCAAAGTTTTGTTGTCCTCCTGGAGCTGCAGGACTTGTGCATTATCTCGTCTCAACTCGGCGCAAACCTTTTCCGCCTCAGCCTTCTCCTTCTTTAGGATAGTATTCTGGGTGGTTAAATCAGTTATGGTTTCCTTCAGAATAGAGGAAGAATGGTCGGACTCCCTCTTGAATCCCTCGTACTGATGCTTCACTCCGGCTGAAAAATGACATGCTCCAAAAATTAGCAACATTAAAGAAGCAAGAGACAGATGGATCTTAAGACGGATCAGAAAACCTACCTAATTCCGCATTCAGATTGGCAATGGAAGCCTGCCTGGCATCAATAATCAATTGCCGATCACCAAGTTCTTGATTCTTATTCCTGATCAGGTCGAACAAATGATGGGAATAATTGGTAAGCACATCGACCTAACAATACATGGCCTTCACATGCTGCCATATCTCACTGGTTTCCCTGTTAGGGGGAGGACGAAGCTCACGGACGAACCATAGCTCATCAAGATATAACCCTGGGAAGTGGTGTTTCACAAACGCCCTCCTCTCTTCAATGGGCAGGTCCTGGACTCCTGACTCCGTCAGATCTGGTGTCTCTACAATAGGCACCTTGTCAGGCCTCGGCTGGACGAGCGGTGGCTCCTTCCCCTCTGAGGTCTGAACGGGAGCCGATGAAGCAGCAATGGGTGGAGTTGTTGACGACGTACGACTAAACCCTCCTAGAGGAAGCCTCGAATCCCCACTGGACACTCGAACAGGAGGAGGAGGGGGAAGAGTCAGAGAAGATGAAGGCGTATCTTGGTGACGACTCCTGCTACCATGACCTCGCGGTGGTGGGGCATCGCCATACAAACTAGTTCCCCTATTGAAGGAGCCAATAAAAGAACTCTCGGGATGGTTGCGGTCTCCATGACCTCGTCCCCCGCTTCCTCTAGCCATAACACCTGTCAAAAGAATAACGCAATGCCAGTCAAGCAGCGCGTGCAAGCACTCTTCTATGCAGTTTAGTGTGTATAATTGTGTGTCCTAAGTGCTCTCTCAGCAGACCAGATTGTCCCTTAGTCGAAGGAGTTAGCCCCTCCACGGCACGAGCTATATCCTCCATACTAGCTGCGCTCGGCCATAGAGATAAGTCCATAGGAATGGTACCCAGACCAGCAAACTGATCCGCTTTTTCGAGGGACGTGGTAATGTCTACAGGGGTCACAGGAGAATGAGGGCTAGCCAATGCTTCTTCTCTCGACCCTCCCCCCGGGGGCGGGACAGAAGTGTCAATTAGCCCCTCATCCCTAGCATCCATCTTCGCGCTACCAGCTCTGCTACCGCCAACATCTTCTTGGAACTTAATAGCCTTTTTTGGTACAGGCCCGACAGAAGCTATTTTCCTCTTTAAACCAGAAATAGTAGGACCTTCCTTCGTTTTCCCTTTTAATACACCACTTGCCACGGCCGGCCTGATTATGGCCCGATTGGCCGGAAGCAACCCAAAACGCCGAAGGTGGTCATGATCTACCACGGCATCCGTCTTGCGAGAAGCTTCTGGAATTGATCGCAGGGCACCAAGACGTTGCTGATACTCGTCGCCAGTAGGCGCCTCAGGATTTCCTGTCCAGATAAGAAAACAGTGAGACACGGAACCCGGCAATGTTAGAAGAAAGGAACGAAGGCACTTACTTCCTTCTATCCGCCTCCTCGCAATTCCAGGAGGACAGCGAACGAAGAACCAGTCATGCTTTATCACAGACGGCCCGGGCCACTTTCCGACAAAGAATCTAGTAGCCGGAGGCACTTCCAAGAAACATTGGGAGGACGATTCACCGGTAGATCTCCTAAAATGAAAGAGGTACTGAATGTCATCTCCGGTAGGATCTCGATGTAGAAACTCTCGGAAAAGAACGCAAGTGCCCAAGAGTGCAGAATAAGCATTCGGATGTAATTGTGAAGGGGCAAGGCGGAAATATAATAGCATTTCCCAAATGAAATCATTGGTCAGAGGCACACACCTCACACTGCAAGCATGTCGATTCCAAGCAGTGAGACCCTCAGGTGGCGCATGGGCCCTTTTGCCCGCTCCAGGGGCATGGGCATCTCCCTACGGAATGCCAAACCGCGACAACATCTTGTTAACTGCCGCGACATCCAAGCGCGATGGCACTGAATCTGGTGGATTGTCCAAAATGACTGCATCAAGAACCATGTCAGGAGCCACTGGGGCAGACAGCTCACCACCACTCGTAATATCCACATTTTCCATCTCGGTGTATACGACTGGAGAATGTAACCGCTCAACATGACCCCCGTACTCCGACACTTCAGGCGAACTCCCTGTCTAAGAAGGAGTCGACCCCTTGTTAGTCTCAAGCTCGCTGCTTCCAGAGCTGGCGTTATCCGTAGAATCAGAAGTGTGTGACGGTGGCGGGGAAGCCTCAGCATCCAGAAGTTTCCCAGTCTGTGATCTTGTTTGCATAGCTCGCTATACTTCAATATACCAGTGTTAGACATCATAGTGAAATAACCTATACCCCTCGTGTTGATGAAGATTAACAAGTGTGTGCAGTGTCATGCAAAGAATGAGAGCGCGCATAGAAACGTTAAAGATCTTAACAGTTCAGTCACAGTCCAGATATATGCTCTATCCTATATGAAAATTCCAAGTTCCTATCCGTGTAGTTATCAATGACAACAATGGTATATTCGTACAACCGAACAAATAGTGTATAAGTCCAAGGGCAGACAGTCAGGAAATCAAAGTTCGAAGTGGCGAAAGTCAACACCCGGCCAAGGCAATGCGCTCAACCATGCCTCGGGGCATGAAGTTTCCAAAGACACACAAGACCGGGCCCGGTCACCTCGAAAATTCAAACCACTTGGGGGTCGAAATCTCGGACCACAGTGGCTCGAAATTTCAAACCCCTCAGATTCGAAATTTCAAGCCCTACGTGTATCGAAAGCTCGAACCCTCGAGGTTCAGAGGTTCAAAAATTCGGGGCCTAGGTGTATCGAAAGCTCGAACCCTAGAGGTCCAAGGATTCGAACCCCAGGGGATCGAAGCCTTAAACCCATCGTGGTTTGGAAATTCGAACCCGAGGGCTCGAAACTTTGAACCCTACAGAGTTCGAAGGTTCGAGCCCGATTAGGTTCGAATTTCCGAACCTCCCCTTCGAGCTTGAAATCTCGAGACTCCTCCATCGCACCTCGACCTCCCTTCTCCTTCCCTCGACTCGACCAAGTCCATTACCACAGAAAATTTTAAGTCAAGATGATCAAGAAACGAAGTTTTCAGAACAAAGGCAGTCGACGCGAAATAGAAGAAGAAAGAAAAATGAGGGGGAGGGGCCTATATATAGTGAAAAGGAAAAAAACCTTCGCATTCCAAGCCTAGGTTCGAAATTCGAGCCTGAAGGGTCGAAATTTCGAACCTCACGGCTCGAATTATCGAGCTCCCAAGGTTCGATGATTCGAACTCGTAGGGTTCGAAATTTCAAACCCCTATGGTTCGAAATTTCGCACCTCCCAAAAAAAAGAAAAAAAATCTCCTCGACCGCGTACACTCATTTCCCACCAAGGTCCAGTCGCCTAAAACATGCGATGATGGCGCCATGCAAATACTTAGCTGCGCGAGTGCGATACCAATCCAACAGCGGCTCGCTCACAGTTCCACAACGAACGAGCCCGCTAGCCAACACATTTCTTTTTTCCAATAACTTGCAGGATAAATCCGCAACCCAACTACCATCTCAACTTTCATTCCAAAGCACATCATGTCGAGACAAGGCATCAAGACAAGACGTACTTTGGGGGGCAAATGTTAACCGGCCTTTTGGTCCGGTCACCAAAAGTACTCAAGACACACTCGACTCAACTCATCCCGTGAAGTCAGGGCCAATGGCAAAATTCAGGAAGTGCAGGAGAAAAGACCGAAGAAAGATCCATCCAACAAGGACCTCCACCTTCGCCTTCACAACACCACGCCTGCAGAGCCAACCAGCCTTGACAACACCTCTTGTAAAAATCCGCTTCGCACCCGGCTAGGTGCGAAATTTCGCACCCGGGTGCGAAATTTCGCACCTCACCCAGATGCGAATTTTCAAGGCCCGACAGCTAGAGGTACGAATTTCTGGAAGATGGTCCCCATTCCTACCTACTTCTACCTAACCCCTACCTAACCACTTTCTATAAATACCCCATGGACTCACACTTCAAAGGGGGAGATTTCTTGAGCTTGGAGACCTCCATAAAGCTTCATTAATGGCATCTCCTCTTTGAGGAAGAAGTAGGAAAATTGTCTTTTTCCTTATTATTCAGTATATGATAATTATAACATCATATATCATGAAACATGAATGTAATATGATGTCATGAGATAGTCCCAACCTTGTAATTTCTTCCAAGTGATTAATAATATTCCATCAGCTCTTTAAAGTGGACGTAGGCTCTCACTGAGGTCGAACCACTATAAATCTCTTGTGTGATTTACTGCTTATGCTTTATTTATGTTCTTGTCTATGCGACCATATTTATAATTCCTGGTAATTGGGAATCTTTGGTGTTTGCGACATTTTTTGCCGTCAACAAGTAATATATCACACTATCAAAACTTTTTCGTATGCACGTATTTCCATATTACACGATCCTGATCTTATTTTCATACATTACAGTAAACTTGACCAAACCGGTAAGCTATCAGGGAGTACTCCATAGGTACAACGCAAATCAAAATCATAGTGGGTTTAATCATGATAATATGATAAGGCACTCGAGGCAATACCCAGGGTACAATTTTACCAATTGCACCATCGGACTGATTATATCACCCACCTCGACCAACACTCCCATAATCAAGGATGGCCACCAATCAAATAACAAAATAATAGATATGGTTCGAAGAAATTTGTTCGATAAGGGGAGAGAACCCAATTAATCACTGTATAGCTCCTGTTTTAGTAATTTTAATTATTACCAAAAGGCCAAGGATATCTGAAACACCCCACCTCCATTAATATCACTCACTAAGGGAATGCATTAACTTTAGTAAAGCGTTATAGGTAAATGATGCAGATAAATTAGAAGATAGACAAATAAAGCAGTGGAAAATAAAGTCGTTTTATAAGCAATGTAGTTCAGTCAAGCTTTTACAACAATTGACTCAATCATACTTAAAAGTATTACATAAAACTTCTGTTTTGATTAAAAAACATCCAAGTATATAAGAAGCATAAAACATAGCAAAGTAGCATAAGTCCCCAAATTAAAGTGCAACCACAGCCATAGCCAAAGACAAGAGGTTCCAAGCCATACATCACAAAATCTCCAAGCCTAGAAAGAGAAATGGTCCAAACTAAGCTGAGCTATTCCCTCCCCGACTACCTGGGGTGGAAACGGAAGAAAAGAAGATGAAATAAAATGAGTCAGACATAAAGACTGGTAAGTCCAGTGACTTTCAGTATGTAAACAGGCAAAAGTAACATGACATGAATAAACTGAATATAAGGCAATACTGTGATAACAAGGATAACAAGATAACATAAGATTAGCATAAGATATGATACGGCAAGATAAACTGAATGCGCTTCGGTCCTTTCTCTGATTTCCTATTTTCTCTGCACCTCCCAACTAGCATCCTAACTAGTGTCTTTTATAGGATGATTCGTATTCCCTGCTAGTGTCCGAACTAGTACCCTGTTTTATATAATAAGGTGATCCCAACCCCGCAATTGTGGTAGCCTTCAGGTGTACATCTAGTATGAGGATCTTACCTCAATCAGCCTAATTGCCATGAAGATGTTAGATGTATCCTTACTACCTTAACCGATCGGCTCTTACTCGTATCAATCTAGTTCTAATTTGTGTCGCTTGGCCCTCAACTTGTAGATACCTGTGCTGGTCCCACCGGTAGAGTGTGTCAATCCCTAAGGTGGCAACCCGACATGATCAAGATGCACAGCTTTATATCTACTGATGCCCAGTGGCTAATTCTTCCACTCAGGAATACGTGCACGCCCGTGATCCTGTCGGAACCTGCACTGCTGCATCACTTACCGCTACTTTGACCGCTTATAATCAGCCTAGTAATCGTGCCCCACTCTGCCTACTTCAGGGTACCATGATACATATATATATGTGGTTTATTGCTGAAATGGGTCCCCGTTACTAGGATTTCCTACTGGTTAAGTTTGTGGCCCTATATATACAAATATTACTCACCTACACGAGATGTACTTAAACCTCCAAATGATTCAAACATGTTTATTTAACGATTAAGTTTGTGGGTCTATATATACTAATATTACCCACCTACCCAAGGTTTACTTAACCATCCCACTTATCAATTCAATATGTATTATTGGTTAAGCTTGCCTTATCCCTATCCACTTTGTTCACGTAATATTGGCTAAGTGTTGTCCATTCATGTTAACTTAACCCACCCACACATCATGTTGTATTGGTTAAGTATTTCCTATTATCTTAACCCTGTTCATTCATCATGTTATATTGGTTAAGTGTTTCCCATTATCTTAACCCCACTTGTTCCTCATGTTTTATTGGTTAAGTGTTTCTTATTAACTTAACCCCGCTTGTTCATCATGTTATATTGGTTAAGTGTTTCCTATTAACTTAACCCTACCCATTAATCATGTTATATTAGTTAAGTGTTTCCTATTCATATGTTACTTAACCTTACCATTCTTAGCATGTCTTGTTTATTAGCAATAATTCATTCATTAATGCCTTAACCTCTCACATTAGAACTGTTGTTTGTGGTTGCTGGATGTGCCGGGCGGTTCCGGGCAGACTTCTACCGCAAACTCATTCTAACCTCGGGTTTTGGGCTAAATGCGCTAACCTCTCACATTAAATCTGTGTCGTTGCGGTTACTGGATATGCCAGGCGGTTCTAGGCAGTTTTACACCGCAACTCAATCTAACCTCGGGTTAGGCATGTTCATCTTTTAGCCAATTTACATATTTACCGTACATGTCCAATTCTAGATTTTTATATGCTATTTATCCCAATTTCACAAATCTAGTCATGTTTCATTTCTCAAGTTATGCCCAACAAATTCAATTACAAATTATTAGTCAAAATAGGCTACACCCAATCTTCACATATTTACAATAATAGTCATGCTCCAAAATCACAATATACATTATGCTTGGCGTCCCAACCAATAGTTATGCCCAATTTGGATTTAATATCCAGTTTACAGTTTACACCCAAAACTTGGTTTACATGCCAATTAACCCAAACTTGCATTTATAATGATAATAATGCCCCAATATCAATTACAAGTTAAGCCCAACAATTTCATCGAATATGTTACGCCCAATTATTTCACCAAATACATTATGCCCAATATTTACCCAAAATAGGTTTTACCCAAATATTCCCTGTATTCCAATCGTTCGTATTTCGCGATTTCAGCCTAGGTTCGAAGGTAACCTAGGTTCATAAAAGAAAAAGGAAATAGGGGAAGAGAGAGAAGGAGCATAAAATAAGAATAGGCATACAAATAGGCATGTAACATCAGACCTAATACATGAAATTTAGATCCAATAAAGATAGATTTTTGAATAAATTGATACAATCATTATCGCAGGCATAAGAATAACAACATGAACCAAAAAGGATTATATGCCTGATGTACAACAACGATAGGCCTGATTTAATCAATGAAAATAACTTTTAAGGCATGTAAAGACATAGATTCAATAGAAGAATAGGAATAAATCTGAAAAGATTATCTTATAATCAGGCATAGACTTTGATTCATTTTATTACATGTCAAGATTTTCAGGTGTTCTAATCTGTAAATAACATGAACTTACCTTGCTAAGATTAAGAAAAGATAATCAAACATTATTGTTGTAGAAACTCTAATTTTGATTTTGATTTATCTTCAAAGTTGATTGTTGATGAAGAACTTCTAATATGATTCAGGATTTTAGAGCCGGCAGCTAGGAGAATTGAGAGTTCAACAGCAAAGAGGCGTCATAAGGAATTGTTATGAATTAGGGTTAGGTCTAGGCACTAATTTATGGATGTAGAGAGTGTTTTAGAGCCTTAAGATCCCCACAGAAGCTATCAGGTCTGTCCAGCACATCAGAAATCGTCATTGCCCAGATTTGGCCGATGGGGTCGACCCCTACAAGGGGGGGCGACACCTATGTCGACCACGGTGTCAATCCCAAAGTGTATGGGTCGACACTGGTGTCGGCATTCTGCCTTCCTGCTTCCGCTGTTTTGATTATTTTTGAATATAAACTGATTTTATTTTATTTATGTGTACAAACTTCCAACCTCAATAACTTCTTCATACTGTATCCGTTTTACGCAAACTCAGACTCTATCTCAAGCAGAATTCCGAGGCAAACGTAATGGTGCAACCTGTTTCACTTAATTCTTCATTTAATAATTAATTATTCCTTAATTTACTAATTTTAAATATTTAAAATTATGGGGTGTTACATTTCCCCTCTTTAAAGGATTTCGTCCCCGAAATCTCCAAGTCAAGAAGAATGTATATCCTACCATCCAACATCCATCTACTCAACCATTCAATCACAGGCATCCATTGTCCTTAAAAGGCATCTAATGGTTTTCATGAACATATGCATAGTCTGTGTATATGTCCTTATCTAATGCAAAATCAGGCGGTCAACTGATTCAGTTGACCTCCTTAATGCGGAATATCTCAGTGCCATGAGTCCATCATGTATGCAATTATTCCTCATCGTACTTTATAACTTCTACAAGAGTGCACAATCATTCATACAAATGCAACATCCATATGATAACACATTCAATATACATCCATTAAATTAATTGTGCACACATATTCATATGCAATTATGAAAGTAATTGAGCGGATCTAGTGCCTAATGTGTGTATGTATGCATCCACAAGCAACCACTAGCAAACACTTACATCCACTTGCATCCACTAAACATAACATGTCTCAAACATATGTTTACATCCATTGGCTTCTACCTAAGGATTAAGGATAGGATTGAGAGGATATACTTAAAGATAAAGACTAGCATGCAAATAAACTTTACAGAAAAAAAAGAGAGATCAAGGATATACGCTCAAAAAGGGTATGATGCGCGTATCTAGTCTTCAGTCTTCTAAGACGCATCTTATTAAGCTTCGCTCCATAGTGCTCTGACTGTCTTAACTTCACGATTACGTAGCTTCTTAATTTATGTTTCAAGAATATGGGTTGGAACTCATTTAACTGTCACCTCTCGTTCCACCTCTTCTTCTTCTAGTATACTCGGCACTACAACTCCTGCTATGTCATGCTAACATTTCCTCAAAAGGTCTTCCAAAATCCTATTCACCCTATCTGTCAGAGGATGATAAGCGGTGCTCAAACATAACTGCGTACTCATGGCTTCTTCCAAAATTCACTAGAGGGTGTTCCATGTAGAAGAACTATCTCTTGAAAATAAACAGATGCTAACCATGTTACTAAGTGTATTACTAAGATAATTAGCGGCCTCACCTCTACTTAGCTTACCCGTCATGTCACAAATCTGAGGGTCTTCATGTCACGTCGATCCTATCCGATCCAAAATCGCATGCCGCTCTTCTAGCGATAACTAACTTAACCGAAGGTTTTAAAATCAAGGGTTGATATGTATTCTGAACTTTTCCACTTAAAGAGGACTTGAAGTCAACCTTTTTCTTCTTAAGGCATCTGCTACGACCTTACCCTTCCTTCTTACATCAAAATGATGCCTAGTCCCATGCCGCATGCATCCGAGAATACCGTAAACCTTTTTACTACCGTAAGGTAAAAGTCAAAACTAGGGCCGTTGTAAGAGCCCTCTTCGATCGTTGGACAACGACATCACAACCAATATCCCGAGCAAAGGTTAGATTCTTCTTCATCAATCTTGTAAGTGGGGTTAATACCTTCGCAAAGTCCTTAATGAACTTCTTATATTAGCCCGCTAGTCCTAGAAAACTTCTTACTTCCGTTGCGTTCTTAGGAATCTTCCAATCTTGGATTGCCACCACCTTTTCAGGATCCACTGTTATCCCTTCCTTAGAGACCATGTGTCTTAAGAACCTCACCTCTTTCCTCCAAAAATGACATTTGGAGAACTTAGCTTTAAGTTGATATGCTCGTAGGGTCTCTAAGAATTCCCTAAGATGTAGAGCATGATCTTCCTCGCTTCTAGAGAAAACCAAAATATCATCAATGCACAAGCGAAGTGAACCATCCGCCCTTGTAGTGAAAACAACTGGAGCACCCTATTTGTAAATACTTCGCCTTATGGACCCTTTCTCAAGTAACTCTTTTACTTGTTTACTAAGCCCTTCCTTTCCCTTGGAGTCATGTGTCGTACAGGTAATGCAACTGACTTTGCATTGTCAACTAGATGTATGCGGAAGTCTATCTCGCATTTAAGGGGACAAATCCCTAACCTAATAAAAAACATCTGCGTAATCATGTACTTCTCTAACAGATCGCAAATTTTCAACAGACGCACCAAGAAATTCTATGTAGCTAACCAGAACAGAATTCATGGGATTACAAGAGATTTCGAGAGTAATACCGAGGTGATTCATAAGTTTGACCACTCTATTTTGGCAATTACTAGCTAACCAATCCATGCCTAGAATCAACCCATAGCCCATGAAACCAAAAACATAAGCATTACACTTAAACTCAATGCTTAATATAACTATCCTCAAATCCTTACAAACCAAAGATAAATGAGCCGAACCACCAATTGGATTTGAGACAATAACAGGATCTTCTACTATACAAGTACTAAAGTGCAGAGACTCAACTATGGAAGCAGATATAACCGAATGTGAAGTGCTAAAATCAAAAGGAATGTTAACAGGATGATCAAAAACAGAAACTAAACTTTCCCAATAGAAATTTTACTACCTCTCTCTCAGGTACGTTGGCGATGAGAGCATGCACTTTCCCTTCTGAAAATCCTGTCCTTTATTCTTGCCCTTTTCCTTAATTATATGACCCGTTATACCATAATAAAGACACTTCCTCTTGTCTTAGGTTTTACAATTATTTCTTCCCTTCTTGTCTTGTGGCTCTTCCACTTGCACCTCTTTCTTTTTACCTCCTTTGTGGACCATGTCCATACCCATGAGTTTCTCATCCTTGGGTTGTGCTCCTTAGCCAAACTCCCTCATTCTCATCTTTACCATCCTTGTGTAACATGTTGACAAGTCTCTTAGAAGCTGCGTCCATCGCACGGAAAACCCTACAAAGCTTGAAAGAAAATTAGCCGCAGGCGGAACTACTGTGGCTATAGATGGAAGTTGGGCACTTCTTCGCCCTCTGACAGGTGTCGTAGTCTCATCAAGCCTACAGAACCATGTCGCGATGAGGTTACTTCCCAGAAAGCCAGGAGCCCCGGAGACTCAGGAAAGAAGGAAACAAGGATTCAAACAAAGGATCAAAAGATAGTGCATACAGCTTTGGGGAATATGCCTTTAAAACAAAACTTTTCTTTTGAAAATGCTTCTTTTAAAATCGTTTTGAAAAAAAAAATTCAAATCTTTTGTCTGATCGGGTAACCTTCAGCTCCGATACCAAGTGAAACACCCCCACCTCCATTAATGTCACTCACAAAGGGAATGCATTAACTTCAGTGAAGCGTTATAGGTAAAAGATGCAGATAAATTACAAGACAGACAAATAAAGCAGCGAAAAATAAAGTCATTTTATAAGCAATGTAGTTCAATCAAGCTATTACAATAATTTACTCAATCATACTTAAAAGTATTACATAAAACTTCTGTCTTGATTCAAAAACTTCCAAGTATATAAGAAGCATAAACGTAGCAAAGTAGCATAAGTCCCAAAATTAAAGTGCAACCACAGCCATAACCAAAGATAAGAGGTTCCAAGCCATACATCATAGAATCTCCAAGCTTGGAAAGAGAAACGGTCCAAACTAAGCTGAGCTATTCCCTCCCTGACTACCCTGGGGTGGAATGGAAGAAAAGAAGACGAAAGAAAACGGGTCAGACATAAAACCAGGTAAGTCCGGTGACTTTCAGTATGTAAACAGGTAAAAGTAACATGATATGAATAAATTGAATATAAGACAATACTGTGATAACAAGGATAACAAGATAACATAAGATTAGCATAAGATATGATAAGGCAAGATAAATTGAATGCGCTTCGGTCCTTTCTCTGATTTCCTATTTTCTCTGCACCACCCAACTAGCATCCTAACTAGTGTCTTTTATACAATGATTCGTGTCCCCTACTAGTGTCCCAACTAGTATCCTATGTGATATAATAAGGTGATCCCAAACCCGCAATTTTGGTAGCCTTCAGGTGTACATCTAGTATGAGGATCTTACCTCAATCAGCTTAATTGCTATGAAGATGTTAGATGTATCCTTACTACCATAACTGATTGGCTCCTACTCGTATCGAACTAGTTCTAGTTTGTGTCGTTCGGCCCTCTGCTTGTAGATACCTGTGTTGGTCTCACCGTAGGGTGTATCAAGCCCTAAGGTGGCAACCCGACACAATCAGGATGCACAACTTTATATCTACTGATGCCCAGTGGCTAATTTTTCCACTCCGGAATACGTGCACGCCCGTGATCTCGTCGGGGCCTTCACTGCTGCACCACCTGTCGCTACTTTGACCGCTTATAATCAGCCTAGTAATCGTGCCCTACCCTGCCTAGTTCAGGGTATCATGATACATCTATGTGGTTACTGCTGAAATGGGTCCCCGTTACTACGGTTTCCTACTGGTTAAGTTTGTGGGCCTATATATACAAATATTACCCACCTGTACGAGATGCACTTAACCCTCCCATTGATTCAAACACGTTTATTTAATGGTTAAGTTTGTGGGTCTATATATACTAATATTACCCACCTACCCAAGGTTTACTTAACCCTCCCGCTTATCAAGTCAATATGTATTATTGGTTAAGCTTGCCTTAACCCTATCCACTTTGTTCATGTAATATTGGTTAAGTGATTTCCATTCATGTTAACTTAACCCACCCACACATCATGTTGTATTGGTTAAGTATTTACTATTATCTTAACCCTGTTCATTCATCATGTTATATTGGTTAAGTGTTTCCCATTAACTTAACCCCACTCGTTCCTCATGTTATATTGGTTAAGTGTTTCTTATTAACTTAACCCCACTCGTTCATCATGCTATATTGGTTAAGTGTTTCCTATTAAATTAACCCTACCCATTCATCATGTTATATTTGTTAAGTGTTTCCTATTCATATGTTACTTAACCTTACCATTCTTAGCATGTCTTGTTTATTAGCATTAATTCATTCATTAATGCCTTAACCTCTCACAATAGAACTGTTGTTTGTGATTGTTGGATGTGTCGGGCGGTTCCGGGCAGACTTCTATGGCAAACTCAATCTAATCTCGGGTTTTGGGCTAAATGCGCTAACCTCTCACATTAGGTCTGTGTTGTTGCGATTATTGGATGTGTCGAGCGGTTTCCGGAAGTTTTACACCGCAACTCAATCTAACCTCGGGTTAGGCATGTTCATCTTTTAGCCAATTTACATATTTACCGTACATGACCAAGTCTAGATTTTATATGCTAATTATCCCAATTTCACAAAACTAGTCATGTTTCAATTCTCAAGTTATGCCCAACAAATTCAATTACAATTTATTAATCAAAATAGGCTACACCCAATCTTCACATATTTACAATAATAGTCATGCTCCAAAATCACAATATACATTATGCTTGGCGTCCCAACCAATAGTTATGCCCAATCTGGATTTTATATTTCGGTTTACAGTTTACGCCTAAAACTTAGTTTACATGCCAATTAACCCAAATTTGCAGTTATAATGATAATAATGGCCCAATATCAATTACAAGTTATGCTCAACAATTTCCCTGAATATGTTATGCCTAATTATTTCACCAAATACATTATGCCCAATATTTACCCAAAATAGGTTATACCCAAATATTCCCCGTATTCCAGTAGTTTGTATTACGCGATTTCAGCCTAGGTTCAAAGGTAACCTAGGTTCATAAAAGAAAAAGGAAATAGGGGAAGAGAGAGAAGGAGCATTAAATAAGAATAGGCATACAAATCGGCATGTAACATCAGACCTAATACAGGAAATTTAGATCCAATAAAGACAGATTTTTGAATAAACTGATATAATTATTATTGCAGGCATAAGAATAACATCATGAACCAAAAAGGATTATATGCTTGATGTACAACAAAGATAGGCCTGATTTAATCAATGAAAATAACTTCTAAGGCATGTAAAGACATAGATTCAATAGAAGAATAAGAATAAATCTGAAAAGATTATCTTACAATCAGGCATAGACTTTGATTCATTTTATTAAATGTCAAGATTACAATCAGGAGTTCAAATCAGAAAATAACATGAACTTACCTTGCTAGGATTAAGAAAAGATAATCGAATCGTTGTTGTTGCAGAAACTCTAATTTTGATGTTGATTTATCTTCAAAGTTGATTGTTGATGAAGAACTTCTAATATGATCCAGGATTTTAGAGGCGGCGGCTAAGATAACTGAGAGTTCAGCAGCATAGAGGCATCATAAGGAATTGTTATGAATTAGGGTTAGGTCTAGGCATAAATATATAGGTGTAGAGAGTGTTTTAGAGCCTTGAGATCACCATAGAAGCCATCAGGTCCGTCCAGCACATCAAAAATCGTTATTGCCCAGATTTGGCCGATGGGGTCGACCCCTACAAGGGGGGTCGACACCTATGTCAACCCCGGTTCGACCCCAATGTGTCTGGGTCGACACTAATGTCGGCTTTTTGCCTTCCTGCTTCCGCTATTTTGAATATTTTTGAATATAAATTGATTTTATTTTATTTATGTATACAAACTTCCAACCTCAATAACTTCTTCATACTGTATCCGTTTTATGCAAACTCGGACTCTATCTCACGCGGAATTCCAAGACGAACGCAATGGCGCAACCAATTTCACTTAATTCTTCATTTATAATTAATTATTCCTTAATTTACTAATTCTAAATATTTAAAATTATGGGTTGTTACAATATCCATCATTGTTCTCTTACTTCATTCCAGTACATTCGCCATATTCATCCTACTTCGTTTTGAATTCTCTACCGCGTACATAATTGTTAAAGTGGTTCTCGGTATTAACAGAGAGTATGCCAATACCCAACCCCATTCTCTTTAACAACCAAATGCTTAGCTCATAGCATGGTCATTAAATTTTAAAATCATATTCAAGTGTCTTAAATCAATTCAACTTCCAGCATTGATTTCTTAATAATATTTGCATGAACAATTAAGTATTAAATTCGGTTCAAATTTCTATTTCATATTATCAAACGGTTCATTATCAAATTAGGGTTTCGATTTAGATTTCTACTTCACAAATATCATTATTGATTAAAAAAATTATTGTAAACCAATTGGTCATTACTAACTCAAATTGGGAATAGATTATATTTAAAATAGTAAATTATATTTAAAAATTGTTTAAATATAAAGTAGTAACTTACCAAAAAACCAACTGGTTGAAGTGTATATAAAAATTAAATTAAATAAAAATAGTTTTATCAAAGGAGTTTATTAAAATAGTTATAACAGTTAAACAATATATAATGGTTTATTAAAAACAGTTATAAATTTTAATAATTAAAATAGTTAAAATTAAATAGTTATCAAAATAAATAGTAACAGAGAATTAGTTTAAGTAATATATTTGATATAAATAATAATCTAAAACAATTGAAATAAAACAATCTCATCCAAACCAAATTTTAAGATTTAAAAAATTGATTTATTATTTAAATCAGATTTCAAATATATTCAAATCAAGTTAACTTTATATTCATAAATTCAATTTAAATTCATAAAATCATTTTTATTGACCAATGGTGTTTGTATTTAATTTTCTAACCTATGTTCAAGTGAATCGCATATGTTTCATTTCAATGCGTTTAATTAAATTTCCAAGTATATATCATTTCAACCTGCATTCCAATTAAATATCAAAATGGTATAGTGATTCAGGTATGTATCATTTCAATCCTTTGAGATTTTCTTAAATCTACAAGAACTTACAATGTGAGAGTAACAAAAATATACATTTCAAAACATAACCATATAAACTTATGTCACTTATATAAGTTTGTGTCATATATCGTGTGTCAGTAATGCATGTCATATGTGCATAATATACATGTTATATAATACGGTTTTTTACAAGCAGTCCTAACATTTTAATTAATCAATTCAAACATGTTGAAATATATTTCATAAAGTGTGAGATAAACTCGCCTAACATGGCATAGAAAGGGAATGAAGACATGAACAAACATAAGAATAAAATGTTGAAATACGATAGAGACTACGTCGGACAATTACGACTCAAAAATTGGAACAAACCAACGATGATGAACATAGCAAAATTTTAGCTTTACATATATATATATATAGTATTTTCCTCAACAAGAAACAACTCTACCACTTCACTTCTTCTTTCCACGGCCAAACAATGAGGCTATAGGAAATATGTATTTGCCGCTTTTTTCTAAACTCTCGGCCTAAGGGAACACGACAAAGTTGCTAGGCCAGGAAAGAACGGAGGAGAGAAGTAGCAGGCTCTGGCGAAGTCAGGGTTAGTAATGAACGAGGGACGAACTAGGGTAATAGATTTTGGGTAATTAATGGGTACGAGATCTCTTTTTTTGCTTTATGAATGAACTAAGAACAACCCACGGCTTCAGAAATAGACGCAGAACAAGGCTTAAACAATATAAGCTCTAGGCATTACTACTTTTTTATACAAGATAAAGCAACTTAAAAGAATACTTAGCAAATATGTTCAAGCTTGGAAAAAGGAATCAAAAAAAATTCCTCGAACCATCAATCACAATATGAAAAAACATAACACACATCCTGATTCCTATAACTCAGTCAAGGCAAACAACACAGGGCCAAGCAGAAAATGGTAGGCGATCAGAGACGAACATAGGTTCCCGGATCAGGTTTATGTGGACATGCTTAAGCGGGTCGGCTTACAAAGTTTAAGGTTTCAAATGGGTTTCAAATAGGTTTCAAGGCGTTATGGGTTTTGGTAGACTCTTAGGCTGTGGATGGTTGGGCAGTGATGTGTTGGGGCTCGCTTGTTTGCTCAGGTGGAAGTGGTCAGGCTCGGGCACGAGAGTCAGGTATGTCAACAAGGGAAGGCACAAGAAGTGGATAAGGCGCAGGTTTCAATGTGGAGTAGTATGGAGGCGAATGCTAGGAAAGAGGAGGCTTCACGTTTTGGAATTATGAGAAGGCATTTTTTTGAAGCTATGGAAATTTGAAAAGAAGAGGAAAGGTGCAACTACAGTTTTATTCCATTCGTATAGTGATAATGCATTGCTTTCTTTTTGCCAAAAAAGGGGGACTTCATTTACTACTAATTCAACAAATCCGTAACTTTAAAGATGTATAAACGTGGTCAATTTTCATATTAGTTCAGATATTTATGTATGTTATAGAGTCGTACATATTTAACAAAATAACAAAATGTTTTAGATATGCATGCATGCTATCTTTATTAAAAATATTAAAGTAGCTCTAACTTGTACATGTGTTATAGGTGAATATATCATGCCATTATCAGATTACATATTATATGAACCAAAAGTTGGCAAAATTAAACATAGTAAAAAAAAATCGTTACAGATTCAACGATTTTGAGACAAATCATATCTTTAGTTTAAACAAAGTTTATAATGTAACGCCCCATCCCGAGATCGACCCTAATAAAGAGTGTTACTAGGTAATGTTGTCTATTAGAGCGGAGAATAGGGCTAGTTAGGGGCGACCACTCGTAGATTTGCATTAGCAAGTCTTAATTATGTCGATAAAGTGATTGCTATTTTTTTCTACAGGCTCGACATACTTAATACTTTATATAGGACAATTCTACGGTGGCTCCAGAATCAGCTTAGAACACAATACATATTATTACACCATCACAGATCACAGAACAGTTACATAATATTACATCGTTAGAGTACAACAATTACACGTGCTACAAAAAAAAGATAAACTTCTCTCGCTTACAATAAGATACAACAATATACTATTCGAACTCGACTACATAAGCTCGAGTGAATGAAGCTACGGTGAAGAGGGACTAAAGAGAACCTGCTAACCCCAAGCTCAGCAACTACACCTGAAATACCTCGGTCTGACCCGAGGAATACACACGGGTCGGTCTAGTTTACAAATCAGTATAAGAAACAGATATGCACAAGATATACAACTCTTTACCCTAAGAGTTGTGAATATGATGACATAAAGGGATTGATTAGTTTCAGTTCACATGACATAACAAAAGAGAAAAATAAATAAGTCTCGAGGAATATATCGATGCTAAATATATCACTATTCGCAAGCCACAATGCAAACATAACACCAAAATCATCAAAATTATCATATACATCTCTGAAACGAGTTAATTTATCAATAAAGGGAGTACCTCACCCCAAAACATCTAAATCTCAAAATATGATAGATTTGAAATCCAAATGCACTTTGCAAATGTAGGATCATCCCGATCGAGTTAAAGTCATCAAACCCAAATCATAAAAGAAATCATAAGAAATGTAGACGTGCCATAATAATAAAACCCGTCCCAAGCTATAATGTAACACCCCGTATTTTCTGTAACAAATCAGAGAATAATTAATTTTTAAAATAAGAATCAAGGGAAACGGGTTGCGCTATTGTGTTCGTCTCGAAATTCTGCTTGAAAATGAGTCCGAGTTTTCGAAAAACGGAGTCCGTATGACCAAGTTATGACCCTCTGAAGTTTCAGGAATTTAAATAAAATAAAACAGCTTGAAAATAAAGCCAGAAATTCGAAATTCAAACCCAGAGAAGGCTGGCGAGAAAATTCCCGCCCATATACCCAGGTCGACTGGGGAGTCGACCCCCCCCCCCCCCCCTCCCCCAACTAGGTCGACTAGGGAGTCGACTGGGGTGTCGACCTCCTCATGACCTGGTCGATTGGGGAGTCGACCTGGGGGTCGACCTGCCCCCAAAACCTAGTTTTTGAACCTGGTTCATTCTGATGTATCCAGTCTCATTTTCTGTCTAGATTCGTCCGCCTAATCCTATATAAACAGCCCCCTAGCCTTATTTTCTCTATACAATTTCATTCTGTCTATATTCTGCCTCTGTTCTAATTAAAAATAAAAATGGCATCACTACTCTGCTGGTATCAAAACTTGGACTGATGCATCTTCTTCCAACCTGAATAGAATTAAAAGCTAAATCAAATCTCAAATCAAAGTTTAGATCTACAACAATAATTAAAGAGGAGTAATTCAGCATTTCAGCATCAACAACGGTTTATTATCCTTTCTTAAAACCACGAAAGGCAAGTACAATTATTTTCCGCTATAAACTGTAACTATAATTGTGAGAGGATTGTAAATCTGAATTTGAGGTTGTGTACGTTCTGTTCTGATATATTTAATTATGTATCTCTTTCTTCTTTTTGTTCTATAGTCAGGCTACCACGAGCCTGCGCCACATCTCATAAGAGATTAACGCACGAATGCTAAATTTTGGGTCAAATAATAATGCATAATTGGACATGAAACTGATGCCTACGGGACTATTGCCTATGACTATAATTCATGCCTATGAGACTATTGCCTATGACTAAGATTCACGCCTATGAGACTATTGCCTATGACTATGATTCATGACTATGAGACTATTGCCTATGACATTGAATTAGAAACTATTGTAATTAGTCGCCCATGACTATTGTGGTTAGTTGCCTATAACTATTGTAGTTAGTTTCTTATGCCTATTCCCTTAATGATGTTAGATCTCATATTTAGTATGTAACTTTGCTAGTTTATTCCCATTCACTATTATGTACATCGAGCTTAGAGGGGCCATTATCATTGTATTTGGTTCATTATTGCATGCCTATTCATTCTTGTGCTTATCCCCTATTCCTTTTGCTAGGTCCATTTCATGAGTATTTAGAGAACTTGTGGAAACATGTTATACGGGGATTGGGCGTAGCTTAATTAAGTTAATTTGGCATAGCAAATATGTTGGCATAATCTGAATTGGCTATAATAGAGAATGATTTACATGTGTATTAGTCCTGGACATAAATGGTAAACTAGAATATTAAATCTAGTTTTGACATGAACTGTAAATGGGAATATTAAGGCTAAAATTTGGGGCATACATTGTATTATGAATTATGACGTTGATTTGGGCATGTAAGTTTAGGCTAAATTTATAATTAGGCAAGATATGTCAATGAAACTTTAAGGAATGATTAAATCTGTTATATTGCCTAATCCGCTAGTTCTGTTATATTGCCTAAATTGCTAATTAGATTGAATTGCCTAATCTGCTAATTATGTTAAAATTGCCTTATGTGCTAGACCTGCTAAATCGGCTAATCTGCAAGATCTGTTATCTGTTTAGTCTGTTGAATGGCGTAATCTGTTGGAACTGAAATGCTGAAATTTGAAGTATGTAAATCTGTAGACTCGATTTAAAATTGAGAAAAACTTGTTAATAAAACCTCGAATAATATGCTGTAACTCGTACAAAAGTTAATTTGTTAAATTAGCATGATTAGTCTGATATTAGCACAGTCTGTGAATGGATACATTGGCTAAACATGAAACATGGCCAACTCGAGGTTAGAATGAGTTTGCGGCGTAATCCTGCCCGGAACCACCCGGCACATCCAGTGGCCGCAAACAATAGGTTCTAATGTGAGAAGTTAGTCATAACGTGCTTGAAACCCAAGGTTAGACTCAGTTTCCGGCAGAAACCTGCCTGGAACCAACCGGTCTAACCAATGGCCATGAACTGTCAGTCTAATGTGAGAGGTCTACGCGTTAATTTTTGATTGATACAAATCTGAGATAAATATGATGTCTAAAACGTGTTGGGTGGGTAGGGTTAAACCAATTGGACTAATGAATTTAGCAAACCCATTTCGCGAATCTGTAGTCCCAATTACAATGTTAAACAAATCTGTAAATCTGTTAAATCCGTATATTTGTTCCGTTAGTCTGAAACTTGTCTGATCTGTGAACTAGTTGATCTGAACTCTGTATGTTTGAACTTGTAAACAAGTTAATCTGAAATCTATTAGTCTGGGGACACAAGGTTAGGAGGGAAATTACTTGTGTCATCTGTTGTTTGGGACCCATATTAGTCAGTAAACCTTTCTGGTATGAAATTAGACCCAACAGTAGGTAGGGTCCGGGCACGCTTACTGAACTAATTATAAGCGGTTCATTCTGATAATGGCAAGGGGTGTTGATGGTGCATTCCAACCGGGTCATGTGCATGCATGGATCCTGGCCTGCCTCTGAAGAAGTAAGACGCCGTGACATTTGTAAATAGGTCTATGCCAATTGGTTGTCACTTTAGGGAGTGATACACCCTATTGTGGGGACGACACAGGGTATTTATGTATTAGGGAGCTGATCGCTTGGGGTAGGGTTTTAAGGGTACACTTAGTTTTGTCTGTTTCTGTTGGTACCGTCTGTTTCTGTTGGGTGGTAACACCTGTCTGTTTCTGTGTGGTACCGTCTGTTCGGGTGGTAAAGGCCCATTTACTAGTGTACACCTAATTCTACATTCTGTTTCCATAGGGATTAATCTGTTTCTGTTTCTGTACCTTCTGTTCGGGTGGTAAAGGCCCATTATTAACATTCTGTTTCTGTCTGTTTCTGTTCAGGTGGTAAAGGCCCATTATTAGCATTTTGTTTCTGCATGTTTCTTTTGGGGTGGTAAAGGCCCATTACTAGCATTCTCTTCTATGGAAATTATTCTGTCCCCGTTTCTGCTTCAGTTTAGACATTAGGGTGACACCTAATCCTGTTATACTACTATTAGTGCAGAGAAATGAAAAGTAATATTATTCTGTTTCTTTTGTTTAACCTAAGTACATCTGCTGCTCATGTTACCGTTATCTCTCATCCAGTTTTATTTGCATCCCATGATTATTATTATCTGTTCATATGCTGAAAGTCACTGGACTTGCCAGACTTTATGTCTGACCTTGCTTGTTTTCGCCCCTGTTCTTCCGTTCCCCCCACCCCCAGGTTTTCCAAGGAGGGAATACTTTAGCTTGATCTGGATTTCTTCTTCTTGAAGTACCAGAAGTGCATAAAGTATGGCTTAACTTCTTATGGCATCTTCTGTGGGGATTATAATTTTAAAGTTTTGTACTCTGATGATTTTCTGAACAAGACTGATATTTATGTACTTGAGTTTTTGGTAAAGATGTAACCAAACTAATTCCTGTTTACCCGTTGTAATAAAGTTATAATTTCTCAAATATTGTTTATCTGTCTTGTAAATTTCTGTTCTGTCTACTAAAACGCTCCATCAAAGTTAAGGCATTCCCTTTGTGAGTGACCTTAACGGAGGTGGGGTGTTACACTTGGTATCAGAGCTGAAGGTTACCAGATTAGATAAAAGTTTTTGAAACCTATTTTCAAAAAGGATTTAAAAGGAAGTATTTTCAAAAATAAAGTTTATTTTGAAAAACATAATCCCCAAAAAGCCATGTATCTATCTTTTCAGTTCTCCGTTTAAAATCTTTTTCTTTCATTCCAGCATGTCTGAGAATCTTAACTTTCTAGAGGGCGTGCCAATACCTGGCTGGTTCAGGAGGTACTTAGAGGCTAGGGCCAACGATGCAGGCCCAGCAGATATTCCTCCTCCAGCTGCAGCAATTCTTCCGCCCCCTCCTCATGCAATTGCTTTTTCAAGGATATGTAAAGATTTTAGGGCCATGGGTGGAAAGGATTTCAAGGGAACTGAATCATTCGTAGAAGCGAGGAACTGGCTCAAAGAAACTGAGGATCTGTTCGTTATTTTCAAGGTGGACGATAGGCAGAAAGAACAATTGGCGGTATGGTTGCTCAAGGACGAAGCTTCCTATTTGTGGGAAGTCACTAACGCCGAGAGGCCAGTTGAAACATGGTTGGATTTCAGAACAAGGTTTGAGATGAAATTCCTCTCGCAAGCTGAACGAAGTCTACAACTAGAAAAGTTCTTATCTCTTAAGCAAGGAAGTATGACGGTCAAGGAATACGTCAACCAGTTCAACCAACAGGCTAGGTTCGGACTAGATTTAGTCAACACCCAGCATAAAAAGGCTCTCCGCTTTGTTAAAGGATTGAACGAGCCACTGCACAGCCTAGCCATGACCCATGTACCCATGGGAGTGACATGCGAGAGATTGGTGGATATGGCACTACTGCACGAGGAAGACAACGGTAAGAAAGAGGCAAAGAAGGAAGAACCACAGAACAAGAAAGCATGGCCCAAAAAGGAAACACAAAAGAAGGGTGAAAAGTCTGAAGATAAGAAGGAGAAAAGTGCTTTACTTTTGGAAGCTCGACTCATCTGAACAAGGATTGCAGAAAAAGAAATGGCACTTGCTTCAAATATGGTGAGATGGGACACTTCAGTAGGGACTGTCCGAAGAAACGAGGGCAAGGGTAGAGGGCAGGACCAACTTCTGGAAGGCAGGCGAACACTCTAGAGGATAGTGGATAGGATGGAAAGAGGAAAACTTTCTGTAGGAGGTTTAATTTCTTTATCTGATTTTTGAGTTAAAACTCTTTTCTGATTCTGGCATTTCGATTCTGTAATCGATACTCTGCACTTGAATACTAGTATTGTTTCTGATTACGCTGTAGACTCAGACCCATAAGGGTTATGACTCATCTAAGCGTGGTAAGTTGGGTATCTGTGTTGAGCGTTAAGTTGACTATGATGCATACATTATGGGTTTTTATCATGCTTAGTTTCCTAAGAATCATTTAGTAATCTGATCTGTACCGGTAATCTGTAAATATCTGAATATTTCTGATAAGGTTGAGATTTCTAGTTTTGACATTGTCTAAAGAGGGTAATCCTCTGGGTGTCAATCTGATGTTGATTTCAGTCTTCGGGGTTGATACTTAGGGGAATTATTCTTTCAACCAAGGTCTAATGGAAACCAAGTTTTTGTTTATCTGCACTCGCTCCCATCACTCGACTGTATTCTATCATCGAGTCTTCGATCTATAGATAGGAATCCTATGGATGTAAACATGTGTTTGAGAGATGGTATGTTTGATGGTTGCAAGTGGACGCAAGTGGTTTCTAATGGTTGCTCGTGGATGCATATACACACACTAGGCACTAGATCGGCTCGAAAACACTCTCATACTGCGTATGGATTTGTGAGCATTTTCAATTTCTGTGGATGCAAAACGATTGACTCATCACATGGATGTTGCATATGAATGAATGGTTGTCACTCATATAGGAATAATATGTATCAAATAGGAAAATTGCATACATGTTGGACTCATGACACTGACATAGTTTGCATTAAGGAGGTCAACTGAATCAGTGGACCGCCTGATCTTTGCATTAGATTAGGAACATATACACACACTTTTGCATATGTTCATACAACATTAGAAAATTTCTAAGAACAATGGTTGCTTGTGGATGATGGTTGAGTAGATGGATGACTGTATGGTAGGACACATTCTTCTTAACTTGAAGATTTCGGGGACGAAATCCTTTAAGGAGGGGAGAATGTAAAACCACGTATTTTCTATAATAAAACAGAGAATAATTAATTTTTAAAATAAGAATCAAGGGAAACGGGTTGCGCCATTGCGTTCGTCTCGAAATTCTGCTTCAAAACGATTCCGATTTTTCGAAAAACGGAGTCCGTATGACCAAGTTATGACCCTCCGAAGTTTCAGGAATTTAAATAAAATAAAATAGCTTAAAAATAAAGCCAGAAATTCGAAATTCAAACCCAGAGAAGGCTGGCGGGAAAATTCCCGCTCATATACCCAGGTCGACTGGGGAGTCGACCGCCCCCCAACCAGGTCGACTAGGGAGACGACTGGGGTGTCGACCTCCCCATGACCAGGTCGACTGGGGAGTCGACCTGGGGGTCGACCTACCCCCGAAACCCAGTTTTTGAACCTGGTTCATTCTGATGTATCCGGTCTCGTTTTCTGTCTAGATTCGTCCGCCTAATCCTATATAAACAGCCCCCTAGCCTCATTTTCTCTACACAATTTCATTCTATCTATATTCTGCCTCTGTTCTAATTAAAAATAAAAATGGCGTCGCTACTCTGCTGGAATCAAAACTTGGACTGATGCATCTTCTTCCAACCTGAATAGAATTAAAAGCTAAATTAAATCTCAAATCAAAGTTTAGAGCTACAACAACAATTAAAGAGGAGAAATTCCGCATTTCTGCATCAACAACAGTTTATTACCCTTTCTTAAAACCACGAAAGGCAAGTACAGTTACTTTCTGCTATAAAGTGTAACTATAATTGTGACAGGATTGTAAACCTGAATTTGAGGTTGTGTACGTTCTGTTCTGATATATTTTATTCTGTATCTCTTTCTTCTTTCTGTTCTATAGCCAGGCTACCACGAGTCTGCGCCACATCTCATAAGAGATTAACGCACGAACGCTAAATTTTGGGACCAATAATAATGCATAATTGGACATGAAACTGATGCCTATGGGACTATTGCCTATGACTATAATTCATGCCTATGAGACTATTTCCTATGACTAAGATTCATGCCTATGAGACTGTTGCCTATGACTATGATTCATGACTATGAGACTATTGCCTATGACATTGAATAAGAAACTATTGTAATTAGTCGCCATGACTATTGTGGTTAGTTGCCTATAACTGTTTTAGTTAGTTTCTTATGCCTATTCCCTTAATGATGTTAGATCTCATATTTAGTATGTAACTTTGCTAGTTTATTCCCATTCACTGTTATGTACATCGAGCCTAGAGGGGCCATTATCATTGTATTTGGTTCATTATTGCATGTTTATTATTTCTTGTGCTTATCCACTATTCCTTTTGCTAGGGCCATTTCATGAGTAATTAGAGAACTTGTGGAAACATGTTATACGGGGATTGGGCGTAGCTTAATTAAGTTAATTTGGCATAGCAAATATGTTGGCATAATCTGAATTGGCTATAATAGAGAATGATTTACATGTGTACTAGTCCTGGACATAAATGGTAAACTAGAATATTAAATCTAGTTTTGACATGAACTGTAAATGAGTATATTAAGGATAAAATTGGGGGCATATATTGTATTATGAATTATGACCTTGATTTGGGCATGTAAGTTTAGGCTAAATTTATAATTAGGCAAGAAATGTCAATGAAACTTTAAGGAATGATTAAATCTGTTATATTGCCTAATCCGCTAGTTCTGTTATATTGCCTAAATTGCTAACTAGATTGAATTGCCTAATCTGCTAATTATGTTAAAATTGCCTTATCTGCTAGACCTGCTAAATCGCCTAATCTGCAAGATCTGTTATATGTTTAGTCTGTTGAATGGCGTAATCTGTTGGAACTGAAATGCAGAAATTTGAAGTATATAAAGTTGTTGGCTCGATTTAAAATTGAGCAAAACTTGTTAATAGAACCTTTAATGATTTGTTGTCACTCGTACAGAAGTTAATTTGTTAAATTAGCATGATTAGTCTGATATTAGCACAGTCTGTAAATGAATACATTGGCTAAACATGAAACAGGGCTAACTCGAGGTTAGAATGAGTTTGCGGCGTAATCCTGCCCGGAACCGCCCGGCACATCCAGTGGCCGCAAATAATAGGTTCTAATGTGATAAATTAGTCATAACGTGCTTGAAACTCGAGGTTGGACTCAGTTTGCAGCAGAAACCTGCCCGGAACCAACCGGCCTAACCAGTGGCCACAAACTGTCAGTCTAATGTGAGAGGTCTGCACGTTAATTTTTAATTGATACAAATCTGAGATAAATATGTTGTCTAAAACGTGTTGGGTGGGTAGGGTTAAACCAATTGCACTAATGAATTTAATAAACCCGTTTCGTGAATCTATAGGCCCAATTACAAAGTTAGACAAATCTGTAAATCTGTTAAATCCATATATCTGATCCGTTAGTCTGAAACTTGTCTGATTTGTGAACTAGTTGATCTGAACTCTGTATGTCTGAAATTGTAAACAAGTTAATCTGAATATTGTTAGTCTAAGGACACAAGGTTAGGAGGGAAATTACTTGTGTCATCTGTTGTTTGGGACCCATATTAGTCAGTAACCCTTTCTGGTATCAAACTTTGACCCAATAGTAGGTAGGGTCTGGGCACGCTTACTGAACTAATCATAAGCGGTTCATTCTGCTAATGGCGAGGGTTGTTGATGGTGCGTTCCAACCGGGTCATGTGCGTGCATGGATCCCGGCTTGCCTCTGAGGATGTAAGACGCCGTGATATCTGTAAATAGGTCTGTGCCAATTGGTTGTCATTTTAGGGAGTGATACACCCTACTGTGGGGCCGACACAGGGTATTTATTTATTAGGGTGCCGATCGCTTGGGGTAGGGTTTTAAGGGTACACTTAGTTCTGTTTGTTTCTATTGGTACCGTCTGTTTCTGTTGGGTGGTAGCACCTGTCTGTTTCTGCGTGGTACCCTCTGTTCGGGTGGTAAAGGCCCATTTACTAGTGTACACCTAATTCTACATTCTGTTTCCATAAGGATTAATCTGTTTCTGTTTCTGTACCTTCTGTTCGGGTGGTAAAGGCCCATTATTAACATTCTATTTCTGGCTGGGGTGGTAAAGGCCCATTACTAGCATTCTCTTCTATGGAAATTATTCTGTCCCCATTTCTGCTTCAGTTTAGACATTAGAGTGACACCTAATCCTATTATACTAGTATTAGTGCAGAGAAATGAAAAGTAATATTATTCTATTTCTTCTATTTAACCTAAATACATTGGCTGCTCTTGTTACCGTTATCTCTCATCCAGTTTTATTTGCATGCCATGATTATTATTATCTGTTCATATGCTGAAAGTCACTGGACTTGCTAGACTTTATGTCTGACCTTTCTTGTTTTCGCCCCTTTTCTTCCGTCCCCCCCCCCCCCCCCCCAGGTTTTCCAAGGAGGGAATACTTTAGCTTGATCCGGATTTCTTCTGCTTGAAGTACTTGAAGTGCGTTAAGTATGGCTTAACTTCTTGTGGCATCTTCTGTGGGGATTATGATTTTAAAGTTTTGTACTCTGATGATTTTATGAACAAGACTGATATTTATGTACTTGAGTTTTTGGTAAAGATGTAACCAAACTGATTTTTATTTTCCCGCTGTAATAAAGTTATAATTTCTCAATTATTGTTTATCTGTCTTGTAAATTTCTGTTCTGTCTACTAAAACGCTCCATCAAAGTTAAGGCATTCCCTTTGTGAGTGACCTTAACGGAGGTGGGGTGTTACATATAATGTTGCTCTTCCCGAGCAATAACCATGTATCATCAAATGAAAATCATCATATAACTCGAGTGAGTCAAATATCACAGAAGGAGCATTGCACTCCAACATAGAAAATTACAAATGTTTATGTAAATTTTTAATCTAATAATCTTCAATGTATGATCGTATAGATCAAATCACAAAATATCATCACAATATGGATCTACTAGAAATAAATATGCATGTGCAACCACATGATAATACAGATCCCCCAGAGCTTAACTCAATACTTATACATATTCAAGTTAGGCGCCTATCACTGCGACACCCCCTCCCCCCCCCCCCCGATCGAGTGTATCTTGACCCTCTTCCCCCCCCCCCCCCCCCCCGCCCCGATCAAGTGAATACGTATACATGACTCCCCTCAGTCTCAGCTTCCCCCGAAGCAAAGTACGTGCTTAACAAACACAATATGCGTCACTGACTCATAGTCAGTAACCCGAGTAGTGGTAACAATGTGTCCCATACCACACGTTCTCACTACCGGTTCACTAGCTGTTTATCAGCTTCGCAATTGAAAACATTGAAAACACCAAATCATCGAAAGCACCAAATCAGCGAAAACACCAAATCATCGAAAACACCAAATCATCATATTCAATCTAACTATACTGGAATTAACCGACTTCGTATACTTCCGTGTCCCATACCACGGAGTGTACAATGTCATTTAAAATCCAATATGTTATCTTGAAGGGTGCAACATTGTGTAGTTGATATATATGTATAATAGAATACTTGATTTCGATGCAAGTTATAAAATATTTTACTAAATCAATAGTTTTCTTTCTTGGAAAGCAATATATTTGAAGATAGGTTTTTTCTATTATTGTTTCGAGGCCACTTAGTGTAAAAACTAAAATTATAAATCTCATTTAGCCTCAAAACTATTATGAAAACTTAATTTATACATATATCAAAAACTAGTTTAAATCATGCAGTGTGTGCTCAAATCTCATAAAAACTCATCATTAAATACATAAACTCCAAATTATGCGTTAGTGGTAATTTAGGCTTCTCCGTTAATAAAGCCAGCCAAAATATAACACAAAAATTATGGCTTAAAACTAGATCAAGAAAAGCATGAAAACAATTAAGAAAATACGTCCAAATTTACGCTTAGGCATAAAAATACATCCAAAAATCAATCAGGGTTGCAACTTTCAGAATTGTTTTGAATGACCAAACAATCTTTGAATGGTCTAGAATTTTATATGCACAAACTAGAAAGGCCTGACTTTTAAAAGGGATTCACTAAATTCCAACATCGCACGAAAAAGATATAGGGCTCTAAACATGGACTTTGGATTGAGTTTCAGCGTGGGCTGAAATCACTTCCAGTCTAGCTTTGCGACCAGGCTTGAACAACCAAACGATCTCGGATTGGCCTAAAAGTTTGCAAGCATATAGACAAGCTCCCAAACTTTATAACAAAAAGAATCACTCAAAACGGATAGATAACGAAGGAGATATAGAACCCCAAAATTAGGTCTTTGCGTTGTTTTCATTTGGAAATTCAAACGCAGGTCTGAATCACGACCAAAGTTCGAAATTGAGGTCAGTTTAAAGCATACAAATGACCTCTAAATGATATGAAAATTGGTATGCACATAGTTGAAAACCTTACCTTTCCAACAAAAAAGTAATCAATGAATTCCGACTTGATATGAAAGAGTTATTGACTCTCAAAAATAGATACAAGCCATGTTTGCAGCAACAAAACGTGCACTTGCAAAATCTTATAGCCGAGCTGATTTCGCAGCAAGGATTTTAGATATCAAACGAAGTAGTTTTACACAGAAACTTTCATGTGTCTACACCACAACATATGAACTATCAATAGAAGAAAATCCGACAACATTCCTTTGTCAGATTGAAAAGAACTACATGCAAATAGCAACCCAACTCGGTCTCATTAAAACTAAACATTGACATGAAATTAAACAAACTCGAGCCACATGTAGCAATAAATATTTAAACTAGAATGTGTGAGTGTAACAACTCACCTCAACCTCACGAACTAGCATGCAAGCCTCAACTCATCATCAATTTCCCCAAAAAAACTGCATTTTTAACCTATGTTGCAACAAGGATTTGACATAGCAAACCTAACTATTTCCCTACAATTTTTTGTAAAAGATGTATATTTGAGTTAAGAATAACATATCCAAATTTCATATTTTTCTGATTTTTCTACAATTAACTATGAATTTTCTACTAACCTGCGTTCTCTGCTCTGGTTTAACCCAAAATTACATGAGAGAAGAAGACCTTTGTCCCATCAAACCTTAATAAATTGCCACAAAATTTGGTGAAGAGGTGCTATAATGTTTTGGCAAAAAATATCCAAATTTCAAATTTTTCTAGAATTAATTATGAATTTTCTACTAACCTGCGTTTCCAGCTCTGGTTTAATCCGAAATTACTTAAGAGAGGAAGACTTTTGATCCATCAAACCTTAATAAATTGGCACAAAATTTGGTGCAGAGGTGCTGGAATGTATTGGCAACAACATATCCAAATTTGAGAATTTTGATTTTTTATGGTTTTTAGAATAGCTAGGGTTTTGGGTTTGAGAGCAAGAAAAACCATTGCTTCTACCGAGAAGCTTCAGGAAGGAAAACAAGAGGGATCCAAGAATATGTATTGTTTCTCATGCAAGGGATAAAGGGTGGTAAAATTTCATTATGGCCCTTCCTCCTTGAAATAAAATAGACAAGCCAAGTATTACTATTTCACATTTGGTTTAACTTTAACATTTAAGCCCAATTGTACAATACATAAGCAAATTTAGCTATTCACACTATCACAACATTATTAAGATATTAGCATCATCTTCGCATAAACCTTAAAAAAAACTAATTAAATTGTGTTCAATACTTAAAACACGAATATACACACTATAATAAATCTCAAACACTTTAAATAATGTTGTAAATATCAATTTTGTCACAACTTACAAATATAAATATGTTGGTTTTATAATTATTTAACATGTGAACATATTTATATTTTAACAATAAGTTTACATTCCTTATTGATTTAATAAATTAAAATAATCATTTCTAATAAATATTTAACAACTATAAATGTTGATTCATGATCATTATTAATAATTATATATATTGAAATTAATCCACTTAAAACACCAATGTTGCTGTTAATATTACTAATACAACAAAAGCCACAAATTTATTTATTAACAGTCAACAAAATCAATCGTTATATGAGTTAGTCTCACAAACTCGTATCACCAACATATTATCTTAAGAATCGCAAAACATAATAAATCTGCACTTCCCGGTTACCGAAAAATCCGGGGTATTACATATAAAGCTGAGGAAAGGGAACAGTGAAGATTT
Source organism: Allium sativum (assembly GCA_030737875.1). Classification (NCBI taxonomy): domain Eukaryota; kingdom Viridiplantae; phylum Streptophyta; class Magnoliopsida; order Asparagales; family Amaryllidaceae; genus Allium; species Allium sativum. The sequence goes on from CM060926.1 coordinate 75,378,846, forward strand.
TTATAATCAGATACTGTCAGTCCTGAAACAAACATCATGCATTTTTATTGATTTCAACATCCAACATGCACCAAAGTGCACAAATGAATATAATTAGTTGATCATCATAACGAGATGGACGCGATGGTACAAAGATATCCGTGTCGTAACTCTCCTAACAAAACTTCAATTTTTAATGACGGTGCACTGTTAATTTCTACAGAAAAATCGTGATGGACCTAGAAACGTCTGAGTTTCGCGAAACAAATTATGCCGCTGATTTCAGAACGAGCAAAATATTTTATCTCATGTTGGGACATTCAGCTTTCAAAATAATTTTATTCGTTCGGTATTTGAACTGACTTGCGCTGAAGGAACGTTGTTGAACAAACTTTCGTATTTTACTATGAAATTTATTCTTATGCTATGTCTAGTTAAGCATATCTCAAATAAAAAATTGGGAATTTAATTCAAATATTAAGTTTTTAATGATAATTATGATATATCGGTTACCACTACCATAAATCGATCATATAAATCAAATTAAACGGAGCAACTGAAACTTGACGTTTTCATTATAAAACTTGCAAGATTTAATTTTACATAAAATATTATGCTTTTAAGAATCAATATTTCATTATTACTCGTTTTCATGTTAGTTTTAAAACCAAAAAAGTTCTGAAATAATGATTGATCTGATTTTGTTATTTAAATTAGACATACACATTTTATTTATATTTAAAAATCAAATATCTACCTAGTACATTCAGGATTTAGTACTAAGTCAACTAGGCATATTTTCAAAATCATAAAATACTCGATAGTTCAATCTTAATTTCAAATAAATACTCAAAACTTTTCCTCTTAAAACATACTAGGTAAGAAACTTTCCAAATATAAATATTATAAATCACTTATCTATTGTAAATTTCAAATACGAAAAATTATATCTCTCCCCCACTCATTTATTTATTATAATTTAACTCCTATCAATTATAACTAATATAAATTGGCAATTAGAAATCATATGATATTTAAAAACATAAGATATATATGGTTCCATAACATACATTATTTAAAAACATAAGATATATGTGGTTCCATAACATACATTAGACATTCACTTAAATTACAGTTCCTCAGTTCACAATTGTGCTTATAATCTATTTTAAAGTTTATTCGTTATATTCCATTTTAAGTAATTCCCAAATTATATTATCATCAAGAATATAGCCAAGTTATCATATATATATATATATATATATATATATATTGTAACACCCCATATTTTTTGTGAATATTAAAATTAACAAATTTAAGAACACTTAGTTTTTAGAACAAGAATTAGGTGAAATGGGTTAAGTCGTTGCGTTCATCTCAAATTCTGCTTGAGATAGAGTCCGAGTTTGCGTAAATCGGACTCTATATGAAGAAGTTATGAATGTTAGAAGATTTAAGTTTAAATCAGAATTAAATAAGTAATTAGTAAATCAAAATTCGGAATTCAAACCAGTAAGAAGAAGTGGGCGGGAAAATTCCGGCCAAAGGGTGTCGATCCCCTTAAGAGGTGTCACACTGGTGTCGACCCCCTAGGGGTTTCAACATAGGTGTCGACCCCCCTGCAGGGGTCGAAGCCCACTGATTGTTTTGGACAGTGACGAATTCTGAGGTGTTAGGGCTTATGTGTTGTGCTGTGATTGGTTCTCTTTGGTTTAAATGGCTCTGATGACTCCTATGTTGATTTAATGGCTCTAACTAATCCTAAACTTCTATATAATCACCGCAAACCTTAACCCCAAACCTCATAATCCTATTCTATGAAGCTGTCATGTTGTCCATCTCCATTCTAGCATAGCCTCCATCTTCTACAAACTAGAAATCAAATTAGAGAGAGAGCTTCAAATCAAAGTAAAGATTCTCCGCTTCAATCAACAAAGAAAGATTAGAATCAACGTCAACTAATTCACTTTTCTAATCCTATCACTGTAAGCACAGCTATTATTCGGATTTGAACATCTAATAGAAATCATGACTATAATGAATTGAATCTAGAACAATGCCTTATTGTGAGATAATCAATTCTGATTCATATTTAACCTTTTGTCAAATCTAAGTTACCTATGCTTATGAGACTATTGTGATTGAAACAATGGAACCTATCATGTTGTACACCACTATGCCTAATTGTGAGATAATCAATTCTGATTCATATTTATCCTTTCGTCAAATCTGAATTACCTATGCCTATGAGCTTTTTGTGATGGAACCTATCATGTTGTACACCAAATTGGTGATTCTCTTATGTTAAGTTCTATCAAATCTTTGTGCTATGATGTAACTTTCTCAGTTTGTTCATATTTATTGTTAGTATGCAATAAATCTATTGGAACCATGATTCTTGTGTTTGGTACATGCCTATTCCCTTATGCCAATTCTTATGTTCCTTCTCTCTTTCCCTTTTTGCTTATTTTATGAATACTAGGTTCATTCGAAACCTAGATTGAATCTTGTTGTACGTACGACTGAAACGCGGGAAATTGGGTATACAATAATTGAGTAATTTTGGGCATAACATGTATATTGGACATACTTTGGGTTGATTACAATTGTAGATAACTGGCGTACAAAAATCTAGATTTGGGCATATATGGTGAATAGGTAAATTGGCTAAAAGATGAACATGCCTAACACGAGGTTAGATTGAGTTGTGGTATAAGGCTGCCCAGAACCGCCCGGCATATCCAGCGACTGCAACAACATATCTAATGTGAGAGGATAGCACATTAAGCCCAAAACCCGAGGTTAGAATGAGTTTGCGGTAGAAGTCTACCCGTAACCGGCCGGCACATCCAGCAACCGCAAACAACAGTTCTAATGTGAGAGGTCAAGGCATTAATGAATGAATTAATGGTAATGAACAGAAATGCTAAGAGTGGTAGGGTTAAGTTAAAATAGGCAACACTTAACCAATACAACATGTTAATTAAACAAATGGGTGGGGTTAGGTTAAATGGAGAGCACTTAACCATTATAACATGTTGATTAGGAAACCCTAGTAACGGGGACCCATTTCAGCAGTAACTCAAATAGATGTATCATCGTACCCTGAACTAGGCAGGGTGGGGCACGATTACTGGGCTGATTATAAGCGGTCAAAATAAAGGCGGGTGGGGCGTCAGTGTAGGATCCGACGGAGTACGGGCATGCACGTACTCCGGAGTGGAAAAATCAGGCACTGGGCATCAGTAGTTATACACTGTGCATCTTGAATTGTGTCGGGTTGCCACCATGGAGATTGATACACCCCATGGTGGGACCAACACAGGTATCTACAAACAAGCGGGGCCGAATGACACATGTAATAAATGAATGCGAGTAGGAGCCGATTGATAAAGGGATCATTCTATTACGAACACATGATGCTAGTTGAAACATTTGTTAGTACGTGCAGAGAAATGGAAATGAGTGCGATAGCGTATTCAGTTTATCTTGCCTTATCTTGCCTTATGTTATCTTGTCACTATGGTATTGTCCTATATTCAGTTTATTCATGTCATGATCCTTTTTCTTGTTTACATGCTAAAAAATCACTGGACTTACCAGACTTATGTCCGACCCATTTTCTTTTGTCTTCTTTTCTTCCATTTTCCCCCCTCCCCCTAGGTCCGCAGAGAGGGAATATTTCGGCTTAGTTCAGACCTTTCCTAGCTTGAAGAGAGTAGATGTATTTATTGGATTCTCTTTTCTTGGGCTATGCCTGTGGTTACACTTTTATTGGGGATTTATGCTGCTTTAGTACTACTTTATGCTTCTTTATGTACTTTGAGTTTTTAATCAAGACGGAAGTATTATTGTAATAACTTGGTAGTTGGGTTTTGAGACAATGGTTGTAATGTTTTGACTAGACCACGCTGCTTATGAAATAATTCCATTTTTTCAGTTGTTTATATGTATGTCTTGTAAATTATCTGTATCTTTTACCTATAATGCTTCACCGAAGTTAATGCATTCCCACTTAAGTGACCTTAACGTAGGTGGGGTGTTTCACTTGGTATCGGAGCTGATGGTTACCTGATCAGATTAAAATTCTTGAAAACTATTTTTCAAAAAGAAGTTTTAAATAAGCATTTTTCAAGAAAAGTGTTGTTTTATTTTAAAGGCATATTCCCTAAAGCCATATGCATTTTCTTTCTATCCTTTGTTTTGAATCTTTCCTTTTCGTTTCAGCATGTCTGGGGATCTTAATCTTCCTGAGGGCGTATAGATACCTAGCTGGTTCAGAAGTTATCTGGAGGCTAGGGCTGATGCCGCAGGCCCAGCAGACGTTTCCCTGCCCCAGCTGCAGTCTTTCCTCCTCCTCCTCCGCGTGTGAATGCTTTCTCGAAGATACGTAGAGACTTTCGAGCTATGGGCGGAAAGAACTTTAATGGGACTGAATCATTCGTGGAAGTAAGAAACTGGCTTAAGGAAACAGAAGACTTGTTTGTTATCTTCGAAGTAGATGATAGGCAGAAGATACAATTGGTTGTATGGTTACTTAAGGACGAAGCCTCTTTGTGGTGGAAAGTTACAAACGCTGAGAGGCCGGTTGAGACTTGGGAGGATTTCAGAATGAGGTTTGAAATGAAGTTCCTCTCGCAAGCCAAACGAAGCCTACAGATGGAGAAGTTCTAAGCACTCAAACAGGGAAGCCTATCGGTTAAGGAATACGTCAATCAATTCAACCAGCTGGCTACATTCGGACTGGAGTTGGTAAACACTCCGCATAAAAAGGATCTTCGTTTCGTTAAAGGGTTGAATGAGCCACTGCACAGCCTAACTATGTCCCATATACCTATGGGTGCGCCTTATGAGAGACTAGTGGATATGGCACTGTTACTACAGGAGGAAGACAAGGATGGGAAGAAAGAGACAAAGGTGGAAGGACCTCTAGACAAGAAAGTTGAGGGATGGCAGAATAAGAAGACGGATTCCAAGAAGGTCAGGAAGTATAACAAACCCCGTGACAAGAGAAAGTGTAATTTTTGTGGCATACCTAGGCATCTGATTAAGGACTACAGGAAGAAGAAGAGGAAGATGGGTGGTTGTTTTTAATGCAGTGAGACAGGACATATGGCTAAGGATTGCCCAAAAAGGCAAGGGAAAGGGCAAAGGACTGGATCTACTTCTGGAGGGCAGATTCACGCTCTCATAGCACCTCCGCAAGAAAGAGGTAGAAATATTTTTGTTGAGAGTTTAGTTTATCTTTCTGATCATCTAGTTCGTACTCTTTTTGATTCTGGTGCATCACACTCTTTTATATCTTCTGCTTTAGTTGGATCTCTGCACCTATATACCAGTATAGTAGAGGATCCCATGGTTGTTTCAAATCCAATTGGGGGTTCGGCCTATTTGTCAATGATTTGTTTGGATTTGGAAATTTCTATACTAAGCATTGGGTTTAGATGTAATGCTTATGTCTTGGGCTTTACGGGCTATGGGTTGATTCTAGGCATGGATTGGTTATCCAGTAATGGTGCCATCCTCAATTGTGAAAAGAGAGTGGTTAAACTTATGATTCGCCTCGGTAATACTCTCGAAATTTCTTATATTCCCATGACTTCTGTTATGCTTAGCTAACTAGAATCTCTTGATGCATCTGTTGAAAACTTGCAATCTATTAGAGTAGTCCGTGAATACTCGAATGTCTTTGAAGAGGTGAAGGGTTTACCTCCAAAGCGAGAGATAGACTTCCGCATATACCTTGTTGATAATGCAAAACCCGTTGCTTTACCGGTTAGACACATGGCTCCAAGGGAAAGGAAGGAGCTTAGCAAGAAAGTTAAAGAGTTGCTCGAAAAGGGGTTCATAAGACAGAGTATTACTGAATAGGGTGCTCCAGTAGTGTTCACAACCAAAGCGGATGGTTCACTTCGCCTATGCGTGGATTATAGGGAGCTAAATAAGCTGACCAAGAAGAATAGGCACCCACTTCCAAGAATAGATGACTTGTTCGACCAGCTTGTAGGTGCATCAGTTTTCTCCCAACCAGATCTGGCCACCAGATTCCATCAGCTAAGAGTGGCTGAAGACTGCATTGATAAGACCGCGTTCAGGACCCGGATGGTTTCTTCGAATGGCTTCTAATGCCTTTCGGCTTGACAAACACACCCGCCTATTTCGTAGACTTGATGAGTAGGGTGTTTAGGGAGTTCCTTAATATGTTTGTAGTGGTCTTCGTGGACGACATTTTGATTTTCTCCAAAAGTGAGGAAGAACATGCTTTGCATTTAAGGGAAGTTATGGATACTATTCGTGCACATCAGCTAATAGCAAAATTCTCCAAATGCCATTTTTGGAGAAATGAAGTAAGGTTTCTTGGACATGTGGTGTCCAAAGAGGGCATAGCTGTGGATCCCACAAAAGTAGTCGTGGTGCAAGATTGGAAGATTCCGCGGAATGCAACCGAAGTACAAAGTTTTCTCGGGCTAGCGGGCTATTACAGAAAGTTCATTAAGGACTTTGCAAAGATCTCAGCCCCACTTACTAGGTTGATGAAGAAGAACCTAACTTTTGCATGGGATTTGGATTGCGATGTTGCTTTCCAATGATTGATAAGGGCTCTGACAACAGCCCCAGTTCTGACATTGCCTGACAGGAGTAAGATGTTTACAGTATACACAGACGCATGTGGTACAGGATTGGGCGCCGTCTTGATGCAAGAGGGAAGAGTAGTTTGTTATAGGGGAAGGAAGTTGAACTTACCTTTTCTCACAAAAAGATCTTGACTTAAGACAATAAAGGTGGATGGAGTTTCTTGCCTCATACGATTTTGAGATTGCTTATACCCCTGGCAAGGGCAATGTGGTAGCATATGCCTTGAGTAGGAAAAAGCTGACCTTAAGTCCTCTCTTTATGGAAAGGCAAAGCTTGGAATACATAGAAACCTTTGACTTTAGACCCTCTTTTGAGTTTGTACCTGGCTTGTTAGCAACACTAGAGGTGCGGCCTACGCTTTTGGACTCAATAAGAACTGCGCAACGTGAAGACCCTCAGATTGTTTATATGATGGATAAGTTAATTAGAGGTGAGACTTCTAGTCACCTCAATAGATACTTCATAGATGCCAAGGGTTGGTTGAGACGGGATGAAAGACTATGTGTCCCATAAACAAGGGATAAAGACATAAAAAGGGTTTTCTTTTGGAATGGAATGAATAAGGATGTAGCTGAATTTGTCTCTAAATGTTTGATATGCCAGCAAGTCAAGACAGACCAGAGGAAGCCTGGTGGTCTGCTTCATCCTCTAGAGGTCCCACAGTGGAAATGGGATAGCATTTCGATGGACTTTATAGATGGGTTGCCCAGGTCAAGAAGGGCCAATACTAGTTTTTGGGTAATAGTTGACAGGCTCACTAAAAGCGCTCACTTTATACCTGTTAAAAGTAGGAGGGCTGCCTCATCAATAGCATCCATTTATCTTAAAGAGGTAGTTCGACTGCATGGGATACCCTCTATCATAGTAAGTGATCGATATCCTATCTTTACGAGTGAGTTTTGGAAGAGTTTGCAAGAGGCTGTAGGCACACAGCTATGCTTAAGCACTGCCTATCACCCTCAAACCGATGGTCAGACGGAAAGGGTGAACAGAGTGTTAGAAATCTCTTGAGATTGTGCATTCTTGATTTTGGAGGAACATGGGAGGATCATCTTCCTTTGGTTGAGTTTGCCTACAACAATAGCTACCAAGCCATAGGCATGGCACCCTTTGACGCTTTATATGGAAGACCATGTCGATCGTCAAATTGTTGGTGGGAATCTACAGACAAGCTCGTACTTGGGCCTGAAATGATTAGAGAAACTTCAGAGAAGGTGGACCTGATACGAAGATGAATGAAGACCACACGAGATAGACAGAAGTCCTATGCGGATAAAAGAAGGACCGATCTTGAGTTTGAGGTTGGAGACAGGGTTTTCCTTAAAGTATCTCCTTTGAGGAATGTCCTTCGCTTAGAATCCATGGGGAAACTAGCCCCAAGGTTTGTTAGGCCATTTCCTATCATTGAGAGGATTGGGACGATGGCTTATAGAGTAGAGCTGCCCGAAAGACTGGCTGGACTTCATAATGTTTTTCATGTTTCCCATCTACGAAATTGCTTACATGAGTCTGCGGAAGTTGTGGAGCCAAGCATACTAGAGGAAGTAGAAGTGGAACGAGAAGCGACGGTGAGAAGGGTTCCAACTCTTATCTTGGGAACAGAAATTAAAAAGCTATGCAATCGTAAGTTCAAGCTAGTAAAAGTACAATGGAGTGACGTTGAAGAAGACGTGACTTGGGAGACTGAAGACAAGATACGCGCAACTTACCCTTATCTTTTTTAGGGTACATCCTTGATCTCTTTTTCCATAAGTTTACGCATGCTAGTATCTATCTTTTAAGTATATCTCCTCTGTAACGACCCGAAAATTTGCGATCTTGATTATCCGATATACAACACATATCGAACATCAAGAGTCGAAAATACCAGATGGTTAACGAAAGAAATTAGAGGGTGAGAATAGATAAGATAGAAACTTAGAATAGAAGAAGAAGAACATACAACATCAGAGTAAAACGAATCTCACAGCGGAACGAACAACATATAATAGATAACATATCCTTGAAATAAAATCAGTATATGTTTACAGTAGCATTATCAGAGTACAACACTTACAACACAACGGAAATAAACTATAGCTATATGATCCTGAAGCCTCCTGCTCCAGCTCTCCAAGTATCTGTAAATCCCGAATACTTGACTGCCCATACAAAATTGGGCACCCAAGAGTTTAGGGAAAACAAAATAAAATAAACTCCGGGTTAGTAATGGGACCGGTGTGAGTAAAACTGTTTGAACAAGTAAACGATATCTCATAAGACCACGCTGCATAATGGAACGGGTTTTTCCCTTATGAGAATCCAAAATATTTTTATATCAAAAACCTTTTGATATTATAATAATGTCTATCAACCACAATATAATAACCATCTAGCAGAATGCTTTCATCTTAAGTTCTACATATATAGTACACAATCAAAACCGCAAGCACGTAGTGGGTAATGGATTTCCAACTATGACAAGGTATGGAACCACCTCTCGCTAGTGTACCTCTAGAGAGGAATATAATGGGTTCAACAAGAACATCTTGCAACCCGACCACACCTGACCGGCCACTCATTTCGCTTGAGTGTATCGAATGTATATCACCAACGGTTGGGATCAGCAACCGTTTCCCGAATGGTACAACATCAACAATAGATTTTTAGAAGTAAATGAAACTCTAGATCATGTGATTATACAACTTAATAGGTGCGACCTACATAGCCATGCTGCCTGCCCGATTTTTGTCATTTCCCGGTTGATGAGGCTTGAGGTTATGCTTTATCATCACATCAGATTCACTTCGAATGCCACATTGTCAGATCCATCGAAAATCACCAATTGGCGTCTACAACGATACATTACGTGTTAGTTAAAGAAGTTTTCTTCTCCGCTTCCACTCTTGGTATGGTTGGAGAAATCAATGCACGTGACCTTTCTGGAAATACTCTGTCAGGCATTCATCTATACAAGTCATCCAGGAACAGGATGAACCGAAGGCACTATTTAGTACATCCAACTTAAGCACTGTTATCTAAGACTTATACAATAGCCCTTGCACTTTACTCCATCTACAATTATCTTTGGCATATATGATTTGCAACGCTTATGCCAATACAGAGTGGTTCTTTGGATAATAATCCAACCGGTCTCTCTATATTAACAATGTTAAAATGGTCAAAAACATTGATAGTCGGTGAGTTAACTATCAAAGAAAAATACGTGTGCAAAAACGATATTATTTCCAGATGGAAATTCTATCAAATCAACCATCAATCATATATATATCTATATATATATATATTCATATGTTCCTTATTTTTTATGTTTAGAAAATATAGGTTAATGCTGGAAAACATTTCCATAATTTATTTACGTATCACTATTCTTCTACAACTATCAGTCTCTGATTGTAAACTAGTATAAGAATAATTCCCTAAGTACCCATCCCGAAGGTCGAAACCAACATCAGATAGACACTTAGGAAACCATTCAATTTAACAAGTCTCTAGTCAAATTCTGATTTAGCTTAACTCCTTTTCTTAACTCCTTATACATGAACGCTTCCTTTTCTAATTCATATTTCAAATTTCAATATTTGATTACGTTTCTGATTCTATTTGGAAAACAATTCCAAATCTTCTTTACTTGGATCTAAACAGATGTTTAAATCAACATCGTGACGACAAATTAAACCACTATACTTATTTACTAAAATCACTTAACCACTTTCACTCTCGAACGTTAACCGTTTCTAAATTGAAAATTAAGTCAATCAAGTTGGGGTATAACTACCTCTCAGACCTTAACTGAACAACATTTCAAATCTCGAAATAGGGTAAGTTCATCTTTTAACCCCTTGACACTTCCTTATGAACCCTTGGTGTAACGACCCATCTTTTTGCCCGATTCTTCGCCGGTAATTAAACCAACTTAAACCGTTCAGAAAGACGAATTGTTATGGGTACATACATACATTGAACAAAAATAACAGAACTTTTCATTGAATAAACCAATATTACATCAGAGTTACATGAATATCAGAGTTACAACATAACGTATACAGCGGAAGAAAGAAAATAACTTTACTCCCATCGGAAGATTTAACACAGCGGAAGCTTCAACTCTATCGTGGACCCCAACTCTAGAAGCGCTCTAAATCCTGCTCCAACGATCTATAACTGTAAAACTAAACTACTGGCTGCCCGTGCAAAAATCATGGGCACCCAGAGTTTAGGTGAGGGAACAATAAACTCCAGGTCAGTCGTGGGACTGGTGTGAGAACTCAAAAACAGTTAGGTTCATTCTTAAAGTTGGGAACTTCACCGGATCACGCCGCTAACGCGGAACGGATTTACTCCAGGTGGATACCCGAGCATATAAATGCGCAATGTCTTTTGAAAATGAAGCTATCATAAGCTCGTCCCACATCACACAATGCAAGCGCACACCAGATGGGCGAGTTTTATCTTATGACAACCAAATATGCTTTCATATGTAAAATTCTCTTCAATACCATAATATATATATAGTGTGGAAAACATTTCGCAAGTAAATGTATTAATCCTAGACAGCATATACCCCATAATATATGTTGCCATATATATATACAATCAAAATCGTATGGCTCGCATAAGAAATTTGGATTTCCAACTTGATGATTCCTGGCACGAAAGATCAATCAGGGATACAAAACGAAGTGCCTCAACGGCTTTTTCGACCATACGCGGACACCGAATACACATCGTCAGGGCAGATCAACGGTTTTCGACCAGACATGGCCCCCCGAACATACCCAACTTCCCCAAGTTCATAAGTGGTTTCCCACTGCTGCACAGCTTCATCATCAATTCATGTATAAGTATAAAACCTAACCGCCAGTTTCTCATCAATCCGGGGTGTGAGGTTTGTCGATGTCACGTCATACGCAAAGCGATGCTTCGATAAGCCATTCTTTGATCATCACTAGCTCGACTCATAACTTGGGTATGCCGCATTGACAATTCACGACATATCACTGATTTAAATCAATGCATACCCTCTAAGTTCATATGACTTAAAGACAAGGATAATATATTGCCACAAATCCGATATACATTAACGGAAATCAGTGCTATGCGGTCAATTTCAATGTCAGGCACACCATCCATGCAAGTCCGTTCTGGGTCTGAACGGAACAACAACCCGAAAATATTTGAATATGTTCAGGTCTCATGCAACCCATACCTCGTATTGGGTGGCCTACCCAACCAAGAAATAAATCAACAATCAATCTAAACACTTCAAATATTTCCGGTCTTCATTTGTCGTTACCAAGTCTTGAATAACGTCGTATTACTACTTAGAATGGTTTTCGAACATATACTCGATCCCGGCCTTTCCAAGTAATAAGCGTACTTTAAAAATAGTAGCTATGGTTTACACAGGCCTTTCAATTCAAATCTCCTTCTAAATAGTTATCAATTCATTTACGACTCAAGATTTGAATTACTATAAATTCCATACATCTCGTTATCATCTTATCTCTTCTTTGAAATCAAAGATTTTAACTTCGCTTCAATTCCTTACTTTTAATTTTTTTTCGAATCAAAGATTTGGTTAAATCCCCAATTACGACATGAATTTCCATCATTCAATCTCATCGGTTTCAAGAATGATATTATTGAAGATACGATTCATGAAAAAACCCAAGTCAAATTGATTTTTGAATCATAAATTACACAGAAATTTATCCACTTATATTCGATATAAATTATCATAATCAACGAATAATATAATTAGAATAACGATATAATAATATCTTTCAAATTCCCCAGATAGTATACATTTACGTCATGAGGTTCATACCAAATATCGAAGATTATTTCTATCTAGCTTATTTAAATCAAGGTGAGAACCCGTATCTTACTTGAAAGGTTTATTCAATTCTTTGACATTAGATCTGGATAGAGATACCATCAACTTATCTTCAATATTAATTTTCGTATCCAACTCATATTATAAGCGGAATAACGGTGAAATACCCTTTTAAATTCCTCAGATAATAAGAGTTTTCATTTACCGAACTAATATCAAACATCCGAAGATTTATCTCCAACCATATCCAATTATTTAGTATTAAAAACCAGTATTAGTATAAATCTAAATATTTCTAATACTCTTAAACCTTTGAAAACATTCCACAAATCATTACTTATAGTTCGGAACATCGTTTACGGGTTAAAACTTCAAAATAGATTGTTTTCGAAGAAAGCGTTACAATAGCGTTCCAAAACTGTTACAAAAGTGTTACAAAACAGTTATCTTAACTATTTTGATCAAAAATATCGTTTATCTTAGCCAAAACTTAAACTTTACAATTGAAAACACCTTTTCATAATTTGTAATGATTTTACAAATTTTTCCATATTTTTAAATAATTTAAAAATAGCTGTTTATAGTTATGGGCAACAATTGTTCTTACATCGATCTTTTCCAAAACGGTTTCAAATATAACTTGAAAACTATAACCCGAAATTAAAATCTGCTTTCACTCATTTGAAAGCTCTCGTAAATAGGAATCAAACGTTTTTCGTTTCGTGGAAATCCGATTAAAATTGGAAAAGTTATAAGCATTTACATATTGCCATAATGCGACAAGCTCTAATTTTGACCAAAATAATCATTATTCTTAAATACTTCAAATTACCTTAAAAATCATTATAAACTTATATAAATCATTTAAATTGACTTTTCAAATTATTTGGATTTAAAACACAACTTTTTTTCTTCTAATTAAATCACCATTCAAATAATTTCAAATTAGATTTTTATTTAACCATCCCATCCGTCGGATCAGTTAGGGATAGCCAGGGAGAGCAGGAAACTGATTTTCCAAACCCAAGCCTAGACACTATCCTCTCTGTCATCCTAGAACGTTTTGGTGTATATTATATCATTATTATATAAAAACCATATTCAAATTAAAAATCTCATTTCGAATTTAAATTGAATTTTTTTTTTTTTTACCAAAACCAGTTTTGCATAGATATAAAGATCGTTATACAAAATCAATACATAATTTAAATTATTTTCCAACTCCTAATTCAATATTTAAAAGTTGATATTAAATTCAAAACCAAATTTTTTAAATCTTATTTAATAATTAAATAAAATCATATATATGAAGGAGAATCTAAATCGATCACCCATATATTCCACAACCACGGTGTGTTTGTGTGTGTGTGATCATACAATGCAATCATATCTATCCAAATGAACTATACGATCAAATGGATATGAATTCATTCATCACAACAACATTAAACTGTGCACAAGCGTTACAGACAATAACGCTTACTCGTGTTCAGTGTATTATCTAATTCATGAACAACCATTCAAACATCAACATCCATCACACAATCATCATCAACAAATTATAATTAATCTCAGCTAATTAAAATTAACTAATTTAAATAAAATTTAAATTAGAAGTTCTCACCTAACAGCTTTCCAAATCTTCATGGTAGGTGAGCCTAGTTGAGTGAATCGTTGGACAGTATTTCGACGCAACGTCTTCTTCACAAAAATATATATAATATAATATACACTAATCTCTCTTTATATTATAAGAGGAGGGGGAGAATGACGAACTTTGGCAAGGTGGTGGTGGAAAAGAGGAAGACTTATGCCATGGAAACCATGGCCATAAGCTTTAAGAAGAAGAGAAAGAAAAGAAATGAGAATGAATGAAAAAGTGGAAGGAAAGGGTGGTATTTATAGGAAAGGAGGAGTAAGGAGAGAGTGACACATCATAGGACAAGTGGCAATCATGCATGAAAGGGAGCATGCATAAAGACATGTGTCTTAACTCTTGTCTTAAGAAGAGAAGGTGAACTTTTGGTAGCATTTCCCTTAAATACTATGAAAACTAAAGGCAACACTTAATTCTAACGCTACTAATTCATGTTATAGTTTGACAAATGCGATCGAACGAGAAATAGTATCAACAAATCCAAACTTATTAATAATCATTCTCATTTATAATTCAAGTAAAACTTATCATATAACTTATCAAAATAAATAAAGATAATAATTATTATTCTTGTAAAATCATAAAATAAATTATCCTTTACCAAATTCATATTTTACAAATCAATATTATCAAAATCAGAAAATATCATTACTTAAACATAACTCTTATAAAAAAAAAATTCAAAATAAGTTTTCTTATAAAAATCATAATAAAAACAAAATACTTATACAAAGTTAAAATTTATATTTAAACCTAATAAAATCAATTTATATTCAGAAAATCCAAAATTATAAATAAAAATCTATATCAAACATAGTAAAAATTCTGGGATGTTACATTCACCCCCCCTTAGAAACTTTTCGTCCTCGAAAAGGAAGTCGAATAAATTTAAACTCCTTCACAAATTTTAAATTCGAATTTCTCCCTCAACATATCAGAAATGAAATGGTCAGAACAAAGGATCATATCATTCTCAGGGCACTCTATCTAATTCTCACTAAAGGTAGAGTCTAATGATATTTCTATGATCTCGTGATTACTAGGGTCGTCACGGGTCTTGTTTAAAAATCGCATCCTCTGAGTTAGACTCAAAGCTGCTATCCTACCATTAAGGAGAACTGGGATAGATATTATCTAGTACTTAGAGTTCTATGACCGTAAGAAAATTATCTTTCTAACTTACTCTTACGGAACCCATGGTTTTCTTATCAATTATAAGACTAAATGCTCAAATTAGAAATTTAAATCCAAGTTCTCAAATAAAATTTTCCCTAATCGTTCAATTATCTTGCAATATAACATCTTGGCTAAATTCAGTATTAGAAATTCTATTGCTCTCAACACAAATCAAGTTCAATTTTAGAGATAACTCAAAATACTGGTTTCAAATCTAAATTAGTTCACTTGCCCAAGGCTTTATCTGAGCAGGAAAAAGGAAGAATTCCGAAATAAAGTTGAATAATGACAATTCAGGGTGATACTCAAAATATGACAATGGGTTGAGCAAAACCCAGCGACAAGGGAAGAGATAGAATTATATTTCCGAAATACTCAATTTATTTCAAATTTTTATTTCAGTCGTTTCCAGATTAACCCATTTATAAGTTAACTTTTATACTCATTTAATATTCAAATTTTTGTTTTCATATTCACCTAATCGAACTTTAAAATTAAAAATATATAAAATCTCTTTTTCATTCTTGTTAAAATATCATGTCTTGTTTAGAAACATTTTCTTACTTAACTAGCCGTACAATCTCTTAAAACAGTTTTATTTAAAAAAATACCATCAAGCTTCCTCTGCGCACTCTGATTATGCGTATATTCAAACTAGTATTGGTAAAACATCCCAAAACATAGACTTCAAAATTTCCGGAACCAAATCCTCAAAATTAATATTTAAAAATCCAAATTTTTCTTCCATAAGTTGGATTTTATATTTCAAAGAAAGCTCATTTATTGAGGTTTTGTTACAAAATATCTTGGACAAATTAAAGTTATCGACACGGTTTCACACGGCACAAAGAGGCATACATAGATCAAGTCAAAATTCCATGTGCTCAAGTCGAATAAAGATGCATAGAAGTTCCATGCTAATTTGTGCATGAAAGGTATACATAGACCAAATCAGGTTTCATGAGCTTGGAATAGAAATTCAACATCTAATGAGCATCAATAGGTGCGAAGGTTCGAATCAAATACTTGGCCAAATGCACATGATACAAAGGTACGAATGACACTACTCAATAGCAGATGGTTGGAATTTAAATGGACAGTCTAGCCCAAGATGGGAATTCACATGCAAACAAAGATACATATTCTAACAGTTTAATCATTGGATACTCGTTAAATTTTCATAATTTTCCTCTTGAATAAATCTTACTTTAACAACTTCATTTTCTTCCTTTGTGCTTCAAGTGAATACTTGTTGAGAAATTTTCGTTTGACATACTCGTTCATGCCGGTTTCTCTTAACAAGGGAAAATATAAAACTCAATCGATTTGTTCAATACGTATCCCTTTTATCATATTAAACTTGTTGCTCAAAATTCGTATAGCTTCAGGTAGGAAAATCGGTCTTCTCCCCACATAAGACATTTACCATAATTTTATTGAATTGTATCGTCAAAATCGAAATATGGGGTGAACCGAGCTCGCTTACATGCATTTTCAAATTTTCACTTTTCAGTTCTTCAAGTGAGATTAGCTTCTAAAATATATCCTTGCGGTTTTGACAAAATAGTCTGATTTACGCTTCTAATTATCAGTTAAGTATGCATTTAACTTAACTACCTTATGTTAAATTCATTTTTTCGCATATCCCATTTCATAACATAATACATTCAATACTTCGAAAGTCGTTTGTAAAATCAATTTCACAATTGTGAGGACGTCGCAAAACATTTTCGATTGTTTATCTATACAGCTTTAAGTACTTCTTGACGTCTCGATCAGAAACATATAGTCATCCCACTTTCGAAACCCAAAAATAAGACTGATGATGATCGATCAATCACCAGAATTATCCCCAAGCGACTAAAATGTGATTCTATATCCATCTAGTATATATTGGATTTCATATATACGTTAGCTAGGCGTATATGCAAAATCCTTACATACTTGATCGTCCAACCTTGACGTCAAATAAATACTCGCAACCGTTTTTATTACACGCTGATTATCTTTCAAATCTATAGCTTTGAATTAACGATCTTCTTATCTCAATCCTTTATATATAGGCTGCAAAATATTTTGAAATTCTCATTCCAAGCTCAACGTTTCTTTTTCAATATGCTTATTAAAGCCAATTCATTAATCGCTTATTTCTCGATAACTCCGAACAGATCGACGCTGGATTTTCGAAGTTTTATCACAAAGAGCCCTTTTTATTTTGAAAGTATTTCCTTTAAAAATCTTATTTTCAAATCTTCTTCAAAATATTTTATTTCAAATAATTATTATTTTCAAAAATGATTTACTTGTACAAAAATACCTTATATAGATTTCAAAAATACGCTCTCGCAACATAATATTCCGAAATCTCATTCTAGGGCAATTCTATCCCTATCTCTAATGAGATACTATAGCTCTGATGAGTCCTATCCTTTGTTCAAAATATGTTGTACCCGATAGCTTTGTATAACCAAAGCTCTGATACCACTTGTAACGACCCATCTTTTTGCCCGATTCTTCGCCGGTAATTAAACCAACTTAAACCGTTCAGAAAGACGAATTGTTATGGGTACATACATACATTGAACAAAAATAACAGAACTTTTCATTGAATAAACCAATATTACATCAGAGTTACATGAATATCAGAGTTACAACTTAACGTATACAGCGGAAGAAAGAAAATAACTTTACTCCCATCGGAAGATTTAACACAGCGGAAGCTTCAACTCTATCGTGGACCCCAACTCTAGAAGCGCTCTAAATCCTGCTCCAACGATCTATAACTGCAAAACTAAACTACTGGCTGCCCGTGCAAAAATCATGGGCACCCAGAGTTTAGGTGAGGGAACAATAAACTCCAGGTCAGTCGTGGGACTGGTGTGAGAACTCAAAAACAGTTAGGTTCATTCTTAAAGTTGGGAACTTCACCGGATCACGCCGCTAACGCGGAACGGATTTACTCCAGGTGGATACCCGAGCATATAAATGCGCAATGTCTTTTGAAAATGAAGCTATCATAAGCTCGTCCCACATCACACAATGCAAGCGCACACCAGATGGGCGAGTTTTATCTTATGACAACCAAATATGCTTTCATATGTAAAATTCTCTTCAATACCATAATATATATATAGTGTGGAAAACATTTCGCAAGTAAATGTATTAATCCTAGACAGCATATACCCCATAATATATGTTGCCATATATATATACAATCAAAATCGTATGGCTCGCATAAGAAATTTGGATTTCCAACTTGATGATTCCTGGCACGAAAGATCAATCAGGGATACAAAAAGAAGTGCCTCAACGGCTTTTTCGACCATACGCGGACACCGAATACACATCGTCAGGGCAGATCAACGGTTTTCGACCAGACATGGCCCCCCGAACATACCCAACTTCCCCAAGTTCATAAGTGGTTTCCCACTGCTGCACAGCTTCATCATCAATTCATGTATAAGTATAAAACCTAACCGCCAGTTTCTCATCAATCCGGGGTGTGAGGTTTGTCGATGTCACGTCATACGCAAAGCGATGCTTCGATAAGCCATTCTTTGATCATCACTAGCTCGACTCATAACTTGGGTATGCCGCATTGACAATTCACGACATATCACTGATTTAAATCAATGCATACCCTCTAAGTTCATATGACTTAAAGACAAGGATAATATATTGCCACAAATCCGATATACATTAACGGAAATCAGTGCTATGCGGTCAATTTCAATGTCAGGCACACCATCCATGCAAGTCCGTTCTGGGTCTGAACGGAACAACAACCCGAAAATATTTGAATATGTTCAGGTCTCATGCAACCCATACCTCGTATTGGGTGGCCTACCCAACCAAGAAATAAATCAACAATCAATCTAAACACTTCAAATATTTCCGGTCTTCATTTGTCGTTACCAAGTCTTGAATAACGTCGTATTACTACTTAGAATGGTTTTCGAACATATACTCGATCCCGACCTTTCCAAGTAATAAGCGTACTTTAAAAATAGTAGCTATGGTTTACACAGGCCTTTCAATTCAAATCTCCTTCTAAATAGTTATCAATTCATTTACGACTCAAGATTTGAATTACTATAAATTCCATACATCTCGTTATCATCTTATCTCTTCTTTGAAATCAAAGATTTTAACTTCGCTTCAATTCCTTACTTTTAATTTTTTTCGAATCAAAGATTTGGTTAAATCCCCAATTACGACATGAATTTCCATCATTCAATCTCATCGGTTTCAAGAATGATATTATTGAAGATACGATTCATGAAAAAACCCAAGTCAAATTGATTTTTGAATCATAAATTACACAGAAATTCATCCACTTATATTCGATATAAATTATCATAATCAACGAATAATATAATTAGAATAACGATATAATAATATCTTTCAAATTCCCCAGATAGTATACATTTACGTCATGAGGTTCATACCAAATATCGAAGATTATTTCTATCTAGCTTATTTAAATCAAGGTGAGAACCCGTATCTTACTTGAAAGGTTTATTCAATTCTTTGACATTAGATCTGGATAGAGATACCATCAACTTATCTTCAATATTAATTTTCGTATCCAACTCATATTATAAGCGGAATAACGGTGAAATACCCTTTTAAATTCCTCAGATAATAAGAGTTTTCATTTACCGAACTAATATCAAACATCCGAAGATTTATCTCCAACCATATCCAATTATTTAGTATTAAAAACCAGTATTAGTATAAATCTAAATATTTCTAATACTCTTAAACCTTTGAAAACATTCCACAAATCATTACTTATAGTTCGGAACATCGTTTACGGGTTAAAACTTCAAAATAGATTGTTTTCGAAGAAAGCGTTACAATAGCGTTCCAAAACTGTTACAAAAGTGTTACAAAACAGTTATCTTAACTATTTTGATCAAAAATATCGTTTATCTTAGCCAAAACTTAAACTTTACAATTGAAAACACCTTTTCATAATTTGTAATGATTTTACAAATTTTTCCATATTTTTAAATAATTTAAAAATAGCTGTTTATAGTTATGGGCAACAATTGTTCTTACATCGATCTTTTCCAAAACGGTTTCAAATATAACTTGAAAACTATAACCCGAAATTAAAATCTGCTTTCACTCATTTGAAAGCTCTCGTAAATAGGAATCAAACGTTTTTCGTTTCGTGGAAATCCGATTAAAATTGGAAAAGTTATAAGCATTTACATATTGCCATAATGCGACAAGCTCTAATTTTGACCAAAATAATCATTATTCTTAAATACTTCAAATTACCTTAAAAATCATTATAAACTTATATAAATCATTTAAATTGACTTTTCAAATTATTTGGATTTAAAACACAACTTTTTTCTTCTAATTAAATCACCATTCAAATAATTTCAAATTAGATTTTTATTTAACCATCCCATCCGTCGGATCAGTTAGGGATAGCCAGGGAGAGCAGGAAACTGATTTTCCAAACCCAAGCCTAGACACTATCCTCTCTGTCATCCTAGAACGTTTTGGTGTATATTATATCATTATTATATAAAAACCATATTCAAATTAAAAATCTCATTTCGAATTTAAATTGATTTTTTTTTTTTTTTTACCAAAACCAGTTTTGCATAGATATAAAGATCGTTATACAAAATCAATACATAATTTAAATTATTTTCCAACTCCTAATTCAATATTTAAAAGTTGATATTAAATTCAAAACCAAATTTTTTAAATCTTATTTAATAATTAAATAAAATCATATATATGAAGGAGAATCTAAATCGATCACCCATATATTCCACAACCACGGTGTGTTTGTGTGTGTGTGATCATACAATGCAATCATATCTATCCAAATGAACTATACGATCAAATGGATATGAATTCATTCATCACAACAACATTAAACTGTGCACAAGCGTTACAGACAATAACGCTTACTCGTGTTCAGTGTATTATCTAATTCATGAACAACCATTCAAACATCAACATCCATCACACAATCATCATCAACAAATTATAATTAATCTCAGCTAATTAAAATTAACTAATTTAAATAAAATTTAAATTAGAAGTTCTCACCTAACAGCTTTCCAAATCTTCACGGTAGGTGAGCCTAGTTGAGTGAATCGTTGGACAGTATTTCGACGCAACGTCTTCTTCACAAAAATATATATAATATAATATACACTAATCTCTCTTTATATTATAAGAGGAGGGGGAGAATGACGAACTTTGGCAAGGTGGTGGTGGAAAAGAGGAAGACTTATGCCATGGAAACCATGGCCATAAGCTTTAAGAAGAAGAGAAAGAAAAGAAATGAGAATGAATGAAAAAGTGGAAGGAAAGGGTGGTATTTATAGGAAAGGAGGAGTAAGGAGAGAGTGACACATCATAGGACAAGTGGCAATCATGCATGAAAGGGAGCATGCATAAAGACATGTGTCTTAACACTTGTCTTAAGAAGAGAAGGTGAACTTTTGGTAGCATTTCCCTTAAATACTATGAAAACTAAAGGCAACACTTAATTCTAACGCTACTAATTCATGTTATAGTTTGACAAATGCGATCGAACGACAAATAGTATCAACAAATCCAAACTTATTAATAATCATTCTCATTTATAATTCAAGTAAAACTTATCATATAACTTATCAAAATAAATAAAAATAATAATTATTATTCTTGTAAAATCATAAAATAAATTATCCTTTACCAAATTCATATTTTACAAATCAATATTATCAAAATCAGAAAATATCATTACTTAAACATAAATCTTATAAAAAAAAATTTCAAAATAAGTTTTCTTATAAAAATCATAATAAAAACAAAATACTTATACAAAGTTAAAATTTATATTTAAACCTAATAAAATCAATTTATATTCAGAAAATCCAAAATTATAAATAAAAATCTATATCAAACATAGTAAAAATTCTGGGATGTTACACTTGGATTCTATTTACGAACCCCCTTCTTTTAAAAGTTTACGTGATTATAACAATGGTGTTATAATCTCCTGCATTCGAAATATATTATCTTTAATATGACTTTTGATTTCCTAACTCGAATAATATAATGACAACTAATTTATTTACCCCTATTCCGTTAACTCTCACATATAACTCTTATTTGAATAACTCCAACCTAATAACTCTTACAGGATTAACTCTTATTCGAATAAATTATATTCGATTTGCATACTTTCGAATACTTTTATTCGATAATCTCTTTCTTCGAATAAATCTTATTCGATTTAACTCCTATCGAATAACTAGATTCGATCAACTCACTTTGAATATTTCTGATTCGATTATCTCACTTCGAAAAACTCTGATTCGATTATCTCACTCGAATATTTCTGATTCGATTCACTTCTTCGAATAACTAAATTCTATTAACTCATTTCAACTCTATTCGAATAAACTAAATTCGATTAACTCCATTTGAATAACTCTAGTTCGATTTAACTCTATCCAATAACTCTAGTTCGATTTAACTCTATCGATTAACCCTAACTGATTAACTCTAACTGATTTAACTCTAACTGATTTAACTCTAACTGATTAACTCTAACTGGTTTAACTCTACGGTTTAACCTAGCTGGTTAACCCTAATGGTTTTACTCTAACTAGTTAACCCTAGCTGATTAACTCTTTGTCCTTATTTGGTTTCAAACATCGATGTTGAAATCAATTTTTACTTCTTATTGTAAGTCCTGATTCATATATCCCATTTATCCACTGATAAATAATTACTTAATTTATAAATATCATTTATAAATTAATCTACTCCATTTATCTATTTTCTCTATATATAAATCCTGACTTATATGTATATATATATATATATCTATTTATCCAAAGAAAAATATTTCCTTTATAATCTATTTATTTATAAATGCCTTTACCAATATTTCCTTTTTAATCCTATTTGTAAATGGTTTACAAATAATTCATTTTCAAATTCTATTTGCAAATGGTTTGCAAATATTTCCTTTTAGGGTTCTATTTCCAGGTATTTCCTTTATTAACCTTATTTATTTAACCTAAGTATTTCCTTTATTAATATCTTATTTATTTTCTAAATAAATATTCCTTATATCTTATCTTATTAATTTAACAAATAAATATCTCCTTTTCTTATTCTATTTATTTAACAAATAAATAAACCTTTTAATAACTTATTCTGTTTCCTAAGTCAGTATCTCTTTTATAGCTTATTTACTTAACAAATAAGTACCTCGTTTAACATCTCCTATTTATTTAACCAATAAATTTCTCATTTATAAAATCTTATGATTTTATAAATATTCCCTTTTCTTTATAAAGATTTCATTTATAAAGATTTCCCTTTTCTGTATAATTTCACATATAAAGATTTCTACATATAAATGTTTCATTTATAAATATTTCATTTATAAACATTTCATTTATAAAACCCTTTTGATTTTATAAACATTTTATTTTCAAATACCATTTGAAAATTCCCCATTTTTCACATCCCGGTATGTTATGGTGTTTAACATATCAAGTCATGATGTCAAATATCGTCCATACATATATAATCAACAGCAGATTATAAACCACGTTATATATCACAATATATGAAAATAATAAAATAGCTATTGAGGAATCTAGTCAGATTCCTCCAACCTGTTTCCCTACATCCACAGATGTTACACAATAAAATCAACACCACTTTCAGTTCCATATGATATATTCTGTTAAACAGAATCAATGTCGAAATTCAACTAATTGACTAGAAGTTCAATCAAACAGTCAACACACAGTCAATCAGACAATTTTTAATAGTTCTAAAAATACTACATGAAAGTATAAACTGTTCAGAGTTAGTGAGATTTACTCACTTTGGCAGTTCATCGTTAAAGAACGATAAACTGTTTGTTTGATTTGAATCAAAAAAATTATTTCACCATAAATTCAAACGAGTTCCAATCCACTAACAGTCAGTTCCATTGTGGAGCTCTCATCCATACGGTCCTAACGGATCCAACCGTTCGAAATTCTGATATAGTATCGTAAAGTTATAACATTAATAAGGTTTACATAATTAAATAAAACCAAACTTGAATTCTATTTTAAGAAATTGGGCCTTAACCTTTCTATTAAATCCCCGGCCCATCAACCCGTCTTCCCCAACTGGTACCCACTCCATCGTTTGCTCTAGGAAAAATCACGCACCAGTCCTCCCATTACCACTTCTGTCACCGATCCAAACACCTTCACCCTTTCACCGAAATCCAAACCGAACTCACCAACATACTTCTCTTCGAACCCACTTTCTCCACGTATACCTTCCGTTCAACTCGCGTCCACCCTGGGAAGTGCGACATCGAGCAACTCAGCTCGGCTACAGGGAAAGTCATCGTGATTTTTTTTTTTCTAAATCCAAAAAAAATCATAACCGATAATACTTAATGCCGTAAATTCCATCGCAACCTCAAATTTGATTATTACTACTTCAGTTGACCAGTATTTCCAACCCTAGCACCATCAGGCTCACTCTGGAAAACTCGAGAGCGCCCAGCACTGATTGCACCCTTTCAAGTAGATACCAGAACGAAGAGAATCTCACCACGATTCCATAAATGATTATTTCCGATTTTATAGATTTTCTTTTGAATTGTTGAGTGGGTTGGTTTGGTTTTGTGGAAGAACAGGCGACGGCGGATTTTATTTTGGCCACCGAGACAATGGATTTAGGTTTAGAGAAGGGTGCCAGTATTTATAAGGGGTTTAGATATTTTCACATTTATGATTTCATTGATTTATAACCACCCATTTACTCCGGTCATCTTTTAAAAATTCCTATTATCACCCATGATACCCAAAAATCATGAAAATTTACATGCAGCAAGAGTTCGACATTACGGTCCGAACGAAATTGGTTTCGTTGAATTCCGACTCTGTATGCTCACACAGCGTATTTTTAATCGTCAAAATATTGACTGTTTTTCACTCTAAAAATACGTACGGCCACACAATGACTCTAAAAATCACGAAGCTGGAAATCTAACAACTATTTGAAATTGCGGATCCAACAAAATTAGTTTCGTCGAATTCCGACTTCGTTTGCAAAACTGGCTATTTTTAAACCCTAAATAACCCATTTAAATATATAAATATATTTAAATATAATTAAAGTTAATATTTAAAAATAAATATTAACGTCTATATTCACAGTGGAACACCATACAGCTCTAGAATATTCCTATATGAATTTCAAGCTCGATATTTCATCATCAGTGTTATATCGATATTCGATTTATATTTAAACCCTTTTCTAAAATATAAATAATTCCTTCATAAATTATAAAGGAATTCCATAGCGACTTTTCTAAAATTTGATTTGACATAAATCAAAATCTACACGACAAAATCCTGATTTTTTTTCTTCCACTAGAAAAATATACTTCACCGCCTCCTAACGTTTCTTGTTTCACAGAAATCCGATTTAAAACGGCTTCTGTATATTCGTTTGAAGTTCGAATCGCCAATTTACGAACTACAGCGCCATTTCGAGCTCGATTATAATTATATTACAATTTATACGCTCAACCATCGTTAATTAAATATATTCGTTATTATAATTCAACTCTAAACTGAATTATATATTTTGAATTTGCCCAATTCACACTATATCGTCATTTCAGCCAATTCAGATTATTTCAGATTAAATATATTATTATATTATTATTTAAATTAGATATTCATTCTTATTTAATTCAACGACCACCTCTAAATCTCTATCTTACATAATTAAATAAATTAATTATTATACCGCTGAAAATGCGGGTCATTACATTCTTCCCCACTTAAAATAATTTCGTCCTCGAAATTGCTAAGGTAGAAAACAAACCCTATTGACTAGTTAGAACTTATCCGTTCACTTCTTATGTTCAGTTTCAGCTGAACTAATTTTAATTTCAATTAAATTATTAATTTATACTTATCAACGAAAATTTTCAAAAATCCTGAAAATTTTCTAATGCTTTAACTTTTCGAAAAATTTCGCCATAACCTCCTTTGTACCGACCAATACGTCAAACCACAACTCGCCTTTCTGGGCCTTCTCCAACCCAAAAGAAAATCAAACTGCCAAGTGGCTTGCCAATTTGGCTCATAAATCTCATGCTTATATCAAATATAAACTTGTACCTTTTTGTTGGGCATATCATTATATCTTTTCCATCTACTACAATTTCAGCATATCCCAATGTCATCCCAATCAAACTCCAATCACTTTTATCTCCAACACAACCATTCGCTTATATCCAAGCCAACTATCATTTCAAACTCGAGTTTCATTCTCGATTCCCAACTCTTAACTTGGTTACCAAATTACACTTCAAATTCGAATCTCCCTAATCCAATTTGTCTCGATATCATTCAAATTCAATTTCAGTTACCCCTTAACTGACTTTAATTTAATTCCAACTGGCTTTCCCAAATTTCTGTTCAAATTTGGTTTTAAATAAAACAATATTTCCCTCGGAATTTTTTAATCACTTAGCTTTTCAAAAACCAAATATTCCTTTTCGGATTTCAACAACTTGTTTTTCTCATAACAAATTCAAAAACAAAACCTTTGGTAGTAATACGTCACTTACCACTCGAAAATGAACACCGATGATGTCATGATCATCATCGGAATCTATTTTCCAACTATCGAAGTGAGTTAAATACTATATCACTTTTAAAACTCATATTTAAACATTTCCATTTTGAAATCAATTCAAAATATCATTCAAAACAATTTAAAATCTCCCAGGATTTTAAAATTTACATATATTTAATTCAAATCTATTTACAAACTCTATTCCAAATTTCTAGGGTTTCAATTTCAATTCTGATTTAAATTTTGGATTTAATTCAATTCATTATACTTATTTGAATTCTGATTGGTTATTTACATAACCATTTCACATTTTTTATATTCTTATTCGATTATAATATCAACCAATATATCCAATATATATCAAAATATACTTTGGGTAAAATTATTTTCATTTACCCTCTTTCAAAACATATCGTGCCGACCCATCGTATTCGAGTGTTTAGAAACCCCTATCGATATTGTGGTGCCCCACCATTGACTAGAATCCATAAACAACTCAACTAATAAATCTACCCAATATAAAACAAATTTTTATATCAAATAACAAATACGTTCACTCGTATATATACACTCAACTCAATCTAGGGTATTACTAACCCCATCTCTACCGAGTCACGCCACAGAGCCAAGGTAATAACTAAACCTTATGCTCTGATACCAACTGTAACGACCCGAAAATTTGCGATCTTGATTATCCGATATACAACACATATCGAACATCAAGTGTCGAAAATACCAGATAGTTAACGAAAGAAATTAGAGGGTGAGAATAGATAAGATAGAAACTTAGAATAGAAGAAGAAGAAGAACATACAACATCATAGTAACATGAATCTCACAGCGGAACGAACAACATATAATAGATAACATATCCTTGAAATAAAATCAGTATATGTTTACAGTAGCATTATCAGAGTACAACACTTACAACACAGCGGAAATAAACTATAGCTATATGATCCTGAAGCCTCCCGCTCCAGCTCTCCAAGTATCTGTAAATCCCGACTACTTGACTGCCCGTACAAAATTGGGCACCCAAGAGTTTAGGGAAAACAAAACAAAATAAACTCCGGCTCAGTCATGGGACTGGTGTGAGTAAAACAGTTTAAAACAGTTTGAACAAGTAAATGATATCTCATAAGACCACGCCGTATAACGGAACGGGTTTTTCCCTTATGAGAATCCAAAATATCTTTATATCAAAAACCTTTAGATATTATAATAATGTCTATCAACCACAATATAATAACCATCTAGCAGAAACGCTTTCAATTTACGTTCTACATATATAGTATACAATCAAAACCGCAAGCACGTATTGGGTAATGGATTTCCAACTATGACACGGTATGGAACCACCTCTCGCTAGTGTACCTCTAGAGAGGAATACACTGGGTTCAACAAGAACATCTTGCAATCCGGCCACACATGACCTACCACTCATTTCGCTTGAGTATGTCGAATGTATATCACCAACGGTTGGGATCAGCAACCGTTTCCCGAATGGTACAGCATCAACAATAGATTTTTATAAGTAAATGAAACTCTAGATCAGGTGATTATACACAATAATGGGTGCGACCTACATAGCCATGCTGCCTGCCCGATTTTTGTCATATCCCGGTTGATGAGGCTTGAGGTTACGCTTTCTCATCACATCAGATTCACTCCGAATGCCACATTGTCAGATCCATCGAAAATCACTAATTGGCGTCTACAACAGTACATTACATGTTAGCTAAAGAAGTTTCCTTCTCCACTTCCACTCTTGTACGGTTGGAGAAATCAATGTACGTGACCTTTCTGGAAATACTTTGTCAGACATTCATCCGTACAAGTCATCCAGGAACAAGATGAACCGAAGGCACTATTCAGTACATCCATCTTAGGCACTGTTATCTAAGACTTATACAACATCTCTTGCACTTTACTCCGTCTTCAATTATCTTTGGAATATATGATTCGCAACGCTTATGCCAATACAAAGTGGTTCTTTGGATAATAATCCAATCGGTCTCTCCATATTAACAACGTTAAAATGGTCAAAAACTTCGATAGTCAGTGAGTTAACTATCAAAGAAAAATACATGTGCAAACAACGATATTATTTCCAGATGGAAATTCTATCAAATCAACCATCAATCATATATATCTATATCTATATCTATATATATATATATATATATATATATATATATCATATGTTCCTTATTTTCTATGTTTAGAAAATATACGTTAACGCCAGAAAACATTTCCATAAATTATTTACATCTCACTATTCTTCTACAACTATCAGTCTCTGATTGTAAACTAGTATAAGAATAATTCCCTAAGTACCAATCTCGAAGGTCGAAACCAACATCAGATAGACACTTAGTAAACGATTCAACTAAACAAGTCTTCAGTCAAATTCTGATTTAGCTTAACTCCATTTCTTAAATCCTTATACATGAACACTTCCTTTCTAATTCATATTTCAAATTCAAATATTTAATTACGTTTCTGATTCTATTTGGAAAACATTTCCAAATCTTCTTTACTTGGATTTAAACAAATGTTTAAATCAACATCGTGATGACAACTCAAACAACTATACTTATTTACTAAAATCACTTTACCACTTCCACTCTCGAACCTTAACCATTTCTAAATTGAAAACGAACTCAATCAAGTTGGGGTATAACTACCTCTTAGACCTTAACTGAAAAACATTTCAAATCTCGAAATATGGTAAGTTCATCTTTTAACCCCTTGACACTTCCTTACGAACCCTCAGATTCTATTTACGAACCCCTTCTTTTACAAGTTTATGTGATTATAACAATGGTGTTATAATATCCAGCATCTGAAATATATTATCTTTAATATGACTTTTGATTTCCTAACTCGAATAATATAATGACAACTAATTTATTTACTCCTATTCGGTTAACTCGAATCTATAACTCTTATTTGAATAACTCCAACCTAATAACTCTTACTAGATTAACTCTTATTCGAATAACTTATATTCGATTTGCTTACTTTCGAATACTTACATTCAATAATCTCTTTCTTCGAATAAATCTTGTTCGATTTAACTCCTTTCGAATAACTAGATTCGATCAACTCACTTCGAATATTTCTGATTCCATTATCTGACTTCGAATATCTCTGATTCGATTATCTCACTCGAATATTTCTGATTCGATTCACTTCTTAGAATAACTAAATTCGATTAACACATTTCAACTATATTCGAATAAACTAAATTCGATTAACTCCATTTGAATAACTCTAGTTCGATTTAACTCTATTCAATAACTCTAGTTCGATTTAACTCTATCGATTAACTCTAACTGATTAACTCTAACTGATTTAACTCTAACTGATTTAACTCTAACTAATTAACTCTTACTAGTTTAACTCTACGGTTTAACCTAGCTAGTTAACCCTAATGGTTTTACTCTAACTGGTTAACCCTAACTGATTAACTCTTTGTCCTTATTTGGTGTCAAACATCGATGTTAAAATCGATTTTTACTTCTTATTATAAGTCCTGATTCGTATATCCCATTTATCCACTGATAAATAATTACTTAATTTATAAATATCATTAATAAATTAATCTACTCCAGTTATCTGTTTTCTCCATATATAAGTCATGACTTACATATATATATATATATATATATATATATATATCCAAAGATAAATATTTCCTTTATAATCTATTTATTTCTAAATGCGTTTACCAATATTTCCTTTTTAATCCTATTTGTAAATGGTTTACAAATATTTCCTTTTCAAATTCTATTTGCAAATGGTTTGCAAATATTTCCTTTTAGGGTTCTATTTCCAAGTATTTCCTTTATTAACCTTATTTATTTATCCTAAGTATTTCCTTTATTAATATCTCATTTATTTTCTAAATAAATATTCCTTACATCTTATCTTATTTATTTAACAAATAAATATCTCCTTTTCTTATTCTATTTATTTAACAAATACATAATCCTTTTAATAACTTATTCTGTTTCCTTAGTCAGTATCTCTTTTATAGCTTATTTACTTAACAAATAAGTATCTCGTTTAACATCTCCTATTTATTTAACCAATAAGTATCTCATTTATAAAATCTTATGATTTTATAAATATTCCCTTTTCTTTATAAATATTTCATCTATAAAGATTTCCCTTTTCTATATAATTTCACCTATAAAGATTTCTATTTATAAATACTTCATTTATAAATATTTCTTTTATAAACATTTCATTTATAAAACCCTTTTGATTTTATAAATATTTTATTTTCAAATACCATTTGAAAATTTCCCTTTTTTCACATCCCGGTATGTTATGGTGTTTAGAATATCAAGTGATGATGTCAAATATTGTCCATACATATATAATCAACAACAGATTATAAACCACATCATATATCACAATATATGAAAACAATAAAATAGCTGTAGAGGAATCCAGTCGGATTCCTCCAACCTGTTTCCCTACATCCACAGAAGTTACACAATAAAATCAACATCACTTTCAGTTCCATATGATATACTCTGTTAAACAGAATCAATGTCGAAATTCAACTAACTGACTAGCAGTTCAATCAAACAGTTAACACACAGTCAATCAGACAACTTTTAACAGTTCTAAAAATACTACATGAAAATATAAACTGTTCAGAGTTAGTGAGATTTACTAACTTTGGCAGTTCATCGTTAAAGAACGATAAACTGTTTGTTTGATTTGAATCAAACAATTTATTTCGCCATAAATTCAAACGAGTTCCAATCCACTCGCAGTCAGTTCCATTGTGGAGCTCTCGTCTATACGGTCCTAACGGATCCAACCGTTCGAAATTCTGATATGGTATGGTAAAGTTATAACATTAATAATGTTTACATAATTAAATAAAACCAAACTTGAATTCTATTTTAAGAAATTGGGCCTTAACCTTTCTATTAAATCCCCGGCCCATCAACCCGTCTTCCCCAACTGGTACCTGCTCCATCATTTGCTCCAGGAAAAATCACGCACCAGTCCTCCCATTACCACTTCCTTCACCGATCCAAACACCATCACCCTTCCACCGAAATCCAAACCAAACTCACCGACATACTTCTCTTCGAACCCACTTTCTCCACATACACCTTTCGTTCAACTCGCATCCACCCTAGGAAGTGCGACATCGATCAACTGAGCTCGGCTACAGGCAGAGTCATCGAGGATTTTTATTTTTTTAAGATCCAAAAAAAATCAAAACCGATACTAGTTCATGCCATAAATTCCATCGCAACCTCCAATTTGATTATTACTGCTTCAATTGCCCGGTATTTCCAACCCTAGCACCATCAAGCTCACGTTGGAAAAATCGAGAGCACCCAGCACTGATCGCACCCCTTCAAGTAGATACCAGAACGAAGAGAAACTCACCACGATTCCATAAATGATTGTTTCCAATTTTATAGATTTTCTTTTAAATTGTTGAATGGGTCGGTTTGGTTTTGTGGAAGAACATGTGACAGTGGATTTTCTTTTGACCACCGAGACAATGGATTTAGGTTTAGAGAAGGGTGCCGGTATTTATAAGGGATTTAGATATTTTCACATTGATGATTTCATTGATTTATAACCACCCATTTACTCTGGTCGTCTTTTAAAAATTCCTATGATCACCCATGATTCCCAAAAATCATGAAAATTTACATGCAGCAAGAGTTCAAAATTACGGTCCCAACGAAACAAGTTTTGTCGAATTCTGACTCCGTATGCTCACACAGAGTATTTTTAATCATC
The DNA here is from genome assembly GCA_030737875.1 of Allium sativum. NCBI lineage: Eukaryota > Viridiplantae > Streptophyta > Magnoliopsida > Asparagales > Amaryllidaceae > Allium > Allium sativum. Next base: position 75,411,563 of record CM060926.1, read on the forward strand.
AAAATACTAATTGTTTTTCACTCTAAAAATCCGTACAGCCACACATTGACTCTAAAAATCACGAAGCTGGAAATCTAACAACTATTTGACATTGCGGATCCAACAAAATTAGTTTCGTCGAATTCCGACTTCGTTTGCAAAAGTGGCTATTTTTAAAGCCCTAAATAACCCATTTAAATATATAAATATATTTAAATATAATTAAAGTTAATATTTAAAAATAAATATTATCGTCTATATTCACAGTAGAACACCATCCAGCTCTAGAATATTCCTATATGAATTTCTAGCTCAATATTTCATCATCAAAGTTATATCGATATTCGATTTATATTAAAACCCTTTTTTAAAATATAAATAGTTCCTTTATAAATTATAAAGGAATTCCATATCTAATTTGAAACATCCTCGATCCTATTCTTGATCCTTAAGTAGAAACCAATGGATGTAAACGTGTATTTGAAACACGTTATGATTGATGGTTGCAAATGGTTGCAAGTGGTTGCTAGTGGTTGCTCGTGGATGCATATACACACACATTTGGTACTAGATCGGCTCAGTCACTTTCGTATTGCATATGCATATATGTATTTGTATATGGATTGAAACTTGATGTGTTATCATATGGATGTTGCATTTGTATGAATGATTGTGCACTCATGTAGAAGATATAAAGTTAGGAATAATTGCATACATGATGGACTCATGGCACTGACATAATTCGCATTAAGGAGGTCAACTGAATCAGTAGACCGCCTAATTTTGCATTAGATAAGGACATATACACACACTATGCATATAATCATGAAAACATTAGAAATATTTTTAAGGACAATGGATGCCTGTGATTGATGGTTGAGTAGATGGATGTTGTATGATAGGATACATTCTTCTTAACTTAGAGATTTCGGGGACGAAATCCTTTAAAGAGGGGAGAATGTAACACCCCATATTTTCTGTGAATATTAAAATTAAAAAATTTAATAACATTTAATTTTGGAAGAAGAATTAGGTGAAATGGCTTACGCCATTGCGTTCGTCTTGGAATTCTGCTTGAGATAGAGTCCGAGTTTACATAAATCGGACTCCGTATGAAGATGTTATGGAGGTTAGAAGATTTAAGTTTAAATCAGAATTAAATAAATAATTAGTAAATTAAAATTCGGAATTCAAACCAGCAAGAAGAAGTGGGCGGGAAAATTCCCGCCAGAGGGTGTCGACCCCCTTAAGGGGTGTCAACACTAATGTCGACCCCCCTAGTGGTGTCGACCCCCCCCTGCAGGGGTCGAACCCACTGATTGTTCTGGACAGTGACGAATTCTGAGGTGTTAGGGCTTATGTGTCGCGCTATGATTGGCTCTCTTTGGTCTGAATGGCTCTGATGACTCCCATGTTGATCTAATAGCTCTAATTAATCCTAAACTTCTATACAATCACCTCAAACCTTAACCCAAAACCTCATAATCCAATTCTATGAAGTTGTCATGCTGTCCATCTCCATTCTAGCATAGCCTCCATCTTCTCCAAAAATCAAATTAGAGAGAGCTTTAAATCAAAGTAAAGATTCTCCGCTTCAATCAACAAAGTAAGATTAGAATCAACGTCAACTAATTCACTTTTCTAATCCTATCACTGTAAGCACAATTATTTTTCAGATTTGAACATTTAATAGGAATCATGACTGTAATGAATCGAATCTAGAACTATGCATAATTGCGAGATAATCAATTATGATTCATATTTATCCTTTTGTCAAATCTGAATTACCTATGCTTATGAGACTTCTGTGATTGAAACAATGGAACCTATCATGTTGTACACCACTATGCCTAATTTTTAGATAATCAATTCTGATTCATATTTATCCTTTTTTCAAATCTGAATTACATATGCCTATAAGACTGTTGTGATGGAACCTATCATGTTGTACACCAAATTGATGATTCTCTTATGTTAAGTTCTATCAAATCTTTGTGCTTATGATGTTAGTTGCTCAATTTGTTCATATTTATTGTTAGTATGCAAAAAATCTATTGGAATCACGATTCTTATGTTTAGTACAAGCCTATTCTCTTATGCCAATTCTTGTGTTCCTTCTCTTTTTCCTTTTTTGCTTATTTTATGAATACTAGGTTCATTCGGAACCTAGATTGAATCTTGTTGTACATATGATTGAAACGCGGGGAATTGGGTATAACTTAGTTGAGTAATTTTGAGCATAACATGTATATTGGACATAACTTAGGTTGATTACAATTGTGGATAATTGGAATACAAAAAAAAAATCTAGATTTGGGCATATATGGTAAATATGTAAATTGGCTAAAAGATGAACATGCCTAACACGAGGTTAGATTGAGTTGCGGTGTAAGGCTGCCCGGAACCGCCCGGCACATCCAGCGACCGCAACAACAGATCTAATGTGAGAGGTTAGCGCATTAAGCCCAAAACCAGAGGTTAGAATGAGTTTGCAGTAGAAGTCTGCCCGGAACCGGCCGGCACATCCAGCAACCGCAAACAACAGTTCTAATGTGAGAGGTTAAGGCATTAATGAATGAATTAATGATAATGAACAGACATGCTAAGAATGGTAGGGTTAAGTTAAAATAAGCAACACTTAACCAATACAACATGTTAATTAAACAGATGGGTGGGGTTAGGCTAAATGGAGAACACTTAACCATTATAACATGTTGATTAGGAAACCCTAGTAATGGGGACCCATTTCAGGAGTAACCCACATAGATGTATCATGGTACCCTGAACTAGGCAGGGTAGGGAATGATTACTGGGCTGATTATAAGCAGTCAAAATAGCGGTAGGTGTTGCGTCAGTGTAGGTACCGACGGAGTACGGGCGTGCACGTACTTCAGAGTGGAAAAACAAGGCACTGGGTATCATTAGTTTTACACTGTGCATCTTGAATTGTGTCGGGTTGCCACCATAGGGATTGATACACCCCATGGTGGGACTAGAACAGGTACCCACAAACAAGCGGGCCAAATGACACAAGTAATAAATGCATGCGAGTAGGAGCCGATTGATAAAGGGATCATTTTATTACGAACACATGATGCTAGTTGAAACATTTGTTAGTAGGTGCAGAAAAATGGAAATGAGTACGATAGCATATTCAGTTTATCTTGCCTTATGTTATCTTGTCACTATGGTATTGTCCTATATTCAGTTTATTCATGTCATGGTCCTTTTTCTTGTTTACATGCTGAAAAATCACTGGACTTACCAGACTTATGTCTGACCCGTTTTCTTTCGTCTTCTTTTCTTCCATTCGCCCCTCCCTCAGGTCCGCAGGGAGGGAATATTTCAACTTAGTTCAGACATTTTCCCGCTTGAAGAGAGTAGATGTATTGCTTGGATTCTCTTTTCTTGGGCTATGGCTATGGTCACACTTTTATTGGGGATTTATGTCACTTTACTACTAGTTTATGCTTCTTTATGTACTTTTAGTTTTTAATCAAGACAGAAGTTTTATTGTAATAACTTGGTAGTTGGGTTTTGAGACAATGATTGTAATGTTTTGACTAGACCACACTGCTTATGAAATAATTCCAGTTTTTCCGCTGTTTATATGTCTGTCTTGTAAATTATCTGTATCTTTTACCTATAATGCTTCACCGAAGTTAATACATTTCCTTTTGAGTGACCTTAACGGAGGTGGGGTATTTGATATATATATATATATATATATATATATATATATGAGTACACAAATTCAGTTTATATTCAGTTCAATCTTCTTAAGTTAATATTCATATCAATATTATTCCTATCATTTTAATATTACAAAATTTAAATTACATTTATTTCCACATTTACTAACTTCAAAATTTATTTCTAAATGATTAAACTTCAGTTTGAAATGAACAGTTGTTAGTTTTGATTAACTTTGCAACATATCATAAGAATTACGATTTGCGTAAATTATACTTACAAAGTCCATTTAATTTTATTGCATATTTTATAACCGTTATTCTTATGCAAATTTTATTTCCACATAAATCAAAGGTTATTATTTCATAAACATATTCTTAACTTCAGATTATTGTTCTTGTTCCATTTACTTGACTCAAGTTAATACTTTATACATATTTGACTTAGGATCAAATTACAATTCCAAAATATCATGTTTATGAAATATAATTAATATTATATTTACAAGGTAATCATTATTATTGTTTCAAAACTATTTCACAGGGAATTATAAATTCAATAACTCCATTCATTTATAATCATCCATCCTAAAAACTCTATTTGTATAGGTTTTCTAAATACATCATCTTTTAAGTTCATATATTATACTCCAAATAATTTCTTCAACAATTAACAAACTAAGTGATTTTTACCTTAGTTATTAACACATTCATATTCTATAAAAATTCTTAATATGTTTACATTTAAAAATATCATTTATAAATACAGTTAGTTCAAAGATAAGTCTAGAACACGAGCTAGAAGCTGAATTACCTAAAGAACCTACTCAATGGGCATCTACAAAGGATGAACACCCAAATAAGATAGAGAATATTTAGGATTTCTAAAGCTGTCAATTCTAAATTTCCTAAGATGAATTTAGAACAAGAATCGAGATTTAACTACGAAATTCCAATCGAAGGGAAACCTAACTTAAGATACGGATTCAAAAGAAACAAAAATCTAGGACAAAGCTGAATTTTGAAGCAAACTTTTATATATAAAATTATTTTAAAATCATTTAAAACCATTTTCTATTTTAAAAATATGCTCTGTCATGAATTGTTCTTAGACTGATTCTACACATTTTAGGTAATTGCTACCCTATTTCTAATGAGTTTTAACCATGTAAACTAATATAAAACCAAAACTCTGATAACAACTGTAACGACCCGCCTTTTCGAGCTTTTCAAGTCGATAATAAAACCAACTCAAATCGTTCGAAATGGCAGATTTTTATTTTTATGGCTTTAAATATAAAAATCATCACAGAATCACAGATACAGAAAGCAAAATATCTCGTAGTAGAATAAAATAAAATACAATAGTAGTTCATGAAGCTACCATATACAAAATCTCAAAATAGTACATAATATCAGAGTTACAAATTAAGCACATCAAAAGTTTAATACAGAGTAATACATAAGAATCTGACTAAAATAAACCAATAATAGAAACAGATAAATAGATAGAGATACGATCTTTAACAAACCTCCGGCTCCAAAAGGTGAAATCTCAAACTGTAAAACTCGATCTGACCCATGAAAAATAAAAAACAGAACACTTTGATCGAGACTAACATTCCCATGAAAATGAATCGACTCAAGTGAATTATTGAAGAAAAATGCACTAGTAACTTAATTAAAGGATGTTTAGGATTCCCATTCTCTAAGGATCCGTGAAACTATATACATATAATAAAATACACAATTATAATGGTGTCTACATTAAATATACTATTGAAAATAGCATAAGCAGAATTATATTTTTACCCTTACACCGTTTATAAACATTGTTGTCCATACAATACAGTAAACTCCACCAAACCGGTGGGCTATCAGGGAGTACTCGATAGGTACAATGCAAATCAAAATCATAGTAGTCTCGATCAGGATAATATGATAAGGCACTCGAGGCAATACTCATGGCAGAATTCTACCAATTACAATCCTGGACCAATGGTAACACATAACAGCTATTATCGCCCACCTCGAACAACACTCTGATAATAAAGGGTGACCACCAATCAAATCACAAAGTAATAGATATGGTTCGAAGGAATATGTTAGAGGGAGCGATGCCACTTAATCGTGGTTTAGCTCCTATTTTAGTCATTTTAATTATGACCCGTAGGTCAAGGATATCCAACATTGTTCTCTCACTTTGTTCCAGTAGCATTCACCATATCCTTCCTTCTTTATTATGGATTCTCCACTACCTATATAGATGTTAAAGTGGTTCCCAGTATTGGCAGAGAGTATGCCAATATCTGACCCTAGTCTCTTTAACAATCAGACGCTTATTTCACACCATGGTCATTAAATTTTAAAATCATATTCAAGTGTTATAAATGAATTCTACTTCAAGCATTGATTTCTGAATAGCCATTTACATAGACAACTAAGTATTAGATTCAGTTCAAATTCCAATTTCATGTTATCGAACGGTTCATTATCAAATTAATATTTCGATTTAGATTTTTACTTCATGAATATCATTATTGCTTAAAATCGTTAACGTAAACCAGTTGGTACATAATAGCTCAAACGGGGAATAAACTATATTTAAAATGGTAAATTTTATGTTAAAAATGCTTAAATTTAAACTAGCTAAGTGTATATAAAAATTAAATTAAGTATAAAATAGTTTTATATAAGGATTTTTATTAAAATAGTTATAATAGGTAAAAATATAGATAATAGTTTATCAAAAATAGTTATACAATTTAATAAATAAAATAGTTGAAATATATGAAAATAATTAGTAAGACAGATTTATTTTAAGTAGAAGTTTTGATATAAATAGTAATATAAAACAATTTAAATATAATAATCCCACCCGAACCAAATTTCCAGATTTCAAATTTGATTTATCATTTAAAACAGATTTCAAGTTCCATTCAAATCAAATTAACTTAAATTCATAAATTCAATTTAAATTCATAAATTCAATTTAAATTCATAAATTCATTTTTATTGACTAACGGTCTGTACATAATTTTCTAACTTATGGTCAAGTGAATCAGGTATGTATCATTTCAACTTGTTTAATTAAATTTCCAGGTATATATCAATTCAACCCATATCCCAATTAAATATCAAATGATAAAGTGATTCCAGTATATATCATTTCAACCCATAGTGATTTTAAAAAATATACGGGAACTTGCAGTGTGAGAGCAACAAAAATAAACGTTTCCAAACATACATATACGAACATATATCACTTATGCATATTCTTGTGATATATCGTGTGTCAATAATGCGTGTCATATATGCACAATATACATGTCATATAATACGATTTCTACAAGTAATCCTAACATTTCAATTAATCAATTCATATGTGTCGAAATATATTTAATAAAAATGTCAGTCAAGTATGAGATAAACTCATCTTTCGTGATGTCGAAAGGTACGTAGACACGAACGGACATAAGAATAAAATTGCGACATCTGATGGAGACTGAGTCAGGAAATTGCAAATCAAAAATGGATCAAAACCAAACGTGGTCAACATAGCAAAAATAAAGCTATATACCGGGAAATGTTCCACTACACCTCTTAGGCTACAACTTTATCTCCCTCTCAATTCTAACCACTCATTCTGATGTCAATATTAATTCGATAGAGAAAGACTTATTATTAAAATTGAAATGAGTGGTTGGAATTCAGGGGGAGATAAAGGTGTAGCCTAAGAGATGTAGTATATATAGTATTGCCTCCACAAGAAAGTACCTACGAATTCACTGCTTCTTGCCACGACCAAACAATGAGGCTAAAGAAAAATTTTATTTGCCTTTTTTTTCTAAAGCCTTGGCCTTAATAAGAAAACATAGCAAAGTTTCTCAGCCATTAGAGGACGAAGTAAAGGAGGCATAGGCTCTATTAAAGTCAGGAGTCGGTGATGGGTGAAGGCTAAACTTGGGTAACGGGTTTCAATTTTTTAATGAGTGCATGTTGTCTCTTATTTTCATTATGAGTGAACCAAGAACAACCCACGGCTTCAGAAACAAACAAAGGTTATGGCTTGAACAATATAAGCTTCAGGCATTCCTCTTTTTTGTATACAATATGAAGCAACCTACAAGAATGCTCGGCAAACATGTAGAGGCTCAACAAAAAAATCACAAAAACCAATTTTTATGAATGCCGCAATCACAATATGGAAAAACATAACACACAGCCTGATTCCTATAACTTAGTGAAGGCAAACATCACAGGGCCAAGCAAGGAATGAAAGGTGATCGGAGATGAACTTGGGTGCTAGAATCAGGTTTACGTGGACATGCTCAAGCAGGTCAGGTTACAAAGTCTAGGGTTTCAAATAGGTTTCAGGGCGTTGGTGGGTTCCGGTAGACTCTCAAACAGGGGTTGATTGGACGATGATGTGGTGGGGCTTATTGGTTTGCTCAGGTGGAAGTGGTCAGGCTTGGGCATGAGATTCAGGTATGTAAGAAAGAGAAGGCACGGGCAGTGGCTCAGGTGCGAGTTTCAACGTGAAGGAGTATGTAGGCGAATGTTAGAGGCACGGGAGGCTTCACGTTTTGAAATTATGAGTAGGAATTTTCTTGGACATATGAAAATTTGAAAAGAAGAGAAGAGGGGAAGCTACAGTTTATCTTCTTCAAACTAAGGGTGTTATCACCAACTGTCACCTTAACCATTTGTTGATGGTTGTAGATTCTAGTAATCGTCACCACAACCATCTGTGATGGTTAAAAGTCATATTTCAAATTTTAAAGAATTTTGTACATATATTTCTAATTATATGTATTATTCATGATAAATTCATATAGCTATAATTGTTTTTATAAATGTATTTATTTGTGTATATAATGACCATGCATACATGTATTATTAGTTAACGAAGGCAGATATTATTAATATACAAGCTATTACCTTGACTTAACTTACCCATTTTTATATTTCAATGTTAAATATTGTATGAAACAATAACCTATGATTGGTATGCTTAATCGTGATAATTTTATTTTTCAACCGCGACTGTAACTATTATAATTATAGATGGTAACTATGCAAATGGCTGGTGCGGTTGAGCGGTTGATGGTTCTACTGTAACAGCCCTACTTCAAACAGTGTAATGAGCTGGGGTTTTTTTTGCCAAAAAAAGAGGATCTTCATTTATTACTAATTCAACAAAAGTAGCAAAATGTTTTAGATATGGATGCATGCTATCTTTGTTAAATATATAAAAATAGTTCTAGCATGTACGTTTGTTATAGGTGAATATATCATGCCATATCAGAAAACCAAAAGTTAGCAAAAATTAACCTTATTAAAAAGTTTTCATTATAGATTCAAGGATTTTGAGATAAATTATATCTTTGGTTTAAAACAAAATTTATAATGTCAGGGATGAAACAGTAAAGAATTTTATACTCGAAAACCGTCAGTCCTGAAACAAATACCATGCATTTTTATTTATTTTGGCGTCCGTTGTACATCAAAATGCACAAATGAATATACTGCATTGATCAGCGCGACGAGACGGACGCGATGATACACAAATATTTGTGTCGTAACCCTTCTGTCAAAACTTCAACTTTTAACGAGGTGCGTTGTTAATTCGCACGGAGAAATCCCGACGGGCCTAGAAACATTCGAATTTCGTGAAATGAATTACGTTGTTCACTTCAAACGAGAAAAATATTTTATCTCATGTTAAAATTAGTTAATAAATAATATCGCAAAAGACACCAAAAGATGCAGGGAACGACATCAATGTGATATAGTTAAATGACATAGTTAAAACTTTGCCTAAGTGGAAAAATAATAATTGTAAATAAATAAGTAATGAACTTGATTTATTAATGCTAATAAAAGTTGACGTTGAGGATCGGTCTCAGCACCTTTAATTTGGTAGTTTAAACTATTGGTGTAATAAACTTAAAATTTTGAATGATGTCTTTATGCTCTAGTTAAATGTTATACACTTAAAATTACGTTTAAAAATATCACAAGTTTTACAGATCAAAAATTTCCAAAATCTATTATAAAAGTCTAAAGTGTCAATACTCAACATTCTGCAAAGTAAAAACCTGACCGGACTCAATTTTGAAATAATATTTTTAGGGTTCGCCTATATGAAAAATTACGGGTTGTTACATTATATCATTTGATGATAATCATGATCTTATTTTGGATGAACACCTCAAGAAGTAATACGAAGTTAAAGCAACTTTGTGAAAAAGATGATGAACTAGTTTAAAAGATTGTATGAAGAACGATATGATGTTGGTTCAAGATAACATAAAACATGATCAGATGCTTATGAACTTTATTAAATTGTTTTTTGTATGTAATATATGTTGCATGGATTAAAAATGTGCTCTCCGTTCTACATTATTTTTTGTACATGTTCCAATGTAATTGTTATTATAAGTTTTTTTAATCTTTTTCTCAAAATTGGTACTTAAGTAGTAGTACATGGACGTACAAGTTTTTTTTATAATATAACCATTACGAAAGCAGTGCTAAACACTAAAAATATCATATTATGACGGTCAAATTATTATATTACAAGTGTTTGGTAGTGTGTAGCAGACTACAAATCAAACATACCTTTAGTGATTCGAATCAAGCGTTACGTTTTATATATATTGAGACTAATTCCTTGACCGTGCAGACCAATCAGTAAGCAAAGACTAATTCAATTCAACTAGCTCAGTTAATTCCGCTATCTTAGTTAATTCCAATGTTTGGATTTGCTTCTAACCTTTACCATTTAGTGGTCCTGCACTGCAAATCCACGCGAATCATAGTTCCCAACTGCTAAATTAACTAAAATCTTAAATTTTAATTTAGGCTCGTTCTAATTATAACATCTGAAGAAATAGAGTAAAGGCAATGGGACCCCCTATTTTCCTGCCGAACTTAGTCCCACTTCCTTGACCTGCAAAACCCTATAAATATCATGCTTTACTTCACTCCAATCCGTTCTCACTTCATAATTACCATTATCATCTCCTTCTAGTTATCCAAATTCACACGGATCATAGATCCCAACCACTGGATTAACTTTTACCTTAATTACCTTTAATTACCTCGTAGATATTTACAACCACCTACAAGCCTATATATTTATTTTCTCTAATACATCACCGTTAAACCAAAAAGTGGTTCTAACACCCAATTGACTGATAATTTCAGAGAATAATAACTCTAAACAGATAAAAAGAGAATCAACACATAAGACTTACAGTGGTTCGACGTTAACGAGCCTACGTCCACTTTATACTTCCTTGATTAATGAATTGAATACAAATACAATTGTAATTGCCACTCAATCTCACCAGTACAATCAATAATCTCTCCAATTTCATTGAAATATACTCTAGAACTCAGAGAATAAACTGAATTAAGCAAAGAGATGTCGTTGGTAATGGAGTTAGAGTAGATAAATGGCCAAAAGATACTTGAAAATGGTGCATTCTATGTATTTATAAGTTAGGAATGCAGGCGGGTCAGATGCCATATGGGTGCCATGCCATAAATCTCGGAAATGGGTGCATTATGGTGAGTACAACGCATAGGAGTCATGGGTGAGTGGGTTGTAACTGCTCCGAGTTTGTTGTTAAATGGTGTGCAACTGCCTCTGGGCAACAATCATGGGATCGGATCGGTGGAAGGAATATCGAACCGAACCGACGTTTACTAGTGGAATCGGATTCTTCATAGCTATGTGAGCTGGTACCGACCCATACATCTCGATCTGAACCCGCTTCCTTGTCTCTGGTGAGAAAGTGGACGATGGCCGACCCGATCCGATGATTTGGCTTGAACCCGGCTCAATGAAGTCCCCTTTTTGATTGGCCATGTCTTTAATCTTTGAGCATGTCCAATGTTTAACTCAATTCTCAAACTTTGTGTTGCCTGATTACAAAGAAGGCTAACATTTTTCCCCCTCGAAGTACGTTTTATCGGAAATAAGACGTGCTTTGAAGAGCTGTTTACCTATCTGTTGGTTAGTAAGCGGTAACCAAAGATCGTATATGTTTGAAGAGTCATAATGCTTTAGGAAATCATGTTTCTTGGCATTTGTGATGGGTATAAATATGAGGCGAGACCAAAAATTACTCCTGTTGCTTTTGACAACTAGGAGATTCTAACTTAGGTCAAGGCAAACTTTCCAGGTAACTTTCTCGGCAAATATGTGTGAGTTTTGACATTTTGTTTTGAAATTTTTTACTCCTCTTTCACATGTTGAGTCATGTTATTGAATCAAGAATTGCATTTCAGTTCAGACCAATTAGATTCGACCTATCTTGTACCTGATCCGTTGCCATATTATTGGGCTGAAAGGCCTTTAGTTTGCTTGATTTAACTTTTAAGCGGATCGAGTCGGACTGTCAGATCCATGGGAACACGAAGGGCCTTTTCATCTCACATGTATAATTCGGTGTCCCTCTTCTTTCCTTCATTTTCACTGCCACGCCTTTCTCAACTTTGCCAAGAAAATATAATATTCCAAATCTCAAAAATTCGTTTAATCTTCCAATCAAATCCGTAAGTGGGCATAAAGTCTTAATTTTCTTAATATAATCATCGCTTCCGCGTATATAATACTTGAAGTTCGCGTTAATTTATGTTACTTTGGCCAAATCGATGGTGAAATTGGTGTCGAGACCACATGGAATGCCTCCGTCGATGGCTTTGCCGCCTCCAGGCGATGGCGTGGACAAGTAGTGGTCGACGCTGAGGAACTGGGCCTTATGATTGGGCTCTTATCTTGATCGAAGAGGAAAGATGATGGAGATTTTGCTCCTGGTGGAGAAAGAGAGGAAGAAAGTGGTGAATTAGATAGGATAGGGGTGGTTTGTATTGGAAAGGCTGGTGTTGGAGAAGGATTTAAAAATACTCAAGTGAAAGAGTTAAGTTTCGAAGCGCTGGATCGGTTCAGTTCGTCTTTCTCCGATCCGAGCAAGTATAACTTCACACAATGCCGATTCGAGCCGTGCCCGCTTCTTTCTTAGCCTCGAACCGACTCGATGAACTTGTTCAAACACTTCTGATCTGACTGACGCCTTTATACATAGTCACCCAAACCGACCCATTGTGTTAGTACACAGACCTTCGAACCGATCTGATGTCCTTCATGTTAGGGATTGCGGAATGGATCGTTAAGGAAAAATTAACATTAGAGGGGGGTGAATAGTGTTTTTGAGAATTTAAACAAAATCTAAAACTTATATGATCTAGTATATGAATCAAACACCACAGAAACAATCACAGACACAGAAACAAACTCAAAGATAAACAAAAATAAAATGCATAAAAGGAAAGAACACACCGGATTTTATACTGGTTCGGAATTGCTCCTACGTTCAGTCCCATGCAACACTGGATTGCGCAGAGTTTTATTACTATATCAATATCCAAGTACAACATCCTTGATTTCACGGCCACAAGGTAACACTGATTCCACATACCTAGATTTCACGACTACAAGGGTAACATCGATTCCACACACTTGATCAAGTATACTCTCCTTGATTTCATGACTACATGGGTTACATCACTCCCGTTCCTTGATTTAACAGCAACAAGGAAAACACCGATTATCCAAACACTTCCCAAAAAATTACGATAGCGCTATAATTCGTCAATAGCACTTCGATTCAGAGAGTAATGAGTAGAGTGTGAGAAGAGAAGAAGTTTTATGTAAATAGAATTGAATTCGGCAGAGTATAAGTGTAGAAAATATAAAAATAACGAAATTAATGGTGTAAAGAAAGGAGATGAAGGTGGAGAAAAAGAATGATGAAAAAATTCGAAATCAGCCCCTATTTATAAGATTTGAAAGGTTGAGACGTTTCTGGAACGTCATAAATAGTGAAAAGACACTTCCTTCGAAAATCAAAAAAGTGAAAGTTATATGTCGACATAGACATATATGTATGTCAACGTACCATGGTTCAAAAGTGATTTTTAAGCATTTTCCAAGTGTTTTGATATATTTATATATATATAATTTTGGAAATTCTTGAATTAAAACATAGTGTTATAAATTAATATTATAAAGCAGAAAATCATATGAAAACATAAATATAAGATATATGAACATATTTATAAAATATAGAGTTTAAAACTATATAAATATAAAGTATATAAGAGTATAAATATATAAAACTTATAGAACTTGAATTTGAAATCAAAAGTAAAGTAAAGAAAGTAAAATAGAGAAGATACAGACTGAAGATAATATTTGAAATCAGAAATTGAAAATCAGAATTTGAATTTGAACCTAAAGCGATATTCAGAGTCTTATATAACTAGACTCTATTACTATATTTATCTTGAACTCTTGAAATCTTGAATACTCATGAGTCTTGAATTATCTCTGAATTCTAAATTTCTAACATCTTTAAACTATACAGTCTTTAGTATAAATTCCTGTATATAAATCTTGCATATGTGTATATATATTCTAGTTAAAAGTGTTTGTATATATTGTATAATCAATTAATATTGAAATAAGGTTGTTATCCTCAAAACTCCATTCTCTAACAATCTCCCCCTTTTTGATGATGACAACCTTAGTTTATAAAATATCATACCTGTACATACCTGTTGATGATGATCCTTCTAATACTCCCCCTATCTACCTGAATCCTATAAACTAAGTCTATATTTTATAATTCCCCCCCTTCGGAATTATCAAAAAGAAATTCTAAAATTAGTCCCCCTAAATCCTATAACTTAAATAATTCTTGTACTAAAGTAAAGTACTCCCCCTGAGTCCTAAATCTATAATCATAAAATACTCCCCCTAAATCTTATATCTATTTATACATATTCTATACTAAAGTACTAATATAACTATTCCTGATTCTATGATATCCTTATATCTCCCTTCAAATCTATTATTTTAAGCCTATAAGATTATAACTCCCCTTAAAATTATGACTATACTAATCTAATAGAAGGATATTAAACTAAGCAGGAAAAATGACGTGCCACCACTACCCTCTCAGAGATGTTTGCTCAAGTATGCCCAGATTCGATTCTGATACCGAACATGATCAGCATGAGAGTCGTGGTAGAGATGATAGGAGGAAACGCTCGCCTTAGCCTTACCGATCTTCTCGTTCTCGGTCTCCGCATTGTCGAGACTCGGAGAAATATAAAAGCCATTCTACACATTGCGAGGGGGATAAATACGTTCCTAAAGTCCCAACTTCATCCAAAGAGAAACCTCATCAAAAAAACCGTCGAAGAAAGGTTCTGATCCAAAAGATAAGAAAAAGGAACCGAGTAAAGAGGTGGAGAAGAGCAAAACAACTATCGTGTTGTCTAAGCGTCGCAGTATCGATATCACCACAACAAGGCCAGTTATACTTGATGACGAAAACAAAGCCAAACTGGAGCTCCTAAGGAAAAATGTTCCCGAGCATCATTTTGGGAACATGCACTTTGTCCCAGCTTTTAAGCCAGTATCTTCTGATTGGGTGAATGAAGTCAAGGCCAAAATAGATTTCATAGATACGCAATATAAGGAGATGCATAAATATTCATGAAATCTTTCTAAGATCATTCGTTATTTGTTAGCTGATGTAAAATATATGAAAGATAATGCCAACTTTGAGGCGAAAGCCATTGAGAATACCAAGAAAGAACTTGAGGATGCCCAAGCCAAGCTTGCCCTTGCACAGCGCGATGTTGACAATTACAAGAAGCAATATGAAGAGCTAAAATAGCACTACCATACCGAGCTCAAATCCCGTAGCCAGGAACGCGCAGATTTGAAGAAGTAAATCGATGATGCTAAGTCTGAGAGCACCGCAGTGAAGTCAGCTTGTGCCTGTCTTGAACAGGAGAAGGCAAAGTTATCAAAGAAGAATGCTGATATGGAAGCCAAGCTAGCGGAAATTGAATCAAGGGTAGTTCTAGCTAAGGGAAACGCAAACATTGCTCGTAAGTCTGCAGAGGATGCTAATGTACAACTTCCAGAGCCCAAAAGGAATTGGATGATTATAGTGAACTCATGGTTGAATTCTTTGCCCAAGCGATCCACTATCGGGATATTTCCTGGATCTAGGACTATCCAAGGCATTTGGTCTATGTGTAGGATCAGGTTATTGACTGGGAGAAGAAACAACTTTAGGTGGACACCGTCGATGAGGAAAAACTTCTAGAGAAATATCTGAAGGGTGAGAAGCCAGAACGTTTAGCCGAAGGGCATAAATTAGTTGTTGTTGCTATGGAGGAGGAGACACGTCGGCTTAAGGGAAAAGAAACTATTGAAGTTGGTTCTTCATCTGCCGTCTCTGGAGCTACCCAAGTAGAAGAGTATGATCCTGAGCATCCAGGACTCCCAAAGGCATCTTTCCTTTTTCCAATTGCTGAAACAACTCCAGAAACCCATGTTGCTCATGTTGAAAAGTCATCCGAAGGTATCTCCACCTTTTTGCCTCAATTTATTAAATCCATTTCAACCTTCCATCATATTGTTGGGCAAACGATCAAAGAACCCAAGTTTTCTCCTGAACTAATAGTTATTGATTTTCGTTCATTAGGTGCAAAACCCATTCGGGAAGTCGAAGAGAGGCAAGAAGAAGTCATTGACAAAACTATCGTGCCGTCAAGTACTAAGACTCCCAAGGACAAGGACATAATAGAGGCCTTGAAAGATGGCGATGGTAATGAAGGAAACGAAGAAGATGATGATGTAGTTGTAACTGAAGGCTCAGGAGAAGTTGATGACATGACTTTGCCCGAGATGAAGGTGAATAAAGATGAGCTTATGAAAGCTAAAGCTGAGGAAGAAACCGATGAACCTCTCAACATTGATCCTATCCAGGCGATTGCTCCTCAGCCCGGATTGATTGTCAAGTTTTCTACCTGATTAATCACTGATAGCTTAGCCCAGAAATCCTCTACTGATCCGAATGCACCTCATGTAGATAATGGAAGAAAGAAACGTATCCTTACTGAAGCTGAGCGAGAGGAGAAAGTTAGACTTAAAGCCGCCAAAAATCTCAAAGCTTCCCCAAAGTCCAACTGAAATGTGGCTCAGTCTTTTCATATTTTTTTCCACTGGCCTTCTGTTATTGTAGTGAGTGCAGCCCTCGCATCTTTTAGTTAGTCTCCTTATGTAAACCTGCACTCATGTAAATAAAGTAGTTTGTTTCCCTGCAAAGTCAAATATTTGCAAGCTTGTCATATATTTAAATCAAGTGTATCAGTAGTCAAAAAATAATCAATCCAAGTAACTAATGATAAATCACATCACAGATCAAATAAAAAGTTCCATACGAGCCTCCCTGCAAACAATAATCTATGCAATATATGAAATCATTACTAAACTAAGTAACAAACAACAAGGCGTGTGATGTGTATGTGTATGCCCCCAATCAATCTTGAATAAAATTCCTGGCCAGGGCTTGTTTGGGAATGATTAGATTCAACATCAGATTACCCCCAATCCTTTAGCGGGGTATGGATCCTTTTTTTATTGCCACTTGTTCTCAGCGCCTTTATACTCTCCTATCGTATGCCCAGGTTAGAGTGTGGTCAAGGTGGTCTTTAATCGTGGTGCACCATCACGCCTTAGGGACGTCATCTTCTCGTACTTTATACTCTCTCTCTCGATTCATGAGAGTTAGAGTCTGGGATATCATATTCCTGTCCTTTATACTCTCTCTCGATTCATGAGAATTAGAGTCTAACTCTATTATATCATGAAAACGGCTGTCTTGTTTGCTCCGTCTTTCTTTCTACGCCTTTTTAAGGCGGAGCCTCACCGGTTTGAGTGTCATATTCGCTCTCAATTCTAATTCAAGTTCTATATTTTAAGCCTAGAACAAAACAATCACAGGATATATAGAAATAAATGCAATAAAGGTAAATGACACGCAATATTTGTATAGTGGTTCGGCCAAATTATTGCCTACATCCACTTCATAATCTTTTGTTTATATTAACTAGACTATTCTAGGAAAGTCATGCCTTTGTACATAGTTTATAAAACAAAAGAAACAATACAATCTTGAGTCAAATAGTGCTTCAAGTGCTAGGCATTCCACGCTATAGGGATTTCGTCACCATCTACGGTTGTTAGCTTGAATGCTCCTTTGTCAAATTTCTGTTGAATGGCTTATAGTCCCTCCCATTTCGGACCTAGGAATACTGGGGCCGGGAAGACACATTTCAAAACCAAGTCTCCAGGTTCAAAGGTTTGGGGGTGAACCATCCTGTTGTAATATCGAGCAACTTGGTGTTGGTGCCTCAAAGCGTGCAAGTCTGCTTCATCTCTCTTTTCCTCAGTCTCATCTAAGGACTCAAGGAGAAGTGCTTTGTTCATCATCGGATCATAGTACATTGTCCTATGAGAGGGAACTTCCAATTCCACTGGAATGATCGCTTTTGATCTGAATGAAAGCGAGGAGGGAGTATGACCAGTCGTTGATTTGTAGGTCTTTCTATAGGCCTACAATGCTAGAGGAAATTCATTAACCTACATGGCTTTTTCCTGCTTTAATAACTTCTTAAGAATGGACTTGATAATCTTGTTCACTTCTTCGACCTGCCCATTCGATTGTAGATGAGCTATTGCAGTGTATCTTTTCTCGATCTTGTATTTTTGGCAGAAATCTTTAAATTCTGTACTGTCAAACTAAGTTCAATTGTCAGTTATGATGACTTTGGGAACTCCAGATCGGAAAATTACGTTCTTGATAACAAAATTAATCACCCGATTCGTTGTGATCATAGTTAACGGATCGGCCTCTGCCCATTTAGTGAAGTAATCTACAGCCACAATTGCATACTTAGCTTCTCCTTTAGCGATTGATAAGCTTCCTATGATGTTTATCCCCAACAAAGCGAACAGCCACGGGCTCACCATTGAATTAAGATGACTGGGAGGTGCTCTTGGGATCTTTGCATATTTCTGGCACCTATCGCAGCGTCATGAATAATCAGCCGCATCCCTATTCATGGTAGGCCAGAAGTAGCCATACCGCAATATGTTCTTTGCCAATGTTTGACCTTCAGTGTGATCTCCACATTCATCCTCGTGCACTTATCTCAGTACAAGTTTGATGTCTTCATGTGCTACACAACGGAGCAGGGGCATCGAGAATCCCTAACGGTGAAGAACTCCATCATGTGTGACATATCTTAAAGCCTTACGAATCATGGCCCATCTCTCACTCTTTTTCATCGGGAGTGTTCCATTTTGCAGAAAGTTCTTTATTTGCGTCATCCATGACACTCTTTCCGGTTCGGTTTCTAGCACCGGATCAACTTTCGTCTGGTCGATGCTTGGGGACTCTAGTACCTCGATTGGGACCATCTCCGTTTCCTTCGTATTGTCAGAACTCGCCAACTTAGCTAACATATCTGCTTTCTGATTTTTCGGTCGTGGAATGTCGGTTATGATATAATGTTCTAAGTTATCTGATAACTCCTTTACCCTTTTCAAGTAAGTGATGAGTCGAGGTCCGTTAGCCTGAAATTCCTTCCGAACCTAGCAAACGACGATCTTCAAATCACATAAAATGTTTAGTGTTGTTACCCCAAATTCCTTAATAAGTTTCAACCATGTAATCAGGGCCTCGTATTCAGAATCATTATTAGTTGAGGAAAATTCTAACTGTAGAGCGTAATAAATCGATCATCCTTCAGTAGTTGTCAAAACAACTTCAGCGCCTGATCATCGATCATTTTTAGCTCTATCTATATATAGTTTCCAGGGGCCAAGTTCAAACTTCTATTCTAAGGGGCCAGCCCTTTTATCTAACATATCCTCTTCGAGGACCGTGAATCCAGCGATGAAGTTGGCTAATGGCTGCCCCCTTATTGATCTTCTGGGTTGGAAGTTTAGGTCGAACTGGCTTAGTTCAATATTCCATTTAAGTAATCGTCCAGACGCTTCAGGCCGTTGTAGGACCCGTCGAAGTGGTTAAGAAGTATATACCACGATTGGATGAGCCAAGAAATAATGGCAGAGTTTTCTAGAAGCAATCAATAGGCTATAAGCAAGTTTTTCTATCTTCGGATAGTTGCGCTCTGCTGCCGCCAACATCTTGCTCACATAATACACTAGTCTTTGAACTTTGTCTTCCTCACAAAAAAGAGTTGAACTAATGGCATGAGATGACACTGCCAAATATACAAATAAATCTCCATGATCCACTGGTTTAGACAGAATCGAGGCTTTTTCTAGGAGATCCAGCAGGTTATGAAAAGCTTCTATGCAATCTGGGGTCCACTCGAAATTGCGTTTCTACATTTTATCAAATCGAAGAAAGGAACGCATTTGTCAGTGGCCTTAGAAATAAACTTGCCTAGTGCTGCGACCTTTCTTGCTAAACTTTGGGCATCTTTGATCTCTCGCGGTTCCTCAATATTCATGATTGCTGCAATTTGATTGGGATTAATCTTGATTCCGCGGGAACTGACTATGAAACCTAGAAATTTTCCTGATGCAACCCTGAATGAGCATTTCAGAGGATTAAGCTTCATTCCATATCGTCGGAGGATTCTGAACATTTCTGCTAAGTCAGTTGTGTGGTCGAATGATCACTTTGACTTTACGAGTATATCATCTACATTAACTTCCTTAGTTTTCCCAATTTGGTTGTAAAACATCCGATTCAACAAGTGCTAATAGGTGGCTCTGACATTTTTTAATCCGAAAGGCATCACCATATAGCAGTACAACCCCAAGTATGTGATAAAACTGGTATGTTCCTTGTCTGACACGTACATAGGAATGTGGTTGTACCCTAAATATGCATCCATAAAAGAGAGAAGTTTGTGTCTTGTCGTTGAGTCTACCAATTGGTCAATTCTAGGGAGCGGAAAGTTGTCCTTCAAGCAGGCTTTGTTTAGATCACAAAAGTCAATACATGTCAGCCACTTCCCATTGGATTTCTTGACTAGGACAGGGTTTGAAATCCAATCGGGATTTGTTGAATCTCTGATGAACCCATTATCCATTAACTTCTCTACTTCTTCTTTCAAGGCAACCGACCGCTCCGGGCTCAGCATTCGCCTTTTTTGTTTCACAGGAGGATGCTTTGGGTTTATGCTTAGCGAATGGCTCGTAACTGAAGGAGAAATCCCACACATATCAGCGTGGGTCCAGGAAAACACATCCCAGTTTGCTTTCAAAAAGTTCGTTAATTCCCTCGTCCGGAAGGAATCCAAGTGAGATCTGATCTTAAAGACCTTTGCCGGGTCTCGTTATCGATCAGAATGTATATGGTTACTTCATTAGACGTCGCCTTCCTGCTCCCTGGTTCTTTGTCCTCTCTATGATCGATATCTTCGAGCAGATCGTTAGGTGACTCCCTCGGTGACATTTTCTTTACTTGCTATGTTGATCCCTCCTCGGCAGAGGGGAAGTATTCTTGGAATCCATACCTTTTCCATTGCACAACATCTTTAATTCTGCCATATAACAAGATCTTCTGGTGACCTGGTCGCCGTGAACCATTCCCACCCCGGCTTCAGTTGGGAACTTCATCAATAGGCACCAGGGTGCAATATAGGCCCTAAATTATGCAAGGGCCGGTCGGCCTAAGAAAGCATTGTAAGGCGAGTCAATGTCCATGATCACGAATGGGAGGATCCTTACTCTTCGGCGATCTCCCTCTCCTAGCTCTACAGATAAGTCCACAACACCAATCGAAGCAATTGACGATCCATTAAAACCATGGATCCAACCTCCACACGGCTTTAAGTCCTTCATTTCTAACTTCATTTGATCAAAAGCTTTTTTAAACAAGATGTTGATGAAACTCCCGCAGTTCAAATGAACTTTCTGCACCAATGTCGGCCCAATGGTTATAGTTATCACCAATGGATCGACGTTAGGTACTTCAACTCCTACGATCTGTCTGTCTCGAAAGATAACATCATCTGCAGCTGTCTTTCGCTGTTTTACTGGTGTAGCTTCTTCAATATTGCTACACTCTACTATTTTTTGGTGTTTGGCTGTGTTGATATACTGCTCCATTGTTCTGTTGCTAAATCCAGCTGGATGTGGTCCCCCAATTATAGTATTAATGACTATGACTTTTCCCTTTTGTTGATCAGTGGGCTTGGAAGCAAGCTAATTCTGTTTTGGAGCTTGTCCTCCTTGCCCCATATCCTTTGGGGAAACTTTGTATTCATCCAACTTTCTGGCTCGAAGTGGCTTTTCCACAACATCCCGCAAATGGTGACACTCATTCGCCGAGTGCCCATAAGTCTCGTGGAACAGACATAACTTCTTGGTTTCACATTCTTTTTCGGTCGAATCCCTGGGTGGAGTTTCTTGTACTGGACAACGTTATAGGTATCCAAATAGATATTCTCCAAAGTGTCGCTTAGCAGCGTGTAATTTTTAAAAGTATGAAATCGAGGCCTCTTTCTATAATCGTTCCTCCAATTCCTATTTCTTTTTCTAGTGTTCCCTCCTTGGCGGTCATTTCCTCCATTCTTGTTATCGACATTTATTCCGACTTTCCTAGCGCTATCACCAGACTGCTTAATGGCGACGTTGCTCTGGATATCTTCCCTCGGGATCTTATCAGACTTCCTTTTTCAGCTGGTATATATTTCCTCCCAACGCAAACGAATGTTGTCTTTCTCATAAAACATGTGACATCCCACGTCTGTTAATGTCACTCTTTGACAGAATGCATTAAGTTCCGTGAAGCGTTATAGGTAAACAAAACAGAATCTCACAAGACAGATATGTAAACAGAAGTGGAAATTTAAAACTTTATTTTTCCAACAGAAAACATCATGGTCTCAAAATCCAGTTACAACATCATACTGAAATACTGGAATAAAATACATCAAATAAAAACATCTGTCTTGCACTAAAAACCATCAAAGTACATAAGTAAAAATCCATAGTCCTCATAAGTAGTCAAGTAGACAAATAGTCAAAGTGGTACATCGAAGCAAATCCAAATCCAAGCAAAAACAGAAGAGAGAGTCCTAGTCAAGCCTAAGCGTTCCCACCCTGAGAACCTGAGGGGGGAAAGGAAGAGGAAACAAAACGGGTCAGACATAAAGTCTGGCGAGTCCAGTTACTTTTAGCATATAAATAAGTAAATTATCATGACATGCATATAAATTAGATGAGAGATAATAGTATCATATAACATGTATGAAAAAGATGGACAGGATAAATAGAATAAACAGAATAAACTATACTTCTCAAATACTTTCTTTGCACCGATACTAGTATACCGAATTAAGTGTTTTTCGATTACTTAATAGAAACAGAATGATCCCAACAGAACATAAAAGGTAAACTTAGGTGTATTTCTAGTAACGGGTGTTACCCCAAACAGAAATAATAGGTACCTAAACAGAAATAACGGGTGTTACCCTAAACAGAAATAACAGGTACCTAAAAAGGACTAGATGTGCCCTAATTACTACCCCCAACGATCGGCTCCCTACCACGTAAATACCCTATGCCGGCCCCACAGTAGGGTGTATTACTTCCTAAAGTGGCAACCACCAGAAGGACACATACCTTTTTTCAGGTGTTATGGCGTCTTATTTTCCCATACATACCGGACCCATGCATGCACATGAACCTTTTGGAACGCGTCATCAGAAAACCCTATCCCAAATGAACCTCTTATAATTACCTCAGTAAGCGTGCCCTGACCCCTACCCAGTGCAGGGTCCTCTTTTAATACCAGAATGGGAAACTGACTAATATGGGTCCCACATAACATATGACACAAGTTAAAACCCCTAAACTTGTGTCCCCAACCAACTAGGATTTCCACAGGTTAAGTTTTACACGGGTTAATAGTGTCCCTACAACCCCAACAGATTAATAAGTTTAATTAACCCCCAACCGATTAAAAAGAATACATAAGTGACATACAGTTCCATTAACTTGTTCCACTTAATCTTTGAATTAAGCCTACATGTTTACATGTTCATACACCCCATATTTCAGTTATATTACACAGTATAATTTATGCCCCAATATTTTAGTCATATTCATAGTACAGGTTATGCTCCCAAATTATCATTTCTAATCATTCCCAATTAGCCCCAGATTCGTTCGTATGCATATTTCAACGATATTGGCTTAGGCTCGAAGGTTCCCTAAGCTATAAAAATAAAAAGGGAATAAGAGAGGAAGAAGAACATAAATAGGCATATATAGCATAAATAAGCATATAGTAATAACTGAATAACAAAATATGTGTATATAAAATTTCATGTCATTATAACAGATCTGTTTAAATATTAATCAGTTTCTTAATAGGCATAGGTTTAGATCCAGATTTATAAACATGTCAGGATTACTTGTTAAATGTTTATATTTAAAAATAACGTGAACTCACAGAGACTGGATCTAAAGGACAGAGAACAGTGTGCTGAAGTTGCAGAGGAAATTCTTGTATGCGTATAGGCCGTTATTATAGAAGATAGTCTGATTCAATCCAAGTTGAGGTAGCATCTCCTTGTCTCCATTGTTTTAGGTGCATAAAATACTAGAAATGCCAGTCCTTATATAGATTTTTCCATCGAATTTTGTTCAGAAACAAGTCCTAGTTCAGGAAATGAACCTGGATGGATCTGGGGTGGGTCGACCCCGGAGTCGACCCTAGGGTCGACACACCCATGAGTGGGTCGACCCCCCTGGGGCGTGGGTCCACCGCTAATGGGTCCAAATCCCGCGTCATCTTCCCACTTTGATTTTGAACTATTTGAATTTCTGGACTGATTTGTTTATATATATTTCTCTTGTATGCATACAAACTTCTAAGCTTCATATCTTCTTCATACGATGTCTGTTTTACGCAAACCCGAAGTCTATCCTGAGCAGAATTCCGAGACGAACACACTGATACAGTCCATTTTACTTAATTCCCAATATTTAATTAAATATTCTTTTGTTTATCATTATAATGTCCTTTAAAAATTATGGGGTGTTACTAGGGGTGGGCATAAACCGCACCGCAATGCGGAAACCGCCCTGACCAGACCGTTAAACGGTGCAAAAAACCGCACCAGATTCTCTCTCTAACGCTAACAACCCAAACCAAACCGACCCGAAACGATACGGTTCGGTTGCGGTTTGAAGTATTATCAAACCATATTAAACCGAACCGCATAGCTACACCGGTAATATTACAATAAAAAATTAACAAATTCCTATCTAACTTTTTATTTTAACCATATATATATTATATATTCAGCGTATGTTGTAGTTATATCAATTCAAGATAACACTATGTGTTTTAACCTTCAGGTGACACAACGTCATACAATCATAAATTGATTGCTGATGGAAGTAATTCTCTAGTTTCATACTTAATACGGGTTCAAACCGGACCGAACCAAAACCGGACCGTATTACATCGACACCGAAACGAAACCAAACCATTCAAACGGTTAGTATAATGGTTTGTATTTTTGATTAACCGTTTGATGCGGTCCGGAAACAGTTTGACCTCCGAACCACGCCCACCCCTAGGTGTTATGTAATAACCCGGAAATCTGGGCCAGTTTAAAATTTTTATTTTGGCAATTTTAGCGAATTTTGATTATTTAAAATAGATTATTTTAAATAATGTTGACGAGAAATTTATTTTGAATATAATTCGAACGTATATATTATACGCGTCGTCGTTAGAATATAAATAATTATATATAATTATAAAAGGAATTGAAAATGGCGCGGTAGTTCGATAATTCGATTTCAAACTTCAATTGAATATACCAGGTGCAAAACAATCCGGATTTTAGTGAAAACAAAAAGATTAGGATCTAATTGATGATATCTTTCCAACGAATCCGAAAAATCAAAATTTCAAAGCGGGAATCAAAAGATATGTCCAGTTGAAAATTCTGAATAGTCGCTATGGAATTCAGGCCCTTAAAAATGGGAATTTTGCAAATGACCTCGGATTTCGACGAAACCACTTTTGTTGGATCCTCAATGTAAAATTATTGCTATATTCCAAATTTCATAATTTTTCGAATCAATATGTGAGCGTGGCAAAGGAAAACGCGTTTGACCAGTTTCAGTTGATTTTAATCGACTGGAAAATGGCCATTTTTCCAACGGTCTCAGAATTCGACGAAACTAGTTTTGTTAGGACCGTATCGTCAATACGAAGCTAGAAAATATTTTTTGGGAATTTTTCTAGTTAGTATGTGACCCCGGTAATTTGAAATGTACGTTTAAAATTCAATAAAGTGTTTTAAATGTAAATCTAACGGAAACTGATTGTAACAGCCGAATCAGCCTACGATACATATCCCATTGTGTTCGGAATAGGGGTAAAACGCTATGGGCGACAGGCGGTGGACCTCGTTTAGAGGTCGTATGTAAAAGTCAACTTTTTGAAATTAAAAATAAATAAATATAAAGAAAATATCTCCTTTCCTATTACCCTGCCCCCCCCCCCCCCTCTTTTTTCACGTTCAGATTCAAAAACAAAAAAAAACAAAAAAAAAGGGGAAAGAAGAGGGCGACGGGGGGTGAGCCGCCGCCTCCATCGCGCGCCCCCCCTGGTGTTCGCCGCCGCCTAGGGCCACCGTCCTCCCCCTCGTTTCCCCCTTCAGACCGCACGCGAACCCCCCCCCCCCCCCAACGGCGCGACAACCGCGAAGCCCCCCCAAACCGCACCCTCCTCCGCCCCTTCTTCCTCCTCCGCCGACCACCGTCCTGCCTACCGCCGCTTCCAGCTCCTCCCCTACCCCGAAGCCGACTGTTTCACCCCCTCCTCCGATCGATGTAACCTTTAATTACTAATCTAATTTTATTTTCAGTTTTAATTAAAATTAGCATAGGTTAAAACTGATTTTAATATGATTTTTATATTTTAAAGTATTAAAAATATAATCTTTATTATGTATAAAGTGGAAAATATGAATTTTGTTTATGTAGAGAATTAAAAATATAATTTTTACATGATAGGAATATTAAAAATAAAATATATATTTTTGAAAAGGCGAAATCTATATTTTTGAAAAGGCGAAATCTATATTTTTGAAAAGGCGAAATCTTTATACTGAAAAAGGTGAAATCTTTATATGGTGAAGAGCGAAGAGAAAATATGATTTTGATTATATAGCATAGTAAAAATTCGATTTTTATATATTGAATAGCATAGTAAAAATTCGATTTTTATATATTGAATAGCATAGTAAAAATTCGATTTTTATATATTGAATAGCGAAGTAAAAATTCGATTTTTACATATGTAGTGGCTACAGCAACGAAGATGACAAAAAAATGCGAAAACGATGAAGATTTCTATCAAAGAAGAGTCAAGATAATTGGATAGCTATTGGTAAGAATTTCTCACTCTTCAATTTCTTTTCTAGTTATATATATATACTAGGATGCAGACGGTGCTTAGTAGCACCCGACACAATCGTCCACAGACCATGGACTTGTTTGTTTGATTGCAAAAATAGGTTAGATTATTTGATTGAAATTGAATTGTTTGGTGAAATGAATGGATTTGATTGATGTGTGAATGGCGTGGGCCTTCACTAGACCGGGGATTAGGCTAGGCCTTGTCCCGTTTCTAATATCGTGCCGTTATGCCGCCGAAATTTTCTAAAATAAATTAGAAAAATAAAAATATCATTTTATTTAAAGAATGAACTGAATAGAAATTCATAAGTTAAAATAAAATGTTTTGTCGTTAAAAATATAATTTTTAACGTGAAGTGAATAAAATAAAATATTCATTTACAAACCGGACGGTTTGTTTATGTACACCTATTTGAAGGACATTGATTGGGACGATAAATTTTACACATCGCCCAACTGCACAAATAAAAATAAATGTTTGTTGATTTGAAACCCCACACGGGTGTTGGAATGAAATTTGAAGTTCACTCATCCTGATTGATTAAATATGTCGATCGATTGATTGACAGGATGTTATAAGCGTTAGATATCTATATTTGATGCTTATACAGTGTAGTGCACTTTGGTTGATGGTTGATTATTTTTCAATGCTATTATACATGTGTTGTATGAAAATCCATATAATTAACTTTATATGGTAATTGATTGGGCCTCATTCCAATTTGAAAAATAAAGAATATTATAAAATAAAGGTTCATGTGTTGACTGTACTCATCCGTTGAGATTAGTCATGTCTTGAACGAAATATTTTAATAATAAAATTTACATCTTTATCAATATAAAATAAAGGTTCATGTGTTGACTGTACTCATCCATTGAGATTAGTCATGTGTTGAACGAAATATTTTAATAATAAAATTTACATCTTTATCAATATAAAATAAAGGTTCATGTGTTGACTGTACTCATCCGTTGAGATTAGTCATGTGTTGAACGAAATAATTTAACAAAAATAGTCACACGTGGACAGTACTCATTCGTTGAGATTAGTCGTGTGTTGACAAAAATAAATATTCATTTGTTGAATAGAATATTTGAAAATAGAAATATATGAAGCCGTGTGGGTTAGATTGACGCCATTTTGACATGAACGATATTTATATCGATTTTATTCATTTTAAAATGAATATTGAAAAGTGATTTCGAAAACGCATATTTTGAAATGAAATTTGAATCAAATTGAATAGAAAACGAATTTGAATTGAATATATAACGAATTGAATTCGAATTGATTATAAAACGAATTTGATTTCTATTGAATATATAATGAATTTGATTCAAATAGAAAACGGAAATGAATGGAATATAAAACGATTTCGAAATAAATTGAATTGAAAACGATTTCGAAATGAATTGAATTGGAAACGATTTCGAAATGAATTGAATAGAAAACCAATTTGAATTGAATCGAATAGAAAACGACTTTGAAACCAATTTGAATTGAATGGAATAGAAAACGACATTGAAACCAATTTGAATTGAATCGAATAGAAAACGACTTTGAAACCAATTTGAATTGAATCGAATAGAAAACGACTTTGAAACCAATTTGAATTGAATCGAATAGAAAACGACTTTGAAACCAATTTGAATTGAATCGAATAGAAAACGACTTTGAAACCAATTTGGATTGAATCGAATAGAAAACGACTTTGAAACCAATTTGAATTGAATCGAATAGAAAACGACTTTGAAACCAATTTGAATTGAATCGAATAGAAAACGACTTTGAAACCGAATTGAATTGAAAACGAATTCAAATTGAATTGAATGCGAATTGAAATGAATTCAAATTGAATTGAAATTTGAATTGAATAGAAATGAATTTTAAAACGAATTTATAAGGAAAGATTCAATTTTGATTTCAATTGAGATGGAAGTTGAAATTGTTTTTGAAACGAATTCAAAACTATTTATAAAATTCGTTTTGAATGGTAATCGACGAAATATATATATTATATATATAATATAATGGCCTGAATAGAACGCGCCGCGCCGCGGCAGTTCGTAAATTTCGACCATTTATTTCAAACGGACATTACGGGAGATCCGACCGTCGGATTCTCCTAAAACCAGAACCGTTGGGTTCGTATCGAAAAGAGCTTTCTAACGAATATTTGAAATTCAAAATCTAACAGTTGGATTTGGAGATACGTCCAAATCAAATTTGAAAAAGGTCGCTGTAAGTGCAGTTCGATGGCCGTTGATGGAAATCGAGTGTACGGGCCTTAATAAAATTATTAAAAATATCAATAATTTGTGTAAAATCATAAGAAATGATTTGAGAAAAATTGGGGTGAAAACTCCATATTTGAAAAGATAAAAATGGATTTTTATCGAAATGAACTAGTTTTGAACTAAATTTAAAACCCGATTTTTATTTTTAAATAAATAAATTAGATTTAAAAAGGGGTTTTAAATAATCGGAATTGCTAATATATTTGATTGAATTTGAAATGGGTTTAAATAAAATGTGATTTGGGTTTGTCGTGAACTGTGTTTTAAATAACACCTAGTTCTTTAACCCAGTAAAAGGAGTTTTAATGAATCTGCAATTAGATTGAAATGTGAATTGATAATTCAAATTATCAAATTTAGAAAATGAGCGAGAATGGGGTATCACCAGTTTTTGCTCCAAAGCGATAGTTAAATCTTTGATTAGATTTGAACGTGAAATGGTAATTAGTTTTACCGACAACACTGTGGTGTTAGATATGGAGCATCACCAGTTTTGCTTCATGGGATGAATAGGTTGGGATTGGGAAATAAAATAAATAATTACTTCGGTGTGGTTCGCTAATCTCGACTAGATGGAAAACCATAATTTGGTTTGATAGATCATCCAAAGGAAGATTAAAGGGTAAATTCTAAAGAATTTATCTTGGATAAAATTAATGGGAACCTTTCCCTAAAAATGTGATTTTATGAATAAAAGAATATTCTGAATTGGAATGAGGCGTATGTTGTGTTTGTGTAACATTTGTTTTTAATATACGCGGGTTGTTCGGAAAGTCCGGGTTTATACCCATTCTGAATAACCGATTTGACGATAAGTCGAAGATGAAGACGGTGGTCGAAGACCAGAAGTCTTCATATCGTTTGGATAATTACTGACGATCCTGATTGGGCAGTACACCCAAGAGGATGGAAATAGTTGGTGGTCGTCCAGACGTACTTGGAGATGAATGGATATGCGAGGAAAGTGCCTCCGGTTTCGTTCAGACCCAGAACGGACTTGTAAATGGATTGTGTGTCTGACATTGGATTTTATTCTGTGTTGATTGATTTCTATTAAATATACATCTGTTTGGCGGCGGAGAATTTATTCTTTTGCTTAACGCCCTTCTCTGAGACGTACGAGCTCAGAGGTTGTATATCGATGGACATCAGTCGCATGGCATGAATCGCATGTGTGGTACGCTAAGATGCAATGATCAAGGCTTCTGTTGAAAAGCAAAGTCTTGTGGTTGATGATCAAAGCATGCCTACATGGCAGCTTTGTGTATAACGAGAATTTGCGAGCCTCACACCTCGGTATGAGTCAAAAACGGGATAGTGACTGCAGGGAGAGCACGACGTTTCTTTCTAGCTTTGGTGGTGTCAGTGACTTACCAGCCCTGACATTTATATACTTTTCACCTATGTGGTTGTTGGAATGCGAGGCGCCTCGATTATAGGTCTGTAAGGACCGGGAAACGTGTGTTCAGGCATAATTAATCCTCTAACGCAAGTGAGGACCGGCCCTGAAGATCCGGGGTTGCCCAGAGTGCGTAACCCTGGGACATTTGCTAGAGTGTCTCGAACACGGAGAGGAGTTTGCCCCTTGCCTCGACTCATGACAGAAATCCAATTTCCAATACGTGTATTTCAGTTTTATTTGTAGAGCCTAGTATGGCGAGGGATGGGGCACTCATGCCGTCTATGATTTATATTTATGATAGAAATGTTTTGATACTATACACTTATTATAGTATCAAATGATTTGTTTTAAACGTACCAAGCATGTTTGGCTGTTATAAGGTAAAACCCTATCCTCCGGCTTGCGTTGCATTGTGTGATTGGACCTGGGTCTTATAATAGCTTCATTTTTCAAAAAATCATTGCGTTGTTTATTCTATGCACTGGTATTCTTGGGAGGAAACCCGTTCCGTATTATACGGCGTGGTCCCTTGAATTACTCTCTTTTAAAGTAAAGTTTTAAATAACTGTTTTTAGTTCTCACACCAGTCACATGACTGACCTGGAGTTTATTGTTTTAACCTAAACTCTGGGTGCCCCTATTTTCCGCACGGGCAGCTAGTAGTTTTGGTTTTGCAGATTTATATTCACAGGATCCTGGTTTACAGCTGGAATGATATCCGGAAAGCTCTGTATCCGTGTATCACCTTCAGTTGTGCTTTGTACTATTTTTCCGCTGCTAAGTAATTTATTGTAAACTCTGATATTTATTCGAATGTAATGTATTCATTTATACTTTGTATATTCTTGTATCTGATGGAATTGTTGTAATAACAATGTAATGTTCTACCGTCTGCGTTCATTTGTGTGTTGTTCTCAAAGTATCCGCTCTTTCCTTCACGGGGAAGAAACGGGTTCTCACAGTGGTATCAGAGCTTTGGTTTACAGAGCTCGAGAACAAGACACATTAGAACCATATGAAAGAATTCATCAGATATTGGATTAGTAATATCCAATTAGAATGACTCGTTAGAGATAGGATCAGAAGTGTCCTAGAACGAGTGTGAAGAGTATATTTTCAAATGAAAACAATTTTATTTTGAAATTTAAAACATTTTAAAACGTATTTGATTATTTATTTATTTTGAATATGGACAATCCAATATATAAAGGTTTTGTATATACGCGTCATGAACGTATATTCGAAGTTTTAATATACTGGATAGATATAGGGTTACACTCTAGTCGCCCGGAGATGATATTGATGATAGCGATCGCATCATCAATATTTATGTTCGTGTTTCGAAGGTGTGATTATTTATATATTTCCATTAGACTGGTGTGAGAACCAAAACTAATATAGTTAGAACACATTGTTGTGAATTGACATCAAGAACATGATTTTCTGTATATATATCAAATTATGAATTTGAAACGTTAAATCCACTAATTGATTGATGTTTGTGTTGTTTGTTTAGTTGTTTGCTAATTTTTAACCATTTAGCCTAATTGAATCAAATATTGAGTTGTATTGAAAATTAGTTGCATTTGCATGCATATACATGTATATCATTGAACAGGTCATAGCAAGGAGGCTAGAGCCGAAGAATAAAATTTGTTTGCCCGACAAATAGGTACATGTTTACTACATAATTTACTGTTTTGTTTGGGTGATGATGATTTTATGAGCCTATTGGCTAGCCGCTTGGCTTTTTCTTTTTCTTTTTGAGATCAGAAGGCCTATATGGCAATTTTGGGATTTTCCCGTGGCTCCCGGTGCAGGGGAGGTTATGGCGAAATTTTTCGAAAATTTAGGGTGTTAGCCAAATTTTTGAAAATTTGAAAATTCTCAGAAACTGAAAAGTTGGAGAATGGAAGCCAGATCGAACGTAGAGTTGATTAATCAAACCACTTTCGACTTTGTTCCTTTTCGGGGACGAAAAGTTTTAAGTGGGGGAGATTGTAATAACCCGGAAATCTGGGCCAGTTTAAAATTTTTATTTTGGCAATTTTAGCGAATTTTGATTATTTAAAATAGATTATTTTAAATAATGTTGACGAGAAATTTATTTTGAATATAATTCGAACGTATATATTATACGCGTCGTCGTTAGAATATAAATATCTATATATAATTATAAAAGGAACTGAAAATGGCGCGGTAGTTCGATAATTCGATTTCAAACTTCAATTGAATATACCAGGTGCAAAACAATCCGGATTTTAGTGAAACCAAAAACATTAGGATCTAATTGATGATATCTTTCCAACGAATCCGAAAAATCAAAATTTCATAGAGGGATTCAAAAGATATGTCCAGTTGAAAATTCTGAATAGTCGCTATGGAATTCAGGCCCTTAAAAATGGGAATTTTGCAAATGACCTCGGATTTCGACGAAACCACTTTTGTTGGATCCGCAATGTAAAATTATTTCTAGATTCCAAATTTCATAATTTTTTGAATCAATATGTGAGCGTGGCAAAGGAAAACGCGTTTGACCAGTTTCAGTTGATTTTAATCGACTGGAAAATGGCCATTTTTCCAACGGTCTCAGAATTCGACGAAACTAGTTTTGTTAGGACCGTATCGTCAATACGAAGCTAGAAAATATTTTTTGGGAATTTTTCTAGTTAGTATGTGACCCCGGTGATTTGAAATGTACGTTTAAAATTCAATAAAGTGTTTTAAATGTAAATCTAACGGAAACTGATTGTAACAGCCGAATCAGCCTACGATACATATCCCATTGTGTTCGGAATAGGGGTAAAACACTATGGGCGACAGGCGGTGGACCTCGTTTAGAGGTCGTATGTAAAAGTCAACTTTTTGAAATTAAAAATAAATAAATATAAAAAAAATATCTCCTTTCCTATTACCCTGCCCCCCCCCCCCTTTTTTTCACGTTCAGATTCAAAAACAAAAATATTAAAAAAAAAAAGAGGGGGAAAGAAGAGGGCGACGGGGGGTGAGCCGCCGCCTCCATCGCGCGCCCCCCCTGGTGTTCGCCGCCGCCTAGGGCCACCGTCCTCCCCCTCGTTTCCCCCTTCAGACCGCACGCGAAATCCCCCCCCCCCCAACGGCGCAACAACCATGAAGCCCCCCCAAACCGCACCCTCCTCCGCCCCTTCTTCCTCCTCCACCGACAACCGTCCTGGCTACCGTCGCTTCCAGCTCCTCCCCTACCCCGAAGCCGACTGTTTCACCCCCTCCTCCGATCGAAGTAAGTTTTAATTACTAATCTAATTTTATTTTCAGTTTTAATTAAAATTAGCATAGGTTAAAACTGATTTTAATATGATTTTTATATTTTAAAGTATTAAAAATATAATCTTTATTATGTAGAAAGTGGAAAATATGAATTTTGTTTATGTAGAGAATCAAAAATATAATTTTTACATGATAGGAATATTAAAAATAAAATCTATATTTTGGAAAAGGCGAAATCTATATTTTTGAAAAGGCAAAATCTATATTTTTGAAAAGGCGAAATCTTTATATTGAAAAAGGCGAAATCTTTATATGGTGAAGAGCGAAGAGAAAATATGATTTTGATTATATAGCATAGTAAAAATTCGATTTTTATATATTGAATAGTATAGTAAAAATTCGATTTTTATATATTGAATAGCATAGTAAAAATTCGATTTTTATATATTGAATAACATAGTAAAAATTCTATTTTTATATATTGAATAGCATAGTAAAAATTCGATTTTTATATATTGAATAGCGAAGTAAAAATTCGATTTTTACATATGTAGTGGCTACAGCAACGAAGATGACAAAAAAATGCGAAAACGATGAAGATTTCTATCAAAGAAGAGTCAAGATAATTGGATAGCTATTGGTGAGAATTTCTCACTCTTCAATTTCTTTTCTAGTTATATATATATATATATATATATATATATATATATATATATATATATATACTAGGATGCAGACGGTGCTTAGTAGCACCCGACACAATCGTCCACAGACCATGGACTTGTTTGTTTGATTGCGAAAATAGGTTAGATTATTTGATTGAAATTGAATTGTTTGGTGAAATGGATGGATTTGATTGATGTGTGAATGGCGTGGGCCTTCACTAGACCGGGGATTAGGCTAGGCCTTGTCCCGTTTCTAGTATCGTGTCGTTATGCCGCCGAAATTTTCTAAAATAAATTAGAAAAGTAAAAATATCATTTTATTTAAAGAATGAACTGAATAGAAATTCATAAGTTAAAATAAAATGTTTTGTCGTT
Organism: Allium sativum; assembly: GCA_030737875.1. NCBI lineage: Eukaryota > Viridiplantae > Streptophyta > Magnoliopsida > Asparagales > Amaryllidaceae > Allium > Allium sativum. Next base: position 75,446,588 of record CM060926.1, read on the forward strand.
AAAAATATAATTTTTAACGTGAAGTGAATAAAATAAAATATTCATTTACAAACTGGACGGTTTGTTTATGTACACCTATTTGAAGGACATTGATTGGGACGATAAATTTTACACATCGCCCAACTGCACAAATAAAAATAAATGTTTGTTGATTTGAAACCCCACACGGGTGTTGGGATGAAATTTGAAGTTCACTCATCCTGATTGATTAAATATGTCGATCGATTGATTGACATGCTGTTATAAGCGTTAGATATCTATATTTGATGCTTATACAGTGTAGTGCACTTTGGTTGATGGTTGATTATTTTTCAATGCTATTATACATGTGTTGTATGAAAATCCATATAATTAACTTTATATGGTAATTGATTGGGCCTCATTCCAATTTCTCGAAGGATTCCATGCCTATACTAACCCGATAGTTATTGTTGTAGGTGAATTCAACCAATAGAAGATGATCTTCTCAAGTCTCTCAGAAATCTCGGATACACGGCCTCAAAAGATCCTCAAGAACTCTATTCACCCTCTTAGTCTGCCCATCAGTCTAAGGGTGATAAGCGGTGCTCAAACATAACTGTGTACCTAATGCCTCTTGTAGGCTGATCTTCAAGAACTCACTAGTGAAGATGGAATCACGATCACTCACTATGCTAGAAGGTACTCCATGTAGACGGACTATCTCACGAAGATAAATCGATGTTAATCATGTTGTTGTTCTCTTGCTCTTAACAGGAATAAAATGAGCGCTCTTAGTAAGCCTGTCTACTATAACCCAAATGCTGGTATTTCCCTTCCTCGATCTAGGAAAATCATCGATGAAATCCATAGAGAAGCTCTCCCACTTCCACTGTGGGACCTCCAAAGGATGAAGCAAACCGTCAGGCTTCCTTTGTTCATCTTTAACTTGCTAGCAAACTAAACATCGAGAGACAAACTCCGCTACATCTTTCTTCATCCCAGCCCAAAAGAAAACCCTATTCATATCTCTATACATCTTATCACTGCTCGGATGGATAGTCATCCTAGAATGATAGGCCTCCTCAAGGACTGTCTTCAATAGACTCCCAACTCAGGGAACACAAACCCTTTCATCCCGTCGCAACCACCCTCTATCATCCGCGGAATATCTACTGAGGTGACAATAAGTCTCCACTCTACTGGCCCTATCCAAGACATCTGCTTTCTGTGGGTCCTCTCGTTGCGAAGATCCTATTTGATCCAGAAGAGTAGGTCGCACCTCTAAGGATGCCAACAAACCAGGTGTAAGATCCGTAGATGGCCTAAAATCGAAGGTCGATATGTACTCCAAGCTCCGCCTCTCTACGAATAGAGGACTTAAAGTCATCCTCTACCCAATCAACGCATCCGCCACCACATTACCCTTATCAGGGGTATAAGAAATCTCAAAATCATAGGACGCTAGGAACTCCACACATCTTTGCTGTCTTAAATTGAGATCCTTCTGCGAGAACAGATACTTGAGAGATTTATGGTTTGTGTATAACTCAAACCTCTCTCCAGGTAGAAAATGTCACCAAGACTTAAGTGCGAACACTATAGCAGCCAATTCCAAATCGTGAGTGGGGTAGTTCTTCTCATGGACCTTCAATTGTCTACTTCTACAGTATACTACCCTTCCCTCTTACATTAAAACGACACCATGCCTTGTACCACATGCATCAATATACACTATGAACAACTTGCTCCCACCAGGTAATGTCAAAAATAGGGTTGTTATCAAATCCCTCTTTAATCGCTAAAAAGAATCCTCATAATTGATACTCCAAGCAAAGGTCATATTCTTCTTCGTCAGTCTGGTGGTGGGGCTGATATTTTTGCGAAGTCCTTAATAAACTTCCTATAGTGGCCTGCTAAACCAAGAAAACTTCTCACCTCCGTTGCATTCTTTGGGACTTTCCAATCCTGAACAACAACTAATTTTGCGGGATCCACTGCTATTCCTTCCTTGAAAACCACATGCTCTAAAAATCTCACCTCTTTTCTCCAAAAGTGGAACTTGGAGAACTTCGCCTTAAGTTGGTGTGCTCTGAGAGTCCTCAAGGACGCTCCTAAATGTAGGGCATGCTCTTCTTCATTCTACGAGAAATCAGAATGTCATCCTCAAAGACCACAACGAATTTATTCAGAAACTCCCTGAACACACTACTCATCAGATCCACAAAATATGTGGGTGCATTCATCAAACCAAAAGGCATGACTAACCACTCAAAGAAACCATCTGGAGTTCTGAAAGAGGTCTTATTTATACTATCTTCGGCTACCCTCAACTAGTGAAATCCCGTAGCCAAATCTAACTATGAGAAAATAGATGCGCCAACAAGATGGTCAAATAGATCGTCAATCATTGGGAGTGGGTGTTATTTTTCTTGGTGAGCTTATTCAACTCCCTATAATCCACACATAGGCGAAGCGAGCCATGCGCTTTAGTTGCAAAGATGACTGGAGCTCCCCATTTTGATATACTCTTCCTAATAAACCCCTTCTCAAGCAGCTCCCCTACTTGCTTGTTGAGCTCCCTCCTTTCTTAAGGAGCCATGTGGTGCATAGGCAATGCGACTGGCTTCGCTTTAACTACCAAATATATCCGTAAATCAATCTCGCGCCTCGGAGGTATAAGCCCCTAACCTTATCAAAAACATCTTTATACTCATAGACTATAAGTACAGATCGCAAATCATCAACAGAAGCATAAAGTGACTCAAGGAAACTAAGCATGACAGACCCCCTTGGTCGTAGTAAATCTCGAGAGTCTTCCCATGGCAAGTAAAAAGTCTAACGAACCTCTTCTCATGGTCTAGAATAACACCATACATGGCATCGTACTAGGGTCATAAGGTCCTAAGTCAATAGCCACATCTTCGCAAGATCCTAATGATCCAAATGTTAGTTGCTCAATGTTATCAGGCCTTTGTATGGCCTCCTCTGACGTGGATGTCTTCCATCCGAAGAAAATGAATGGTCTGCAGCGAGATGATGAGTCGGAGAAGGTGTTCTCTGCTTGCAAAGCTCGTCTTTCTTCCTACTCATGTCCTTCATGTTTTCTCACATTGCGACACCTTCACATCTCTAGACTTCCAAGGCATCATTAGTCCTATCCAACATATCAAGTAGGCATGAGAAATCCATGTGTGAGACGGGTGCAGAAGCAGTAGGCTGGTTATTAGTTGTCGTGGCTAGCATTGGAGCATTTGCGGCGGCTTAAGTAGAAGTGCCAGCCTCAACTGTAGACGGTTCGGATCGGGTAGTGGTAGCGCCTCTAGGTTGGTTCAGAGGAGTGTTACAAGCAACACTTAGACCTTCAGTTTGGTTTGGTCTGGCGTCATCGGGTCGACTCGGTGAACGCATCTAGTTCGGGTCGGATTGTCCACTCTGTATCGATTCAGATCTGAATCGGGTCCTCGCGACCTGATGACTACAATCGCCTGCTGATCTTCGTTTGCGTCATTTTCCCAAGAAGTTTGTGGTTCCTTCCTTTTCTTAGAGCCATGAAATTCGAGTCTTTTGAGATCAATGAAACTTCAAAAACAGTGGAAATGCGGACTAACTTCTTCGGACTTGAGAATCCAAACAGTAGAGCGATAATCCGAAATACTAAGAATTCAAATTTCTCAGTGAAAGCACCAAAATGTTAGACCAAAAAGTGGTTCTAATACCCAATTTATTGATAATTTCAGAGAATAATAACTCTAAACATATAAAAAAGAGAATTAACACACAAGATTTATAGTGGTTCGGCGTTAACGAGCCTGCGTCCACTTTATACTTCCTTGATTGATGAATTGATTACAAATACAATGGTAATTGCCACTCAATCTGACTAGTACAATCAATAATCTCTCCAATTTTGTTGAAATATACTCTAGGATTTAGAGAATAATATGAAATAAGCAAAGAGGTATCGTTGGTGATGGAGTTAGAGTAGATAAATGGCCAAAAGATCCTTGAAAATGGTGCATTCTGGTGTTTTATAGGTTGGGAATGCAGGCGGGTCGGATGCCACGTGGGACCCATCCCATAAATCTCGGAAATGGGTACATTATGGTGAGTACAACGCATAGAAGTCGTGGGTGAGTGGGTCGTAACTCCTTCGAGTTTGTAGCTAAATGGTGTGCAACTGCCTTTGGGTTGCAGTCATGGGATCGGATCAGCGGAAGAAATACCGAATCGAACCGACGTTCACTAGTGGAGTCAGATTCTTCGTAGCTATGTGAGCTGGTACGACCCATACATCTCAATCTGAACTCACTTCCTAGTCTCTAGTGAGAAAGTGGATGATAGCCGACCCGATCCGATGATTTGGCTTGAACCCGACTCGATGAAGTCCCCTTTTTTATTAGCCATGTCTTTCACCTTTGAGCATGTCCAACGTTTAATTCAATTCTCAAACTTTGTATTGCCTGATTACAAAGCAGGCTAACAATCACTATTTTAAAAATAAAAGCATAATATTCATTGGTTGACATTGCTTCATTATGTATGGTATCACTACTACAAAGGTGGGCATATTCGACACTATTTTTTTGTGGTCGTAGATCAAAAAAGCGTTGCCGTAGGCCATTTTTTCAAATAGACAACACCAAGGGGATGTGGCATCTACGGCCGTTGCATTAGCCATCTAAGGCAATGCTTTTGCCCATCTACATCCATGGAAAGAAAGTGTTGCATTATAGCCTAATGCAACACTATTTACACGTAAAGCAACAGAACACAACTTTGCCTTAAGCATAAGTTAGAACCTAGCTGTCAGGTCACTATAGTGAGGCCACGTCAGCTTTCCACGTGTCACATGCCACATCAGCAGCCCACGTGTCACGCGCCACGTCAGCTATGGGACCCACATGCCATGTGGAATTAATAATATTTTATTTAATGCAACACCATTGTATTATGTAATGCAAGACCATTATTTTGAAATGCAATATAAAAAAAGCAAATGCAACAGTAGAAAAAGACAAATGTTACATTAGAAGAAAGCAAATACAATGCTTTAACTAAAAATTCTGCAGTATCAATTCTATACATAGAATAAACTCATCCAAGACATTCATCATCACATTCAAACCATCCAAAATATTCTACATACATAACAATTCTTCAAATATACCACAAGTGTAACACATACGATCAAATACATGATTTAAAAATAGAATTAAAATTATTTACTTTTATGTAAGCGTTAATGAAACTCCAACAATAAATAAGAAGAACAGGAAAATAGGCTGAAGGAAAAAATTAGAGAAAAATTTAGGCTGGAGGACAACAAGTTTGGAATTTGGGCTGAAGGACAAACTTTAGTGTAAAAGAGGAAATGATAGTGGACCCCTGAATTCCACTTTTACACTAAAAAGTGGCTTTGTGCCTAAAATCCAAACTTCTTTTCCTTGTGACTGAAAAACTTTCTAAGTTTTTCCTTCTCCCTAAAAACATGTCAAAATCACCCAAACCGATTAGCCTGAACTCCACCCAAACCGAGCTCTCCAAAAAAGTTATCTCCATGCTTGGTTCTATGATGAAGAAGCTATTGACAAAGAGAGTTTCTCTTGAAGCTTCGCAATCCAAGCCTGAAGTACAACAAACATATAACAAGTTAAACTTTGCTCAAACACCCTGTTTCTTAGTGCAGAAAAGTGCTAAACAAACATATATGTAAGATGTTTTTTATCAAGCTCCTTTGACCAATTTTGCTTAATGCTCAACCTCTTACATACCTATTGGAGGCATGATGCTCAAGCACTGCTCTTTTTCAACTCACATCAAGCAGAGAATGTGACATAAAATAGATTAAGGCATAATCATGTAGCCAAATTACAAGTTTTAACATGAATCGGATATCTAGATGGGATATGACCCAAGCCCAATGTTATACAAATTTATATTCCCCGTTACCCTCACAATTGCATATGCATGGCGCGCACACACATATAATTTTGGAATTTTCCAAAATCTTATGCTTTTAGTGTACAAATAAAAAAGGTCACGACACAGAACAATGCTTCAATGAAATATAGTAAGAAAATTACTATTGCACTATCATACTCAAGTTGATCAAACATGCTAATGGTAACTAAACAATCCATTTTAAAAAGTGCAAAGAACAGTATAGTTAAACAGTCAAGAAAGTGGCAACACAGTATAGAATACATACTTACCTTACACAAATAGTGCATTAATGTGAGTTTGTTATTGGCTCTAGTATCAGCAAGCTCCAAAAGACTATCAAGACGAAAACCAACAGCAGAGCCTGGACCATGGAAAAGAAGAGATAATCAAACTGATATATGGATGAATTGGTGAAGCAGAAAATATGAAAGAGAATGCATAAACACATCTCAAATCTATGATTCCAGAATGTGCTAAACATACAACTGGTTCGTCAAAATATTACAATTTCATACAGATAAGCCTTGTACTATCTAATTCTTACAAACAGGTTAAGAGATATATTCATATAAAATATAGACATGCATGACAATATTCATATTGGATATATCTTATAATACTCAGATATCATCCAAACACATATCATTTAAAATTACTTCATTATTTTAAATGACACATAATTTCTATAAAATTCATAACAGCGATGAATATATAGTAACAAGTGGCCAATTCATAATTGTGTACACCTACATGTACATTCAATGTTACATAAGATTACCCAGATTCATATTCAAACAATATACGAGTCATAATTCATTTAAACACAGATTTAACATGTTAATATAAACTGTGTTCATTTTGTGTGTGTATATATATACACACACACACAGAGAGACAATCAATGATATCAATATATCATATTCATGTGTACATCAAAACTATTTATCTGTATGCATAACTGCAATACAAATTACTGAACAAATACATTTATATAGTAATCAGTGATTCATGCCTCTTATAAGTGGTCAATTTGAAGACACATTTGTATATATGTTACTAAAACTATTTTTTTATAGTTTACATAAAAACAAATAGGTTTTAAATGTGTACATCTGCAATTTTATTTCACACGAGCTAGATGCTAGCTACTGAGATGAAATGTTTTATACAATATATCTAACAACAGATCAATTATTTCGTGGAATCATTCTGTCATTAACTTAGGAGTCGACCACTAACACAAAATCAAACAAATCTGATCTGAATTTGTACAAAATAAGTGAAATTGGAAAAAAATTAAATCCATTTGGCATGTTAATTTCCAGACAAGCCTTTGTTTTGAACGTTTCGAGACAATTAAGAGGATATAAATAATTTATAAATCCATTTGGCACTTCATGATAAATAAAACAAGCCTTTGTTTTGAACATTTCGAGACAACTTTCTTATATACAAAGTGAACCATGAATTACATCTTTGATCAACGCAGCTACTATCATTTCTTCATAGAGCCGCAGCCTTTTATACTATATTGATGATAAGCCGTGTTACCACTTACATTTACAGGTAAAAAAATACAAATATGTAGAACATGCATGTTAATTTCCAGAACATGGCAAGTAAGACTAAGGCTTATAATTACATGATTTATATGCCTGCACCTTACAATCAATACACAGACATATTATTGAACAGATTGTATGCATAAAAGAATAATGAACATCTATATAAAATTTTATGAGAGATCAAACTATAATCAACTCACTGGTACTCATTATCAATATAGCATGTTACCATAACATAAACTATTAACATATAAGCAACTTGCTAATAATAAAAGGATTAACCATACAGACATATCTTAGCATGTTTGTAGAAACCAGAACATCAAAACATAAACACATCTCAAATCTATGATTCCAGAATGTGCTAAACATACAACTAGTTCTTCAAAATATTACAATTTCATACATACAAGCCTTGTACTGTCTAATTCATACAAACAGGTTAAGAGATATATTCATATAAAATATAGACATGCATGACAATATTCATATTGGATATATCTTATAATACCCAGATATCATCCAAACACATATCATTTAAAATTACTTCATTATTTTAAATGACACATAATTTCTATAAAATTCATAACAGTGATGAATATATAGTACCAAGTGGCCAATTCATTATTGTAAACACCTACATGTACATTCAATGTTATACAAGATTACCCAGATTCATATTCAAACAATATACGAGTCATAATTCATTTAAACACAAATTTATCATGTTAATATAAAATGTGTTCATTTTGTGTGTGTATATACACACACACACAGACAATCATTGATATCAATATATCATGTTCATGTGTACATCAAAAGTATTTATCTGTATGCATAATTGCAATACAAATTACTGAACAGATACATTTATATAGTAATCAGTGATTCATGCCTCTAATAAGTGGTAAATTTGAAGACACGCTTGTATATATGTTACTAAAACTATTTTTTTTTATAGTTTACATATAAACAAATAGGTTTTAAATGTGTACATCTGCAATTTTATTTCACACCAGCATGATGGTAGCTACTGGGATGAAATGTTTTATACAATATATCAAACAACAGATCAATTCTTTCATGGAATCATTTTGTCATTAACTTAGGAGTCGACCACTAACACAAGCACGATGCTACCTACTTTACTTTGAAGTATTGCCTTAGGGACGGTATGTTTATGATCTTAGGAGGTATTCTAAATATCCAGGACTTTCTAAAATTCACTGTACCTTCATAGTGAGCATAAGTGCTGTAGGATCTGATAGTTGATGATTTTCATCATCCTCCACTAGAAATTAAGGATTCTGTATGGTAGAAAATTCCCTATTCGGTCGTACTATCCTTCAGATGTCTACGCTTCATTGATTTTGTAGAAATCGCTTAGCATTCACGTTTGAATCTCAAGCTTCGCCTTGCATTCGGCCTCCTTGAGTAACTTAGCGCGAAACAGAATTGATTCATGGCGATTCACGTTTGATTCTGTATGGTAGAAAAGTCTGAGTCTTGATTCATGGCGATTTTAGAGCGAGAAACAGAATTCGAAAAAAGAATTTAGGTTTAAATTTGGGTCAATTAGTAAAAGGGGAAAGTAAAGAGAAGTAACGTTAGAGAAGAAAGAACGAATTATTTTTACATGTTAATGTTAATTCGTAGAGGGGGAAACATCCCGCCAATTTTTCACTTAGCAGAAGAACGTACGTAATGAAGTGGCTATTGTTGGTTGGATAATGAGGCTAATGTTCAGATAGGAAGCATGGATTGGTTTGAATTGTTGGATTAATCATCATCTATGATCACTTATTTGTTTATTTTGATAACGCGGATCGCTAACCTGGATTGTATTTATGTAAAGCTACGCTTTGAACTGGTGCTACACGTCACAACACTAGAATTCCAACCGCAACTATGCATTTACATCTATTGCAACAACATATGAGTATTGTTGCAGAAGATCAAATAAAGCATAGCTTTCGCCACACTTTTCATGCAACGCACACATATTAGTATCGAATATTCCCACTTTTGTAGTAGTGTATGATTCAATACAAGGTGTCATTATAAGAAAATGTAATAAATATTTTGCCAAAGAACGCCCATATATTTCATTAGCTTCAGCTCAAGTGCGTGACAATTAACAGTAAAAGTGTGGCAATCACATGGTTATCATGAACTAAGAGCATCTCCAACGCTTTGTTATTTTGAATGTAACATCAAGGATACATCATCGATTAACGTTTTTGTTAATTTTATTTCATCCAATGCAAACGTTGAATGAATTTTGAAGGTGACGTGTTAATAAATTTATAAGACATAGTGAAACATAATGTCTAGTAGTAGACATCATAGTGCACAATGTAGAAGTGCATATTACCACTACTATTTAGTATTTATATATAAAGTATTCTTAAAATGAAGAGCGTACAAATTATATGCTTCTAGAATTTTTCATTGGAGAACAATGTTAAATTTTATTGTAGAAGCTTGTTTTATATATTTGACATTGTAGAATAAATGTGAACACATGTGTATTTTATGACACTACATTCAAGTAGGATTGGAGATGCTCTAAAGCTAAATCTAATGCATTAGACCAAAATTCATGGATAAGAAAGAAACTAGAAGAATCAAAAAAATTAATACTCAAAACAATAGTTTCATTATTGCACTAAAATCGGTAAGCAATACATGACCACGTCAAACCGTTGGACTTCCAAAAAGAAAAAGAAAACAAGATAATTGTTTCATCTCCTTCTAATTAATCGGTAAGCAATACATAGATATTTACATCCACCTGATGCAACCCTATAAATATCCAAGCCTCTCTACTTTACTGCCAATCCATTCACTTGATCATAACTATTTCATCTCCTCTTAATTAATCAAATTTCGCACCTTATTTTTCATTACATTCGATGTGTCATCTTGATTTAATCATCTGATCCGCAGGGTACGAAGGGTTGTTTTCACTTTTTAATCCTCCATCTAATCGTTTAATCTTGGTTCCATAATGTTATGTTATATGTTATTCTGTGCAAATGTAATTCCTTGTAGGAACCAACGACCCGTTTAGAGTGGCTTTAAGTTGCGATGGACCTTTTTTGGATTGAAATTTTGGCCCACTCAAGGTAAGTTGTTACAAGGTATGTCAGAGAGGGAAGGTACATGCAGTGGCTCAGGCGTGGGTCTCAATGTGGAGGAGTACAAAGGCGAATGCTAGACATGAGGAGGCTTTGCGTTTTTTAAATTATGAGTAGGCCTATTTTTGGAGATACGGAAATTTGAAAAGAAGAGAACAAGGAAAGCTACAATTTTATCATCTTTGAACAATGTAATGCGTTGTTTTCTTTTTTTCTAGAAAAATAAGATCTTGATTTACTACTAATTCAACAAATTTTTAACTTCAAAGATGTATACACATGGTCACTTATCATATTAGAGGAAATTGTTCAGATATTTATGTATGCTATAGTCAGTGTTTTAAATATCGGCCATCTCCACCGATATCTCGGCTGAGATCTCGTTTTGAGGTCAAAACGATATGAAACACAATATATCGTTATTTATCTCGTTTCGAATATCTCGGTCGATATTTTCAAATATTGACCGATATCTTGACCGAAACGAAATCATGATATATCACCCGAATTTTAAAAAAAGAAAATTATTAAGCTAGGCTTGTGTGCCGGTTGGGTTTGCATGTGTTTGTTAGCTTTCTGTATTTCTCATGCAGGGTTGGGTCTGCATTTATTCATTCAATTCAAACTATGAAATTCGTCAAGTAACCCCTTTTCAATGCTTGTCCAATCACATATTTAGCCACTGAAATTTAGTTGTAGTACTTTTGTTACATTATTTGTACTTGTACCACTCTAATTAGCTCGTATTGTTCTATTATTCCAAAATTTATGTTGTGAAATTCTTGCCCGCTATGCCATTTTATGAAGGCTTTAATACTGGATTATTTACTAACCAATATATACATTTCTAGTTTGTAGCTTTTTTGGCTGTCATATTTGTCAGTTCAATTACAGACAAGATTATGTAGTGCTTTAATGTTGTCATAAGTAGTGCTTTTAATGTTGTCATTTTATGAATGCATGATATGCAATTTGTAGTCAGTTCAATTTCTGGTTTGGCTATCTTTTTTTGCTGTCATTTGTAGTGCTTTAATGCTGTCATTTTATGAATGCATGGTATGTCCTAAATAAGGTCATTTTGTGAAGTGTTTGTTCTTCATTGTAGTTCTTTAATGCTATCATTTGATGAATGCATGCAATGTCATTTTATGAATGCATGGATGTCATTTGTAGTGCTTTAATGCAGTCCTAAATTATGCCCAGTGCTTTAATGGTGTCATTTAGTATATATAATTATTAACATAAAATGTACGCGGATATGGTTCCGATATGAACTTTAAGCTCTGAGATGTAAATCCGATATCGACGCCCGAGATGTACTCGTCTCCTCCGAGATCTCCTCGAAATGATACCGAGTCACTAAAATCGCCGAGACGAAACATGACCGATATCCGATATTTAAAACCTTGGCTATAGTGTCATACATCTTTAGCAAAGTAACAAAATGTTTTATATATGCATGTTATCTTTATTAAATATATAGAAATAGTTCTAACGTGTACGTGTATTATATATGAATATATCATGCCATTATCAGATTACATGTTGTATGAACCAAAAGTTAGCAAAATTTAACCTTAGTAAAAAAAAATTGTTCTCGTCATAAATTCAAGAATTTTGAGACAAATAATATCTTTGGTTTAAACAAAGTTTATACAGCCGAGGAAATGGAATGGTGAAGATTTTTATACTCAAACACCGTTAATCCTAAAACAAACACCATGTAGTTTTACTGATTTTCGGCGTCGTCGGACAAAAATGGACAAATGAATATACTCATTAATCAGCGCGAAGAGATGGACGTTGTGACGACCGCCCATAACTCCCACATTTAACAAGAGGAATAATACGCTGAAAGACGTGTTAGGCAGCTATGTACGATCATCAGAGTAGAACGATATACGCAAAACCTGTCGCATAACTCACAACGCAAGGATAAAATATAATAGAACATACACAACAGACAATAATTGTGAAGCAAAATTGAGTAAAACTTAAAACTTACATATCATCATGAACCATCCAAAACATCAAACTGGATACAATGTCAAATTCTGTGCAAATTGCTTCATTATAGGTCACTCAGAGAATACATCAAGCATAACAGCGGAAAACAACATATAGTAGGTAATAGGAAACTATTATGCTAGCCTCCAGCTCATCATCACTCAGTAGCATCGTCCTCATCAAGATCAACTACCTATCACCTGCTACTTAGTCTGCCATCCATACAATGGATGAACAACCTAAGGTAATACGATGAAACATAAAACCTTGAGTCAGACAACAGTCTTAATGAGCGATAAAACAGCTATCTAACATCATCAATAAAGTATATGCGAATAGTAAGATCAATAATCTAATATAGAAATATCAACAGAGAAGAAACCATAACCCGTATCCTCCACATCCGACAGTGATAGCCTTTACAACAACCAGATAGAAACAATCAGTATATTCATGGCAACCAGTTATCAACCGTAGACCATCCTAATCGAACTCGACATCTCCTAAGCATAAGCCCTGAAGGCCTAAACTAACATCAAACAAGCACCCAAGAGATATCTCCTTTGACGTCGGACAATCTACACAAGATGATACAAGCATAACTATCATCATCCATGACTCTGGCTATCACCGCCAATCCTGCCTTGAAACAATTGATAATCTTATGACTGGCCTTATCATCATTCCATCCGTCAAGGGCTAATGATAACCTCGGTTCTAGCAAAAACTCCATACGCCTTTCACTGCTACGTATCTAGGCCTTTCATCGCTACCCAGGGTACTCGACCAATCATTTGGTCTTTTAGGCGTCCCTATTGTATCCCTGCTTTGAGCCCGCTAGAACCTACAATAACGATAACTCCTCGACCTTTTATATCTCTAATCGTCTTGCAACTATCCATAAGTTCAAATCATCTTAAACAGCCATTATCCACGAGCTCAAATCATCTTGAATCGTCTTCATATTCGTTGTGTTTCATCGATCAAAGAACATCTCATAGTGCTTCGAATATTCCGCATGGAATTCACATCGTTCCAACATCGAGCCAAAAAATACTTTATTTGGTCGATATTCGATTCACATTGTTTCCTCCTTTTCTATGAATAATGGTCCATATTTTCTTTCACAGCGCTTCATCTTTGCTATGAGTAACATACCACAGTGTTTTATCCACATCCACAGCGTTTCAGAAACGCTGTCGATCCATTATGGATCGGTCTTGTCGATCCATACAGTCTGATCCACCCAAATTGAGCCTCTATCCAATGTAGCGCTCCATCAAGTGCTACCGATCCATTTAATGTAGTGCTACATCAAGAGCTACAGATCCATCTAATATAGCCTCAAAAACCCTTGCCGATCCATTGAAAAATGTGGCTGATCCATCATCAGAGTAGTGCTCGATCCACCCACAAACCAAGCCCGATCCATCATTTTGCATGCTACCGATCCATAGATTTTCTCGTGCCGATCTACCAACATTTTTTTGCCAATCCAAAACTTTTTAAAATGTGCTGATCCATGGCTTTAAAAATGTGTCGATCCATGGCCTTGCTGAGTGCTGCCAATCCATGAAAATACATACCTATCCATCGACTTTGGCACATCCGACCCATTAGCTAAGTTATGTCGTTCCATCAATTCGACACATCCGATCCATGGAAATGTCCATGCCTGATCCATAACTTCCCTTGTCGATCCATCATGTCTTGCTTATAAAGAAATGATTCAAACCCGAAATCGACTCGATTCAAACTCGTGCGATTTCAAACAACCATTCAACAACAAAATAAAGCAATCATCAATAACACTAATACATCAAATAATCATCATTCAATGACATAAAATTCACCAAATCATGATTAAACAAAAAATGAATCAATAAATAGATCTAACATAGAATTAACACATGAATTTACTGATTTTAGTTGCTAGATTAAATCTTATGGTGATCCGAATGAAAACATACTTACCATGATATCTATTTCTAGGTGAAAACAACTTGAAATGATGAAAATACGATCAAACAATTCATATACTCCATTGAATCTGTATGAGAGATGCTTATCACTCATCAAATTCATAAATTAGCTTGAAAACAAAGATCTACAAATCCGGGCAGCGAAGAATGATCTTTAAATCACCCAATTTGATGCGATCTACTCTCTCTTGATGTTGATCTAGCTTACTTTATGTAGATCTTCATTCTTCTAATGTAGATATATGATATTAATGAAGGAGAGGTGTATCTGATTGGAGTAGGAAGAATCTCAAACCCAACGAAATAAAAAATGAAGAACCGAACAATTCTCCTTGCCTCTACCCCCTATTTAAAGCCATCTAACCAGCCCACTAATGGGCCACACCAAATCAACCCACTAATCACTAGTTAACCTTTTCAGAAATTGTGTAGCACTAAAACAACGATTTCTCCCAAACCGCTGAATCAAATCCTTAATGTGACCACTCTACGGAATTGGAAACATTATTTTCTTTCCAATGTAATCAATCTTTGCACCTGATTCGATCCCAGTCAAAAGTTATTTCCTATACAAAATTGTCAGGGGAAAAATGGTCACAGATAAAATTGGTAAAAAATATGAACATGTCTCATAACCCTATAACTAACATATTAAAATATGAGAATGATCCGACTCTCAAGAAATTAAATAAAAATATTTTATGATTCTCCAATACATAAAATGCGGGTCATTACAGACGCGATGGTACACAGATATCAACGTCGTGACTCTCCTATTTAAACTTCAATTTTTAACGATGGTGGACTGTAAATTCATATGGAAAAATTCCGATAGACCTAAAAATAATCGAATTTCGCGAAACGGATTACGCCATTGACATCAGAACGAGCTATTTTATTTGATGTTGGGATATTAGGTTTAGGAAATAATTTTATTCGTTCAATATTTGAACTGACTTGCACTGAAATAATGTTGCCAAACAAACTTCTGTATTTTGCTACGGAATTTATTCCTAAGCTATGTCTAGTTAAGCGTATCTGAAATATAAAATTTTGGAATTTGATTCAAATATTAAGCTTTTAATGATAATTACGATATATCGGTTGCCATTACAATAAATCGATCATATAAATCGAATTAAACGGAGCGAGCGAAGCTGGACGTTTTCATTATAAAATTTGCATGATTTAATTTTGTGTAAAATATTATGCTTTTAAGAATCAATATTTCACTATAACTTGTTTTCACGTTAGTTTCAAATCAAAAAAGTTTTGAAATAACGATTGATCTGATTTTGTTATTTAAATTAGACGTACACGTTTTATTTATATTCAGAAGTCCAACATACTCATTTTTATTTTTTCAGAATTCAAATAACGTTGGTCATCCCCATCATTGGATTAACGTTTTAATTATATTAAAAAAAGTTGTGAAATAATGTTGACAGTCCGTTACATATAATTCCTCCCGCTCGGGCATGAGATTCAGGTATGTCAAAAGGGGATGGCACGGGCAGTGGCTCAGGTGCGGGTTTCAATGTGAAGAAGTGTGGAGGTGAATGCTAGGGACGAGTAGCCTTCACGTTTTGAAATTATGAGTAGGCATTTTTTTTGGGGATATGGAGATTTGAAAAGAAGAGAATAGGGGAAAAGCTACAGTTTTATCTTGTTCGAACGAAGAGTGTTACGGTTATGATAATTGTCATTATTTCCACCAACCGTAATCTTAACTATTGTTAATGGTTGAAAATTCTAGTAACCGTCACCGCAAACATCAATGATAAATTCATATACGTGTAATTGTTTTTTTTAGTGTATTTATTTGTATCTATAACGACGACGCACACATATATTATTAGTTCATGAAGGCACATTATTAATATACAAATTATTCGTTTGACTTAAATTACCAATTTTCATATTTGAATGTTAAATGTTGTATAAAACAATTAGCTATGGTTGGTATGGTAACAAGTGTTTATTAATAATTTAACAAATATTTAGCTTCAAAGATGTACGGTCAGTTTTATGAACCTTAAAAGGTTTTTAAAGACTTTTACTTCTCCCTCACGGCAGCGAGACCAGTTCCACAATTAGCTTTTGTGTGCTTTTAGGAGTGAATAGTGATCCTGCACTAAATCCACTCGGATCACTATCCCAACCGTTGATTATTTTTCGCTAACCCTATAAAACAACCGATAGATATTTACCTGAAGCAGTGAAAATAGAGTAAAGATAATTTACCTCCTGTTTTCCTGCATCAAAACCCTATAAGTATGAGTCCAACCCTTTCACTGCCTATCCACATTTCTCACTTCACTTCGTAGGGCTGTTTTGACTTTTTAATCATCCGATCTACAGGGTACGTAGGGCTGTTTTTGATCTTCCTTCATCTAATCGTTTAATCTTGATTGATTTAATCACCATCTTAATTAATTTATGTGATTAATTCTTTGTGATTTAAACTGTGTTTATGTGATTAATTCTTTATGATTTCATGATCAAAGATAATCGATCTGTCTTTCATGCATCAGGTTACCTATATAGCTTTAAACTGATCAGATCCGTTTAATATATGTATGCTACCTTTGTACTAATTAATTAATAGGTTTATATTGTTTTTAATTTAATTTTGTCATTTCAAATGACCCAAGATTGTATAACTAGCCACACTGATTGACCGTTCATGTTTATATGTGAGTTTAGGTAAAGTACTATAAGGGAGATCCCCGTTAAATATAAAAATTTTACCAGCTATTTATTATAACATTTTGAATGAAAAAATAAATAAAAAAGTTAAACATCTTTTAATTAGATTCTGCCACGTGGTTTTATATTTAAGCATTAAGGGCTGGCTGTTAACAATTAATTCTAAGATCTTTAATTATCTGCTTTAAGATCCCTTGCGCACAGCATGCATTCGATCAGACCAATTCCAAAGGCAATCCCTGCAGTACTTGCGATCTTTGAAATGGATATTGATTAAGATCAATTAGAAATAATGTTATAATTATATATATTACAACTATTATTAATTATCAGCATGTGCATGCAGATGCAGTTATCAATGAATTAATGGAAGTTTTCTTGATTTCATAAGTACTAACAAAACGTTTTCATGTTGCAGACACAGTGCAGAAAGGCAAGGCTTTGAAGATATATATATGGATAGTTTGAACCAAATGGGGAATCAAAGACAAGATAAAGAAGGCTCTACTCAAAATAATACTGTGCAATATGGATCAAATCAATCAAACTCTATTCAAAATAACAATAACAATAATATTGTGCGTGCTCAACGTCTACCTAATTTCCTGCAGTCGGCTTCAGAAGTACCCAGACTGGATTTTGATAATTCGAGTCGAATTACTTATGATCAACTTCCAGAATTAATACCCAACCTGCAGAATTATTCACAATACATGAACCCTGCAGCCTTTGCACCTCCATATCATGTAGCTGCATCCAATCCCAATCCCAATCCCAATGTATTTTGGGAAGATAAAAAAAGAATATCATGGGATGGAGACCGGCAACGTAAGTTTTGCCAAGTTGTGCAAAATTTAGGAGGCCTTCATGGTAATTATTTTTACCAAGATATGTTTTTGTTTTCCTCCTCTCAATAAACAACGACTTAATTGTAAACTAAATTTATGTATATTTCTTTTGCAGAGGCCACGGCTTTGAAAATATTTAAGGATATGAACGATCCGGAGCTTAACTTAGGTAACGTTAGCAGCCACTTGCAGGTACGTACCTACAACAAGTTTTGCTTATGCAGATAACTAATGCGTATCTATATATACCAATGCATTACAGATATAGTTAACTAATATATATTTTTGAATTACAAATATTATGCATGCAGCATGAAAGGGACATAGCTGGAATAAAAAGTAAAAGGAGTACTACTGATGAAGACAGTGGCCTGCAGGCAAATAGAAAGAAAAGAAGAAGAATAAAGAGGGACTCTTCTCCTGATCGTAATTGCCCTTTGTGGACTCCAAACCTTCAAAACAAGTTTGTCAGCGCTGTGCAAAAACTTGGAGGCATTAAAAGTAATTATATATAACCTAACCTGTTTAGCACTATCTATGGTTATACTTAATATGTTGTTACTAAGCAGTCTACTCGAATGATTCTAATGCATTACATGTAATTGATATGCAGATCATGCAACAGCTAACGAGATTTTAAAAGAAATGCATGAACCAACGCTGACAAGAAAACAAGTTAACAGCCATTTGCAGAATTACAAGAAAAAATTAGCATATGTGGAGAAAGAAGAAGAGACTGCAGCTGCAAATGCTATGAATGAAAGAGCGAGTGATATGAATAATTCCACCTGTGATGATGAACAACATGGCATATTGACAGATGATACATTCGAAGGGCTTGAAGAGTGGTTGAATAACATATTGACAGATGATACGGATAAACCAGACAGAGCTTCAACCAAAGAAGATACTGCAAAGAATAACCTTACCGACATGGATGAAGGGCTTGAAGAGTGGTTGAATACCGTATTGACAGATGATACAGAAAGGCTTGATCAAGAGTGGTTGAATAGCATATTGACAGATGATACAGATAAACCAGACAGAGCTTCAACCAAAGAAGATACTGCAAAGAATAACCTTACCGACATGGATGAAGGGCTTGAAGAGTGGTTGAATACCGTATTGACAGATGATACAGAAAGGCTTGATCAAGAGTGGTTGAATAGCATATTGACAGATGATACGGATAAACCAGACAGAGCTTCAACCAAAGAAGATACTGCAAAGAATAACCTTACCGACATGGATGAAGGGCTTGAAGAGTGGTTGAATACCGTATTGACAGATGATACAGAATTTAAAGAGTGGTTGAATAGCATATTGACAGATGAAACGGATAAACCAGACAGAGCTTCAACCAAAGAAGATACTGCAAAGAATAACCTTACCGACATGGATGAAATATTTGGCGACTTAATTAGAGAGCATCGTAGCCATCGATGAAGAACATGATCATCGCATAGTGATCGTTGAAGAAGAACATGGTCATAACTTAGAAGAGAGAATCATAACATTGATGATGATGATGAAAGAGAAGAAGAGGTACAAGGGTGTTCCGATGATTGGATTAGCGCCATGATGAAAAATGATAAAAACTTTATGCAGACACACCAGAGATTATTAATGAGTGAGGAGCAGGGCAATTAACTTTGTTTGGTCTGTTTGCGGATTGTCATTCATATGTAAAATCTCTTGTACTCTTCTCAACGTGGTATAGAATCTCTCTTCGAAGTGGATGTACACTAACAAGTCGTTAGTGGAACCACTATAAATCTTGTGTTGTGCATGATTTTTTTTTTTAAATTGCTTGTGATTGAGCATTAAAAAGAAAATTGACCGATCATAGCTAGAGATCACATCTCATCATTATTAACTAACTTACATTTGTAAGAAAAGTTATTAACTACTAATCTGTATTGTAATCTATATCTTAAAAATACACGTATATTTTGTTATTCAGCGTCAGATCACAAAATTGACTGAGAATTGAGTACACAACCAAATTTTATCACATCCGCATGTTAAATAACAACATCCAAACCTTAAAACAACTTGCAAACCCAAATCCAATTCTTTATTATAGAACAAAGAATGGGGCTTACCATTAATCATTATTCTCTTCTCTATGGACTCCATTCAATATACCACTTGTCTCACTAGTGATGAAGTTAATAAATTCAAAAACCAATTCTTGGACTGTTTCTCTAGAATCCTTATCGATTTTCCACATTAATTGGTAGAGCTTTCTTCATAATGCCTCACAACATAAAGGAGCTAAACATTTCATGTTTTCTTCATAACACCACCAGGACAAGCAAGAAGGTCCGACATAGAAATCCCTTGTTATATTAAATAATGTTTCAAATTTTGTATGCATAGGTTTTTATGAGTAATCCACTGCACTTTATAATTCACTTATTTTATTTTGATCTATGTTAAAGTGGTGTAGATATAGTATAGATCCTGAGGGAAATTGTAAGTATAAAAATGGTAGAATGGAAATGGATAAGCGGGTTTATGGTATCCTTAATCTAAGGAATAAGTGAATCAGCGATGAATTAAAATCCATTGAATTCTCGAAACTAAGAAATAATTCAATTTAAATAGGTTTATACTTTCTCACATAGATGACCAAATTTAACCATTGGATTTCAAAATAAAACAAAAATCTTAACTGTTGTAAATTCATTCATTTAAACACCACTCACTAACTAAACTAAAGACCGATATTTGATTCCTTTTTTTTTTTTTTTTTTTTTTTTTACAACTGAGATTCCTTCAATGATTAGCCAAAGTAATGTAGCCCCATATAATACTACAACAAAATAAATATTCTACACAAGCGCCTCCAAAAATAGGTCTTCCATCATTAAAGGTTAGGTGTGGTGGAATATTTTCCCTCGCACGAACGTCGTAAATAGTGCAGACACAAATAAAACATTTTGTCACAAAATAGCATCACAAAACGATAACATGCGGCTTACCCAAGCATTTTAAACAATAATCCTCGTGTCGTAAAAATATTAAATCACCAATAATATAGTAGCATGCACCTTTATCTACGATCCTACATTAGTGTCCTTAAAATTACCTAACCACGATAATTTTTATTGCAAAAGCTTCAATTTATGGTTGCACATTTTTGTGTTGCACTTACTTAAACTTCTAACTACAAATACTTCAGTCGCTAGCATAATTCAACATTTGCAATGTTTTACTAGTATTGCCAAAGTTGCTCAAAATCATTGATGCTTGGAACATAAATTCATCCATTTGCAGCATTTCTATATATATTTGTTGCTAACGACAATGTAATAACTTGATTTTTATGCATCCCAAGATGATGCTCCGTCTATCACATTATCCTTTAAAGTTATAGCGTATTAAAGACATTTTGTATGCATTCCATGTTGTAAACAATCAACTTTTCTTAACATTATCTAATACCAAATTATTTTGTATCATAAAGAAGGTCTCAAACTCTCATTGATCTAAAAGAAGAGTACAATATCGTAATAAAATACCAAAGGGATTTCTACCCTCTTTTTGATGATTAACAAGTGATCCTCATTCAAGGGAAGCAATCATGATTTATCAAACAAAAACAAAGTTCATATTATAGGCATTTGGAACTGTCTATTACATATTTATAAATCGTCACTGTGATTGATGACCATAAGAATGAAAAAGTGCTAAATAGACTATATATAATACACATGCAAATATTTATTTGCATATGTAAAGGGGGAATGCAGTTACATCGGTCTTTTAAATGATGATGCATGTCGGGATGCTTCAAATTTGCGGATAGCAAGCCAGTGACATAATGAAATGATATAGCGATTAGTTGAAGCAATTCATGGATTTGTGGTAAAGAAGAATGACACTAGGACTTTTTACGTACTTGAGCCTGTTTTTGTAAAATATAACACTAATGGACCTGTTTCAAAAGTAATAACACAAATAGGCCTGTTTTGGTCTGTTGGATTTCCAAAGGCGAGTTTTGAAAACTCGCCTTCGGAAAAATACGAAGGCGAGTTTCCAAAACTCGCCTTCGTTATTATCCTGCACACAAAACACCCCAACCCGAGACCTTCTTCCCCATTTTCATTTCACTTTCCTCTTATCTCTTCTTACTCACTGCTGCGAAAATAAATTTAAAAAACCTAAAATCAATTCCATTTTCGCTCATTTTTCATCCAATTCATTCGTAAAAGACAACAATGGCTAGCACATCCGGCGTACAACACGAAATCGGTAAGATTCGAAACCTTTATTTTCAATTTTGGTTGGTTGGTTATACATGTTCAATTTTGTGGTTGGTTATGGTTGGTTATGGGTGTCATACATGTTCAATTTTGTGTACATAACAATGAAATTAGGTCATACATGTTCAATTTTGTGTACATTGTTCGCATTTACGATTTGGGGGTTTTGGTGCGTATATTGTTGACATTATTGAATTGGGTCATGCAGAGTATGTGGAGATGGAGCCCGGACCAATAGATTACAAGAGACCATTACACAGAAACTAGTACTAAAACTCAGGACGAAACATATGGTAACACGAGACTAGATACTATAGCTTAGGATATAGCAAATGCTAATTAGGAAATAGTACGATAACCAAACTACATCTGACGTCCATGCTCTTGGGATGTGAAGCTGCTTAATCATCACGGTTAAGTCGCAACTGTTCAAAAACGTTACAGAGTTGTCTATTCTGTTGTACGAGTTCATTTGCATATGTTATTCCCCTTGGCCCTATCGGTTCGTCTATCCATTCCGTGTAATTGCACCCATTCGGATAGGGTGGACATTGCAGAATGCGACGACCAATATCGTTGCCATCTGCTCGAACTACAACTTCAACTGGATAACCGCAGTAGCAACAAACTTGATAAGAGTCACCTTCCTGTTCAATAGGAATTGGAACATGTGGTACTTGATAAGAATGAACTTCTTGTCGTGGTACAACGACGGACTGTTCATGCATGTGTTTTACGTTTGGTACTTGGGCTTGATGTGGAGGTTGGACGGGCCGTTGTTCAGACGGTGGTCCAAGCCGAGAGTTCAGTTCGTTTAGAGACTCGAGTTCATCTGCAAGCGCATGAAGTTCCATCTGTTCGTACGCCTCTTCCTCAGAGTCTGGAGATGATGGCCAAGAAGGCATAGTTGTGGTAAAGCATAGAGTGGTTGGAAATTAAGTTGTTGGAGTGAGATAAGTTGTGAGTAATTCGACAGAGATATATAGTTGCGTAGTGTACAAGTGAATAAAGGGTAATACAAAGAATGATGTGAAAGGTCACTGATACACTTTGCTTTACGTATTGCACGGCACTGTTTCGTCTGGCGTAATACTGTAGGGGATATGACTAGTCATATCAGGAGTGATTCAGCACTACCTGGTTTAAGGGGTCATCACATGCACACTAAGTTTGCAACAAGGTTTACGGTTTTTATCAGCAATATTCATACTTTTGGGAATTTTAATATATTGCATTACAGAATTGAGAATTTTACGACGACAACGATTACAACATTAAGAACTCCTCAAACTACAATCATACGAACTACAACAAAGGAACACACGAACATCAAATTCGAAGTAAAATAAAACACATTAAGGTAGTTTCCACATACTCGTACCACGGAAGTCGGTAAAATCTAGGTCTAGGTGACTGAACACCACTTTCACACATCGAAGGGTCAATCCACTGCTTAAAGTAACAACAATCAATTTCAGCAGGAAAAACCTTGTGGTCCTCATAGGCTTCACCGCCGAAATATCGATGACCAACTTTTTTTTTTTGTTTTGGAAACAACCACGACCGATGCTTCTCCACAACGACAAATAGGGTTTGATCCACCAAGAATTAGTGGTTCGACAACACGCCCCGCAACTACCTTTCTTTTCCAGGTCGTTGATTTACTACCGATTCATCGTCGTTTTCCAATTTGTCCATGGTGGAGCCCACACTTTCTTTTCCCTGTTTCGACATGGTGAAAGAGAAAGGAGGAGGCAGCTAGAAGAAAAGAAACTATGAATGAGGGTTTGAATGGATTCAGAAAAGCCGCTACATATAACGGAAAACAGGGTCGTTCCCATCCACATATAATTTAAACATTTCAATACAATACATAACGGAGTTAAAAAACAGGGACGTCCCTGTTCACATGAACATTATTGTTGACAAATGCCTAGGAACTAACAACATGTCATGCCAAAATGTGTATAGATGGTTACAGTGTAGATTCTCTATCATAGCATTTAACTTAATAGCAGTGCTACAGTGTTTCTAACGGGACAATTTCTGAAGTGATAAGTCGTATCAGGAGAGAATCTGCTTTACGTACTCCTTTAACCCTGCACTGACTAGTCGTATCAGGAGAGAATCTGCTTTCGTCTGACGTATTACTGTAAAGAATCTACTTTACGGAGATGTAATGATGCTATTTCGTAGATGTTTCAAACCAGCATTTCTTCCTCTCTCCCTTATTAAAGACCAACAACCCTCTCTTCCTCTCTTCATCACTCCTTGATTTTTTGTAGAGTAGTTCACTGTCAAAATGGCTAACTGGGCATACGACGACGATACCATGGTTCAAATGTACAATGAGTACGAAAGGGGTAAACAACCCGTAGAAGATGTCGAATTTGTGCTCGAAACGCAAATGGGAGTCCAAGTAGATGCCGCAGAGGTCGAGTCTGAATTTTTTAGTGCAACGCAACCAAACGTTGCAGTCCAGCGCATCGGGCCGGTTCAAAAATCCCTCAATGCTCAGTTGAGGGAAGTTATTGCTAGACAAAACCCCGATAGTTCAAGCTCCAGCATGACGGGTCGTTCAGTCCTTTGCTATTGCGGATTCGAATGTAATATGCTTATTTCTAAAAGTCAAACGAATGCAAGTCATCGTTTTTATGGTTGCAAAGCGTACATTCATGCATAGAACCACCAAGGGTTGCAGGGTTGTAATTTTTTTTCATGGTACGATCCACCTTTAACGGAGAGAGGTGTCTAGTACGCACTTGAGATGCAAGCTGAGGTTAATCGCTTGGAAAGAATGAATGTGGCAATAAGAATGAAATGCTTCATGGGTGCTACAGTTCATTCTGAAGCTATGGGTCGTAGTTACGTTGTATTGGGTAGTGGTTATATTGTATCATTGGGTCGTGGTTATGTTGTATCGTTGGGTCTAAGTTATGTTGTATCTAAGTTATGTTGTATCATTGGGACTAAGTAATGTTGTATCGTTGGGTCTAAGTTATGTTGTATCGCTGGGTCTAAGTTATTTCGTGTCCTATTTATGTTGTATTGGGTCATACTAATATAATTTATATCTTTATATAATATAATTATATGTCATATGCTTATACATTATAATGCGTATTATTAAATAATAGCAAAAATTATGAAAAATATATAATTTTATAATTATAAAATTAAATAACATATAAATTATGTAATGTATAAATCATATTAATATATTAAATAAAGTATAATGTATTTATCTCTATTTAACAACTTTAATTTATAATTAATATTTACAACTACATTAGTAAATACATTACATAATCAAGTAAGGGTTTATTTGAAGGCGAGTATTTTAATGCAGGCGAGGTTTGAAAACTCGCCTAAAGACAGAAACAGGTCTATATCCATAATTATTTTTGGAACATGGCTATTTGTGTTATTATTTACATAAACAGGCCTAAGATTGTGAATTGTCCACGACACTAAGATTGCAGATGGCATGAATAATGCAAATAAAAGGCTCTGATGTAGGATATAGCTTCTCTATATCCTTGGCAAGAGTATGCAGTTGCATGGAGATCAACATATTGCTCCGAATGAATATATTCATGAAAGTGAATGGAGCTAACTTTAGGACTAATGGTGCGTTCTAAGCCTAATATTGGCAGTAGGTCTAGTTTGAAAGCTCATAGCTTCTTGATTCCAAATTTGCTGCCATGCATAAGAGGTAAACTATCTACCGAGACGAAGGAGCTGCATAAGAGCCAATGTTAGGGAGGAGGTCTGGTTCAGATGAAATTAGTGTTGCGGCCATAAAGAAGAAGAAGAGATTTTGCATTTATATATGCGTATGTGCGTGTAGATACACACACATACATACGTATTGTTGTGCAAAAATTGCTCCGATACAAAACAGTTAGGGTTTTGTGCGCAGCGGAAGTTTGACAAAACGCCAAGAAAAATAGGATCTTTATCACCCAATCACTTGAAGATAAATATGATTGAAAAAATAAACAACACCACAAAAATATCGGAAATATGAGCATACAATATTCCACCCAACCACCCTCTTTATTGATTCATCAATAAAAATTGTTTACAGGCAATCTCGACTATCGTTACAAAGAATTACAACTTGAACCAATAACCTTACTGAGAAATAGGTAGAGAATATCTAATGGCTAAAAAATTTGAGGAGAAAGACAATGAAGAATAATGACAAATTTTCTACACCTAATGAAGATGTTAGCTAGGCTTTTTATAGAGTGAATTGCTTCATACCCAAGTAAAAATTATCTTCATATATGTCATAAATTTATTTGGATAAGCACCAAATAATCCTTGCCTTAATTATCTCACAAATATAGCAACCAATATCTCTCCATAAAATCTAGCAACAAATCTTTCCATAAAATCTAGCAACAAATCTCTCCACAAAATATGTAAGATTATTTGTTGCCCAAAATTGTGATTTGCGTATCACCAATTTCAACACTCCACCTTGATACCAAATCACAACTTCTCCTCAAAACCATCCAATTTAGCTCTCACTTTCAACCTTCTTTTCTCGATTAATATCATTACGAATCTCCACCATCGCCCACTAATGATGCACCTCTTTCATCCGTGCATCACGCCAATAGCGATCTTCAAAGCGTTTGTAATACCACAAAGACCTCCATCTCGTCTTTGTGGATTTCACAACTCGGTATCCGTCTTCTGTTTGACATGATCTCTTCATCTTCGGGATCCCTCGAGCATCATCAACATTTAGACCCTTATCGATATCATGATCCTCCACCTTAGGACCATCAGCAGTTACCATATTGACCTCTCCACCTTGTTGTGGACTAGATTCTTCAACAGTCACCCGCCATCCATTGTTGACCACCGAACCGACCAAACTATATAGGTTTCCCTCCTCCAAAACTCCTCGCATCATCATACAACCACCCTTCTTCACTGTCAAAACTCCATCTCGAGTCTCATAAGTGCAACCGCGGCGATCTAACTGACCGGGAGATATGAGGTTATGCGAACAAGTGGGTATATGCCTCACACCAACCACTTCTCTCACCACTACATTATGCATCCGAAACCTAACAGCTCCAACTCCACAAATTGGTAGCTCTACTTCATTGGTCGTCTTTATCATGCCAACTCTCTTCTCATATGAAGAAAAACATTTCACATCACAGCATATGTGAAAACTGGCTCCTGAATCCATCTTCCAAGGCTCCACAACACTAAATAGGACATCACATGAAGGATCGCTTTCGGTACCTTCAGCAAAGTTTGCTTGTGCCAAATCACTATTATTATCACCTTGCGCCTTCTTCTTCTTCTTCATATATCGTATATATGAATACCAATCATTGCGTTTGTGTCCTTTCTTACCAAAATAATGACAAATGATAGCTCCTTTATAATTAGCACATTTCTTCTTCCTTCCTGTATCTCTCCCGAGTCCCTTACTACCATCGCCTCAGTTTGAACCGATTTCAACTCCGACCCTTTTCTTCTTAGCCCCTTATTCAAAAGACTGCTTCGAACTGTTTCCAAAGAAATAGTTCCATTAACATTGGAGTTACCCAATGAAACAACCAAAGTCTCCCAGCTTTCCGAAAGAGAACTCATCAACAAAAGAGTCTGCAACTCATCATCAAAATTGACCTTCATGTTTGCCAATTGATTGACCACATCTTGAAATTCGTTCTAATGCTCTGCAACAGACTTCTCCTCATCCAATCGAAGTTGCACCAACTTTTGAACCAGAAAAGCCTTACTTATAGCACTCCTCGACTCATACAAAGATACTAATTTTGTAACACCCCGAATTTCAATTAATACTAATGGTTAGTGATTAAAGTATAATTAATCTCAGATAAGAGAATCAGGGGAAACGGGCTGCGTCATTGCGTTCGTCTCGGAAAAATACGCGAAATAGAGTCCGAGTTTGCGTAAAACGGGTATCGTATGAAAGAGATATGGACGAACGAAGTTAGGCAGAAAAACCCGAAACTGGCCAGAAATGCACTGGCGCACTTGTGAAGTGCGCCAGTACAAAATTACACTGGCGCACTTGTGAAGTGCGCCCATGTCGGGACAGAAAACCTGCACAGTTTCTGGAGAGTTCTGTGGTTGGGTGCACCAGTTTGGGGTTTGGGCCTGGTCTTGGGGCTGGTTTCTGGAGAGTTCCGAAATCTAAGGGTCCTAATCTAATCTAGGGTTAATCTAAGGGCCTAAAACACTACCTAATCCTATAAATAAGACCCTAACCTAGCCCTAAATCATCATTAATCTATCATACAACTAAACTATGGCAAAATGCTAGCTCTCATGGCCTCCACTAATTTATGAAGAGGGTTGCAAGCTAATCACTCTCTAATCAACCTCTAATCCCTTCTAAGCATCTTAATCTTCTTCATTTGGAGTGTAAAATTGCTAGTAGTGAGTTTCTATCACTTTGATGATCTTTTGTTAAACTAAGTAGATGAGATATGATGAGATTTATGGTTTTGTATGTGGATTAATGAGTCTTGAATCATATGATATGATGTTAGCATTAATCTTATGTTTATGCATGTTGAGTATGTAAGTTTATGCAAGTTTAATATGATGTATGTTATGTTTGCATGATGCTAAATATGCAAGTTGTGGGCTATGTAATCATATGCATGTTATGCAAGTTCATGGTGATATGCTATGCAAGTTACATGTATGTTAATATGCAAGATATGCTATGCAAGTTACATGTTTGTTAATATGCAAGTTACATGTATGTTAATATGCAAGATATGCTATGCAAGTTACATGTTTGTTAATATGCAAGTTACATGTATGTTAATATGCAAGATATGCTATGCAAGTTACATGTTTGTTAATATGCAAGTTACATGTTTGTTAATATGCAAGTTACATGTTTGTTAATATGCAAGTTCATGATGACACATTATGCAAGTCTATGGGTTAATATGCAAGTATATTATGCAAGTGAATATGTAAGTTATGTGACATATTATATGCAAGTTATGTGACATGTTATACAAGATTATATGCAAGTTATGTGACATATTATGCAAGTTCATATGCAAGTTATGTGTTTGTTAATATGCAAAATGGCACCTTTGAAACATGTTCATGCATATGCAAGTTGACACCTTTTATATGTGTTATGACATGAGAACGAAATTACGTGGGAACGATGGGATAATTAAATGCATAAGTTAATAAGATTGTGTGAAATTAATATAATTATGCATAACATAAAATAAAGGAACATAGTATGGGAATTTGCCTATTAAGTTAGGTGTACCCATACTATGTGTTGGGAATTTACCTATTGAGTTAGGTCTACCCATGTTATGAAAAGCTTAATATTAATTAGGGATAATTAATTTAAATTATGAGGGTGATTAATTAGGTGTAATTAATTGACTAAGACACGAGGTTGGACTCAGTTGTAGCGTAAAACTGCCCGGACCCAACCGGCTTAACCAGTTGCTACAAATGTTAGCCCAATGTGAGAGGTCTTAGGCACAAACTAAATACGTGATTAATGTAAAGACACGAGGTTAGACTCGGTTATGACATAAGGCTGCCCGGACCCAACCGGCTTAACCAGCAGTCATAAAAGACAGTCTAATGTGAGAGGTCTTTACAAAGGTTACGATCTTAATTAATTAATTAAGAAACACTTAACCATATTAGCATGTAGAGGGACATGAGGGTTAAGTGGGTGCCTTGGGTGGCATAAGGAACCTAGTGGGTTGCCTTGGGTGGCAATAGAAAATACGATTAGAATACTTAACCAAAGTGGAACATGTAATTAAAACATGATTAAAGGGTTAAGTGGGATACACTAGAAAAAGGGACAAGCTTAGGTGGGTAGCTTGTGGGAGGCCCATTTCAACCAGTAACCCATACGTATCTTTGTGGGCTCGACCCATGTCGAGGACGGGACACGCATACTGGGTTTGACTGTAAGAGGCAAACGGGTTAGCGGTGGCAACGCAAGTCCAACGGGCTTCATATGCGTGAGTGGGCCCGGGCTGGTAGGTAAGCCATTGTTGCATCGTGTAGATATAAGCCGTGCATCGTTAATTATATCGGGTTGCCACGTTGGGGAATGGTACACCCCACGGTGGGGCCAGCACGGGTATCTACGTTAGGGAGCCGATCGAATGGGGAGTAGTGCGTACACCTAGTGGATTGTAGAGCCCCGTGGCGTCTACTTGGTCACCTAGGGGTACGCAAGTACTATTAAGTTAATTTTATAAGTCCAGGGGAGGGATCAACCTTTAAGTTAGGAACGACTGGTGTGGTGCAGTCTAGTAATTTACCTTAGGAAGGGTAGATGCGTCTTTATCTTTTATCTTAGTTTAGTTGACTGCTTAGTATAGCCGTTCATCCCTATATGTTACCGTATATCAATTTATGTCTTCTCTGGTTACTTTAACGATTGTATTGTTAAAGTTATAGGACTCGCTCAGACTTATGTCTGACCCCGTTGTTTTTATCTTTTTCCCAACCCTCAGGTCCTACGGTGGATCCTAGCAGTAGTGGAGCTTGATCGGATTGCTGTTCCAGTCTTTAGGAGCTTGGATAGATGTAAAGCTCCAGTTATCCAGTTATCTTTTCTTTTGTTTTGGCTATTGTATGAGAGTGGGATTATGTACTTCTTTATTTTGATGGATATTGTACTTGACTTTTATTTTGGTTTTATGATGTAACCAGACATGTTTTACTTCCGCTGTTATGAGATGATGTTTTAAATTTCAAGTACTGTTTATATCTGTCTTGTTGTAATTTTTCTGTTCTATATTCACTAAAATACTCCACCGATGCTATGGCATTCCCTTAGTGAGTGACCATAGCGGGAGTGGGGTGTTACACGTGGTATCAGAGCTTAAGGTTACCAGAACAGATAAAATTTTTAGAAAAACTATTTTCTAAGAACATTTTTGAAAAAAAAAATATTTTCAAAAACATGTCTTTTAAAAGAAAAGTTTTTGAAAAAGAAAAGCATAATCCCCAATAGCCATATCGTTATCTTTCGGAATCTCCTTTTTGAATCTTTCCTCTTTCGTTTCAGCATGGCTGAAGATCTTAACATCCCGGAAGGTTTAGTTATACCACTATGGTATAGGAGGTTACAAGAAGCTAGGGCCGCGGCTGCGGGTCCAGCCAATGCTACTACACCAGAGACAACCGTTCCTCCTCCTCAGCCTAGAGTGGATAATTTTGCTAAGATTTGTAAGGAGTTCAAGGCTATAGGAGGAAAACCTTTTCTAGGTTCAGAGACCTTCGTAGAGGCTAGAGATTGGCTTAAGGAAGTGGAAGAGTTGCTAGATATCTTTGAAGTGGAAGAGGGAAAGAAAGTCAAGTTGGCGGCTTGGTTAATGAAGGGAGAGGCCTCATTCTGGTGGGAGGTCACTAATGGAGAACGCCCTGTTGACTCTTGGGCAGATTTCAAGCAAAGGTTTGGGGCTAAGTTTCTCTCAAGGGCGGAAGAGAATCTGTTTATGGAGAAGTTCTTGAATTTGAAGCAAGGGAATCTCACGGTGAAAGAATATGTCAACAAATTTAATCAATTAGCAAGGTTTGGCATAGAGTTGGTGAATACACCGGAGAAGAAGGCTTTGAGGTTCGTTAGAGGCTTGAACGAACCATTGCAAGGAATAGCTATGACTCACATTCCTATGGGGGCCACCTTTGAGAAGCTTGTCTACATGGCACTTATGCATGAGGATGATAAGAATTCTAAGGCACCAGAGAAAAAGGGGGATCAGAAGAAACCGCAACAACAACAAGGCAAGGGTGGAAAAGGCAATGGTGACAAGGGGAAGAAGAAGAAGAAGAAGTGCTTCAATTGTGGGACCCCAGGCCACCTCAGCAAGGATTGTCGCAAAAAGAAGAAGACCGGTTGCTTTCATTGTGGTGAGGCAGGACATCTTGTGAAGGATTGCCCAAAGAAGGGGCAGAGGACGGGGTCTACCTCAGGAGGTCAGGTGCAAGCTCTTATAGCACCACCTCAGTCAGGGGGGCAAGTTCAGGCTCTCTCAGTTCCACCGATTCAGCAGAGAGGTAGAACTATTTCCGTTGAAAGTCTGGTTTTTCTGTTTGATCATCCAGTACGTACTTTGTTTGACTCTGGCGCATCGCATTCTTTTATCTCATCATCGTTAGTTGAGTCACTGCACTTAGACACCAGTCTAGTTGATGATCCCTTGGTTGTTTCAAACCCAATTGGGGGCTCCATATATCTGTCTATGATATGTTTGGGTTTGAAGATTTCTATACTTAGCGTTGAGTTTAGATGTGATGCTTTTGTATTGGGCTTCACGGGCTATGGGTTGATTTTGGGCATGGACTGGTTATCCAGTAATGGTGCCGTTCTTGATTGTGAAAGGAGAGTTGTCAGGCTTATGACCCGCTTGGGTAATACTCTCGAGATCTCTTGTAATCCCATGGAATCTGTTTTGCTAAGTTATCTTGAATCGCTCGATGCTTCGGTCGAGAGTTTGCGTTCTGTCAGAGTGGTCCGGGAATATCCGGATGTGTTTGAAGAAGTGAAGGGTTTGCCTCCGAAGCGGGAGATAGATTTCCGAATTTATTTGGTGGATAATGCCAAACCAGTGTCTTTGCCAGTGCGCCACATGGCTCCTCGTGAGAGAAGAGAACTTCATAAGCAAGTAGGGGAGTTGCTTGAGAAGGGGTTCATAAGGCGGAGTATATCGGAGTGGGGAGCTCCAGTAGTATTTGCCACAAAGGCGGATGGGTCCCTCAGACTTTGTGTGGATTATAGAGAACTTAATAAGCTCACGAAGAAGAATAGACACCCATTACCGAGGATAGATGATCTCTTTGATCAGTTGGTTGGTGCCTCAGTATTTTCGCAGATGGACTTAGCTACAGGGTTTCATCAGTTGAGAGTGGCGGAGGACAGTATAGAGAAGACTGCTTTCCGGACTCCGGATGGTTTTTATGAGTGGCTTGTGATGCCATTTGGGTTGACAAACGCCCCTGCATACTTTGTTGATCTAATGAGTAGAGTGTTCAGAGAGTATCTGAATAAGTTTGTGGTGGTCTTTGTGGATGACATCTTGGTCTTTTCCAAGAGTGAAGAAGAGCATGCCTTACATCTCAGAGAAGTGTTGGAGACTCTTCGAGCACATAGTCTTAAAGCTAAATTCTCTAAATGTCATTTTTGGAGAAGAGAGGTGCGATTCTTAGGGCATGTGGTCTCTAAGGAAGGGATAGCTGTGGATCCCGCAAAGATAGTATCTATCCAGGATTGGAAAGTTCCTAGAAATGTTACCGAAGTAAGAAGTTTCTTGGGGTTGGCAGGATATAATAGGAAGTTCATCAAAGACTTCGCGAAGATATCAGCCCCATTAACCCGCTTGACGAAAAAGAATCTGGTTTTCTCATGGGATGTAGATTGTGATGATGCTTTCCGACGGCTAAAGAGAGCTTTGACCACCGCTCCAGTTTTAGTGCTTCCAGATGGGAGTAAGCCGTTTGTTGTTTATACCGATGCTTGTGGGACAGGATTAGGCGCAGTCTTGATGCAGGAGGGAAGGGTAATAGCCTATGGAGGGAGGCAATTGAGAGTGCATGAGAAGAATTACCCTACCCATGATCTAGAGTTGGCCGCGATTATTTTCGCACTTAAGTCTTGGCGCCATTATCTTCTTGGTGAGAGATTCGAGTTGTTCACTGACCATATATCATTGAAATACTTATTCTCTCAGAAGGATTTAAATTTAAGACAGCAAAGGTGGATGGAGTTCTTAGCATCCTATGATTTTGAGATAGCGTATACCCCTGGCAAGGGTAACGTGGTGGCAGACGCCTTGAGTAGAAAAAGGCTATCTTTGAGTCCATTGTTCGTGGAACGGCGAAGCTTGGAGTTTCTTTCTTTGTTCGACTTCAGACCTTCTGTTGACTTTGTACCTGGTTTGTTGGCATCCTTGGAGGTTAGACCTACTCTTTTAGGACGGATTGGCGAGGCTCAGCGAGACGACCCACAGTTGGTTGAGTTGGTAGAGAAGCTTATAAGGGGGGAGTCGTCCAGCCATTTGGGTAGATACACCATAGATGATAGGGGATGGTTGCATAGAGACGGTAGACTTTGTGTACCGCAAGATGAGGGTTTGAAGAAGGCTATTTTGGATGATGCACATCGTTCAAGAATGACTATTCATCCCGGTGGAGACAAAATGTACCAAGACATGAAGAGAGTTTTCTTCTGGGCCGGTATGAAGAAAGATGTGGCCGAGTATGTGGCTAGATGCTTAGTGTGCCAACAAGTTAAAGCGGAGCAAAGGAAACCCGGTGGGTTGCTACACCCATTGGAAGTCCCGCAATGGAAGTGGGATAGTGTCTCAATGGATTTCATCGATGGGTTACCGAGATCGAGGAAGGGCAATATGGGAATTTGGGTTGTGGTGGACAGACTTACCAAGAGTGCCCATTTTATACCCGTGAAGAGTAAGAGGACCGCTCCATGGCTTGCTTCAGTCTATGTTAGAGAGATTGTTAGATTGCATGGCGTACCATCCAGCATTGTGAGTGATCGAGATCCTATCTTCACTAGTGAGTTTTGGAGAAGTTTGCAAGAGGCGGTAGGGACTCAGTTGTGTTTGAGCACCGCATATCATCCTCAGACGGACGGTCAGAC
Organism: Allium sativum; assembly: GCA_030737875.1. Lineage (NCBI taxonomy): Eukaryota > Viridiplantae > Streptophyta > Magnoliopsida > Asparagales > Amaryllidaceae > Allium > Allium sativum. Next base: position 75,481,687 of record CM060926.1, read on the forward strand.
CGAGAGGGTGAACTGTATCTTAGAAGATCTCTTGAGGCTTTGTATCTTGGATTTTGGAGGTACATGGGAAGAACATCTTCCTTTGGTGGAGTTCGCATACAATAACAGCTTTCAGTCTAGTATTGGCATGGCACCTTTCGAAGCTCTTTATGGAAGGCCTTGTCGATCTCCTACATGTTGGTGGGAATCTACGGATAAGATCTTGCTTGGGCCAGATATGGTTAGAGAGACTTCAGAGAAGATTGATTTGATTCGTAGAAGGATGAAGACAGCGCAGGATAGGCAAAAATCTTATGCGGATCGGAGAAGGACGGATCTTGAGTTTGAGGTTGGGGACATGGTTTTTGTCAAAGTATCTCCGTTGAGAAATGTTGTTCGCTTTGGGTCCGTTGGGAAGTTAGCACCGAGGTTTGTTGGGCCGTTTCCTATTAAGGAAAGGATTGGACGGATGGCATATAGGGTGGAGTTGCCCGACAGACTTAGTGGTGTTCATGATGTATTCCATGTATCACATTTGAGGAAGTGCTTACATGAGACCGCAGAGGTGGTAGAGCCGAGCTTGCTTAGAGATGTAGAGGTAGAGCGTGATGCGACGATTCGACGAGCTCCTACTCGCATCCTTGGGTCAGAAACTAGGAAGTTGAGGAACAGAGAAGTTCAGCTAGTGAAAGTGCAATGGGGAGATGACGAAAGCAATGCTACTTGGGAGACGGAAGCGAAGATGCGTTCTTTGTATCCATTTCTTTTTTAGAGTATGTCTTTTAACTTCTCCTTTATCGCTTGTCTAGTACTTATCTTATCTTTAGTATATCCTCTCGCTAGTACCTATGACCTTTAGATAGGGTAAAACCTATGGTTGAAACATGTGTTTGAAACATGTTATGGTTGATGGATGCATGTGGATGCAATTGTTTGCTAGTGGTTGCTCGTGGATGCATATACACACACATTAGGCACTGGATCGGCTCAGTCACTTCATGTTGCATATCGCACAAATGGATGTGGTAGTTAGATTGATGGATGTATCATGGCTGTGTTATCATATGGATGATGCATTTTTGTGTATGGTTGTGCACGCATATAGAAATTGTATGTGTCAATAGGGTTTCGCATACATATTGGATGCATGGCACTATCATGGTTTGCATTAAGGAGGTCGACTGAATCAGTAGACCGCCTGATTTTTCATTAGTATACGGACATATACACACACTTTCTGCATATGTTCATACATCATTAGAAGTTTCTAAGGATAATGGTTGCTTGTGGTTGATGGTTTAGTAGATGGTTGTTTGGTTGGTAGGATACATTCTTCTTGACTTAGAGATTTCGAGGACGAAATCCTTTAAGTAGGGGAGAATGTAACACCCCGAATTTCAATTAATACTAATGGTTAGTGATTAAAGTATAATTAATCTCAGATAAGAGAATCAGGGGAAACGGGCTGCGTCATTGCGTTCGTCTCGGAAAAATACGCGAAATAGAGTCCGAGTTTGCGTAAAACGGGTACCGTATGAAAGAGATATGGACGAACGAAGTTAGGCAGAAAAACCCGAAACTGGCCAGAAATGCACTGGCGCACTTGTGAAGTGCGCCGGTACAAAATTACACTGGCGCACTTGTGAAGTGCGCCCATGTCGGGACAGAAAACCTGCACAGTTTCTGGAGAGTTCTGTGGTTGGGTGCACCAGTTTGGGGTTTGGGCCTGGTCTTGGGGCTGGTTTCTGGAGAGTTCCGAAATCTAAGGGTCCTAATCTAATCTAGGGTTAATCTAAGGGCCTAAAACACTACCTAATCCTATAAATAAGACCCTAACCTAGCCCTAAATCATCATTAATCTATCATACAACTAAACTATGGCAAAATGCTAGCTCTCATGGCCTCCACTAATTTATGAAGAGGGTTGCAAGCTAATCACTCTCTAATCAACCTCTAATCCCTTCTAAGCATCTTAATCTTCTTCATTTGGAGTGTAAAATTGCTAGTAGTGAGTTTCTATCACTTTGATGATCTTTTGTTAAACTAAGTAGATGAGATATGATGAGATTTATGGTTTTGTATGTGGATTAATGAGTCTTGAATCATATGATATGATGTTAGCATTAATCTTATGTTTATGCATGTTGAGTATGTAAGTTTATGCAAGTTTAATATGATGTATGTTATGTTTGCATGATGCTAAATATGCAAGTTGTGGGCTATGTAATCATATGCATGTTATGCAAGTTCATGGTGATATGCTATGCAAGTTACATGTATGTTAATATGCAAGATATGCTATGCAAGTTACATGTTTGTTAATATGCAAGTTACATGTATGTTAATATGCAAGATATGCTATGCAAGTTACATGTTTGTTAATATGCAAGTTACATGTATGTTAATATGCAAGATATGCTATGCAAGTTACATGTTTGTTAATATGCAAGTTACATGTTTGTTAATATGCAAGTTACATGTTTGTTAATATGCAAGTTCATGATGACACATTATGCAAGTCTATGGGTTAATATGCAAGTATATTATGCAAGTGAATATGTAAGTTATGTGACATATTATATGCAAGTTATGTGACATGTTATACAAGATTATATGCAAGTTATGTGACATATTATGCAAGTTCATATGCAAGTTATGTGTTTGTTAATATGCAAAATGGCACCTTTGAAACATGTTCATGCATATGCAAGTTGACACCTTTTATATGTGTTATGACATGAGAACGAAATTACGTGGGAACGATGGGATAATTAAATGCATAAGTTAATAAGATTGTGTGAAATTAATATAATTATGCATAACATAAAATAAAGGAACATAGTATGGGAATTTGCCTATTAAGTTAGGTGTACCCATACTATGTGTTGGGAATTTACCTATTGAGTTAGGTCTACCCATGTTATGAAAAGCTTAATATTAATTAGGGATAATTAATTTAAATTATGAGGGTGATTAATTAGGTGTAATTAATTGACTAAGACACGAGGTTGGACTCAGTTGTAGCGTAAAACTGCCCGGACCCAACCGGCTTAACCAGTTGCTACAAATGTTAGCCCAATGTGAGAGGTCTTAGGCACAAACTAAATACGTGATTAATGTAAAGACACGAGGTTAGACTCGGTTATGACATAAGGCTGCCCGGACCCAACCGGCTTAACCAGCAGTCATAAAAGACAGTCTAATGTGAGAGGTCTTTACAAAGGTTACGATCTTAATTAATTAATTAAGAAACACTTAACCATATTAGCATGTAGAGGGACATGAGGGTTAAGTGGGTGCCTTGGGTGGCATAAGGAACCTAGTGGGTTGCCTTGGGTGGCAATAGAAAATACGATTAGAATACTTAACCAAAGTGGAACATGTAATTAAAACATGATTAAAGGGTTAAGTGGGATACACTAGAAAAAGGGACAAGCTTAGGTGGGTAGCTTGTGGGAGGCCCATTTCAACCAGTAACCCATACGTATCTTTGTGGGCTCGACCCATGTCGAGGACGGGACACGCATACTGGGTTTGACTGTAAGAGGCAAACGGGTTAGCGGTGGCAACGCAAGTCCAACGGGCTTCATATGCGTGAGTGGGCCCGGGCTGGTAGGTAAGCCGTTGTTGCATCGTGTAGATATAAGCCGTGCATCGTTAATTATATCGGGTTGCCACGTTGGGGAATGGTACACCCCACGGTGGGGCCAGCACGGGTATCTACGTTAGGGAGCCGATCGAATGGGGAGTAGTGCGTACACCTAGTGGATTGTAGGGCCCCGTGGCGTCTACTTGGTCACCTAGGGGTACGCAAGTACTATTAAGTTAATTTTATAAGTCCAGGGGAGGGATCAACCTTTAAGTTAGGAACGACTGGTGTGGTGCAGTCTAGTAATTTACCTTAGGAAGGGTAGATGCGTCTTTATCTTTTATCTTAGTTTAGTTGACTGCTTAGTATAGCCGTTCAATTTATGTCTTCTCTGGTTACTTTAACGATTGTATTGTTAAAGTTATAGGACTCGCTCAGACTTATGTCTGACCCCGTTGTTTTTATCTTTTTCCCAACCCTCAGGTCCTACGGTGGATCCTAGCAGTAGTGGAGCTTGATCGGATTGCTGTTCCAGTCTTTAGGAGCTTGGATAGATGTAAAGCTCCAGTTATCCAGTTATCTTTTCTTTTGTTTTGGCTATTGTATGAGAGTGGGATTATGTACTTCTTTATTTTGATGGATATTGTACTTGACTTTTATTTTGGTTTTATGATGTAACCAGACATGTTTTACTTCCGCTGTTATGAGATGATGTTTTAAATTTCAAGTACTGTTTATATCTGTCTTGTTGTAATTTTTCTGTTCTATATTCACTAAAATACTCCACCGATGCTATGGCATTCCCTTAGTGAGTGACCATAGCGGGAGTGGGGTGTTACAAATTTGTCCCACAACGCCATCGTGGATTAACAACTAGCCACATGGTGGAATACAGAATCATCCAAATATTGGTGAATCAACGCAATCGTCTTTTTGTCCATTTTCTTCCACTTTCACCCATCCATATTCGAGGACTTCCCCCCATCTCCATCAATGAGATCATGCGAATCATTGAGATATAGAATGTCCTCCATCTTCGGCTTCCATATACCCTAATTCTTCCCATTTAAAATAGCCATCTTCGAAAATGTCATCATCTCAGACATCTCCAATTTTCAATCCAACAAACACTCCAAGCTATGCGATGATCTGGCTCCGATACCAATACGTTGTGCAAAAATTGCTCTGATACCAAACTGTTAGGGTTTTGTGCGCAGCGGAAGTTTGACAAAACGCCAAGAAAAATAGGATCTTTATCATCCAATCACTTGAAGATGAATGTGATTGAAAAAAATAAACAACACCACAAAAATATCGGAAATATGAGCACACAATATTCCACCCAACCACCCTCTTTATTGATTCACCAATAAAAATTATTACAGTCGATCTCGACTATCGTTACGAAAAATTACAACTTGAACCAATAACCTTATTGAGAAATAGGTAGAGAATATCTAATGGCTAAAAAATTTGAGGAGAAAGAAAATGAAGAATAATGACAAATTTTCCACACCTAATGAAGATGTTAGCTAGGCTTTTTATAGAGTGAATTGCTTCATACCCAAGATAATTAGGCATCCAAATTATCTTCATATATGTCATAAATTTATTTGGATAAACACCAAATAATCCTTGCCTTAATTATCCCACAAATATAGCAACCAATATCTCTCCATAAAATCTAGCAACAAATCTTCACAAAATATGTAAGATTATTTGTTGCCCAAAATTGTGATTTACGTATCACCAATTGCAACACATACATACATACATGCATACATACATACATACATACATATAAACGGTTACTAAACATGATATGATTGCGATAATGAGTTATTTAAATTATGACATTCTGCAAGTTTAAGCATTTGTACTAGTCTGCCTAGGAATATGCAATAGGTAACTTATCTAAAAAAGCATTATTATGTTAAGCTTACAATAGGAAAAATAGATAGAGAAGCCCAAATTATCACAAAAACAATTGGCAATGTGAAGGGTGAACTCTTAACGTTTATATTGACTTTATTTTGTAAATTCCCCAATATGGGACTTGTCTCAACACGCCCCCGCACGTGTGGCAATCTCACACGTGGCTTAGTGAGCGACGGGAAAGTGTGACTTGTGTACACGAATTATTCCATGCCTTGATACCAAGAAAAGAACCCCAAGTTATCAAAAAACCAATTGGCAATGTTAAGGGTGAACTCTTAATGTTTATATTGACTTTATTTTATAAATTCCCCAGTGTGGGACTTGTCTCAACAAAAATCATATTTACAATTATCTGCTTATTAGTATAAAAATTTAATGTAGGCTATATTATAGGAAGGTATATATTTAGATAGACTCCCGATCTACTAACGATTACAAAAAGCAAGGCCTGAGAACCTAACGTGAGATAGAAGAACCATTTTGAAGACTAAATGAATCCTCTGACCTTGTGCAAGTTAGGACTACATTTTTTGGTAGCAGTGCAATATAATAGAAATCACAAAACATTTACAGCTCTATGTTTAACTTAAGATATAAAGAAAAGAAAACTAATTTTAAGAAACAAGCGTAGCACAATAGATCTTATTTATATATTAGATTTGAAGGAAATTACCCCTAGATTTCACTAAGTTTAAAAAGAGAGCTAGAGCCTTTTTTGTGTGTTGGGGGGAGGAGGGTTGTGAGTGTGTGTACATATACATATACATATATGCGTGTGTGCGTATACACATATATTTGCCCCCTTTATTTAGCACAATTCATAGCCCCTCGATATCACCTACAAGTTTATATTTGAAAATCTAGTTCATGTGATAAAAGATAGAACGAATAAATATTTAAATAAAAACTTGCGACTGATATAAAAACAACACAAAATGGTACTAAATAAAGAAAGCTATTGATATGCATATTCATACATACATACATACATACATACATACATACATACATACATACATACATATATAATGTATGCATGTTTCCTTTAGTTTAAGAGATAGAGTGGTAAATGTAGATATTTTTAAAATCTATAAATATTGCAAAGAAACATACATTTTTCGTCCAACATATAAATATACTAAGTTCTATCGCTGCAAAGTGAAAATTTATATCGAAACCAAAAGACACTTAATGAAAAAAAATTCTTTTGTTGGCGGTGGTGGAAGAAATGCATGGAGAAACATACCTAATAATTTTGATAGTTCAGTAGTATTAATAACTTGTAAAGAGCTTGATTTAATTTTCTACAATAACCTGAAGGTAGGAAAATAAATGGACATTATATAAAAATGGTTGTTTCAATAGTTAAATATTATATACACTACAAGAATACATGGTTATTCCAACGGCTCATAGCCATTGGAATAGTGTTGACGCTTTCCAACGACTTCCAACGGACTCTTTACAACGGTTGTTCCAACGTCTTCAAACGGTATGCGTCATTGGAAACCGTTTGAAAACGAAGACCAATTTGCCATTGAAAGCCTTTGGAAAAACTGTTTTTTTTATAACAGCAAGCAAATAACTTTCTAGCCACCCCATTTCCAATCCACTCCATTTTTAATCCAATTCCAATCAATTCCACATATATACAACACACACACACACACACATATATATATATATATATATATATATATATATATATATATATATATATCAATAACAATATAAACAACCAAAATAAATCAAAGAAACATCAATACATACAAAACAAACCATCCATACATCTAGAAAACTAACACATACATATCCATAAACCAAATACATCAAAGTTACATGTCCACAAAGCATCAAAACATATCAAAAGTATCATCCTCACCCACTCCGTGCCAATATATACATTATTCAAATAAAATGTCACTATCTCCAAGTTATAGAAAAACACATACCTCAAGCATCATCTTCATCACCTCTGGAAGCACCAGACGACGAAGGAAAAGTACCATGATTGTGCACATGCTCTCCAAGCTTTTGATTTAGTTGCTCCATTTGCATAGCCTGAAGATGCTTCTGCTCCTATGCTACTCAATCATGGTTCTAAGCTTTTTAATTTCTTCTTTGTCTTGGACCTTCTTAGCTTGTCGAGCCTCCAAATAGAATGAATAGCAAAAAGGTTATATCAACATATAAAATATTATAACACTATATATTTCAATGTTAATTTATTGTATGTATGCAAAATGATTCATTACCGTTAGGATACCAATGACATAACGTCTGTTCCGTTGCGATGATCCATAACAGCGTCAAATATATTGTTTTCCTCCTCCGGTGTCAACTCATCACGACCAGACTCCTCAAGCGAATGAGCCCGTGCCTCCTGAAACCTTGCATATAATGCAAAAAACAATTTCAGTTGAAAAATAATAGAATGTTGTTTATATTTTACATTAGCTAGTAATTAATAAACTTTTCGACGTAAGTAATAGAATTTAAAATACACACACATATGCAGCTGTCGCCTTATCCTGATCACCCCACTGATATGTGACGTTTCCATCCTCATCTACATGCCTGGATGCATGGGTGTGAGTAAATACGCCCATATAGGACACGAGATGTCCATGAGCCCGTTCCCACAATTGATAATTTGGATAATTCAATTCCACATAGTTAATTACTGAATTGATCAATATACAAATGTAATAATTGATAAATTTACCAAGTCCTCGCGGTGATGTTGGAATGACTTGGATCCTCCACAACGACTTACTGGATTCATGTTCCTATTTGTGGAGTTCCTTGCTGACTGTGCCTGCAAATGTACATTGACTAATTATTTAATAATCGGCAAATAATAAATGAGATTCGTTATAAATTTACCTTGAACTCATCTGTGTCCCACCACTCAACCATCTTATTAAATACTTCATCACTCATCAACCTAGGTTTCTTCCCCACTTTTTTAATCTCATTCATTTTTTCCTCTGTAATTCTTAGCAACCTTCGAGTCCCAGCATCGTTGAACTTGCTCGAGGTCGGCGTCCTCCGCATCTACTGCCCCCTGTACAATAAGAGAGAAAATATTATTAATTATTTATTTGTATTTAATCATTTTGTAAAGCGATATAAACTTACCTGAAAATCTTCCCTTATGGTCTCTTTGACATCCTTGGATATCCTGCTCCACTTAGGCCATAAATCTTTCATTCTAGCCATGTAAGCTTCCTTAGAAATATTCAACACCGTTTGAGATGGCTCCAACTCAAAACCCCTGTGTTAAATATAAATTAGAAATTTAGACAATTATAGATATATCATGTACAAATAATTAAATTGTTATGTTAATTTAATTGATACTTACGTATGGTCAGCCTGAGGCTGCAAGTACACAACTTGACGAGCTAGTGGCGCACCACTACTCTCACCGCCACGTAGTCGAAAGCTAGAGCCAGACATAATATACCTGCCACATATATCTATATATATATATATAATTCATAATAATTATGATACGATGCGCTGCTAAAAAATTAATACATGTTACACATTTGTCATGTTGTGTATGTCTTGTATGTGTGATTATACACTAATTGTCGTTAAAATTGGATAACTTGGATAAATGCAATATTAAACATAGGTAAATGTAATGTGAATAATTGTGAAAATTACCATATTTTACTCACTCTTCGGCGTTTTTTGATCCAAACTCGATTTCGTGTTCTATGTCGTTTTCCTCTACACTCTCATATGCTTCGACAAATACATTTGTCTCATCATTTAAAGGTCCAAAATCAGTTTGATCGTCTGCAATTGTTATTTCAACATTTTTCTCCAGATCTGCTTGATAGGCTTGTTCATTAGGAATATTCTTTCCATCGAACGTAAATCTTGCCTTGGTTTTAAAAACCGCAGACCAATCTGCTTTATCCCTTTTTAGAGATGGGTAAGGGGAATAATAAGCTTATAGGGCTTGCTTGGCTAGTACAAAAGGGTCGTACTTTTGATAACGCGAGGTAGTTTAATTTCTATAAGATTATGAATTGGATGCATGTTAATACCAGAACCTGGAATATTGCTGAACAAGTTGCATCTAAACAAATAAACATCGTCTATGGGCCTTGTAAAATATGTCAATTGCAAATCTAAGTTAACACGCCATATAAGTCATTTATATGATTATTAGGATCTTCACTGCCTTTAACAAAGACACAATATTGTTTGTTTATTTTTCAGCAATGTATTCTTTGGTGTTGAATTTATACCCATTAACAAAAAATATTGGATACGTTTTAACTTTTTTTTTTCGGTCCAAAGGCCAAATGTTTCAGTCCTTCGTCGAACACATGATTTGTTGGATCAGAAACGTAGTGTTGAATTTAGATTAACCCTTGGGGGGGGGGTGAATAGGGTATATTACAATTAAAAAGTGTTATTAAAAATGATCGCAACATAGATAATAGCAGACTAAGTAAATGCAGAAAGTAAATAACACACAGAGATACCCAACTTCGGCAAATCTTGCCTACTGCAGCATTCTTAAGATTTCTACTAGGTGTTAATAACAGATCCCGCTTACAGACCCTGTAAACTCGCACTCCCTGCTCCAGTACTAACCCTACGCTCAAAACCCTAGACTGATCTAATCCCCCAGATCAGATTTCACCTGATTACATCCCTGTAACCGGTAACCCTAGATTTTACAAACTCTAGTAAACTGCCAGTTAACACCCTAACTGGTTTTCTAGAATTTTACAGACTTTAGAACTGATTGAGATGGTTTACAAAACAAAAATAACAATATAACATAAATTAAAACAAAACAATATATTTAAACAGAATTAAAAACCCTTATCCCTTAAAAATATGACCGGCCCACTTCTTTTTTCTTTGTTGAACCCGATCCTTGTGGAAATAGAATGGCGGCTTGAAAAAACTAGGGCTTTTCTGAATTTCCCCAAATCAAATCGACATTAGAAAGGGATTTCTCTGGATAAATCTCTGAAGCTCCAATTCACGTTGATATCCTTGATCGATTGCTTGAGGCTCCTTGCTTCACTGATTTCAGGTTTCGACTGAAGACCGATTATAAGTAAATTTGATTTGATTTTTTCTCTTCAATTTTTGGCTTGTGGTTTTCGATGATTGTCTATGATGAAATGGTGTGAATATATAGGGTAATTAGAAACCCCAGACTCTCTGATTTCGAAATAAATGGTTCGATCTGGTTTTGTTGCTTTCCCCTTTTGACATTCTTCGAATGAAAATGGAATTTGTTGCCTTGTTTGTCTCGATGAACATAGATGATATTCTGGACAATCTAACTGCCCCTTTTTCAATTCGATTCCCTAAACTTGATTTTCAGAAATCTGGAAAACAACTTATTTTCCCTTTTTAAAAAAATGCCAAAAATGAATTTCCTGATTGATGTAAAACTGGAAAAAAATTGTTTGCTGGTTCCTTGAATAAATTGAATCATTTCGAATGAGCATGATTTTTGGAAACCCTCTGATTGCTCTTGCCCAAAATATGGTTCACTGTATTTTTTTTTATCCCATTTTTATTGGTTAATTTGTTGTAAAAAAAAATCTAGCCATAGTAGTTCCTGAAAGTTTGCATGATTTCAATTCAAAAAGAACAAGAACAAATCTGGAAACATTTTGAAATGCTTGAATTTGATTTGCAGTAATTTGCGCCATCAATGCAAAAACTTAGCTCTTTCCATTTGTTCGAATTCGTGAATAAATTCTGGAACTATATTTGGCTCTTGTATTTTTGATTGAATACATGAAAACCATTTGTTATTTCTTTCCAAAAACAATTTGGTCTCTGATAAATTTCCCTGCGTGATTCCTTGCTTAGTTGATGAAATTTGCATTTCTGGAAACGAATTATACACTTGCCAAAAAAATGTCATTCTTGCTAATTCCTGAAAATTGCATAATAGGCAAATTAGAAATACTTGCCATGTATTCCTCTTTGTCTTTTGTCCTTGGTTTGTTGCCTGGAAATGTTATTGCCAAAGACTGATTTTAAAACTTTCCAAAAGTGAATCCAAATAACTGATTACTTGCATGTTTCATATGCTCATATGCATGATTTAAAAACTTAATGATTTGTAGCAATTCCTGAAATGGTTGAAACTTGCCTAACCAAACATGGTCAAGTATGGAAGGTCTTTAGATTTTGATTACCATAATTGAAATGCCTTACCATATAAATTTAGATGTACATTTCTGGAAACTCGATTCAAAAGATACCAATGCAAATTTCATGTTTATATCCTGGCATTCTTTATTGTTGTGCACTATCTCGTATTTGCATGTAAGAAAAGAAACTTCCCTGAACCATATTTTATGAACTATGTTGTGTTTGCACCATTTGTGTTTGAACTCGGGACCATATTCTTTCAGTCTTAATGCTTCATGTTTGTTCCATTTGAAAAAGTATGTTTGCTGAACGATTTTAGAGATGCTTGTAGCTGCTTGCAGTAACATGCGTACAATAGCTTGTGCACCATACACCATGTTGTTTGACTTGTTGACCACCATACTTGTTGCACTGTTTCATTTGTGCATGTACTCCATGTAGTCTTGTTGAGCTGTCATGTGCATTCCTCGACCATGTTTGAACTGATCATGTTGACTTGAACACTTGCACTGTTTTATGCTTTTCAGTGCTTTGTCAGTTATGCAAGTTGATCATATATGTGAGCACTGAGTCGAGATGGTCCACATGGCTACTTCTCAGTTGCACACTGGATTAGCGAGGCAGTGCACATGTGTATATATATACACGTGCGTATATGCAGCCATTCAGAAAAATATTCTTGTCCCTGCACAGAAATATTTTGTATATACACTGACTTCCTTGTGGTATTTACAGTGAATCACTTTGAATATCACAAGATGTTTGGACATAGTCGGATAGATTAAATGAATCAGATCGAGTCATGAAAAATGATGAGAAACACACCAAAAAACTGAGGCAAATAAAATTTTTAGCATAAAAATTATATCTGCTAAAATATGAAATTATTTCTGTTCCAGATACTCTGTGTGTTTCTGTATTGACAAGTATGAAGACTGGACTAACTGAAGGATGCTGTGAAGACAGAAGGTAAAGAACTGAAGACTGTGTCAGTGAATATGTCAAAGTGTCTGTATAACAGTGAAATTGTATATGAAATGTAACTATGTATCTGTTATGTATGTATAACTTAGTGATGAGTGATGTAGTGAGGAGATGTGTATTTATATGAATTGAACTGATGTTTGTAATAAACAAATTTGATTGAAATAAAATATTATTTTATTGTTGTCAAACAAACTTGTCTATTTTATTCAGTTTATTTATAAATACAAATTCATATGAAGTGTTTAAATAGTGGAGATATAAATAGTTGTACTATTTGAATATTTGAAATATAATATTCAATTTAAATAAAATAATGTATGAATATATAAATGTCTGTACAGTCGTATTCTATTTAAATTTAAATATTATATTCCTGTTTGTGATGTACATATAGAACAGTACAGTTACAAACACATTTAAAATAATATTTATTTGGTTGTTATCATCAAATAAAAATCATATAATTGTGTATACAACTACGTCATATACAACAGTCTCCCCCTTTTGATGATGACAAACAAATGAAAGATTTTGAGCACAATAAATGTGTTTGACAGTGAATATTGAACTCCCTCTATTTATTAGCTCACCCTACAATAGAAAACTCCCCCTACAATTATGTATGAGTGAAATGAATGAATTTAATAAATTTTCAAAATAAAAAATATTTATAAAATATTCACTCATAAATGAAAATCTCAACCCATTCTCCCCTTTTGCTATCATCAAAAGGATACAGAATTTTAAATATAGATGAAAAATGACTAAAAATATATAATTTCAGCTTAAGTGGAAGAACGATCATCATAAATCTCAATCAATCAAACAAAAATCATAAAAAACTGAAAACTAGTGGCATATTTCACATTGTAGAGAATGACGGATTTTCGATGAAAGTTATATATAATGGAGAGAGTTAAAAAATGAATCCCAATTATTTTCCAAAAATTTATAAAAATGAAGTACAAAAACAGTGATGGATTTGGACTATAATTAATAATTCAATTTAAGTGATAAAATCGTATAATCTCAAATCCCAATAGCTATCAATCAACAAATCATAATACATCATAAAATATTAACACATTTCACAAATTAAAACATGGATTGATAGGTTGGTTTTTTACAGACCAAGGAGAAATTCACAAAAATTTATTTATTCAAATTATTTTCTTTTTATTTAAGAGCACACTGACCACGCATAACCAGATCTTGGATTTTTAAATAAGATCAGTTGCAGCTTAAATATAAGTAATCTCTTAACCATGCATGACCAGATCTTGGATTTTTAAATGAGGTTAGAGAAGCACTTATGTATATTATATATATATATATATATATTTATTTTTTTCAGTTTCAAAATGAAAAACTCCTCAGTATATAAAACAACATGGATGATAGAAATGTGATAGGTACAGAAATGGTTTGTGAAATAAATTTCTATATTAATCACATTATGAAATACGCTCAACTGTACCTGGATCATTGAAAATATTCAATTATCACTAATTCTGAATAATAACATATTCTCATTTCTATCACAAATTTTTCCACTATTTATTCAAGATGATTTTTTTTTTTAAATAAACTCTCCACATTAATATAAAATCATGATGGATGGCAGAATAATGGTAGATAAGGAAGATGTTCGTGAAATAATTTCCAATTCAAAGATCGTATTACAATTGTTCAATCATCATGAAAAACTAAATAAAATCTCCTCTTGTTGTGAAATATACTACAGTCACAATTCATCACAATTTCAAAATCTGTTAATAATTTTGATGAATTACAAGTACAGTTCAATTTGGATATAGATTTCAATTTCTGAATGAATAATCAATAAATAACTTTAAAATTGAAAATCAATTACAAGAGGGATATGCAAAACTATACAAGTTAAGATGGATTAAAAAAACATATACAAAAAATTCAGCACTTCTAACCTGATACCACTTGTTGTCTCTATTAATGAGTATTTTAACATGATATTGGAGACAAACAAGGATATCTCAAACAACAGAATTTAAACACAAAGCCCAAGCAGATCAAGCAAATTAATTTCATCTATCAAAGCACAGTATATATTTGATACCAAAACAAGCAGTCATCAAAAAATCTATACTATATATATATAATATAATAATAATAATTACTGAGTTAGATTTGAAGAGCATACAGGCATACCGCTTGTCTTCCGTGGAAATTTTCCTACATGCCTGAATTTTACATCCACCCATACGGCATAATTATTCTCCCCTTCTACTCTGTTCATAACCCTAAATATCAATTTTTCCCCAATTTTGGAATTACTCGCCGAGTTACATCGCCTCATCCAATCAACTATGTCCAATGCGCCATCGTTTCCCTCAACCTATTTTTGGGTTTCAAGATCCTCTTTTTAACCCTTTTCTCCACCTCCTTTTGACACCTACAGGGTGTCGGACGATCAATTTTGGCCCTTTTCTCTCTATAGTTCATCAAATTTCACAGGTGATTTTCTCGTTTGAATTTTGTTTTGCTGTCTTATTCTGTAATTACTTTTGGAAGTGGTAATTTTTTGAATTTTGGCTGACATGAATCCTTTTTATAACTACGATTTAATTTAAAATGTCTTACCTCTTTGTTTGAAACTAAAGGAAATTGCAGCTAGACAATTGAATGAATATCAACCCTGACAAAGTTATTTACCAAAGTGATATTGTTACTAGGTTAATTTAGATTTCAGCTTCAGTTTTGGAAAATTATTGGCCGATGTCAAATGAAGTTTCCTTTTGTTGAGTTCGCTAACTTATAGAGCATGATGATATTTGTTGTCAGGTTAAATCATCTATGTCTTCTATGGATTTTTGCTAGCTACAACTTTGTTTTTATATTACTTTGCAGCTTTAGATTTTGCATAACTATATTATTTTTCGAGTGGGTTTCCTATTCTATTCAATTTGCAATACTGAAATGTGTTAAGATTGGGATATGTGATCTATACTGCATTGTTTTTTGAATTGGGAAGACTAAAATTACGGATGGCTATTACAAATGTTACCTCTCATCCTCAAATAGAAAACGCATGGTACTGTTATTGAAATGTGATGCCTACCATGAATTTTGTTTGACTAACATTGAAGCACTTAACTAATTGCAGTGCAAAATTTCCGTCGGCCTAACTTAAATTGTTTATTCGTTAAAGTCGGTCCATTATTGCTTCTACACCTTCTGATTTTTTTTTTTCCTTTTTCGGTAAAACATTTCAATCTGAAATCTATTCAGCGACGTTTTGCACAATTTCTCTCGATTTCCATTTTGATAATGTCAACATGAAAAAAATTAGCATCTAGTTTCAACTAACAAGTATTTAAATTTCGATGCGAAGACATGCATGTATTTTTTTCCCTATAATGTACATACATTTTGAATTAATATATACAGAACTATAAATCCTATTTTTGCACACAGACCACACGTACATATACATACGTGGTATATATATAATATTAAGTAAATTATGTATCTGCATTATAAAGTATGCAAGTTGTGCGAACTTGTTAAGAAGATACAGTGCAAAATAAATGCAATAAACTATGGTCATATTTGAATTACACTCAACAGTTACATTAACAGTTACCGTGCAGATTAACACCGACTCAATATTTGGTGAGCTACACTTTTTAATCTTCTCTAAAACCAAGATGATATAGGTTTTGATGAAACTTATAAATTTCCATTTCAATTTGAACTAGCTTTAGTTGTGATGACTTTAATATAAGTTCTTGGAGACTGTTATATCATAAGCATCATGCATTTTTAATTTAGGGGACTCTTTGACAATTTTATCTTGAGTTCCTAAACTTATTTGGGATTTAATTTGGTAAAATTGATAATTGTGACTTCATGATATACATATTATTGCAAATCACTTTATAAATATACCATCCATTCTCCTTCATTAATAGGCTTATATTCTAATAGACAACTTTTTTGATAATAAAATATACTGCTACAAGGTATAATTTATTATTTGCAAATATATTAATTATCTTTTTTTTTAATAACAAATCTATTTTATTCCATTATATAGGGAAGGGAATATTTGTCAATTTGTAATTTTTTTGTCAATTATATCGAAATTATGTACTGATTTTCAGTTGTTTTAACCATGCTTCTTAACTTGTCTTCTCATTTCTTTAATCGTAGACGATTCTCTATAAATTATTACCATATTGTATTACAAAATATTTTTAGAAGCACATGTAATTTTGTTTCCACCAACAATTATGGTAAGCATTCAACCTAACATTTGGTGCTTTATATAAACAATAGCGAATACCATAATAATTTCAGAATGTAATTGAGTTTACCAAATTGAAGCACGTGCATTCCTTTTATTGTATGAAGAAATGTATTAGTTTTGGGTACAATTAGCAAATAATAAATAGAAAAAGATCCCCTTTGATTGCATAAATTGCTATCCAATTTTTTTAATTGCTTCAGCTTGATTGCAACTTTTATGGAATTGAATTAAAATGGACCTAAGACGTGTATTGAGTAAACATTTTGTTTATGGTGGAACATGCAAGGAGATTTTGAAATGGAGAGAAACCAGCTTCCAT
This sequence comes from Allium sativum, assembly GCA_030737875.1. NCBI lineage: Eukaryota > Viridiplantae > Streptophyta > Magnoliopsida > Asparagales > Amaryllidaceae > Allium > Allium sativum. The sequence goes on from CM060926.1 coordinate 75,498,940, forward strand.
TCCATGAGACCATAGTGATTAGTAGAAATATGTGTGAGCATTAAAATCCGACGCGTTAATTTTTCTTTTGCAATGGTAAAATGAAATTAATATTTTTTGCCTGCTTTGGTAACAGCTATGTACATTTAGGTAATAAAAAGCAAAAAAGTTCCATTCATGTAAGTTTTTTTTTCATTCCTATATACTGATATGTTTAATGTGAAAATACTGCTAAGTACATAAAATCGAACCACTTATGATGAATACACTACAAATTACGTAGAACTCAGTGACTTTATGTTATATTTCATTTTCTAAAGATGTAAAATACATTGAATTCATTAACATAAATGGCTGAAGCAATTTGTCTGTAATAAGAGCAATGCCTTTCTCAAAACCATTAAATTTCTCATAACTGTTAAGTTTGATTTACTCTTTTTATGTGATTGTCAGTTACTAATTTGTATTGGACTAATTATTCCAAAAACATCAAACATCACTACGTACTACATTAGTCAGCTAATATTTGACTATTGAAGCATATTGTAATCAATTTCTTAAAACTTACATAACACTTTCCTTTCATATTTGATGGCAGTATATTTATTGGCAAACTGTACTTCAAATTAATTTCTAAATTTGTTTTCATTAAATACACGGATGCTTGGGCTGTAATTGTTTGATACTGGAAAAAGTAAATTGGGGTGCCCTCACCACACTTTATATATGCATATGTTGAGGTTACATCTTTTCTGTTTCCTACCTTTATTTTTTGGGAAACAAACAGCATTTTTACACTTAATGAGATGCAGTTGGAGTATAAAATGAAACTAATGAAAATTAGCTCTTTTATGACATTCTTTAAACCGATACAGTGATTCTCCTTCCACTGTGTTTTTTCAACTGGATGGTTGAACTGGCAAATAAGTCAACCAAGCTTATCCAATTGTTGGAATTTTATCTATTTACCAAACAACAAGTCAACCCAATTTTTTCATTTTTCCTTCTATGGAAACTTGAGTCGAATGTTCCTTCTGCTAGCATATCTATCACATACTCTTTATGGCATGTGTATTTGATCCCCATCTTGGCATTCATTGAAATTTCTATGCATAAATCATATCCACTGTAATATACGTCAGTAATGATCGCACAAGTTTTTATAGAATTCTAGCATATATTTAAGATATCCAATATAAACGATTTCCCCCCATTCTAAAGTACACGTGTTTGATTTATCAGTTTGTCAGAATAGTTGTATAAAAAGGCATTTCTTTTGCCTTCTTGGTAGAAAAAATTAACATACATTATAATCCAGTCCTGAAATAATATTGGACACCATCTTAAATGGATTATCACTCTGATTATAACAAAAGACGTGATTTTTAGTAGGATATGATAGAGGTTACAAAAGATTTTAATAATCACTTTGTTTCATTACTCATAGGTTTGAAAACCGGATAAAAAAGAAATTTCTCAGAAAGATGCTGTACTGTCCCCTTTTTCAATGACATAATGTAATATTTATTAAAGGAGTCATGGAACATTCTATCTATTGGTTCCTTTGCCTTTTATATTGCTTGTTTACTATCCCTTTTTCAACATTTTTGACATTTTCATACCTTATTTTTTCTGCAACATCTTACCCAAGTTGGAATGTTGTATGTCATGAAATTTAATTCTTTTTTCATGCGTTTAATTTTATTTGATCTCTCTCTCTCTCCCCCTCCCTCCTTTCTCCCCCTCCCCCTCCCGCTCCCTCTGCCTCTGCCTCTCTCCCCCCCTCCCTCCCTCCCTCCCACAGATTTTATTGTCATGCATTTTGATGTGGTTCTGAATAGATGATCGGTAACTTTGTTGTACATGTATGTTTTAAAGAAATTAGACTGTAGAATCTGACATGTTTAAGATATTGCAATGGTACTTCAATTTTTTCTTCCGCCTTCATCGAACCTTTTTTAATGTTAATTTAATACTACACCACATTAAGATTTTTGTATGTGACTGCCAAATTTTGTCCATATAATTTTAGAATCTAATCTATCATGTTGATATCACTACACAATGTAAATTTAATATTAGGACATGATCAAAATAATTTTAGTCAACATAGCATAGATTCACTGTAGTAAAATAGTATTACCATGCAACCAATAAAAATAATTAGTTGCTAACAATTTTATTTTAATCATTTGGCATTATAAGTAAGGTAATGCTTGCAAATGTGGGATGACTTTACTTCTTAACATTAACGATCGATAATTATCAATTCATAGTTACCTTTTTTAGTTACCTTGCTTACCTCCAAATTAAAGTGCACGCTTCCTCTTTACAACCAAAAATTTTAACTTCTAAACTCTCTCATTCAAAAATTAAAATAAGTTTTATAGAGAAGCACGTGAAGAATAAACATAAAAAAATAAAAATGTTAAAAGCTTTTCATAAAGTAATTTTTAACTGGAAAAGATGACTAAATTTACCATCAAGCAAATTATGAATAAATTTAACACAAATCAAAGTGTAAACATCGAATGCATTGTATCACAACTTATGTTCATTTGGACCTTTGTTTATAATTGATCGACCGATTTCTATGCAAAATATGTATATTTTTCTACTCCTTTGTACTCTTTTCCTTTTCGCCGAAGCTCCAGCATATTTTTTTCGATGATGCATTATAATCTCTTTCTAACTATGTATCATTAGTTGTATTATGCCCGAATTAAATTTATCGTCACGTCTTTAAAACTTCATGAAATATGGAATTTTGTATTTTTCCCTTCATATATGTTATTAGTCAAATCAGCGAACCTCCTCCCTTTGTTTTTATTTCTATTATTTTTTTACTATTTTAAACTTTCAATCTGCTTATGCTAATTATATTTTTATTAATTGATGTTCTATTGTTTGATACTTTGTATAACACGTTTTCATAATCAGTCAGCTTTACATGCCAAATGTAAAAGGGTTAGATTAATTAAATTTTGTTATTTTGTTTATGTTTCAAAGTTGATTTTGTATTTTTCTCTATTCATCATATATTCATCATACACATATGCTTTACTGTACATGCGATTTTGTACACTACAGTATACTTCAAGTATGATGTTTCAATTTTTTTGTAAATTTAATTGTTAACTTTTTCTTTTCTGTTTACATTTTAGAAAGGAGGAATTTTTTTTGCTAATACAAAAAAAATACTTTCATTGACTATAAAATTATGGTTTCAAAGGCAGTGGAGCGTATATATATATATATATATATATATATATATATATATATATATATATATATATATATTAAGTTCAAGCTTTCAATTCAGCTTGCTAATTCTGGTTTGTCATAATTAAGAGCTAAAAAGATCCAATTAACACCTTTCTATTCTAAATATGACTTACATGGTATTTTTTTATTTATCTAAAGACATTTAATTGTGAAATCGTTCATTTCTTAATTTGTATGGACAAATAAACTAAAGAAGACTACGTTTGGAAAGATTTTTAATTGTCCTGGCTCAACATAATTTATAGACATGTATTTATCTGACTTCTTGATTTTACGTTTTTGAATCAAAAATTAGAAGTACTGATGACTTTAGTTATTGCATTTTTTATTTTACAGCGCTAGCACTTAGCTGTAGATGAATTTAATCATTACTATGTTACAATGTTGATTAAATATAACATGTGCAATATCAAAAACTTAGTATCTTCTGTGATGTTTATATTTCCTTGAGGAATTCTAACTAATTGCTTTTAAAATTATAATGTAAAGTGCAGATTTATATGTTTATGCAATTATTATTTAGTGATAAAAATTCTATTATGCTACAATCCATTTTTCAAATCCTTTCTTCAAATATTACAAGTGGTTACTACATTCAAAGTATGTAAGCAAGTTTGTTTCTTCATTATGTTTTTAATTGAATATGGTAATATATAGCTCTTTTTCCTACAACGGTTTGGTTTGGTCAGTAGACGCTAGCGTTGTCCTTAATTTCTTGGTATGCACTGTGTTTTACAATCACATAGCTTAACCATCTAGAAATAATATTTTTACAGGTAATGACTTTCATATTTCTTGCAAGTACTGAATAATCTGCTCCGATGATTGTTGCCTCTTTGATGTTATTATTGTAATGTATTTTTTGTGTGCATTATAAATTTAAGTTTCCAGTTTGTTTGTATTGTAGGCACATCCCTTGTGATATCCAAGATAAACCTAATTTATAGGCTTTGTGTTTATTTGTGTACATTTGTTACAGGTTTTTAGATTTGATAATTTTAATTATTCCAATTTGATTTTTTGATTTATACATATTCTTGAATTGTAATTGTAGTTTAAAACATGATAAACACATGAATTATAATTGTGGTTATATAACAGGGGAACTACACCTATCATAGATGTATTCAGCCAAGCAAGTACTGATATAGTTGATATACGTACTTCTCTTCTTTTTTCAAGCACGGCGTATTGAGCAGAATTACTTCCGTATACAGGATGACACATTAACTTGAAACACATCATCTGTGTCCACAAAAAAGAATTTGCTGGATTTAGTTCAAATTGGAAAAAATTTGCTCAACAAACCCGTATCAACAGTGAACTTGGAAAATGGACAGGTTGAACCGATTGATTGACGAGAATGAAACAAATGAGGATGCGCTCACTCGCTTTGCACAAATTGTCTGAAGAAGGGAGTAGGACTGCCAACAAATAAATCTCCAAGATAAAATCAAGCATATTTTTTGTTTACTACCTTCTGTGTTTACGTTCTGCATGTTACACCAGGCTACTCTTAATCATTAGGAATAAGGTGCCAGTAAAATAAGATGCATGGTTAAAGAATAAGGTGCCAGTAAATGAAACTGGGATGGTGTTTGAGTTGCTTAGAAGGAGTGCTAGGTGTACATGAATTTGAACATCATATTCAAAAAAGTCTAAGAGAGCATAAATTGGATTAAAGGGATGCTGGGGGTTCTGATAACGAGTTAAATGTATACCAAGACATCGGCTCAGTGATGTCTTAATAAAATTATAATTAAACAAACTTTTTAGGGTTACGTTCTTCCTTTTTGATTACTCGAAATGTAAAACAAATGGAAGATTGCGTGGGGCTTAAAGTTTAATTTTTTGTAAAAAATATGTAGTCTGAATGAACCAAATAACAGTAATACATTCCAATACATTCATTAGACTTTTAGAAAGTATTCGATAAAATAGTTTTTTCATAACATCCACTGACATTAAATGAAGTAAAAAAAAAGATTCGGTACTTGATAAATTTTCAAATTAAGAAAACTTAGTTTTATACATCAACAAGTACTTTTCCTCCATTGAACTTTATTTTGCAAATCGCATACACCATATAAGTTACACAAATACCCTTACCCTTATGTGTTGACCTTTATTCGTACAAATCCAATTGCTTCATCTTACCATTAACATATCTCAACATCAATCCTCCACCATGCCACACCACCTCAAACTTACAACGACACCACCTTGAAATTTATCTAGAACAAATATAAATTCATTATAAATAACAACCTAAAGGGTGCATTATGGAAATGAGAGGGACGTGGGCGGAAGAATAAAAGCCAAAATGTTTTATACAAGTTGCAGCTGATAGCTGTCAAAGGTGCCTATTCTACGATTCATTCAACTCTTTACGATAGTCAATGCATGGTGGCTAATGAGTAACAATGCTATATACCTATATTTTTTAAAATGAATAATGCAAATAGACTTGAATAATTTAAATCTTCACCTCTTATGTTAATTCTAATTCAGTCTCTTTTTCTTCAAATTTCATTATTAGATAAGAATAAATTTGCAATTTTTGCCTTCCACTGCTTAAGTAGGATTTTTTCAATTTCAGTTGATGAGATTTGAATGATTGATATTTGCAGCTTTGCTTTGATAAGAAGTAAATAAGGGTATTTTAAAAAATTAATGGTGTATTATTTGGTATATGAATAAATGTAATGCAAATAAATTTTATAAATTCGAACGCTTCTTAGGATTCACAAATTTCATTTACAAATATTATTGAGTCCAAATGATATTTATCAACAAAAAAATAATGTATGTTTGAATAAACGACATCCTAAAACAATGAGTATTTAAAAGAAAATTACATGAATTCTGAAATACAAATATTCTCAAAACATTTTTCCAATTTATGTAATTGAAAACTGATTTTCAAAAACTTCAAAGTTCATGTAATACCCAGTTTAATTTACATAACCATGTAAAACATACTATTTGTGGATATTAGTTTATTCATCAAAAGGTTTCATATTCTAAAGTCATCAAATTTAAGTACAATGTGAGAAATAACAATTATAAATGAACAAAGAAAATTTATAATTAAGATAAACCAACCAAAAACACTTTATTTCAATATCGCACATTCTTACTAGGTTTTAATGGAAAAAAATATCTCATGTCAAGAACCCTAAAGTTTATACAAATGTTAAAGTTTACCAAATTGGTAAATATTTTAAAGCAATGTCAAATGAGTAAATATCATCGAGGTTGATGTTCCCTATAGTTGTGTCGGTTTCAATGTTATATTTTTGTCTTATGATGGTGGCTTACGACAAAAAGTATACAAAAATATACCATGCTAAATATTCCTTGATTGTCTTGATTGTGACACGAATATAAGAATGGACATCAAGATTTAATGTATTCCAGCTCCTACACCCTGCTGCTTTTGCTTATCCAACAACAACCACATTGACATCTTCGGCTTGGATAATAGTATGGAACACAAACCCTTATACAACTTGAGTTTCTCAATAAGAACATGACTTGTTGATTTTATCTACCATCAAAATATGTGGATAGTTCAACATCTTTGCAATACTAAGGTTAGAATACTCACCTAAATTTTCTTATAATAATATATTTCAAAAATATGTTTCCTGTCATGGAAGATCTTACTTAAGGTAGTTTGTTATTCCAAGTTATGGAGTTTGTGCTTTTTGGTGCAACATTTTATACACAAGCAAAACATACATTATTTCAAAAAAAATTCATGCTTTGCTCTAAGCAGGGCTTTTTTTCTCTTATAATTTCTTTCCTTGCCCCCCCCCCCCTCAAAACTGCAATAAGTATGTTTACCATGACTGTCCCAATACATAACATTACATATTTTGTATTTGATATAATATAATTGAATCAGATGTTGTAGCCAAAAGAAGAGAACATGCTTAATTTATACCATTGTTCACAACCATGGATGGGAGGGTGGTTTGAACAGAAATAAGAACCTGTTGCAATGGATAATAATCATTGAAAAGGACTACATGAGTTTTTGGTACATGATACAGAATGATGTACTAATGCCATATTATATTTTAGGTTTAAGCTGCATAACGATTTAAAAATGTTGAATACGTCAATTTCTTTATTAATGAAAATTTGTTATATGTATGCCCTTATTGCTATGCAACTGATGCCAATATTTCACGGTGAGATTTCTTACGGTGGTTCCAATTTAAAGCGTTCTATATTTACTTTCGTTAAACTTAGGTTATTATCAAAATACCCATCAACGAAGTCAATAATTGCGCTAAATAAATATCTGAATCGGTCAGATTATTAGAAGCTACAATTATTATTTTATCACATTGTGTTGTATAGGAAAACTTTGTACGTTATGTGACTTTCAACTACATCGCCTTAATTCCACTAGGCAATAAATTTCTCATTATCTGAACTTTAGTTTTTTTTTCTATTTCTTTATCAAAATTTAAAATTTTCGGATCACTCAAAAATATAGGTAAGCCCGTGTGCGAAGCACGGGTTCGCACTTGTTAAAAACAATATCTGAGTAGAAAAAAAATCATTTTCAAAGAAGGCTTGTCAAGGAGATGTTTCAAAGATATTTCAGGCAGTCAAAGAGTGGTTCATGATCCAAGATTAAATATATGGTTTATTTTAAATCATTTGAAGGGATATGAAAAACTCAAGATTCAATGAATCAGTCACACCAGATTATAAATTTCAGTTCCAAGATTTATGTGAGAATCAATAAATCAATAATCTCAAATGATTTTAAACAAACAAATATTTAAATCAAATAACCATGAAATGACAGTAAGTTTCGAGACCTGTATTTCAAAAGAATATTTCACAATTTTCTCTGATAAGCATAAGAGAAATTTCAGATCATTTACATCAAGCTTGAGAGATATTCATGATCCAGAAAATTAAAATAATTTATTTGAAATCACTTGAATCACAAACACATTTCAACCATAATGATCCTGAATAAAAATGAATTTCAAGATGTATCACTGTGATTCAAGATAAATCAAAATATCCAAGCCAATCTGAAAAATAATGAAATTATCACAACTGATAAATATTGGTGTATTGTAATGAGTATATTATTTCAAGCCTTTCTAAAATGAATTAGAAGAAACCCAAAACAGCAGAGGTGTGTGAAATTTAATTAAATATTAAGATCTTAAAAAAATTTAGAATTCAAAACTAACAGTGTTCAAGATATGACAGGAATACATTAACACTGTTATGAATTCAGAAAATCAGAAAGCAGACATCAAAACAATTGCAAAAATTTACAAGTTTAGATTCAAAATCTAGAAATGATTAAGAACATCAGAGTTCCTTTCAAATGAAGCAAATTTCAGAGAAAAATATGAATTCTGCAATTGGAAGTTAAGGAAGCCAAAAGAATATAGCAGTGACAAATCAAATCAGAAAAAAAAACTAAAGAAAAATAGAAGGGGTAGAGGAAGGAATAAACACAGAAAATAAAAACATAGAGAATATACAAAGATGAGTTTAGAGATCATACCTGAAATCAATGTAAACCAGAATCTCTAAACCATCAGGCTTGGCCAAGGAACTTGTGAATGAAAACATAAGTATTGAGCAGCTTGAATCCAGTTCTCTTTTGCCTAGCAGTTCCTCAGCCTTCTCTGATACCTAATAATTTAAAGGGTCGAGTGGTCTAACAAAATTTGTAAAACCACTTTGAAATGTGTTCACAACTTTAGGTACCCTAACCTGCTTGTATAACAACCCATTCGAATCTGTCTTTGTACCTTTTAGTACCCAGATCTGTTTGAATTTAATGAAGCTTGTTTTATTTCTTTTTGGGATCCAGAATTGTTCAAATGGATTATTATAAAACAAATTCACTTCACGTTTATGATTCAAAAATCCGTTGCGATTATCAGAGTTTGAATTTTCATAACGATTCTTTCCAAAGCAGTTCAAATTTTTTTTAAAATCATTTGAGTTCCGATTTTCAAAAACATTATTTTTCCCAAAGCCGAGTCCACATTTATTTCCGGATGAAATTTAACTTTTCAACAACATATTCAGAGTTTTTTCACCATCAGATAATTTAACCAAAGTTTCTTCAAGTTGTTGAATTTTAAATTTAAGACCACCATTTTCTTTCATTAAATCTAAACAATGGTTTTTATTGATCTTGTTCTTTTCAAAATCGTTTTTCAAAACCAAATTTTCATCTTCAAGAATTTAATTCTGCCTTGAGATTCCGATATTTCAAATTCAATCGTTTTTGTTTTTCAGACTCAAAATTCTTTGATTTTTCAATCTCATTTTCAAGTTCTTTCAAAATCAAATCATCCTTCACCAAATTTTCGATTTCGGCAATTTTAAATTCCTTTTGCAGAAAATTATTCGAACTTGATAACTCAATCTTGTTCTCTTTTAAGATCAAAATTTCATTTTCAAACTTTTGAATATTTTTATTGAGATGAACAAGATTAGTTTCCAATTTCAAACAATTTTTGCAGTTTGAATTTGAAGAATTTTAAAATATTCAAGTTGTGATTCTGAATCGTCAATTTTGCTGGTCAACTCCGAATTCTTAGATTTCAGAGATTTATTTTTCAGTTGGATTTTATCAATAGATTTGGTTAAATCAACACAAAAATAAACCAGATCTTCATACGAAAAACTTCTTATTTCATCATCCGTTGAATCTCCAACACTATCATCATCCGATTCTTCTTTAGTAAATCCTATTAGACATACTTCTGAATCTGAGTTGATCTTTGCGGGTTTTGAGCGGTTGTCTATTCTGTACATGTTGTCGAGGGTTTTCCAAATATCCTACGCAGTCAAAAAATGTGAGATAAGTTTAAGCTGATTATTACTGAGATAAGAATACAGAATATGCATAACACAAGCATTGACAACTTTATTTTTTTATTTAGCTTATCTCCCGAATTTTCAATAATATTCTAATATTAAAATTAACATATTTTAAATAGATTTCCATTTTCGATTTCCAAATTGAAAAATCTGTCCCATTGAAAATAATTGGAATATCACTGGATTGACTCTCGCTATACTGACTATTAGGGAACACCATCTCTAGAGTTAATAAAATACCAAGTTCTGATACCAATTGTTGGATCTAGATTAACCATAGAGGGAGATGAATAGGGTTTATTACAATTTAAAAGTGTTATTAAAAATGATCGCAACACCGATAATAGCAGAGTAAGTAAATGCAGAAAGTAAATAACACAGAGATACCCAGCTTCGGCAAATCTTTCCTACTGCTGCATTCCTATGGTTTCTACTAGGTGTTAATAACAGATCCCGCTTACAGACTCTGTAAACTCGCACCCCTTCTCCTGTACTAACCCTACGCTCAAAACCCTAGACTAATCTAATCCCCTAGATCAGATTTCCCCTGATTACAGCCCTATAACCAGTAACCCTAGATTTTACAGACTCTAGTAAACTGCCAGTTAACACCCTAACTGGTTTTCTATAATTTTACAGACTCTAGAACTGATTGAGACGGTTTACAAAACAAAAATAACAATACAACATAAATTAAAACAAAACAATATATTTAAATAGAATTAAAAACCCTTATCCCTTAAAAAAATGGCCGGCCCATTTCTTTTTTCTTTGCTGAACCCGATCCTTATGGAAATAGAATGGCGGCTTGAAAAAAACTAGGGATTTTATGAATTTCCCCAAATCAAATCGACATTAGAAAGGGATTTCTCTGGATAAATCTCTAAAGCTCCAATTTAGGTTGATGTTCTTAATCGATTGCTTGTGGCTCCTTGCTTTACTGATTTGGAGCTTCGACCGAAGACCGATTGTAGGTAAATTCGATTTGATTTTTGCTCTTCAGTTTTTGGCTTGTGGTTTTCGATGATTGTCTATGATGAAATGGTGTGAATATATAGGGTAATTAGAAACCCCAGACTCTCCGATTTCAAAATAAATGGCTCGATCTGGTTTTGCTGCTTTCCCCTTTTGACATTCTTCGAATGAAAATGGAATTTGTTGCCTTGTTTGTCTCGATGAACATAGATGATATTCTGAACAATCTAATTGCCCCTTTTTCAATTCGATTCCCTGAACTTGATTTTCTGAAATCTGGAAAACAACTTGTTTTCCCTTTTTGAAAAAATGCCAAAAACGAATTTCCTGATTGATATAAAACTGGAAAAAAATGTTTACTGGTTCCTTGAATAAATTGAATCATTTCGAATGAGCATGATTTTTGGAAACCCTCTGATTTCTCTTGCCCAAAATATGGTTCACTGTATTTTCTTTATCCCACTTTTATTGGTTGATTTGTTGTAGAAAAAAAAATCTTGCCATAGTAGTTCCTGAAAGTTTGCATGATTTCGGTCCAAAAGGAACAAGAACAAATCTGGAAACATTTTGAAATGCTTGAATTTTATTTGCAATAATTTGCACCATCAATGCAAAAACTTAGCTCTTTCCATTTGTTCGAATTTGTGAATAAATTCTGGAACTATATTTGGCCCTTGTATTGTTGATTGAATACATGAAAACCATTTGTTATTTCTCGCCAAAAACAATTTGGTCTCTGATAAATTTCCCTGTGTGATTCCTTGCTTAGTTGATGACATTTGCATTTCTGGAAATGAATTATACACTTGCCAAAAAATGTCATTCTTGCTAATTCCTGAAAATTGCATAATAGGCAAATTAGAAATACTTGCCATGTATTCCTCTTTATCTTTTGTCCTTGATTTGTTGGCTGGAAATGTTATTGCCAAAGACTGATTTTAAAACTTGCCAAATGTGAATCCAAATCACTGATTACTTGCATGTTTCATATGCTCATATGCATGATTTAAAAACTTGATGTTTTGTGGTAATTCCTGAAATGGTTGAAACTTGCCTAACCAAACATGGTCAAGTCTGGAAGGTCTTTAGATTTTGATTATCATAATTGAAATGCCTTGCCATATAAATTTAGATGTACATTTCTGGAAACTCGATTCAAAACATACCAATGCAAATTTCATGTTTATATCCTGGCATTCTTTATTGTTGTGCACCATCTCGTATTTGCGTGTAAGAAAATAACTTCCCTGAACCATACTGTATGAACGATGGTGTGTCTGCACTATTTGTGTTTGAACTCGGGACCATATTCTTGCAGTCTTGATGCTTCATGTTTATTCCATTTGAAAAAGTATGTTTGCTGAACCATTTTAGAGATGCTTGTTGCTGCTTGCAGTAACATGTGTACAATAGCTTATGCACCATACACCATGCTATTTGACTTGTTGACCACCATACTTGTTGCACTGTTTCATTTGTGCATGTGCTCCATGTAGTCTTATTGAGCTGTCGTGTGCATGCCTCAAGCATGTTTGAACTGATCATGTTGACTTGAACACTTGCACTGTTTTATGCTTTTCCATGCTTTGTCAGTTATGCAAGTTGATCATTTATGTGAGCACTGAGTCGAGATGGTCCACGTGGCTACTCTTCAGTTGCACACTGGATTGGAGCGGCAATGCACACGTGTATATATATATATACATGTGTGTATATGCAGTCACTCAGAAAAATATTCTTGTCACTGCACTGAAATATTTTGTATATACACTAACTGCCTTGTGGTATTTACAGAGAATCACTACGAATATCACAAGCTGTCTGGACACAGTCGGATAGATTCAATAAATCAGATTGAGTCATGAAAAATGATGAGAAAACACACCAGAAAACTGAGGCAAATAAAATTTTTAGCATAAAAATTATATCTGCTAGAATATGAAATTATTTCTATTCTAGATACTGTGTGTGTTTCTATATATAACAGGTATGAAGACTGGACTGACTGAAGGATGCTATGAAGACAGAAGGCAAAGAACCGAAGACTGTGTCAGTGAATATGTCAAAGTGTCTGTATAACAGTGAAATTGTATATGAAATGTAACTGTGTATCTGCTGTGTATGTTTAACTGAGTGATGTAGTAAGGAGCTGTGTATTTATATGAATTGTACTAATGTTTGTAATAAACAAATTCGATTGAAATAAAATATTATTTTATTGTTTTCAAACAATAATGTCTATTTTATTCAGTTTATTTACAAGTACAAATTCATAAGAAGTGTTTAAATAGTGAAGATATAAATAGTTGTACTGTGACGGCCCGCCCTACACCAACCGACATTTACTCCAAAAGTGCGCGGTACACATATCCAGTTAGCACGGGACGGTCGCCAGAAGAAAAAGAAAGAAGAGAATGGGCTAATCAAGGAACCTGTAATATGTCTCACAGCGCATAGAACAAAATATAATAATAACATACTTGACATAAACAGGAGAGACAGTGCATAAGCTAAAAACCAGAACTGAGCATCATAGCAGCGGAAATCCAAAATATAGCTTATTACAACTTTTCAAACTATCTCAAAACAAAAGCAAGATAAAGGAGGTACACTACTAATGCCCAAGTAGTGACTACCAACGACACAGGGAGAACATCTATATATCATACGTGGAAGCCTCCTGCTCGCCTTCGAATCAGCTACTCGCGCATCACCAGCTACCCACAACCTGTCTCTAGTCTGCTCGTGTGAGCACCCAGAGTAATAAGAAGAGACATAAAACTCTGGGTCAGACATAAAGCCTGGTATGAGCGATAAGCATCTAAACAGAATAATAACAGGTATAATCCAATCATACTTGAACCTGGACCTGCAACCAAAGAGTTAGCACTACATACTGTACAACACTCTAAGGTGCCCTTTCAAATGGTGTAAAGATAACGGGGGTGGGGTGTGCATGTCATAGTGATGTCAAACAATCAAACATAGCAAGCATCCTCACATCTCTCACTCAGTGCGTAAAGCATACGATACCCACTACCTTGGTCCCCTAATCCTTTGGGCCATGACGGAATCCAATCCCGTGTAACTATCACTACAAGCCCACTATCCATCTCTCAATGGTGAACCAAAGTTATGAATACCGACAACCCCTTTGCACACGTCCCGCAGCAAAGCCCAATCATGAAGTGAACTCATTGGTTCCCATCTGGATCCTGAGCTCTAACTTCCATTTGGACTACCTTTGCATCTCGGGTTGTTGGTCTTCACCAGATCGGTCTTCTTCACTTCACTTGCTCGGATCGGTCAAACGTCATCAGTTCAGCTCGGTCAACCTTCAGCTTCCGGTTCGGATCGGTCGTGCTGAGTTTCTCCGCCTGGTCGGTCAAAACACCCTGGTCGGTTTTTCCCTCATCTCGATACTGGTCGGTTTCATCGCCTCAATCCTGGTCGTTCGAAGCTCCTCTGGTCAGTCCAAAACATGGTCGGTCGAAGCTCCTCTGGTCGGTCCAAAACCTGATCGGTCGAAGCTCCTCTGCTCAGTCCAAAACATGATCGGTCGAAGCTCCTCTGGTCGGTCCAAAACCTGATCGGTCGAAGCTCCTCTGCTCAGTCCAAAACATGATCGGTCGAAGCTCCTCTGGTCGGTCCAAAACCTGGTCGGTCGAAGCTCCTCTGGTCGGTTTTTTCCTGGTCCTCAAACCTGCACCATTCCAGCAAGCTATTTTCGCCTCTCGACGGCGTTTTCGACCAATCTAACACTTCTAATCAATCACAAAGCATACCATACAATCATAGGAACATAGGGAATCAACCACAAACACCAAAACAACAATATGACATATCAAAATGGATCAAACATGGCCAAAACCCCATATTTTCCCTTAAGCATGTTTTAAGCAAAACTGATGATAGGATTAACAGAACTTAACCAAATTAACCAAATTTTCTAACAGAGGTCTAAAACAATAGTTCAGAATTTCTGAACATTTTTCCAGATTTTAAACATGCATAATTTCGCTAATTATCACTAATCACCCCTTAATTCCCCAAATTCCGGGATTTGCAAAATTAGTCGAAATTAACCCAAATTCATATCAGAGGCATAAAATGGTGTTTTAGAATTTTAGGAATTTTTCTAGATTTTTCTGAGCCATAATTTCGCTAATCTTCGCTAATTACCATAATTAGCCATAATTAGTGAGGAACTATGCAAATCACTCACCTTAGCCACAAACAAACTTTAGATCTGAAATAATCTCTGATTTGAATCCAATCCCTATGTGTTCCAGCAGCTCTCTTGCTAATTTGGTGAAGATCTTCTTTGATTGGATGTAGATTAGGCCAAAACTTGATTAGAAAGTGATTAGAAGGTGATTTGGGTGTTGGAGGCCATTGCTAGAGCTTGAAAGAGGTAAGTGGCGGCTGGAAAAATGAGTCTAAAACCGAAATCCTAACCCTAGCAGCCCTTAAATACCCCAAATCCCGAAATCTCCCATTGGGCCTAGTTGCTAATCACCCGGTTAAGCCCAATTAGCTGAAAATAACCCTTTAAACCTTAATTCAGCCATATCTCCCAAACGGTAAGTCCGTTTGGCTAATTTGACCACTCTACGGAAAGAGAAACCATCATTCGAATCCAATGGAAGTGGTTTCAAGTCAAAATTCCTTTCCAGTCAAAAGTTATGGCCAAAACAGTACCAACTAGGGGCAAAACGGTCATTTAAAAATCGACAAAAATCACGAACATGGGAAATGACCCCAATAATCGTCTCCCAAAGTTACATGACCATACGACTTCATATGTGAAAGAAATAAATATTCTACGATCCCATGATGCTTAGAATATGGGTCATTACACTCTCCCCCCCCTTAAGAAATTTCGCCCCCGAAATTCCCTAACCAAAACACACAAAGGGTTCCGCATGCCTATCAATCATAAAACAACAATCAACATGCAAAACAAGTCTATCCTAGCATGCGGTTTACTAACAAGGGAAGAAATTATCACTACCAAAACCTTACTAGGCAAAGAGTTCTGGATATTTCTTCCTTATATCCTCCTCTGTTTCCCAAGTACAGTCTCTTTCATTCTCACCCCACTGGACTTTGACTAGTTTCACCGCCTTCCTTCGAAGCTGCTTCGTATCGTTCCCAACGATACGCATAGACTTGCGGTTCTCAACCGCCTCGGGTTCAACCTCGATATCGCCCAACTGATCTGGTGAAATAGCCACATTAGGGTCTTGCACAAACTTCCTTAACTGGGAAACATGAAATACGTTGTGAACTCCCGCCATCTTGTCAGGTAGCTCTACTTCATATGCCAAATTCCCAACTTGCTCGAGTACTGGGAATGGGCCAACAAATCTTGGTGCTAACTTACCTTTCCAACCAATCCGAATCACATTCTCTATGGAGAGATCTTGACGAACACCAAGTCATTAACGAAGGATTCCAAATCTCTTCATCTCTTATCGAGATAAGCCTTCTGCCTATCTTTATCCCTTCCCAGTAGTATATCTACTCTATGTCTCAATACATCTTGTTACAACTGGGACGTATAGTCAATTTCGAGTGATGATATGCTCTAAGCACTTCACCTCTCAGTCCATCTACGTTGGGTACAACTAGTCCCTTATTCTTTCGAAGCCACCCTTCTCGATCAAATCATTACTTGATCATTCTCTTTCCATCGATACCCATCTCTACCCTAGAGATGGCTCCCAATAGATTAGGATCGTCCTTCTAACTGGAAACAATCCACTCAATCAGAACCGATCTAATCGTCAAGCTTACTAGCGTTTCTGAATCCAATTCAGTCTTGGGTCTGAAATCATATCCTGTGACATACTCTAGTTGCTTCCATCCTAGAAACAAAACCCCTAAACGGGCATGTCTCCTACTCAATGCAACTAGTATTGCACCCGCATCCTTTACTATGATCACTCTGCCCCATGGAGTCATGGCGACTCCACTGCACTGATCCATAGTCACTAGTCCTTTGCTATGTCCACTCTGCCCCATGAAGTCATAACAACTCCACTGCACTGGCTCATAGCCTTACTAATCCTTTACTATGTCCACTTTGCCCCTCGAGTCATGACGACTCTACTGCACTGGCTCATAGTCCTACTACAATCACTTTGTTCCCCATCGCTGGAACCCTACAAGTGATAGTCTACTCAAAAGAAGAAAGATAGGAACAAACATAGCAACCATAACATCCATCAAACAAGTCCTACCTATCACCTGCTAAATTCATAAACACATCGACACCTACATGACTGGTCTAACCAATCCCAATATGTCGATTCTAGCATGTCTGGTCCAACCAACATCACTAACTAATGGAAGCCCAGCCCCCATACATACAACGATGCCTACTTGACTGGTCCAACCAATCCCAGGCCAATGGAAGCCCCGCCTCCCTTCGGACTACCGTACGTCCAACGTACGTTTATCCTCCAAGGATAATTAAACTAATGGAAGCCCAACCTCCAATCGGACTACCGTACGTCCAACGTACGTTTATCCTCCAAGGATAACTAGATCACGTCCAACGGATCCAAGGTAACGGGCGTCCCCAGAAACCCCTGCTTGAGTCCAACCCAAGTCTATCCATTATCTTGCTGTCCTCTCGAGTCCAACTCGAGCTGAATCCAATTCTTTGCAGCCTTCTCGAGTCCAGCTCGAGTCAATCTATAACTCAGACCCCGTCTTGAGTACCGACAAACTCTAGTCCAACGTGAGTCGTCTCCCTATTCGTTGCATCTCCAAGATCAACGAACACCTTTTTTCTTTTACGAGTTCAAGTCCAACTTGAATCGCTCTAATCTTCGTTGTATCATCCATGATCAACGAACACATCCTATTCCTTCAAAGCTCTACTATCCAATAGAGAACATCAACATAGGGTCCTAAACAATCCATTTCTTTGCATCTTTCTCGAGTCCCACTCGAGCAATCTCATAACCCTATCGAGTCTAACTCTGGGCAGTCTATACCATTGAACAGTCTTATCATGTTCCGTCTGCCCATCACTCCTCGAGTGAACCAAGATATCATCCAAGGAAAATCGCAACGTCTACTTATCCCTCATGCATACCATCCTAGTCAAACTCGACATTCCCCAAGCACAAGCCCCAAAGGCCTAAACCAATATCAGACAAGCACCCAAGGAACATCTCCTCCGAGTTCGGCCAATCCACATGAGGTGATACTAGCAAAACAATCTAGCACTGGAGTACTCATTTGCCTCCCAGAGACAACTAGAACTTATTACAACGATAACCTCTTAGCTTCCTTAACTCCAGTTACTATCGCCATCACTAGGTAGGTACCTAATACCACCCTATTCCTTGGGAGTAAATCGACTCCCCAAAATAATGCTAAACCCAGTAAAGCCCAAAACAAAGCAATCACAGAAACATACATCCATGACTCGATAAGACCACATTAACAAATCATGCCAAAACTAGTCGAACCACCAATCGGGTTCGTCACTACTAAAGGTCTATCGACTAACTCAGGTTTGTCAAACAAAACCCGATCAAAACATCTTAAATAGAAAGCATACCTCGAATAACGACACCTTTTTCCTTCTGCGCCGCAGTTGGGGCATTTGACGAAGAAGGAACAGCGTTGATAGCATACGCTTTCACAATCTGCTTCTTCCTAGGAGGTTGTGGGCAATCATCCTTGTGATGTACCGCCTGGCCGCAGTTAAAGCACTTCCTTTCCCCAGGCTTTTCTCGACAATCTCTGGCGTAATGACCCTTCTGACCACAACTAAAGCATTCTCCATCTTTCTTATTTTTCTTACTCTGACCATCCTTGGTCGGATTCTGCTTCCTCTTGTTCTGAGAATTCTTCTTGCCTTCACCGCCTGCTTGCGGCTTTGGCTCCTCTGCAGATGCCGTAGCAACTTCGGTCTTCGACTTAGGGAAAAGGCTCTCTGACCTTAATGCCTTTCCTACAATAGACTCGAACGTCTCATCGATATGGTTTATAAGTCTTTCCCCCAAGTACCCATCCAAGCCAGTTATGAACTTCTCGTTCTTCTTTTCGACTGTATCGATAAGGGACCATCCATATTTCGATAGAGTGTGAAATTCAGCGATATACTCCGAGACTGCTCTACCATTCTGCTTAAGCTCCAAGAACTTCCTGAACAGTTCCGATTTCTGAGCAGCTGGAATAAACTTATCACAAAAGCGAGTCTTAAACTGATTCCAAGTAACTTGATCTTCTGGAGTAGCTGTTCTAATGGCATTCCACCAATTCATCGCTCGCCCTTGCAGCTGACGAGACGCTAGCCTTCTTTTCATCGCATCCTCAAGACCCAAGTCGTCGAAGATACGATCACAGCTATCCAACAAATCCTGAACATCTGTGGCCGACTCCGTTCCGTGGAACGGCTTCCCCCCAAGGTTAGTGTAATCCTTGCACAACTTGGCGAAATCGACCCTAGGCGCCTGCACTACTGGACCACCACCATTTCCGGGATTGGGAACTGCTCCCTGAACATCTCTAAGCATGTCCCTCATGAAGTTGGTGAACATTGTCCTCATGTCAGGAGCATTCCCATGGTTGGTCCCTCTACCAGCACCTCTAGGATATCGGCTCATCGTTAATCTGTAAAAGGGGAAACGATTAACGATCCCATAGTGGTGCTAGTGCAGTACGACTTCATTCTCATACTACTAATAGTGTATATATATATATATACATAGCTTTTGAAAACCAAAGTAATCACAATTACGCGCTCTCATATACGTACTATCTCTCCCTAGTGTCTTTCCCTAGGTTAACTACGCAACCTAGAGCTCTGATACCAAGTGTGACGGCCCGCCCCGCACCAACCGACATTTACTCCAAAAGTGCGCTGTACACATATCCAGTTAGCATGGGACGGTCGCCAGAAGAAAAAGAAAGAAGAGAATGGGCTAATCAAGGAACCTGTAATATGTCTCACAGCGCATAGGACAAAATATAATAATAACATACTTGACATAAACAGGAGAGACAGTGCATAAGCTAAAAACCAGAACTGAGCATCATAGCAGCGGAAATCCAAAATATAGCTTACTACAACTTTTCAAACTGTCTCAAAACAAAATCAAGATAAAGGAGGTACACTACAAATGCCCAAGTAGTGACCACCAACGACACAGGGAGAACATCTATATATCATACGTGGAAGCCTCCTGCTCGCCTTTGAATCAGCTACTCGCGCATCACTAGCTACCCACAACCTGTCTCTAGTCTGCTCGTGTGAGCACCTAGAGTAATAAGAAGAGACATAAAACTCTGGGTCAGACATAAAGCCTGGTATGAGCGATAAGCATCTAAACAGAATAATAACAGGTATAATCCAATCATACCTGAACCTGGACCTGCAACCAAAGAGTTAGCACTACATACTGTACAACACTCTAAGGTGCCCTTTCAAATGGTGTAAAGATAACGGGGGTGGGGTGTGCATGTCATAGTGATGTCAAACAATCAAACATAGCAAGCATCCTCACATCTCTCACTCAGTGCGTAAAGCATACGATACCCACTACCTTGGTCCCCTAATCCTTTGGGCCATGACGGAATCCAATCCCGTGTAACAATCACTACAAGCCCACTATCCATCTCTCAATGGTGAACCAAAGTTATGAATACCGACAGCCCCTTTGCACACGTCCCGCAGCAAAGCCCAATCATGAAGTGAACTCATTGGTTCCCATCTGGATCCTGAGCTCTAACTTCCATTTGGACTACCTTTGCATCTCGGGTTGTTGGTCTTCACCGGATCGGTCTTCTTCACTTCACTTGCTTCGGATCGGTCAAACGTCATCAATTCAGCTCGGTCAACCTTCAGCTTTCGGTTCGGATCGGTCGTGCTGAGTTTCTCCGCCTGGTCGGTCAAAACACCCTGGTCGGTTTTTCCCTCATCTCGATACTGGTCGGTTTCATCGCCTCAATCCTGGTCGTTCGAAGCTCCTCTGGTCGGTCCAAAACATGGTCGGTCGAAGCTCCTCTGGTCGGTCCAAAACCTGATCGGTCGAAGCTCCTCTGCTCAGTCCAAAACATGATCGGTCAAAGCTCCTCTGGTCGGTCCAAAACCTGATCGGTCGAAGCTCCTCTGCTCAGTCCAAAACATGATCGGTCGAAGCTCCTCTGGTCGGTCCAAAACCTGGTCGGTCGAAGCTCCTCTGGTCGGTTTTTTCCTGGTCCTCAAACCTGCACCATTCCAGCAAGCTATTTTCGCCTCTCGACGGCGTTTTCGACCAATCTAACACTTCTAATCAATCACAAAGCATACCATACAATCATAGGAACATAGGGAATCAACCACAAACACCAAAACAACAATATGACATATCAAAATGGATCAAACATGGCCAAAACCCCATATTTTCCCTTAAGCATGTTTTAAGCAAAACTGATGATAGGATTAACAAAACTTAACCAAATTAACCAAATTTTCTAACAGAGGTCTAAAACAATAGTTCAGAATTTCTGAACATTTTTCCAGATTTTTAACATGCATAATTTCGCTAATTATCACTAATCACCCCTTAATTCGCCAAATTCCGGGATTTGCAAAATTAGTCGAAATTAACCCAAATTCATATCAGAGGCATAAAATGGTGTTTTAAAATTTTAGGAATTTTTCTAGATTTTTCTGAGCCATAATTTCGCTAATCTTCGCTAATTACCATAATTAGCCATAATTAGTGAGGAACTATGCAAATCACTCACCTTAGCCACAAACAAACTTTAGATCTGAAATAATCTCTGATTTGGATCCAATCCCTATATGTTCCAGCAGCTCTCTTGCTAATTTGGTGAAGATCTTCTTTGATTGGATGTAGATTAGGCCAAAACTTGATTAGAAAGTGATTAGAAGGTGATTTGGGTATTGGAGGCCATTGCTAGAGCTTGAAAGAGGTAAGTGGCGGCTGGAAAAATGAGTCTAAAACCGAAATCCTAACCCTAGCAGCCCTTAAATACCCCAGATCTCGAAATCTCCCATTGGGCCTAGTTGCTAATCACCCGGTTAAGCCCAATTAGCTGAAAATAACTCTTTAAACCTTAATTCAGCCATATCTCCCAAACGGTAAGTCCGTTTGGCTAATGTGACCACTCTACGGAAAGAGAAACCATCATTCGAATCCAATGGAAGTGGTTTCAGGTCAAAATTCCTTTTCAGTCAAAAGTTATGGCCAAAATAGTACCAACTAGGGGCAAAACGGTCATTTAAAAATCGACAAAAATCATGAACATGGGAAATGACCCCAATAATCGTCTCCCAAAGTTACATGACTATACGACTTCATATGTGAAAGAAATAAATATTCTACGATCCCATGATGCGTAGAATACGGGTCATTACCTGTTTGAATATTTGAAATATAATATTCAATTTGAATAAAATACTGTATGAATAATGTCTGTACAATCATATTCTATTTAAATATAAATATTATATTCCTGACGGTGATGTATAAATAGAACAGTTTAGTAACAAACACATTTAAAATAATATTTATTTGGTTGTTATCATCAAATAAAAATCATATAATTGTGTATACAACTACAACATATACAACACATAGTTCACATAGTTCCTAAGCCAACTACTGAAATCTTTACTTAAATCACCATTTGGATTTTGTGATTCATAAATACTTCAAACACAAATATGATATGTTACATTATTATTAACACGCGTAACTTAAATTTAACAAAATTTGCAAAAAATCATTGCCTAAATGAAGGAGCAACTTCAGGACAATTAAGAAGAATATATGTGTGTGCTACACAGTAATCTTTATCATCTAGCCATATTCCACACATTTTCCAACATGTCGGCCATGTTGTTTAAAAATAGATAATATTGCTTCAGAAAAAGAATCTTGTTCAACGCCATCATCATTACGCGGAACGCTTTTAAATGATAAGTTCACATGATCATTAAAATAATAAGAGAAAAAAAGAAAGCTTCTTATTCGATATAGGGTTTGCAAATAGAACCTTTAACTCGAGCTTTTTGTCTCACTTTTTTCTTTAAATGATTTAAGTATCTAATAAAAAATAGTTCGGTTCAATATTAACTTCCATTTATAATTAAATTAACATTTGAATACTTAGTATAATAACATACCTTTCGAATGGACACATCCATCCATATGCACAGGACCTCGAAGACGTGCTTCATAAGGAATATGAACAGGTAAATGCTCCATTACATTAATGAAACCCGAATGAAACCTTTTCTTCAATTTGCAGAACATTACAGGGATTTCTTCTTCGAGTTTAAGTAGACGGTCAACTTTTAATGTAATTGAAGCAAAGCTCCTTGTAAAATAAGCTAACTTCTGTTATTACCATCCAAATTTTTATAAGTAACAATTCTTTGAATGCGATGGGTAACAAATTTTCCATCATGGCTTTTTATTCCACTCAGCCTTCCGTTTTTATAGTTGACACATCTACGAAGATTAGAAGAAATTCCATTAGGAAAACGTAATTCTTCCACCCATTTTAACAGTACTTTAACTTGGTTGTTGTCTAGTTCATCATATGCTTTGTTTTTTTTTTGCTGTCATTGGGCTTTATATGAAGCTCAGGATGACTGCATATTTCCTCTATATTACGTCTAGATTTCAGATCGTCCTTAGTCTTGTCCTTCACATTCAGAATTATATTAAACACATTATCAAACACGTTTTTCTCGTTATGCATCACATCAATGTTATGACGGATTAAGAGATTTTTCCAATAAGGCAATTCCCAGAATATACTCTGTTTGCACCAATTATGAATCGTTGATTTACCTTGAATTTCAATTTGTTTTTTGGTTTCATGTATTTTTGTATGATCTTTTACAAGTTCATATATATCCTCGCTTGACCAAACCGTTGGTGGTCGTAGAGTCTGATGTCTATTAGCCGTGATGTAGCGACCTGGATTTTTAGTCAATTAATTTTAAACATTTAATACTGTTTTAAATGTTGAGTTGATAATGTAAATGGATTTTTATATGGAGTTTAACGATTTAATAATTGATTTCGAATACTTGAATTATCGTAATACGAAAATGAATACAATCAAATTCGAAATTAAACTGAATCAAAACGATTCAGATGGTTAATATAAATTCTATTTGAATGTATACGATAATAATAATAATTTATTATCAATGAATTAATTGTTTTCAATTTCATTTGTATTATATCGGTTTAAATTGATATCTTCTCCATACGATCAAATTAGACTTCGGAGCTTGTTCCAGTGTGTTCAGAATAGTGGTTAATCCCTAGAAATGTCAGTTGTTGTGTTTTGATTGGAGTTCAGAACCCCAAAATATATTATCATTAAATTAAATGGATAAGAACAAAATCAGATCGTAATCAAATCACTTTATTTAAATCGTACTGTAGGCTAACCTGTTTTACCAGCTACCCTAACCAAAACCTCATGTACGATGTCCCCTTCCTTCCCTCCAAAGGAATCAAAAAATTTAATGGTGTGTGTACGTATTATTCCTCCCTCTCCACAACTATAAAACCACACACAACCTATTTCCTTTCTCTTTTGATTTTCATTCTTTAGAAAATTTCGAAAAGAAAAAAAACTTGTCGATCCTCCCTCGTTTCAAATAGCAAACCGATCGAATGGTACAAAATAAGAAAATGGAGAAAATCGAAGCCGACCCCTTTCTACATCTATAAACCGTGTTCTCTCCTCATAAAAAAATGAATGGAAAAGTCAAAATCAAATTCGATTTCGCAGTCGAGCCTTATGGTTCTGGAAGCTGGGAACACGCACGCGCAAGGGAAACGTCGCAACTTAGGGAGAATCGATGTCGCGGGAATGTAGCGACCCGAACTTCCTGGCCGGCCTAAACCGAACAAGAAGGCGGACTGCTTTGAGAACAAGACTAATTGGAACAAAAACAGAAGAACATTTCATTGTTATTACAACAATTTCATCAGAGTACAAGAATATTCCAGAGTATGAATAAATAATATACATCAGAGAAATATCAGGAATTTAAATTACAAAGCAGCGGAAAAATAATACATAACGCAACTGTAAGAAATACACGGATAAAAAGCGTTCCGAATATAGCTCCAGCTGTAATCAGGGATCCTGTAAGAATAAATATCTGCAAAACAGAAACAACTAGCTGCCAGTGTGGAAAATAAGGGCACCCAGAGTTTAGGTTAAAACAATAAACTCCAGATCAGTCATGTGACTGGTGTGAGAACTAAAAATAGTTATTAACTTGGTTTCAAAGAAAGGTAAATCAAGGGACCATGCCGTATAACACGGAACGGATTTTAACCCCAAGAATACTAGTGCATAAACAAACATCGCCATGCTAAAGAAGAAAAATGAAGCCATTATAAGAGTTAGGTCCCATCACACAATGCAACACAAGCCGGAGGATAGAGTTTTACCTTATAATAGCCAAATAAAGCTTAATACACAAAATCTAATCTTTTATTATTACTATAAGTGAAGAAATCAACTTCAAATATAAATGTATCAATCGTAGATGACATAGTATCCCATGCTACTATGTCGCCATACTAGTTCTGCAATTAAAACCGAAATGTCACGTATTGGAAGTTGGATTCCATCTATGGACCAAGGCAAGGGATCGTCCTTATCGAATTTTAGACTCTCTAGCCCGAGCCTCAGGATACAGCTGTAACTGCACCTAGGAGTAGCAAGGCCGGTCCACAATTATGTTAGTGGATTGGTAATGCCTGAACAATGCGTTTCCCCTCCCTATGGGGCGTAAGTCTGGTTAGTATGTCGACCATATCCATCCATACGAACTCCAAATCAAATCCAATGACTGACGCCCCTATCTAAATACCCCTATTCCGGACACAATGGAATATGTTTCGTAAGCCTAATCGACTATTTCAGTTAGTTTTTCTTCAAATTAAAATACAAAACATTCAATATTAGATTTGAACATACATTTTAATTTGCCGAGGCCACATACTGATTCCAAAAATTCCCGAAAAATAAATTTAGCTATGTTTGGACGATATGGTCCTAACAAAACTAATTTCGTCGAATTTGGAGACCGTTTGAAAAATGACCATTTTCCAGTCGATTAAATTCAAATTGAACTGACCAAACGTGTTTTCTTTTGCCACGCTCACATATTGATTCCAAAAATAATGAAAATTGGAATCTAGTAATAATTTGACATTCCGGATCCAAAAAAGTGGTTTCGTTGAAAACAGAGGTTGTTTGCAAAATGGCTATTTTTAAGGGCCATATATTATTTTCAAAATATAAATATATCCATAACGACTTTTCTGAATTTTAAACTGGGCATAACTTTCAACTTACATTATGAAATCTCAGTTTCTTAACTTCGTTAGAAAGATATTATTAAATAAATTCAAATATTTCTTATTATACAGAAATCCAGTTTATTTTGAATCATGTACATTCAATTGAAATTAGAAATCGAATTTTCATACTACAGCGCCATTTCAGGCTCGTTTTATAATTAAAATAAATTTATATGTTCAACTTCGATTAAAATAAATTTTAAATCATTATTATTTAAAATAAATCATTTTAAATATTCAAAATCCATTAAAATAGCTAAAATTAAAATTTTAAATTGGTTCTGAAAATCTGGGTTGTTACAATTTTTTCCATGAATGCTTCAAAGCAGTGAAGCAGCAGGTCGGTTTCAGGGGGAGCGCGAGTGGGTAGAGGTGCTGAACGCTGGGTGTAGTTTGAGATACTGAGTGCACTGATGTTGGTTTCAGCATGGATGTGTGGCTGGAGCCACGGCCATAGCCGGTCAATAGTGGTCAGCGTGGGGAGTTCGAAGGTAGCAGATGGAAGTTGCAACAGTAGGTTAGTGAGTTATTAAAGGTATTATTTATAATAAAAGTATTAATAATGTAATTAAGGTTTTCAATAATATTCTTAAGTTATATAAAATAGTGTAGATATTTCCAATCTGTTATTTGTATTAGAGTTCGGCGAAATGGGGTAGTAGGGACCTGAAGTTGGCTATAATATTCGAATTGGAGAGGATGATTAAGAAAAAGGTTTAATTTTAATTATCAATTAATTAAATTAGTTAATAATGTTTTAATTCGTTTAAAATTTGTAAACACTATATCTTATTCAAATTAGGTCAAAATCGAATGCCGTCAGTGGCGTTGAAATCATGTTTTCGTTACCTACATGTAGACACTGGATTTAGATTTTTCGGAGTCGACTGGAATTTTAAATTTACGTCGAACATCGTTCAATTTAAGTTAAAATTTGAACGTATCGCAAATTAAAATCAGGTGTGTAAACTCTCTCTTTGGATTCGTTTATAATTTATTATAAATGAATATTTATTTAATATAATGTTATATGTTGGTTGTTGGTTATTTGGATGCATTTAAATATTTTTGTGGCTATTATATATATTAGTTATATTTAGGCTTGGTTTTTGTGGCTATATATATATATATATATATATATATATATATATATATTGGTCGTTGGATATTTCCTGCAGTACCATTAGCAGATGACATTATGTGCCCCATAATATAGTATAGTGGATGACCTTCTATACTGCAATATCCTACCTTGAAGCAAGATGAGTATTATTTATGTTGGCTAACATCCGTGGATACAGGAAAATAGGTTGGAGGGATCCAACTGGATTCCTCAAAATTTATTATTGTTTATTTTCATATATATTATCATATATGATGAGTTAAAAAACCTGTGATTGGTAATTGGGTGTTTTGGATGTTTAAATATCATTGGGTCTAAACGTTGATTTATAAAAATATCATGAAAATGGGTTTTGAGTTTTAAAAGGGGAAATCTATTTTTCTAAAACTAGAATTTGAATTTCGAATGGGCTAAGAAATATTTAAAGTTTTGAATAATGAAAACAAGTAGTGAATTTATAAATGATGCTTATAAATGAAATGGAATAATTATCATTAGATAATTTGAACATATAAATTCGAATGTGAATTTGAAATGGGAATTTATAATTGTTTTGAAGAAGTAAACGATGAAATTTATTCTGATGTTCGAAATGTAAATAAAATAAATCCATATGGATTTATGATTTTAATTCGACTATATCGAATTTGTAATAATAAATTATCTAAAGAAAAGATATTGGACTTATATTAGACATAAACTAAGATTAAATATGAGAATAAAATCTATGATATATATATATAAGTTATAGTAAATAAAATATTCAAAAGTAAGATTTGGGTTTTAAGTAGATTTGAAATGGATCTTATTTTAATATATAAAAGAAGGAAGTTAAATTTATAAATGATGTTAATAAATCTAGCGAAGTAATTATTATTAGATAATTTATAATTTTAAATTTAAGTATGAATTTAAAAGTGAATTGGAAAACGTTTTGAAATAGAATAATTGATTATATTCCCGAATTCAGAATATAAACTGAATTGAGAAAAATACAATGGATTTATAATTGGATTCGATTATATCGAATTTTATAATTTATTCCTAAGGGAATTGAAATTCATTATAGGAAACTGAGTTATAACTAAATTTATAACGGAATTATGAAATAATCGATGATTAAGGATAATTGGAAATATTAAGTTAGATTTGGAAAACCAATTTAATTTCTATTTAAAAATATAAGAATGAGAGTGAAATTTTTGAAACGAACTCGCCGCAGTACTGTAGTTCATAATTTGACGTTTCTAACTTATCCTGAGTATATAGAACTCAATTTAAGTCGAAATTCGTTGAACCAAGAATCGTTAGAACTGATTGAATAATAGTTTTCTAATGGAAGAGAAAAATATGGATTTCGTCTTATAGATTTTGAGTTTTGTTAAAATCAAATTTTCAGAAAAACTGCGCTATAATTGTCATTAAACCATAACGGTTTATTTAAATTAATAAAAGGATTTTAAGCAAATAAAACTTAGGTTTCCCTTAGAAAAATCCAGACTTGAGTTGTAAAATAAATATGAACTCGGGTGGAGTAAATGGATTGATTTTTGAAACAAAAATCAGATTTTTAGTTATTGAATAGAATTACCTAATATGAAGAATATTTAGTTAATGGAATTTTGAATCAAAATGGGCTTTGGATAAGTGAATTTGATTTGTGAATTCATATTCGAAATCGAATATGAAACTTGAATTGAAAATGGAATTCAATGGTTTTATAAGCAAATTAATTTTTTTATACGAACATGATATGTTCAAATAAAAAAATGAAATGGGCAAAAGAGCTAACTAAAGATAAATTGGTGAATTGAGTTGGAATAAATTGGGAATGGACATATATATGTGGAATAGATATGGAATGAAGAGAATGAAGATTATAATTCGAGTGCCCGACAAAAAGGTACACGTTTAAATTCCATATGAAATTTTATGAGCCTATTGGGCAAGCCGCTTGGCTTTTTGATTTTCTTTTTGAATGGAAAGGGCCTAGAAAGGCGAGTTGGCGTTTGAGCTATTGAGCCATACAAAGGAGGTGCTGGCAAAATTTTCTGGAAATTTAAGAAGTTAGAATAGTTTTTTAAGAAAATTGATAATTAGAAATCATTAATCAATAAATATATAGAATTCAATAAGGAAACAAACTTAAAGTAAAATATTATAAACAAAAAGAAAATCTATAAATTTAAATCTGGTAAGAATAGAAAGAGAAACATATACACGTTAAAAAAATTGGATAATTGGTTTTGTATGATGTTGATTTTTCAAGATAAGTAGTCTTGTCTGTTTTGAAGTTAAGAATGTTATTCAGTCAAGGTCTGAGAGGTAGTTATACCCCAACTTAATTGATTTCATTATTAACCGATGAATAAAAAGATTCAGTCTCGAAGATCAATGTTTAAATAAAATTTAGTTGAATGCAATATTTTGGGTTGTTGTAAAAATGTTGTACACAACATTCGTTTTAACCCAAGTAAGTGGAATTTTGGAAATATAAAAATAAATATGTCCTAAGTATAGAAATAAATGAGTTCGGGAAAGAGATAAGTAATCAGAATGTTTTCCAATTATAAAAAGAAGATATTTCCTAATTATAGAAAATAAAAGAAAGTGGTATATGAAAATGTATTCCAAATAGCGTAAGAGGCCAAGAGGATTAATGAAAATATTGGGTTAACAAATACTGATAAGGGAATGGAGAAGTGATTTAATTAATGAAGGGGCCCAGTGATTGTTTAATGATTTGCATGAATGTTTGTTTTTCTTTGATAGTTAAATAACTGATTATCGAAGTAATGGCCAATATCATTCTCAATATGGAGAGACAATTAGATTATTATCCAACAACCACTCCGCATTGGCAGTAGCGTTTCGAATCATATTATATGAACATAAATCGAATACAGAGTAAAGTACAAGGGCTTTTTCTGTTAATCCTAGGCAGAAATTGCCTAAAATGGACTAATGGAAATTATGCCTTCAGTTTCACTTAGTCCAGAACAAACATGTATGGACGAATGTCTGACAGTATTTCCAATGATCACATATATTGGTATATCCAAATATACATCTGGTGGTGGAGAATTTATTCTCTTAGCATAATATCCATAATATCTTTATGCAAATGAATTAGTGATTAACGGATTTGACAATGTAGCATTCAAAGTGATAATGCTATTTATGAAAGGTAAGTAATCGTAACCTCAAGCCTCGCAACTAGGAAATGGTATAAAATCGGGTAGGTCGCAAGGCTAAGTGAGTCGCACCTAATTAGGGTGTATTGTCACCTGATCTAAAGAAAATCTGTAACGAACGGGAATTCCGCTCGATCCGAATCAGCCGCTAAACCGACCCAAACCATTCGAAACGCCTGATTGTTTCGAGAACACGACAAATTAGAACGCAGACAGAAGAACATTTCATTGATATTACAACAATTCCATCAGAATACAAGAATATACAGAGTAAGAATGAATAAAATACATTCGATAAATATCAGAGGTTACAATAAATTACATAGCAGCGGAAAAATAATACAATACACGACTGAAAGTAATACACGGATACAGAACTTTCCGAGTATCGTTCCAGTTGTAAACTAGGATCCTGCGAATATAAATCTGCAAAACCAAAACTACTAGCTTCCCGTGCGGAAAATAGGGGCACCTAGAGTTTAGGTTAAAACAATAAACTCCAGGTCAGTCATGTGACTGGTGTGAGAACTAAAACAGTTAATAATCATTATTTTAAAGTTTGGTAAATCAAGGGACAACGCCATATAACACGAATGGGTTTCCTCCCAAGAATACCAGTGCATAAAACAACAGCGCAATGCTAAATAAAAAAAATGAAGCTATTATAAGACCCAGGTCCCATCACACAATGCAATGCAAGCCGGAGGATAGGGTTTTTACCTTATAATAGCCAAGAATGCTTGATACGTTTAAAACAAATCATTTGATACTATTATAAGTGCATAGTGCATAAAACAACTTCAAATCATAAGTATTAATCATAGACGGCATAAGAGCCCCATCCCACTATGTCGTCATACTAGGCTCTACAATCAAAACCGCAAAGTCTCGTATTTGGAAAATGGATTTCCATCTATGAACCGAGGCCAGGGATCGTCCTCTACCGATTCGAGACTCTCTAGCCCGAGCCTCAGGTAAGCGCGCAAACAAGCCTTGGATCGTCAGGGCCGGTCCACTAATGTGGATTATTATGCCTGAACATTACGTTTCCCCACCCTTTGGGGCGTAAATGAGCCAACGAATGACTCCACCGGACCCGGATCGTCCGATCAAACCGAGGCGCCTCGCAAAAGCAACAACCACATAAGTCAAATTCGTCAGGGCGTGTAAAACACTGACGCCACGTATAGCTAGAAAGAAACGCATGTCCTCCCTGAGGTCCTTCTCCCGTTTCTGGTTCACAACCGGAGTGTGAGGCTCGCGAATCAATGCTACACAAAGCTACGCCACACAGGCCGTGCTTTGATCATCAACCACAAGACTCTGCTTTTCAACAGAAGCCTTGATCATTTGCATCTTAGCATGCCACACAGGCAAACCACTCTATGCAACCGATATCAGTCACACAGAATGAAATCCGATGTCGGACACACATTGCATTTACAAGTCCGTTCTGGGTCTGAACGAAACCGAAGGCACCTAGTACCCCGCATATCCATCGATCGCCAAGTACGTCTGGATGATCACCAACTGATTCTCTCCTCTTGGGTGTACGGCCCAATCAAGATCATCAGTAATTATCCAAACGACGTGAAGACCTCCGGTCTTCAACCACCGTCTTCATCTTTGACACCACGTCGAATCAGTTATTCAGAATGGGATAAACCCGGTCTTTCTGAATAACTCGCGTATATAATAAACAAGTGTTACACAAACACAACATACACCTCATTCCAATTCAGAATATTCTTTTATTTAAATATTCTTATACTATGGGAAAGGTTCCCACTAATTTTATCGAAGATAAATTCTTTAAATTTATTCTTTAGTCTTCTTTGAATATCAATTCAAACTAGACGGGATTAGCGAACCACACCGAAGTAATCATTTATTTCCCAATCCCAACCTATTCGTCCCATGAAGTAAAACTGGTAATACTTCATATCTAGCACCACGGTGTTATCGGTAAATTCAATTACCATTTCACGTTCAAATCTAATTAAAGATTTAACTATCGCCTGGAGTAAAACTGGTGATACTCCATTCTCGATCTTTTCAATCTAATTAAAGATTCATTAAAACTCCACTTAGTTTTAATCTTTAGCTGGGTTAAAGAATCAGTGTCATTTAAAACACAGTTCACGATAAACCCAAAATCACATTCCATTAATTATCAGGTTAAAGAACAAGTGTTATTTAAAATACTATTCACGATAAACCCAAAAATCAATACTAATTCAATTCCAATTAAATATTATTTAATTGGTACATTTCATTAAATCTAAATAAAAAGATTTAATCATTTTTTCCTCAACTGGGGTTTAAGAATAGTGTTAATGAAGACACCATTCACGACAAACCCAAATCCCATTTGATATTAAATGCAAGGCTATGAATTGAAAATATATCGGCTTATATTCAATATCAAATTCTACGACCAACAAATATCGTATTGGAAATAACGATATAAATAAATCTTTCAAATTCCCATAACAATATATGTATACTCACGAAATCCAACATCGAAATATTCCAAAGACAATTTCGATTCACATCCCTTCCAATTCAATTATTGGAAATTCTGGTTACTTTTAAAACCATTTCATATCCACTTTATTTATTTTAAAAATAAATAGAATTATAATTCTAGTTCAAAACTAGTTCATTTCGATAAATATCTATTTTTACCTTTTAAAATATGGAAATTTTCATCCCAATTCTTCCCAAAACATTTCTTATGATTTTACACTGATTATTAATATTTTTAATAATTTTATCAAGGATCGTACAATCGATTTCTATCAACGGCCATCGAACTGCACTTACAACGACCTTT
Source organism: Allium sativum (assembly GCA_030737875.1). NCBI lineage: Eukaryota > Viridiplantae > Streptophyta > Magnoliopsida > Asparagales > Amaryllidaceae > Allium > Allium sativum. Next base: position 75,532,597 of record CM060926.1, read on the forward strand.
TCCCAATTTGATTTGGACATAATTCCAAATCCAATCGTTAGATTTATAATTTCTAATATTCGTTAGAAAGCTCTTTTCGATATGAACCCAACGGTTCCGGTTTTAGGAGAATCTGACGGTCGGATCTCCCGCAACGTCAATTCAAAGATAATGGTCGAAATTCGTGAACTGCCGCGGCGCGGTGCGTTCTATTCAGGCCATTATATATATATATATATATATATATATATATATATATATATAATATACATTATATATATTCCGTCGATTTCCTTTTGAAACGTATTTTGTAAATCGTTTTAAATTCGTTTTCAAAAAAATTTCAACTTCATTTCTAATTCAAATCAAAACTGAATTTTTCCTTATAAATTCGTTTTAAATTCATTTCAAATCGATTTTTAATTCAATTTCAATTCGAATTCATTTCTATTCAATTTCAATTCGAATTCAATTCTATTCAATTTCAATTCGATTTCATTTTCAATTCGAATTCATTTCTATTCAATTTCAATTCGAATTCAATTCTATTCAATTTCAATTCGAATTCATTTTCAATTCGAATTCGTTTCTATTCAATTTCAATTTGAATTCAATTCTATTCAATTTGAATTTGAATTCATTTTCAATTCAAATTCAATTCTATTCAATTTCAATTTGAATTCATTTTCAATTCGAATTCAATTCCAATTCGAATTTCGTTTCGAAATATTCGATTTTGAAATCACTTTACAATATTCATTATAAAATCGAGTATAATCGATATAAATATCGTTTGCGTCAAAATGGCGTCAATCTAATCAACACGGCTTCATATATTTCTATTTTCAAATATTCTATTTCAAATATTTCTTTTCCAAATATTCTATTTCAAATATTTCTATTCAAATATTCTATTCAAATACTGAAATGAGGCCCAATCAATTACCATAGATTTTATTTCTATGGATTTCCATACAACGCATGTATATATCAACAATGACAAATAATCAACCATCATCCAAAGTGCATTCTACACTGTATAAGCATCAAATATAAATATTCAACGCTTATAACAGTATGTCAATCAATCGATCGACATACAACTAATTAGTGTGATTAGTGTATGTCATATATCATCTAATACCCGTCTGGGGTTTCAAAACAATCAAACACAGATTTTATTTGTGCAGTTGGGCGATGTGTAAAATTTATCATCCCAATCTATATCAGTCAAATGTGTGTACATAAACAAACTGTCCAGTTTTTTTATATTTATTTTATTTTAAATACACGTTAAAAATTCTATTTTCAACTATAAAATATTTTTAACAATATAAATATTTTATTTCATTTCGCATCACATCACACAATCAACTACACATCAAAATCAAACAAACAAGCATACAAGCCGTCCATGGTCTGTGGACGACGGGTGTCGGGTGCTACTGAACACCGTCCGCATCCTAGTATATATTTTAAGTAGAAATTTAAATTAAAGGTGAGGAGTTCTCACAGAGGGTTCCACTCCGCCGTGCTTTGCTGTTGAACTATTGACCCGTCTGGATCTGTTTGAAACTCTAATGCAGTTATTTTCAGGCTGTTCAAATAAAAATTATATTTTTATTACTTCATTTCAATAAATAAAAAATCATATTTCTATATAAAAAATATATTTTTATATTTCTACTTCATATGTAAAGATCAAATTTTTATTATCATTACTATATAAAAATTATATCTTTATATTTTTACTTTAACAAAAACCATATTTTTAATACTCTACCTAAGTAAAAATCATATTTTTATTATGCCACTAGTATAAAATTTATATTTTTAACCTTTCTATATTATAAAAATTATATTTTTATATTTTATCTATAAAATAAATCGAAGCTTTCTAATGAATAAAAATTAAACCTTTCTCTATAAAAGTTGAAACTTTATCATCAGTAAAAATTTGATTTCATATTAATAATGAACAAAACTGATTTATACTATATGCTATTTTTATAAATTAAAATCAAAGCTATTTCGTAAATTAAAAATCGTATTTTAAATTTAAAACTACTTATATAAAAACAAATAAGTAAAAAAGGGCTTACAGTTGAACTCGAAGGCAGGGGGGTCGTCGGCGAGTGGAGCGGTGCGGTCTACAGGCGGAGGCGGCTTTTCTTCGATGGGGGGGGTGTTGTTCGACAGGCTGGAGGAAGGGAGGGGGTGGTCGGAGAAGGCTCACTTGGCGGCGTAGTGGTTGTGGAGTGGTCTGAGCGGCGGAGCTTGGAGCTAGGGTCGCGGTTTTCTATGGGGTGGGGGACTAGGGCTTTCAGGAGAGAGATGAGAGGCGTTGGAAGAGGAGGAGGCTGCGGCGATGGGCCAGCGCCAGCGGCGATCGTGGGGCGGTGAAGCTGTGATTAAGGGGGGCGACGGGATTTTTTAGGTCACAGGTTTTTTTTATATTCTAATTCGATCTGAGGAAGTGAGAGAAGAGGGGTGAGAGTATTCTTTATATTAAGTTTAATTTATTTTCAACAAGGGTTGACTTTTTGTTCGGATTCCAATCGAGACCCAACGACTATCGTTCCTAGCGCATTACCCCCATTCCCGACACAATGGGATATGTATCGCAAGCTGATTCGATCGTTTCGATCAGTTTTCGTCAAAATCAACATATAACTCTATATATTGAATTTGAACGCGCATTTCAATTTACTGGTATCACGTATAGTCTCTAAAAATTCCCGAAAAATATTTTCTAGCTTTGTATTGATGAGACGGTCCTAACAAAACCAATTTCATCGAATTCTGAGATTTTTTTAAAAATGGTCATTTTCCAATCGATTAAAATCAATTGAAACTGGTCAAACGCGTTTTCCTTTACCGCGCTTACATATTGATTCGAAAAATTATGAAATTTGAAACCCAGCAATAACTTGACATCACGGATCCAACAAAAGTGGTTTCGTCGAAATCCGAGGTCATTTGCAAAATTTTCATTTTTAAGGGCCTGAATTCCATAGCGACTATTCTGAATTTTCAACTGGGCATATCTTTTGATTCCCGCTATGAAATTTTGATTTCTCGGATTCGTTGGAAATTTATTCTCAATTAGATTCTAATATTTTTGGTTTCACTAAAATCCGGTTTATTTTGCACCCGGTACATTCATTTGAATTTTGAAATCGAATTATCGAACTACCGCGCCATTTTCAATTCCTTTTATATATATATAAATAAATATTTATATTCTAACGACGATTCGAATAAATATATACGTTCGAATTCTATTCAAAATAAATTTCTCGTCGTTATTATTTAAATTAATTCATTTTAAATATTCAGAATTCACTAAAATTGCCAAAATAAAAATTTTAAATTGGCTCGGAATTTCGGGTTATTACAATCTCCCCCACTTAAAACTTTTCGTCCTCGAAAAGGAACGAAGCCGAAAGTTGTTTAACAAACCAACTCAACTTTCATTATTTTTTTTACGGCTTAAGTTTTTCAACTTTTCAGTTTCTAAGAACTTTTCAAATTTTTTCAAAAATTTGGCTAACACCCTAAATTTTCGAAAAATTTCGCCATTACCTCCCCTGCACCGGGGACTTCGGGATATTTCATATAGCCTCCCATGGCCTTCTTCAATTAAAAAGAAAAAGAAAAAGAAAAAGCCAAGCGGCTAGCTAATCGGCTCATAAAATCATCATCACTCAAACAAAACAGTAAATTATGGTAAACATGTTCCTATTTGTCGGGTAAACAATTTTATTTCTCTGCTCTAGCCTCCTTGCTATGACCTGTTCAATGGATACATGTATATGCAAGCAATTTCAACCAATTTTCAATCAAGTCCAATATTTGATCAATTTGGTTATATGGTTCAACATTTAATTAATCAAAAAATAATCAACAACATTACCATCAATCAATTAGTTGATTAGCTTTTCAAATTCATAACTTTGATATATAGTCCAAAAATCAGATTTTTGATGCCAGATCACAACAATAAGCCCTATCTAGTTTCGATTCTCACACCAGTCAATTGGAAATATATAGAAATCTCACTTTCAAAACTCAAAAATAAATACTGGCGATGGTGCCCCGTCACCAGAATTATCCTCGGGAAACTAGAGTATGATTCTATAACTATCCAACACATTAAAATTTCGAATACACGTTTGCAAGGCGTATATGCAAAATCTTTATATATTGGATTGTCCAAATTCAATACAAATAAAAATTCAAATACGAATAAGTGATTTTAATTTCAAAACCAAACTTGTTTTTACTTTCAAAAATATACTCTTCACACTCGTTCTAGGATACTACTGATCCCATCTCTAACGAGTTATTCCCATTGGATATTACTAATCCAATTTCTGATGAATTCTTTCGTATGGTTCTAATGTGCCTTGTTCTCTGAGCTTTGTAAACCAAAGCTCTGATACCACGCTGTAACGACCGGGAATTCCGCTCGATCCGAATCAGTCGCTAAACGGACCCAAACCATTCGAAACGCCTGATTGTTTAGAGAACACGACAAATTAGAACGCAGACAGAAGAACATTTCATTGAAATTACAACAATTCCATCAAAATACAAGAATATACAGAGTAAGAATGAATAAAATACATTCGATAAATATCAGAGGTTAAAATAAATTACATAGCAGCGGTAAAATAATACAATACATGACTGAAAGTAATACACAGATACAGAGCTTTCCGAGTATCGTTCCAGTTGTAAACCAAGATCCTGTGAATATAAATCTGCAAAACCAAAACTAATAGCTGCCCGTGCGGAAAATAGGGGCACCCAGAGTTTAGGTTAAAACAATAAACTCCAGGTCAGTCATGTGACCGGTGTGAGAACTAAAACAATTAATAATCTTTATCTTAAAGTTCGGTAAATCAAGGGACCACGCCGTATAACACGGAACGGGTTTCCTCCTGTAATGACCCGCATTGGCAGAGATATTATAATTAATTTATTTAATTATATAAATAGTGATATAGTGAATTAAATGGTCTTGGAATTAAATAACGATGAATATTTAATTAAAATAATAAATTAAATAATATATTCAATTCTGAAATAATCAGAATTGGCTGAAATGGCGATATGGTGTGAACTGGATCATCTGTGATATATAATTCAGTTTAGAATTTGAATTGGAATGACGAATATATTATTTGAACGATGGTTGAACGTATAATTATATTATAATTAAAATCGAGCTCGAAATGGCGTTGTTGTTCGCAAATTGGCGATTCGAACTTCAACTGAATGTACAGGGTTCATTTTAAATTGGATTTTTGTGAAACAAGAAATGTGTGGAGCTGGTGGAGTATATCTTTCTAGTGGAAGAGAAAAATGGGGATTTCGTCGTGTAGATTTTGAGATATGTCCAAATCAAATTTTAAAATAGTCGTTATAGAATCGTTTATCGACCGTAACGGTTTATCGATATAACTAGAGATCGGGTTTGAATTTAGACAAGATTCTTTTGGGAAGTAGTGATAATTTATTTTTTTGAATTTTACTGTAATTTTTAATTAATTAAATAAGCGACTTTTTATTTTGAAGTATTTCGCACCCTGTAATCAACATTTTGAGGTTTCAAAATATGAGTCAATCTACCGGTATTATTATATTTTTGGGATCGTGGCACCGAGCTGATTACAACGGTATGTTTACTTCTATCGACAACAGTTTGTAAACTAAGGAAAATTCTTTATCACGTGATGGTAAATTTTATAACTTAAAACAAAATACCCTAACAAATTCTGTGATCAAACTAGAGTCCACATCCTTCTTTTGCTAGCCGCACAAATTCTTGTGTCTACACACCCGAGAACGTGGCCTGATAAACATCCACAACACACAAATATTATAAATACATCTTTAATTCCCCAAACCTAATTTCATTTTCCACTGACGTCAACAAACTTTCCAGCCGCCAGTCATGGCCATACCAAAACATGGGAAATCCACTTTCAATAAATCAAAACAATTCCGTTTAAATTCCTATAAATCCGCAGGAGCTCATATACCCTTCGTCTTCACCTTGGCACGCGTTGGAGTGTGGGGTCGCCTGAAACACGGTGGGTAGATGTGTTCGAATGGAGCATTTGGTTTGCTGGGTTGAAGGGGAGCCTGCAAAGTGTTACTGGAGGGTGATTTTGAGGATGGGTGAGGGTTTGGATGTTTGAACGAGGCGCAGAATAAAGGGACGTGGGGTTTGTGAAGGGGCATGAGGTCGATTGTATATATACAGCGGTGGGGTTTTATTTATACTGGAGAAGGCCAAAAAGGTGAAGGGTGCCGGGTTGTTTAAGATGGATATTAAGGAAATTTTGTGAGAACCAGAAAGAATAGAAAATAAAGTAGCATGGGATGTTAAACTAAAACTTATGGCCCTTTTGACTGGAGCAGGTTCTGGAGTTGAATTCGGGAAAGGAGAGCAATGTTCATTAGTTAAAATGGAAGGAGGTTTCAAAGTGAGGAAGTGTGGGAGCGTGTTTCTGTGATAGTGAAGGAGGGTGGTTACGGCTTGAAATGATACTCGAATACCACGAGACAGAAAGAACAACAAGTTATCATCCTCTATTTTAAATTACAGCACCACTACACCGTCCAAGCTGACCGTTTTCAGATATTATCTTTTCTGAAATGTGGGATCATGTGGGCGGACACTACACAGTGGAACTGACTGAAAGTGAAGGAGAGCTCGCTACAATCTATTGTAAAATAAATTGTACGACTGAATCAAATAACGCAAACCGTTATTTAATGGCTAACGCGCAAAAGTGAGTAAATCTCACTAACTCTGAACAGTTTATAATTTCATGTTGTATTTTTAGAACTGTTAAATATTGGCTAATTGACTGTGTGTTGGCTGTTTGATTGAACTGCTAGTCAATTAGTTGAGTTTCTATATTGATTCTGTTTAACAGAATATATCATATGGAACTGAAAGTGATGTTGATTTTATATTGTATAACATCTGTGATGCAGGGAAACAGGTTGGAGGAATCCCACTGGATTCCTCAACAGTTATTTTACTGTGATTCGTATATTGTAATATATGATGTGATATATAATCTGTTGTCGATTATTTGTGTTTGAATGATATTGGTCATCGTGATATGGTGTGTTAAATACCATAACATACCGGAATGAAGGAAAGGGAATTTTCAAAATGAATATTGAAAATAGATTATTTATGAAATCAAAGGATTTTTTAAAAGAGATAATATTTATAACAATCAAAGGAGATTTTATAAAAAGGAAATATTTCGAAAGTAAATAAAAGGAAAATGTTTATAAAACGAATAGAGTTTTATAAAAGGGAAAATGTTGATAAAACGAATAGAATAAAGGAATATTTATTTAGGAAATAAATAGGATTATAAAAGGAGTTAATCAAACGTAGTTTAAATAAAGGAGTTAATCAAACGTAGTTTATTAAAGGAGTTAATCAAACGTAGTTATCAAAAGGAGTAAATCAGACATAGTTATATAGGATAAGTTACCATTTTGCACGACTGCTAGCGTAATTCGCAGGCTGCAGACAGCCTATGACGGTCAGATGTTTCCTGGGGGAATCAGGCGTAACCACTGTGATCGCTACGATCTAGAGTTAAGAGAACGGAGTTAAATCAAGTATTAGTTATTCGAATTAGATTTAATAGAAATATAGTTAAAGAAGATTAGAAACTGACTAGAGATTTGTTAAGTTGAATAGTTTTCTGAGTATCGATCTGATGTTGGTTTCGGCCTTCAGGGTTTATGCTTAGATAATTTGTTCTCCTACTAGTTTGCAGTCAGGGACTGATAGTTGTGAAATGATAGTGATATGTAAATAACAAATGGAAATGTTTTCCAGTGTTAATAACGTATATTTTCTAAACATAGAAAATAAGGAAATATAAATATATATAGATATATATATATGATTGATAGAAATTTCCATTTGGAAATAATATCGTTGTTTGCACACGTGTTTACATTCGATAGTTAAATCACAGACTATCGAAGTTTTGACCATTTTAACGTTGTTAATATGGAGAGACCGGTTGGAATATTATCCAAAGAACCACTCTGTATTGGCATAAGCGTTGCGAATCATATATGCCAAAGAAAATTGAAGACAGAGTAAAGTGCAAGGGCTATTGTATAGGTCTTAGATAACAGTGTCTAAGATGGATGTATTGAATAGTGCCTTCGGTTCATCCTGTTCCTGGGTGACTTGTATGGATGGATGTCTGACAGAGTATTTCCAGACGATCACGTACATTGATTTCTCCAACCGTACCAAGAGTGGAAGCGGAGAAGGAAACTTCTTTTAGCTTGTCATAGTTGGACCCAGTGTATTCCTCTCTAGAGGTACACTAGCGAAAGGTGGTTCCATACCTTGTCATAGTTGGAAATCCATTACCCAATACGTGCTTGCGGTTTTGATTGTATACTATATATGTAGAACGTGAGATGAAAGCGTTTCTGCTAGATGATTATTATATTGTGGTTGATAGACATTATTATAATATCAAAAGGTTTTTGATATAAAGATAATTTGGATTCTCATAAGGGAAAAACCCGTTCCGTTATATGACGTGGTCTTATGAGATATTGTTTAATTGTTCGAACAGTTTTAAAACTGTTTTACTTACACCAGTCCCATGACTGACCCGGAGTTTATTTTGTTTTGTTTTCCCTAAACTCTTGGGTGCCCAATTTTGTACGGGCAGTCAAGTAGTCGGGATTTACAGATATACTGGAAGATCTTGGAGCAGGAGGCTTCAAGATTATATAGCTATAGTTATTTCCGCTGTGTTGTAAGTGTTGTACTCTGATAATGATGTATATTCAAATACAAATGTATATTTCAAAGCTACGTTATATATTGTATGTTATTCGTTCCGCTGTGAGGTTCGTGTTACTCTGATGTTGTGTTCTTCTTCTTCTTCTTCTTCTTCTATTCTAAGTTTTTATCTTATCTATCCTCACCTTCTAATTTCTTTCATTTATGACCGGTATTTTTCGATGTTTGGTTAGTCATCATTGAGTTTATGGCGATAACCAAAGTCGACAAAAACTCGAGTCATTACACCTCCCAAGAATACCAGTGCATAAAACAACAGAGCAATGCTAAATAAAGAAAAATGAAGCTATTATAAGACCCAGGTCCCATCACACAATGCAACGCAAGCCGGAGGATAGGGTTTTTACCTTATAATAGCCAAGAATGCTTGATACGTTTAAAAAAATCATTTGATACTATTATAAGTGCATAGTGCATAAAACAACTTCAAATCATAAGTATTGATCATAGACGGCATAAGCGCCCCATCCCATTATGTCGCCATACTAGGCTCTATAATCAAAACCGCAAAGTCACGTATTTGGAAATTGGATTTCCATCTATGAACCGAGGCCAAGGATCGTCCTCTATCGATTCGAGACTCTCTAGCCCGAGCCTCAGGCAAGCGCGCAGACAAGCCTTGGATCGTCAGGGCCGATCCACTGATGTGGATTATTATGCTTGAACACTACGTTTCCCCACCCTTTGGGGCGTAAATGAGCCAACGAATGACTCCATCGGACCCGGATCGTACGATCAAACCGAGGCACCTCGCAACAGCAACAACCACATAAGTCAAACTCGTCAGGGCGTGTAAAACCACTGACGCCACTTCTAGCTAGAAAGAAACGCATGTCCTCCCTGAGGTCCTTCTCCCGTTTCTGGTTCACAACCGGGGTGTGAGGCTCGTGAATCAACGCTACACAAAGCTACGCCACATAGGTCGTGCTTTGATCATCAACCACAAGACTCTGCTTTTCAACAGAAGCCTTGATCATTTTCATCTTAGCATGCCACACAGGCAAACCACTCTATGCAACCGATATCGGTCACACAGCCGATGTCAGACACACAGTCCATTTACAAGTCCGTTCTGGGTCTGAACGAAACCGGAGGCACCTAGTACCCCGCATATCCATCGATCTCCAAGTACGTCTGGACGATCACCAACTGATTCTCTCCTCTTGGGTGTACAGCCCAATCAAGATCATCAGTAATTATCCAAACGACGTGAAGACCTCCGGTCTTCAACCACCGTCTTCATCTTCGACACCACGTCGAATCAGTTATTCAGAATGGGATAAACCCGGTCTTTCTGAATAACTCGCGTATATAATAAACAAGTGTTACACAAACACAACATACACCTCATTCCAATTCAGAATATTCTTTTATTTAAATATTCTTATATTGCGGGAAAGGTTCCCATTAATTTTATCAAAGATAAATTCTTTAAATTTATTCTTTAATCTTCTTTGAATATCAATTCAAACTAGATAGGATTAGCGAACCACACCGAAGTAATCATTTTTTTCCCAATCCCAACCTATTCGTCCCATGAAGTAAAACTGGTAATACTTCATATCTAGCACAACGGTGTTATCGGTAAATTCAATTACCATTTCACATTCAAATCTAATTAAAGATTTAACTGTCGCCTGGAGTAAAACTGGTGATACTCCATTCTCGATCTTTTCAATCTAATTAAAGATTCATTAAAACTCCACTTAGTTTTAATCTTTAACTGGGTTAAAGAATCAGTGTCATTTAAAACACAGTTCACGATAAACCCAAAATCACATTCCATTAATTATCAGGTTAAAAAACAAGTGTTATTTAAAACACTGTTTACGATAAACCCAAAAATCAATACCAATTCAATTCCAATTAAATATTATTTAATTGGCACACTTCATTAAATCTAAATAAAAAGATTTAATCATTTTTTCCTCAACTGGGGTTTAAGAACAGTGTTAATGAAGACACCATTCCCGACAAACCCAAATCCCATTTGATATTAAATGCAAGGCTCTGAATAGAAAATATATCGGCTCATATTCAATATCAAATTCTACGACCAACAAATATCATATTGGAAATAACGATATAAATATATCTTTCAAATTCCCATAACAATATATGTATAATCACGAAATCCAACATCGAAATATTCCAAAGACAATTTCGATTCACATCCCTTCCAATTCAATTATTGGAAATTCTGGTTACTTTTAAAACCATTTCAAATCCACTTTATTTATTTTAAAAATAAATAGAATTATAATTCTAGTTCAAAACTAGTTCATTTCGATAAAAATATATTTTTACCTTTTCAAATATGGAAATTTTCATCCCAATTCTTCCCAAAACATTTCTTATGATTTTACACTGATTATTAATATTTCTAATAATTTTATCAAGGCCCGTACAGTCGATTTCCATCAACGGCCATCGAACTGCACTTACAAAGATCTTTTCCCAATTTGATTTGGACATAATTCCAAATACAACCATTAGATTTCTAATTTCTAATATTCGTTAGAATGCTCTTTTCGATATGAACCCAACGGTTCCGGTTTTAGGAGAATCCGACGGTTGGATTTCCCGCAACGTCAATTCAAAGTCAATGGTCGAAATTCGCGAACTGCCGCGGCGCGGCGCGTTCTATTCAGGCCATTATATATTTGATATATATATTATATATATTTCATCGATTTCCTTTTAAAATGTATTTTATAAATCGTTTTAAATTCGTTTTCAAAATGATTTCAACTTCATTTCTAATTCAAATTAAAACTGAATTTTTCCTTATAAATTCGTTTTAAATTCATTTCAAATTGATTTCAATTCAAATCGATTTTTAATTCAATTTCAGTTCGTTTTCAATTCAATTCAATTTCAATTTGAATTCATTTCTATTCAATTTCAATTCGAATTCAATTCTATTCAATTTCAATTCGAATTCATTTTCAATTCGAATTCATTTCTATTCAATTTCAATTCGAATTCAATTCTATTCAATTTCAATTCGAATTCATTTTCAATTCAAATTCAATTCTATTCAATTTCAGTTCGAATTCATTTTCAATTCGAATTCAATTCCAATTCGAATTTCATTTTAAAATATTCGATTTTGAAATCGCTTTTCAATATTCATTATAAAAACGAATATAATCGATATAAATATCATTTGCGTCAAAATGGCGTCAATCTAATCAACACGGCTTCATATATTTCTATTTTCAAATATTCTATTTCAAATATTTCTTTTCCAAATATTCTATTTCAAATATTTCTATTCAAATATTTCTATTCAAATATTCTATTCAAATACTGGAATGAGGCCCAATCAATTACCATAGATTTTATTTCTATGGATTTCCATACAACACATGTATATATAATTAATAACAAATAATCAACCATCATCCAAAGTGCATTCTACACTGTATAAGCATCAAATATAAATATTCAACGCTTATAACAGTCTGTCAATCAATCGATCGACATACAACTAATTAGTGGGATTAGTGTAAGTCATATATCATCCCAATACCCATGTGGGGTTTCAAAACAATCAAACACGGATTTTATTTGTGCAGTTGGGCGATGTGTAAAATTTATCGTCCCAATCAATTTCAGTCAAATGTGTGTATATAAACAAACCGTCCGATTTGTTTATATTTATTTTATTTTAAATACACGTTAAAAATTCTATTTTCAACTATAAAATATTTTTAACAATATAAATATTTTATTTCATTTCGCATCACATCACACAATCAACTACACATCAAAATCAAACAAACAAGCATACAAGCCGTCCATGGTCTGTGGAGACGGGTGTCGGGTGCTACTAAACACCGTCTGCATCCTAGTATATATTTAAAGTAGAAATTTAAATTAAAGGTGAGGAGTTCTCACAGAGGGTTCCACTCCGCCGTGCTTTGCTGTTGAACTGTTGACCCGTCTGGATCCGTTTGAAACTTCAATGCAGTTCTTTTTACGCTGTTCAAATAAAAATGATATTTTTATTACTTCATTTCAATAAATAAAAATCATATTTCTATATAAAAATTATATTTTTATATTTCTACTTCATATGTAAAGATCGAATTTTTATTATCATTAATATATAAAAATTATATCTTTATATTTTTACTTTAACAAAAACTATATTTTTAATACTCTACCTAAGTAAAAATCATATTTTTATTATGCCACTAGTATAAAATTTATATTTTTTAACCTTTCTATATTATAAAAATTATATTTTTATATTTTATCTATAATATAAATCGAACCTTTCTAATGAATAAAAATTAAACCTTTCTCTATAAAAGTTGAAACTTTATCATCAATAAAAATTTGATTTCATATTAATAATGAACAAAACTGATTTATACTATATGCTATTTTTATAAATTAAAATCAAAGCTATTTCATAAATTAAAAATCGTATTTTAAATTTAAAACTACTTATATAAAAACAAATAAGTAAAAAAGGGCTTACAGTCGAACTCGAAGGCAGGGGGGCCGTCGGCGAGTGGAGTGGTGCGGTCTACAGGTGGAGGCGGCTTTTCTTCGATGGGGGGTGTTGTTCGACAGGTTGGAGGAAGGGAGGGGGGGTGGTCAGAGAAGGCTCACTTGGCGGCGCAGAGGTTGTGGAGTGGTCTGAGCGGCGGGGCTTGGAGCTAGGGTCGCGGTTTTCTATAGGGTGGGGGACTAGGGCTTTCAGGAGAGAGATGAGAGGCGTTGGAAGAGGAGGAGGCTGCGGCGGTGGGCCAGCGCCAGCGGCGATCGTGGGGCGGTAGGCGGCGAAGCTATAATTAAGAGGGGCGACGGGATTTTTTAGGTCACAGTTTTTTTTTATATTCTAATTCGATCTGAGGAAGTGAGAGAAGAGGGGTGAGGGTATTCTTTATATTAATTTTAATTTATTTTCAACAAGGGTTAAATTTTTGTTCGGATTCCAATCGAGACCCAACGACTATCGTCCCTAGAGCATTACCCTCATTCTGAACATAATGGGATATGTATCATAAGCTGATTCGATCGTTTCGATTAGTTTTCGTCAAAATCAACATATAACTCTATATATTGAATTTGAACGCGCATTTCAATTTACTGGGGTCACATATAGTCACTAAAAATTCCCGTTCTAGCTTCTTATTGATGATACGGTCCTAACAAAACTAATTTCATCAAATTCTGAGACTGTTTGAAAAATGGTCATTTTCCAGTCGATTAAAATCAACTGAAACTGGTCAAACGCGTTTTCCTTTCCTACGCTCACATATTGATTCAAAAAATTATGAAATTTGAAACCTAGCAATAACATGACATCATGGATCCAACAAAAGTGGTTACGTCGAATTCCGAGGTCGTTTGCAAAATTTCCATTTTTAAGGGCCTGAATTCCATAGCAACTATTCTGAATTTTCAACTGGACATATCTTTTGATTTCCACTATGAAATTTTGATTTCTCGGATTCGTTGGAAAGTTATTCTCAATTAGATTCTAATATTTTTGGTTTCACTAAAATCCGGTTTATTTTGCACCCGGTACATTCATTTGAATTTTGAATTTTGAAATCGAATTATCGAACTACCGCGCCATTTTCAATTCCTTTTATATATATAAATAAATATTTATATTCTAACGATGATTCGAATAAATATGTACGTTCGAATTCTATTCAAAATAAATTTCTCGTCGTTATTATTTAAAATAATTCATTTTAAACATTCAGAATTCTCTAAAATTGCCAAAATAAAAATTTAAATTGGCTCGGATTTCCGGGTTATTACAAAATCCTTTTTCCTTCTTTATCTTATCGCTGTTGTTGCTTTAGAACGGTTGCTGATCCTAGCCTCGATGACAATACATTCGGTACTCTCAAGCGAAGTGAGGGGCCAGTCATGTTTAGCCTGGGTTGCAAGATTTTCTTGTTGAACCCGGTGTATTCCTCTCTAGAGATACACTGTAGGAAGGTGGTCCCATACCTTGCCAGCTGGAATCCATTATCCAATAAGCACCCGCGGTTTTGATTGCATACTATGTATGTAGAGCGTGAGATGCAAGCATTCTGTTAGATTGTTATTTATTAGTTTTAGACACTATTATAATATTAGAATAGTATCGATTTCAAAGAATGTTTTGAGTTATCGTAAGGTAAAAACCATCCATATTTATGTGTGGATCGGTCTTACAATTATCCTTTCTTTTGAAAAGGATTTTAAAAGTTAAACCAAGTGGCTTGAGTTTTTTCACACCAATCCCATGACTGACCCAGAGCTTTTTTTGTTTTGTTTTACCTTAAAATCTTGGGTGCCCAATTTTGCATGAGCAATCAAGTAGTTCAGGTATTTACAGATATATTTGGAGGAGCTTGGAGCAGGAGGCTTCAGTGTTTGTTATCTAGTGTTATTTTTCGCTATGTTGCATATGTAATGTATGTAAGTAAAATTCAACATTTCAAAGATTGTTATATATATTATATTATATTCCACTACGAGGTGAGATTATGTGTTGTTGTTTTATGTTCTTCTTGAACTATAATATTTCTTTCTTTCTATATCTCACCCTCTAACTTCTTTTTATTAATGACCCGATAATTTCTGGTGTTTGGTTAGTCGATATGGTATTGGTAGTGATAATCAGGATCAATAAAATGTTGGTTCGTTACAGTGGTATCAGAGCTTAGGCTGAGCGAATACCTAGGCTTTGGTGGGGGTTTACTCGTTAGAGATAGGGTTCGTAGTACCCTAGAGTGAGTTGAGTGTATATACAAGAGAGCGTGTTTGTTAATTGGTAAAAAATGTTTTATATTGTGTTGGCTTGTTTGTTGAATGGTTTATAAATTCTGTTCGAATCATGGGACGCCATAATGTCGATAGGAGTTTCTAAACACTTGAACTGATAAATGTGACATAATACTATTTTAAAGTGGATAATGAAATATTTTTACCCAAAATTCTATTTTGATATGGAATGGACAATTTTATGAAATTATTATAATATATGGATGTATTGGATGTTAATATTATAATCCGATGAGATTATAAAATTGGAATGGTTATGGATAGCTAAATATAATTTGTGTTAGAATGAAACATATACAAATGAGATAAATTAAATTTGGATTGAGAATTGGAATTAAGAATTTAAAATCCTGGGTGTTTGAAAAAATATTTTTCTAAATGAATATAAAGTAATATAGCATTACTTTGAAGAATTTGAATGAAAACAATTTTTGAATGGATTTTGAAAGTAATAAAGCACTATACTCACTTCAGTGGATGGAAAATAATTTTGATGATGACTGCAGCATCATCAGTGTTCATTTTTGAGTTTATAAGTGATGGATTGCTAACTTAGAAAAAATTCTGATGGAAACTTGTTTGAAAGAAAACAAGTTGGTTTGAAAATTCAAATGTTTTGAATTTTGAATTGGTTATAAATATATGTATTTATTTATGTGATATCTAAAGGATTTGAAAAAAAAAACCTCAAGTATTTGAATTCTGGAATTTGAATTTAACTTAAGAAAGTTAAATGGATTGAAGTAAATTGATTAGAATGAATGTGAATGCATATGAATGGAATATGAATTAGAGTGGAAATATATTGGTTGTAAATCATCGAATTAAATGAATGTAAGCATATATGGTGTGCAATATGAATATAAACCAATAGTTTTGGTAGAACTAGAGTTGTGAGTTTTTGAAAAGTTAATGGATTTGTAGCATTTTTCCTACCGTAGTAATTTGAGGACGAAATTCTTTTAAGGGGGAAAGAATGTAACGACCCGAATTTTTGGTCAATTAATTTTAAACATTTAATGTTGTTTTAAATGTTGAGTTGATAATATAAATGGATTTTTATATGGAGTTTAATGATTTAATAATCGATTATGATTTAATTTCGAGTATTTGAATTATCGTAATTTGAAAACGAATACAACTAAATTCGAAATTAAACTGAATCAAAATGATTCAAATGGTTAATATAAATTCTATTTGAATTTGCAATAATAATAATATTTATTATCAAGGAATTAATTGTTTTCAATTTAATTTATATTATATCGATTTAAATTGATATCTTCTCAATACGATCAAATTAGACTTCAGAGCTTGTTCTAGAGTGTTCAGAATAGTGGTTAAACCCAAGAAACGTCAGTTGTTGTGTTTCGACTGGAGTTCAGAACCCCGAAATATATTATTATAAAATTTTAATGGATAAGAACAAAATCAAATCAAAATCAAATCACTTTATTTAAATCAGACCATAGGCTAACCTATTTTACCAGCTACCCTAACCTAAACCTCAAGTACGATGTCCCCTTCCTTCCCTCCAAAGGAACTAGAAAATCTAAAGGTGTGTGTATGTATTGTTCCTTCCTCTCCACAATTATAAAACCACATGTAACCCCTTTCCTTTCTCTTTTGATTTCCGTTCTTTAGAAAATCGAAAAGGAAAAAATGTCGATCCTCCCTCGTTTCTAATTACATATCGATCGGATGATACAAAATAAGAAAATGGAGAAAATCGAAGCCGACCCCTTTCTACATTTACAAACAGTGTTCTTTCCTCATAAAAAAATGAACGTCAAAGTCAAATTCAAATTCGACTTTGCAGTCGAGCCTTAGGGTTCTGGAAGCTAGGAACATGCGCGACCAAGTGCAACGTCGTGATTTAGGGAGAATTGATGTCGAGGTTTTTTTTCCATGGATGCTTCAAAGCAACGATGGCAGCAAGTCAGTTTTACGGGGGAGTGTGAGTGGGAAGAGGTGGTGACTACTGGGTGTAGTTTGAGACGCTGAGTGCGCTGATGTTGGTTTCAGCATGGATGTGTGACTGGAGCAATGGCCATGGCCGGTCAAAAGTAGTTAGCGTGGGGAGTTCGAAGGCAACGGGTGGAAGTTGCGACAGTAGGTTAGTGAGTTACTAAAGATATCATTTATAATAAAAATATTAATAATGTAATTAAAGTTTTTAATAATATTATTAAGTTATATAAAATGGTGCAAATATTTCCGATATGTTATTTGTATTAGTGTTCGGCAAAATGGGGTTGCACGGACCTGAAGCTGGCTACAATATTCGATTTGGGGAGGATGATAAAGAAAATGGTTTAATTTTAATTAGCAATTAATTAAATTAGTTAATAACATTTTAATGCATTTAAAACTTGTAAACATTGTATCTTATTCAAATTAGGTCAAAATCGAATGTCGTCAGTGGCATTCAAATCATGTATGCGTTAATCTTTGGGCACTAGATTGAGATTTTTCGGAGTCAACTAGGATTTTTAATTTACGTCGGACGACGTTCGATTTAAATTAAAAATTTGAACGGATCGCATATTAAAATCAGGTGAGTAAACTCACTCTCTGCATTCATTTATAATTTATATAAACAAATATTTATTTAATGTTTAACCAAAATTTGCTTACACTGCAACAAAATGGGGATTTCATAACGTTTGAAAAACGATATTATATTCAATTATAGCGCTTCAGAGAATGGTGTATAACAACATGCTATGTTAGACCATCATCTTTGAATAGCATTGGGAAAAACGCTATGAAAAATGATAATTCTATAGCGTTTTCTTCTTGCTATTAAACAAAAACGCTATATGAAATCTTAACCATCTGCTGCCTATTATAGCGTTTTGTGCTTTTTTTTATAGCATTTATTCAGGTTCTACTATTGCGTTTATTGTTATTTTTATAGCATATTTTACTACAGTAAATTATTATATGTTTTTGATAGCGTTTATTATTACCAATTAATAGCGTTTTAGAAACGCTATAACCTCACATACAATGTTTTAGCATTTACCATTTATATACCACCATTTCTGCACTTTCGTTAATTTTAAATACATACATATCATTCAAACAACATTCATATATTTCATTATCTATTTCTCAAATGTATATAAACATAACATATTTTCTCAAGTAACAAAATGTATAACATAATATTTCATACACATCATTCAATATTTCATACATATAATTCAAACAACTTCTCAAATATCGAAACTTAACAATTCATACATATTGTTTGATCAACTTTTCCATATCCATAATACATCATGCATACTTGCATTAACAATTTACTTACAAAGCAGTCGAATGCTTGATTTAATCTTGCTTTGCTTTTGATGTTTCTCCCAAACATAAGAAATTTGGTCCTATTACAAAAAAAAAGCAATACTTAGCTCAAAATATTTAAACTTGTATATATAATTTTTATTTTTATTTTAAAATTAGACTTGTATGTATGTATGTATATATATATTCTCTCTCTTCCCATTTCAATATTATTTCTTAGTGAGAAGAGAGAGAATGAGTGGGGGAATGAGTGGTGGAGATTAAGGGGGAGAGTTCACGTGCAACATAAGAGGTGTAGCGGAACCCTCCTCACACACACACAAATATATATATATATATATATGTATATATATATATATATGTGTGTGTGTGTGTGTGTGTGTGTGTGGGAAAGTCTATAGAGACACAAAATTTTGACACAAATGGTTACACAAATGATTTGCACCATTGAATCATCCCATGAATTACACCTTTTCATATAAAGACAAAAAAATCCAACGGTCGAGGCTCTGTGTTTCTTTGTGTCTAATTTTGTGTTCAAATAGCCGCCCATATATATATATATATACACACACACACACACACTTGCAAAGGCCAAACTATTTATGTCTTGTTGTGTTACAAGTAAATTGCTAAGGATCATTAGTAGAATGGTAAGGCCTCTACGGTCTTCAGTGTTGGAAATCACATCTAAACAAAATTAAGCAAAGCCAAATTGCAGATAAGCGTTTAGGCGACTTAAACATCAAATTTGGGACACACCATTCAACTTAACATAATTTGACATTTCGGAATATTCAGATAGGAAATCCTCCTTTGCAGGCTGGAATATCATTTTCTTCTTTTTATTACAAATTACAAACTTTTTAATCTGTTCAGCACTAATAGTTATTGTGGCAAACAGCATTAGGGTTGCACCTGGAACATCGAGGCAAATACCACCTCCCTAGAATTTCTTTTCAACGCATCCAGCATTTCATATTTGTGCATTGCAGTTTATATCCTCTGCGCATTTTCCAATAACAAAATGATATATTAATATATCAGTGCTAAACTTCTAATTTAAGAAGCTATAATGATTAGGGAAAGATTCAACAATATGGTTAACTTAAATTACCCCATTGATATATGATTCTTCATTATCATGTATTTTACTGCTAGATCATTCATTATAGAAAATAATCATTAACTTATAAATATACTAATAGGAAACGAATGTGACATAGGATACATACACGGGGATCCTCCAAAGCTGTTAGGAAACAACAAAGAAGGAACATAAAGGCAGAGATGGGCACCCACTCAAGTTCAGTTCCGGAAACTGGAAAACATGCTCAAAGTTCCGGATATATTTCGAAGACACACACTCCTGAAAATCCACCTTTGCAGATTGCAGTTGCTTCCAAGTTAATATTAATAATCTCATCTTTGATACCGCTGAGGAAACTAAGCCTGTCACTCCTCCAAATGCAGTTATTTAAAATGCATTTAAGACAAACACCCTCATCAAGCCTGACAACAACCCAACTCACCTTCGAACTTGCAACTTCACCATTCATAATCCATTGTTCTGCACTTATCGCAACAGAAACTACAAGTATATCCACTTCTCCTACTCCAACTTTTTACTACAACCTCACAGCAAAATCACCTCTTCACCAATCGAGAAACCTGTCATAATCGATTCACATTTCATTGCCAGAAACTTCACTACCAATAAACCACCACTCCATTGTCCTCACCCTACTACGCTTCATTCTGCACCATATTTCTTTGCATGCTTCCTAGCTGTCATTACAAACTGCCACAACTTCAACTAATCCAAAAACTCCACCATTCACCATATATCCGAACCACGAACTTCCCATAACACTCGCAGATTTATCTCACCCAAAACCCTCACCATCACTACCAACACACCACCTCTTCTTCTTGTACAAACAACACCGAGTTCTGCAATAGTAAGTGTTGATTGATACAAAGTGAAAAACTTTTTCATGTATTCTTGTGACGATTAATATCTCTGGCCAACACTATGATGCATCTGTAACAACTGAGTCAACGAAACCGGAATCCATCCTCCGGAACTCTGAGTGTATACAAGCTGTTTCACATAATCCATGCACATAATAGCACTAAATTTTCTTATATTCTAAAATGTCTTATAGAGGACATGTTAATAATGTAAAGGAACTAATTAATGAATAGGGGAACGTCCATACGAACTAGAAGATATTAAACATAAGGCTATTACTTATTACACTGAACTACTTAATGGAGATGTTAAAGCAATTTATTTTTCCTTCTTTTTAGAGTATCGCAGAAATTAATTCACAGGGTTAGTGCTTCCTCCTCCAACATATCACTAAGGGAGAGGTGAAAGCTGTTGTTTTCTCAGTTCATGACAACAAAAGTTCAAGGACCAGATGTTATATATACTACGGTTATGTAATTACATTAGGACCGACTTAAGGATGACTAATTGGCAATAACGCAAGGTATCCTTAGATCAAAAGAACTTCCTAAATATATAAACCACACACTTATTCCTTTGATACCAAAGAAGGATATACCAAGAAACATTATGCACTATCGAGCTATCTAGTGTTACAACATGTACTATACTTTAGTGGCAACACGTAAAGAAAAAATAGTAGAAATTCTACAGTTTGAAGAAGGTATATTACCTATAACATACCTTGTGGGGCCTTTATCTTTTGCATATCTCTTTTACTCTGAATGCTAAAGCCTATCGCACAAAATCCAGTCAAAAATTTACAGCTCCATGTGCACCAGTTGCTTCAATTTTCCAACATGTGCAACAGTTCATTTACAGTCTTCCTACTTCAAGTGCCACGTGGCACTAAGCATCATCGACCAAGATTGATATTGTATTCAAGCAAGATATTCACCTTTGCTCATACTCAAGCAAGCATATTACCCTCCAAGCCAGTTCATGCAAACATGTATTCAAGCCTGTTCATAAGCGAGCATAATTAAGGATCTTTATTTGTGTATGCACTGCGATAGCATGAATAAAATTCAAAAAGGATGAGCTTTCCACTGAATATTGGCTAGTTTTCAAGAATCTTGCATATTATAGGTGAAAAGTTAAACATTGATAGGTGGTAGAATCTATACAATCGGAAGCATAATTGATATAAAATATCAACAGTGAATTCTTTGGAAAATTTGAATAAATGAAACTAAAGAAAACCATTCAAATACACCAATGCACGAAATAGCATGGAAAATTACTCTCATATAACTATGAATGGATGGAGCCTAATTCACAAAGGCAATTGTGAAAATAAACCAAGCATTAAATATCTTTGGAATGTGTAAAGCCAAATGACATGTGGTTTTGTAGAATTAAAATGTCATTGTAATTGTTAAATTTATTAAATGAAAGTAATGTCTATTAGTGAAAGAGCACCTATTGATTTTGAATTGACATGTAAAGGCTACTATATAAAGCCTAACCTTGTTTTGTTGTAAGTGTGAAGAAATTTAATAAAATATCATGGTTATGTAAAATCTCATTCTTCCTCTACATTTGAGTTGAGCACTTGCAATTTAATTTTTTGTTGCTCTGTCTTTAACATCTGGTATCGGAGCTTGTGTTGAGATTTATGGCGAATAGACAAGGTGATTTTTGTCCATGTCCCGTTGGGAAGTTTGATGGAAAAGGAAACTTTTAACATTGGAGATCTCAGATGGAGCTTTTCTTCAAAGTCATGGAGTACTCAGAGGTAGTTACCGATGGATTTACAGATCCAGCTGACCAAACAAATCTTACTCGGGAACAGAGAGCAGAGGTTAGTAAAAACAAAATGAAAGATAGTTGAGGCTTGATGTATATATCTAAAGCAATAGAATCTGATGTCTATGAGAAAATAGGTCATGTTAAATCATCAAAGGAGGCTTGGGATTGCCTTATCAACACATATGTGGGGCGAGAGAAAGTTAGAAAGGTGAGATTGCAAACGCTATGACGACAGTTTGAACTTATTTAAATGGAGAAGAAGGAGTGCATCTCTGAATATTTTGATAGAACATTGTCACTTGTCAACCAAATGAAGGCCAATGTTGAGGATCTCAAAGATCTGCAGATTGTAGGGAAAATTCTTCGAACCTTGACTGAGCGTTTTGAAGGAAAAGTCACGGCTATCAAAGAGTCACAAAATCTCAATGATATGAAGGTGGATGATTTGTTGAGTTCATTACAAGCCTATGAACAAAGGTTGAATGAGAAGTTAGAGACGATGATTGATGAAGCATTGCAGACACAACTAAGCTTAAAAAAAGAAAGTCGGTGGCAGCCGCGAGATGACACAAGCTCAACTCAAAGGGGTTCTTACACAAATTACAAAAGAGGCTCATTTGGAAGAGGTCGAGGCAGAGGCATGCATGACAGTCAAAGACGAGATAAATCAACCGTCCAATGTTTCAACTGCAACAAGTTTGGTCACTACAAAAACGAATGCAAAGAGAGAAAGTCGGAGGATAAAAATTCTCATGCTAAGGTAGCTGAAGACAACAAGGTCAGTGAAGAAGTCTTATTGATGGCATTTAATAATATGAATAAAAATGAGCAAGTCACATGGTATCTAGATACGGGATGTAGCAATCATATGTCAGGTTATAAAGAGTTGTTTACTCAACTGGATGAGACAGTACAAACAACCATAACATTTGGAAATGCTGCAAAGATGCCGATCAAAGGAAAAGGAATGATTGCTATCACATTAAAGAATGGAATGCGCAACTACATTTCAGATGTGTATTTCGTGCCGGGTCTAAATCATAATTTGCTTAGTATTGGACAGCTATCAGAGAAGGGGTATGATATGCGCATCTACAATGGAGTGTTCACAATTAGAGATTCCAAACAGAGGCTAATCGCAAAGGTAACTATGTCTCCTAATCGCTTATTTCCTTTGATGTTGCAGCATGATAAATTGCCTTGTTTGAGTTCTGTATCCTATGGGGATAATTGGTTATGGCATATGCACTATGGACATTTAAATTTCAGTAGTTTGAACATTCTTGAGAAGAAAGGATTGGTACATGGTTTGCCAACTATTCATGTACCTAATCAAGTTTGTGAAACTTGTGTCATTGGAAAAAACATAGAGATAGCTTCTCGATTGGAAAGGCAATGAGAGCTCAAAGGCCCCTAGAAATTATCCATTCAGACTTGTGTTCGGTTGAGGTACAATCTTATGGAGGTGCAAAATATTTTATCACTTTCATTGATGACTTTAACAGGAAAGCATGGGTGTATATTTTGAAGAACAAGTCTGATGCATGTGACACATTTAAGGAGTTCAAGACTTATGTTGAGAAGCAAAGTGGAGAAAATATCAAAGTGTTGAGAACTGACAGAGGCACAGAGTATACTGTTTGTGATGATTTCTTGAAGAGGAGTGACATAAAGCACCAAATGACAACCAGATATACACCGCAGCAAAATGGTGTAGCAGAGAGGAAAAACAGAACCATCATGGATATGGTTAGATGCATGCTGAAGTTGAAGAATTTGCCAAAATATTTCTGGGCTGAAGCTGTAAATTGTGCAGTTTACATCTTGAACAAATGTCCAAGCACAATTATTGATGGAGTTACCCCGTACGAAGTATGGAGCGGAAAGAAGCCTAACATCCATCATTTAAGGGTGTTCGGTTGCATTGCATTTGCACATGTTCCAGATTAGCTAAGGAAGAAGCTTGATGATAAAGCTAAAAAGTGCATTTTTATTGGATATAACATAGTGACGAAAGGGTACAAGCTTTATAATCCAACAACAAAGAAGATTATAATTAGTCGAGACGTGACGTTTGATGAGCATGGAGCTTGGGATTGGAGTTCCAAAGAAAAGGTGCCATCAACATTCATTAAAGTAGACGATGGATCAAATGAAGAAGAGAATGATGGTGTTCAAGAGAAAGAGCCTTCTGAAGTTCAAAAGCTTCAAGGAGCAAATGTTAAAGAAATTGAATCTCCACATGAAACAATAGCAACAGCAAGGCCTCATCGTGATCGTCGTGCGCCAGCATACTTAAAAGATTATGAAGTGACAACTACAAACATAAGCATAGCAGATGAAGACATTATCAACTTTTCTTTGTACACAGATTGTGATCCTCTTACTTATGATGAAGCTTGTCAACAACGTCATTGGGCTAAAGCCATGGATGATGAAATCAAAGCTATTAAAAAGAATGAGACATGGGAGCTTACCTCACTTCCAGAGGGAAAAGAAAAGATTGGAGTTAAATGGGTTTATAAGACAAAGTACAAACCAAATGGAGAGGTGGAACGTTACAAAGCAAGGTTGGTTGCCAAAGGTTACAAGCAAAAACCTGATGTAGACTATCTTGAAGTTTTTGCTCATGTTGCAAGGCTTGATACTATTAGATTGGTGATTTCTCTGGCTGCTCATAATTGTTGGAAAATATTTCAATTGGATGTAAAGTCGGCTTTCTTAAATGGCACACTTGAGGAGGAAGTGTATGTTGAACAACCTCCAGGTTTTGTGAAAGAAGGAGAGTTAGAAAAGGTGTATAAGCTGAAAAAGGCTTTGTACGGCCTCAAGCAAGCTCCGAGAGCGTGGTACACCCGGATCGATTCTTATTTTTTGGAGAATGGATTTAAAAGATGTCCATATGAGCACACTTTGTATGTTAAGACTAACATGCAAGAAGATGTGATAATTATATGCTTGTATGTAGATGATCTTATTATTACAGGAAGTAACTTGAAACTCATAGAAGAAGTCAAGAAGGCGTTAGCATCTCAGTTTGAGATGACAGATATGGGATTAATGTTCTACTTTCTTGGTGTTGAAGTAGTGCAAAATGAAAAAAAGATTTTTATCTCTCAGAGAAAGTATGCAAATGACATACTCATGCGCTTTAAGATGGAGTATTGCATGCCAATAATGACTCCCGTTGAACAAAGATTGAAATTGAAGAAAGATTATGGTGGGGAGTATGTTAATCCTACATTGTACAAGCAGATTGTTGGAAGCTTGCGTTACTTGATAGCAAAGAGGCCGGATATTACATTTGGAATTGGTTTGATTAGCGGGTTTATGGAAGCTCCTCGACAAGCACATTTGCAGGCGGCAAAGCGGATTCTAAGGTATGTCAAAGGAACTCAAAGTGATGGGATTTTCTATGCTGCTAACTGTGCAACAGAACTTGTTGGATACACGGATAGTGATTGGGCAGGAGATGAAAATGCAAAGAGTACATCAGGTTATGTGTTTAATATTGGTTCCGGTGCAATATGTTGGTCATCAAAAAAGCAACAAGTAGTAACACTTTCATCTACAGAGGCGGAATATGTTGCAACAAATAAGTGTGCCACTCATGCAATATGGTTGCGTCGAATTTTACATGATATTCACCATGAACAGAAGAAGCCTACTCCAATATTTTGTGACAACTGTTCAGCCATTTCATTGTCCAAAAATCCAGTATTTCATGATAGGACAAAGCATATACATGCAAAGCATCACTATATCAGAGAGCTAGTGAAGGACAAAGAAATTGAAGTCTTTTATTGTCCAACTGGAGAGCAAATTGCTGATATTTTTACAAAATATCTTAACAGTGTTACATTCTTGAAGCTGAAAAGGTTAATGGGAATGATGAAGTTTGAAGATCTCAGCTTGGTTTAAGGGAGGCAATGTGAAAATAAACCAAGCATTAAATATCTTTGGAATGTGTAAAGCCAAATGACATGCGCTTTTGTAGAATTAAAATGTCATTGGAATTGTTAAATTTATTAAATGAAAGTAATGTCTATTGGTGAAAGAGCACCTATTGATTTTGAATTGACATGTAAAGGCTACTATATAAAGCCTAACCTTGTTTTGTTGTAAGTATGAAGAAATTTAATAAAATATCATGGTTATGTAAAATCTCATTCTTCCTCTACATTTGAGTTGAGCACTTGTAATTTAAATTTTTGTTGCTCTGTCTTTAACAACAATGCACTATTTACATCTATTAAAAAGTTTTAGCATGTTAAAAGAAAACTCAAGGAGTGGAGCAAAGGCAAGATTAGTTAAACGGACGTGTGAGAACATAGAGCATAGCATTGCAATATACATAAGGCTAGTTTAGAGCCCTGAACATGAACAATTGCTCACAGAGCACAAAAATCTTTGCCCAATGGTCCAACGCGAAATGATTTAGCTAAATGTTGTGCTTGGCTCAGCTGGGTAAATTTTCGATGGGACTGCAAGTCCGCAACTGCACCCTAAATTGTGGACTTATATTAAGAGTGGTTTTATATGCACCTAAAAATGTAATTCTTTGAAAACCAATCTTCAGTTACCCAACTTCAACCACTACCAAATAAAATGCATTAATATTTATTCTCTCATATCTCTGTAACCTATCAAGTACCCACCGTTTTTCTTCCTCGCGTCTAAAACTATATTTAGCATTCATTGAAGATAATTTTATGCAAAACGTTAAATATAATTTCTATTTGTTTTCCATAATAAGACAGCTGAAGCATTCATGGTAGAAACATTTTGGTTTCCATGACATCTGCTCACCCAAACCATAAAATAACCACTATCACCTGCTTCTTCCTGCATTTCAAGTATCTATAAAACTGCTGTCTCAACCAAATCCGCAATACCCATAGCCGTACCCGAACTAGTCGCCTTTACCATGACATCTGCCCTCCATCTTCCCATAATCGAATGACACATTGTTTATCCTTTGTTTGTATGTTTCTGTGCTTTGTTCAAATTTTCTGTTCATTCATGCATGAACAGTAAAAATTAGTTGATGCTTTATATATGTAGTTTTTTACAAGCCACAACCGCTGGAGGATCCTTCATTTCATGCTTAGCCATTCAAACCATCCACCCTTTCACTGTTTCACTCACTACAAGACCACGAACCACATCCAACCATGGCAACCCTTCTTTGATATTGCTCACAGTGACAAATTATCTTCCTCTACTTATTCTCTTTGACCAAAAAATATTCACTTATAATAATTGTATATGTAATTGATACTGGGCTTCTTACAAAACATTAAAGAATGCATGTTTGTTAAATATAAATCAACTGAAACAAAGTATATATTAAGTTATCTGGAAACCTAAGTAAGTGTATAGATGAAACATTACCCAGTTAGCCTCGGCATGAAGTGCAACTGCTTGATGCCCTTCAGGTCCTCCTGTGTTCCGAACCCATCCCAATGCACATGAATCAATCACCCATAACAGTTGTAACATTATAAAAGTTCCCCCTATTATTTGTTGCATGTTTCAGTGTAAAACAGACGAAGGTAATTCAAATGAATAGCTCATTTCGATAAAGCTTATTGGTGCCATGAATATTGGGCACCAAAACTTTCTAAATTATCCAAGATATGTATTCTATGATCAATGCATATATATTTAACAGTTTATGAACAGTGTCAAGTTGCTTATTTAAAAGGAAAATATTTGAACAAAACTTGCATGCACACCATCGTATAGTTCAGGCATTGTGTTAATGGCAACCATGATAGTGGTAAACTGCCCACTATCTCTAACAACACCGACATTAGGTTTTCAAAGTCGTAGCAGCTTTCGTCCATTTCTTTTTTGCCCATTTCATTGTCAATTGGTGCATTTTTTATATTTGCAAAGCATTGTTACATTTGCATTTTCTTGTCAAAGAAAAAGATTGTCGAGCATTTTTTTTTGTTATATTTTGCTCTTTGTGTTTTGTTCACTTTTGTTTGGCGCTTTTTTCCCCTTTATAATTCCATTTTTAACTCGGTTAATTTCCAATCGACAATGGATTCATTAACATATCTTCCTAACCCAGTATAATAGACATGTACATACACGTGCAACTGTAAGGATAACACTGTATATAATTACAATCCTGCACCCCTCTCACGATATTAGTTTTACAACAAATTTTAAAAACAACTTAGAAATGGAGGATTCCAAATGTTACTTCCACTATATTCAGATAGTGGGGAGGAAATTGGGGCAGACTGGTTTTCATAATCAAACAAAGACGACTATGCGTATATTACTTATGTCTAGCTCTCTTGGCATGATGTAAACTGGGGTTAATCTGGTATTGTGAAAAGAGTGCAACTTGGCATTATGAAAACCAAACCTAAAACCAACGTTGCCAAGTTGCTCTTTACTAGTACATCATTTTTGGAAAGTGTAATTTAGAATCTAGGTTTGAATATTCTTCCTGACTTGGGTAAGTCGTTATGTTCTCAAAATTTATTCTATTAAACATATTTTATATTTTCAAAATATTTCCTTAAAATTGAGTCTCTTGAAGGTCAAAGTTACATTAAGAAACCCATGATAAATGACAAGCAGAACTTCAAACGATTTAAAAGCTTCTTATGGTTCATTCATTTGAGCATCCATTACACACAACATTCAACATACAACCCCAGTTATTAAACTTTACCTAACCAATTACTCTGTAAAACATAGCCATATACTTAGCAATACTAACAATTAATCTCACACTAGAATCAATGTGTTGGCCTTAATATTTTAGTGCAACACTTATACTGAGGATTAATTCTGACAATCTGATTGCACTAATTGAGTGTATTTTGTGTTGCTTTTGCACAGAAGCTGTCATACACACAATCTTATAATTTTGAGCTATAAGGTTCAGTATACGAAATTCTGTGGATATGATCACATTACACATTAGATCAACCCATAAACTATACGCTCTGTGGATATGATCACATTAGCTTATTCTGTGAGTTACTCAACGCAAGCGAACCCATTTAATAATTAATGGGCTAGTTTACAGTGGACACGTTTGGGCTAGTTTTATAGTAAATCCATTAGGCAGTTTAGGATGAGCTGAAAGTTATCTTAATAATTTTGATAGCGGATGGAAAAGCCTGCAACAATTAATTTTCTTTTGGGCTAAGTCTAGGGAATCTCACAAATTTATGCATAAATTACTTATGCCAAATTACTTCAGAAGCTACATAATACCATATTAACACTAAAACAAATGTTACCAAACCTAAACCAAAAGCAACTAATGACGAAAGATAACCTTAAGCTCCCTAGGCCTGGAACACTCATAAGTCAAGCTAGGGCTATCGTGCGCGTACGTAAACGTCGCAGGGCACCTGGCCTTGAAAAACCCGAAATAAGTCCACAGCAACAAGTTGCAATAACATCATAACCAGTTTTTACCAAGCACATAAGTTAAAAGCATGGAGTCCTTTCGCTTACTAACTTACCAAAACACTTAGCACATATAAAAATACCTAATTTCTTGTTCATATTAATTTCATTATAATTTGTTTTAACTATCAAAAATATGTAAACCTACTGTATTATATATGTTTAAAATTTAGGGCATCTACACGCACCCAACAATTTGGCAACATGCACACATCAGCACAATACGCACACAACAACCACTCAATATCACTCTACACTCGCATAAAACACACACAAAAACACAACCAAGCTCCGCCAGTCACGTAATACCACACGGGATTTTTATGCATTCAACCACATAGTATACTACCTACACCCTTGCATGAATGAATACACGTATACTTGTATACATAACCAACAAGCAAATATTCTCAATTCTATAAGTTTTGAAGATCTAATAATGTAATAAAAGTCTGGGTATAACATTTCAAATTTATAAGGTTAATACATATTTTTTTTAATTACTAGACTTCATATTAATTGATCATGACTACTGCATGAACCCAAATACAGGTGTGACACTCATCTGATACTATGTGGTTTACGTATAACTAAATGCTATGAAATATTTATCCTCTAAAGCAAACAAAACACACATTGACTGATGGGTGACCCTCAAAAGTGGTTGCTGCTTCAGTAAACTACAACTGACATGTCCAAGTCTAAAGGGGAAAATAACTTATGCAAATATTAATGCATATGTGCAAACAAGTTTCAACAAATCAAAACATACCGGTGCTAAAAGAAAATGAATGATTTTTTTTTTAGGTAACATATAACATGTCACAAATCCAAAGGCTGTAATATAAATGCATCAAGGACGAATTGAATTCGACTGTCATTCATGTATATAAGAATTTAAAGCTATCAATCTGTGATTCCCACTAATAGAAATGTTATACCGACCGTAGACAATATACCAGAGCTATATGTTTCAGGTCATCAAATGACAAGCTCAACTATGATTTATTTCTCTTTTGCTTTGTTAGCCGGATGTAAGGCCAAGTTTTTAGTTCTTCATTAACATGACATGTTAATATAAAATTAAGAAAAGATATAACAGGTGAATGGACTAATTGTCGCATTAAAAAAATAAGTCGATTAGCACAGTTGAGAAACATCTGCCACTAGCATCAACCTAAACACTTATTCTACTTGCAATTTTTTACCCTGTTCCTACAAATGATGCTAGCCAATGATGTTAATAGTTTGTGATGTATATGATGTTGCAGGCTGTTAGCCCACTTTGTGAACTGGGCAACACAAAGTCAAGACATGAAATATTGAAGAAACTTGAAAAACTCTGAAGCGGGTCGGATCGGAGCAGGATAGCGGTTCGGATCGGATAAAGTTCTCTGTTCGGATCGGTGAACTATTGCTGAGGAGATTAGAAAGGCACAGCTGTTCGGATCGGAGGGCAATATAATCTCAATTGGATCGGAAAGCCATTTGATTGCTACGGAGATAGATCAGAGCGGAGCGGAGCAGAATAAAGAGGAGAGAGCATTGTTTCCAAGTCAATCCGGGTTGGATCGGATATCCCGATCCGAACCCCTTGTACATGTCCCTCCGACCCGAACCCATTTTCCACATCACTCCCCTGCATGAGCGCCTGGATATCCGGATCGGTTATGACCAGTTCCTGCCCATAACGTCCATTATTCTGATGCGTTGTCAACATAGAAATCCATCCGAACCCGATGCTGATGGGATGGATGACACGTGGTTCCGATCCGGATCGGGTTCTGAGCAAATTCACACCTATAAATACCCCGTCTGGAGACAAAGAAAAGGATCTTTTTTCTGGCACTTGGAGAATCCAACCACCTTCATAACCCGAATTCCAGCACTCCCAGAGAATCCAAATCTTCTTTCATTTTTTTGTTTTTAGTCAATTGAGTGATTGTAAGTGAGTTGTGAGAGAAATCAAGTGAATATTTCATTGTATTTGCAACTGAATCATTGAAAATAGTGAAAGATAAGTGGACGTAGGCATTTCTTCGCCGAACCACTATAAATCCTGTGTGTTCATTTTCATTTTTATCTCATTTCATTTGCTTTTAATCAATTTGGGTGTTAAAGCCACTTTTTGGTCTAACATTTTGGTGCTTTCACTGAGAACTCATCTGAATTCTTTGTTTTCCGGGATTATCATTCTACTTTTTGGACCGTTGAGTTCAAAGAAGTTAATCCTTAAGTTTCAACGCTCTTGGATATTTGTCGAAGAACCATGGCCAAAGGAAAAGGCAAAGAAGTTCAATCTGTTCGAGGAAATGGAGCTGGCAAAGATCAGCAAAATGCGGTTGTAACAAGGTCTCGTGGGCAGAGTTCAGCAGCAGGAAGAACCAATGCAAGAAATCTGAGCCGTCTTCAGGGGGAAAGCTCCGATCCGATCCGGGTAGGAGATTCTGAAGCAGTGCATTCCCCCAACCTGAACCGACCCGAGCAGCTTGCCACGTACCGACCTGACCAGGCTCCCCAGCTCTGAACCGACCCGACCTCCTACCTCCGATCCGATCCGACACTTGGTGAAGTTGGAACCTCTACTCGAGTCCCTACGAATGCTCCGATTCCAGCCACCAGGGTTAGTGATCAGGTCAATCCATCTGCGCCCATTTCTCAAGGAGATTTCTCGCGCTTACTTGACATGCTTGAGAGCACAAGGGAGGCTATGAAAGTCCACGAGCGCACTAATCTCATGATGCAGGAGAATATGAGGCTCATGAGTAGGTAGATTAGCGAACTCCGTCGACAGAGAACTCCATCACCGGTTCGTCACACACCAGTGGATCAGTCTTCATCTTCCGAGGAAGAGCGGCCCCGTGAACGAAGGCCGCTCGAACGACCTCAGAATGTGGAACAGCTGACATTTGGATCTTTGGGATCTCGTGAGGATATTGCACGAGCACTAGGAAACAATGACCCCACTCGGAGGCAAAGACTCCAGTCCCCTCCTCCCGAGATCGACCGGGAGCGCAGGGAACGGAATAGAGCAGAAGCAGCTCGGAGAAGAAGGGCATCTCCTGAACAAGAGCCCAGACGAAACTCGGATACTAGGGCCAGGGAACCTGAGCGGCCCCTAACTAATGCTGATGTACAGGCAATGGTTCGCCAGATCATGTCCGAGAGCCGGAACTATACGAATGAAGATTATGGCATTGAGCGAAGCCATACTCCTTTCACCGACGATATCTCGACTTCCAATTTCCCCGGTGCTTTAACTTGCCACAGATGGACAAGTACAACGGAAGGACTGATCCGGGACAGCATTTGATGCGATACTCGTGGCTCATGAATGCTGCTGCTGCCCCTGATGAAGTGAAGTGCAAAGCATTCCCAATCTACTTAGAAGATGTGGCGCTGTTCTAGTTTACCCGACTTCCTCCTTGTTTGATTTCGAATTACAGAGAACTGAGCGAACGTTTTATGAACCAGTTCCGACTCCATGCCCGAAAGTCCAAAAGTGTTATTGAATTATCGAGAATCAAGCAGGCACCAGGAGAGTCTTTGAGGGCATATCTTGACCGTTTTAACCTAGCTGTGACTGAAGTTAGTGACCCGCATGAGCCCACCATTCTGATAGCATTAAAGGAAGGAGTCGATCCCGAATCTGAGTTCGGGGATTACATTTCTAGGAAGACACCCTCCACAAGAGAGATATTCTATGAAAAAGCCGATATTTATTTAAGGCGAGAGGAGGCCAGGGCAAACCGAAAGAGAAAGTCTGAGGCGGCTTCAAAAGAAAATGTGCAGAGTAATATTGCCGTGAAGCAGTCTGGGGAAAGTTCAGGCAAGGTTGAAGTAAATGTGGGAAACAAGGGTGGAAACAACAATGAAGGAAACGGAGGCAACAACAATAACCGTAATGCGAACGGTAACAGAAGAAACAGAAATAGGGGAAGCGATCCTAACAAAAGACCCCGATTCCAGACCTACGAGAATTATACACCATTGAACGACACCCTGGAGAATATTTACCTGGATACGTACAATGTTTTGCAGTACAAAAGACCGCCACCTCGTGATTCGACCGAGAAAGAAATGGCGACAGAGAAATTTTGTCTGTTTCATGGAACTCATGGGCATTCAACCAATGAATGTCGGCATTTGAGGGATGTGATTGAGAAGCTGCTGCGTGAAGGGAAGTTGGATGAATACAAGGTTGCCCCGAGGGACAGGGGGCAAGGAGAGCAGGCTCCAAAACAGATTCTACCTGCTCCCAAGCCTACAGCGCAGCAGAAAGGTAAAGGAATTGTTATCAACTCCATAGTGGGCGGACCTCACCTGGCAATCCAAAGTTTCAGATCAATGGATCAATATGTAAACGCTGCCAAGCACCTAGATGTGAATGAAGGTGATGATTTGGAAGATATCACCCCCATAAAACAACAGAAGACCATGTTTGACGACGTGGTATTCCGCAGCCGAGATAATACTGGGATCCAATCACCCACTGATGATCCGTTGGTTATTACTACCACTATTGGGCCGGCCTTGGTCCATAAGGTATTAGTAGACAATGGAAGTTCTGTCAATATTTTATTTAAAAAGTCATTCGATCAGATGAAGCTTGAATCTGAAGATTTGAAGCCATGTGAAGGATGGATCAGAGGCTTCAACGGGGCGTCGACAGCTCCCATGGGATACATAGAGTTGCCCGTGACCTTGGGGCAAGGAGAACGTAGAAGAGTGCGGATGCTTCAGTTCGTAGTATTGGACGTAGATTCGCCCTATAATGCATTTTTGGGAACGCCTGCCCTTGCTGAAGTCAGAGTTTGTATTGCCCCCTGGTGTTTATTTCTTAAGTTCCCAACCGAAGCCGGAACTGGAGTAATGAGAGGGGATCAAGTTTCCGGACGGGCCTGCTATGTGGCCGAATTAAAGATGTTGATGAAAGGACTTAACATCGAGAGTAAAGATGCCTCGTCTCCCTCGAAGGGGGGCTAGGCATAGCAATTAGAGAAATCGACCCCGAAGGAGTTGCCCAAAGGAACGCCTGAGGACCTGGATCCCAGAAAAGACGAGGAACCAGAGACTAGAAATGCAACTCCTAATGAAGCGACAGTGGAAGTTCCCATTGATGGCGCTGATCCGACAAGAGTCTTGAAGATTGGGTCTCAATTGGATCCACGTCGGGCCAGAGAACTAACGGACTTTTTAAAGGCGAACTTGGACGTGTTTGCCTGGACCCACGCTGACATGTGTGGGATATCGCCATCCATTATAAGTCACAAATTGAATGTAAACCCGAAGCATCCGCCTGTGAAGCAAAAGAGACGTATGCTGGGCCCAGAAAGGTCGGCTGATCTCAAAGAGGAAGTGGAGAAGCTGAAGCAGAACGGATTTATTCGAGATTCGACATATCCCGACTGGATATCGAATCCCGTCTTGGTAAAGAAGCCGAATGGAAAGTGGCGGACTTGCATTGATTTTTCTGATTTGAACAAAGCTTGCCCAAAAGATAGTTTCCCACTTCCCAGGATTGACCAGCTTGTAGATTCGACAGCAGGTCATGAACTTCTCTCTTTCATGGACGCATATTCTGGGTACAACCAAATTCCTATGCACGTGCCAGACCAAGAACATACGAGCTTCATTACGAATTTGGGATTATATTGTTATGTTGTAATGCCATTCGGATTGAAAAACGCTGGAGCTACTTATCAGCGCTTGGTGAACAAAATGTTTTATAATCAAATAGGAAAGACTATAGAAGTTTATGTGGATGATATGCTTGTCAAATCGAAACAGTCCTCCAGCCATACGCAAGACTTGGCGGAAATGTTTGGTATCCTGCGAAAGTATCGGATGAAATTGAATCCTCTGAAATGCTCATTTGGAGTGGCATCGGGAAAGTTCCTTGGCTTCATTGTGAGCTCCCGAGGAATTGAAATCAACCCTAGC
The DNA here is from genome assembly GCA_030737875.1 of Allium sativum. Classification (NCBI taxonomy): domain Eukaryota; kingdom Viridiplantae; phylum Streptophyta; class Magnoliopsida; order Asparagales; family Amaryllidaceae; genus Allium; species Allium sativum. The sequence goes on from CM060926.1 coordinate 75,568,722, forward strand.
CAGATAGCAGTGATTAGAAATATTGAAGAGCCGAGGAGAATTAAAGACGTCCAAAGTCTTGCAGGGAAAGTAGCGGCGCTGAGTAGATTCATCTCCAAAGCCACAGACAAATGCGCTCCGTTTTTTGATCTAATTAAAAGGGGAAAGAAAAACTTTGAGTGGACTCCGGATTGTGTTGAGGCCTTTCGAAATTTATTGGAACTGCTAGAGAAACCGCCGATTTTATCAAAGCCAGTGGATCACGAAGAATTGTTTGTTTACTTGGCAGTCTCGGCTCACGCCGTTAGCACAACCCTGGTTCGAGAAGAAGACAAAGTACAAAGGCCAGTGTATTATGTAAGCAAGAAATTAGCAGCGGCAGAGCGCAATTATCCAAAGATTGAGAAGCTCGCTTACAGCCTCCTAATCGCATCCCGAAAACTTCGTCACTATTTCCAAGCTCATCCAATAACCATATACACCGACCAGCCCTTGAGGCAGGTGCTGCAGAGACCCGAAGCATCGGGAAGGTTGATCAAATGGAATATAGAATTAAGTCAGTTTGATTTGAATTTTCAACCACGAAAGTCGATCAGGGGGCAAGCTCTGGCAGACTTTATTACGGAGTTCACCATCCCAGAGGAGAAAGTAATCGATGACAGAGTGGTTATGCCCGAGGATGAGTTAAAGATAGATCCGTGGAAACTAAACACAGATGGAGCCAAGAACGACCGAAGGTCCGGAGCTGGAATCGTCTTAGTCACTCCTGAATGACGGTCGTTATATTACGCTCTACGATTAGAATTTTCGGCAACTAACAATGACTCTGAATATGAAGCCCTGATTGCCGGGCTGAAGCTTGCTAAAGACCTTGGAATAAAAACATTAGACATATACTGTGACTCTAAAATCGTTGTTTGCCAAGTACGAGAGGAATTTGTGGCTCGGGGGCCTCGACTTATTGCCTACCTCAAGAAAGTGAGAGAGCTATTGAGTAGCTTGGAACGGTACAACATAACACATATCCCAAGAGCTGAAAACCAGAAGGCGGATAGGCTGGCAAAGATGGCTAGTTCCGACAATCCAGAAGAGAATGAAATAATTCCAATTGAAACGTTGGAATCGCCAAGCTTTGAGTCGATGGAGGTTGCGTTCGCTTTCGAAGCGGAACCGGAAAAGGAGTCGTGGATGACCCCAATTAAGAACTTCCTTAAGAATGGGACACTCCCATCAAAGAAGAGTGAGAAAAGGGTTGTAGTTCGCAAGGCTACCAGATATGTCATGCAAGATGATACTCTTTATAGGCAAGGATTTTCTATGCCCCTGTTACGATGTATAGCACACGACGACATCAGGCGTGTACTAAGAGAAGTGCATGAAGGTGAGTGTGGAGATCATACAGGTGGTCAGACTTTGGCAAAAAAGATATTGCGATACGGATACTTCTGGCCCACAATTAACAAAGATGCAGCTGATTATTCACGACGCTGCGATAAGTGCCAGAAATTCGCTAAAATCCCCAGAGCACCGTCGACCCAACTTAAATCAATGGTGAGTCCTTGGCCATTTGCCACATGGGGAATTGATATCATTGGAGTTCTACCGATTGCTAAAGGAGGAGCGAAATATGCAATAGTGGCCGTGGACTATTTTACGAAATGGGTGGAAGCTGAGCCCTTGACCAAGATCACGGCAAGAAAGGTGATAAGTTTCGTGGTCAGAAATATTATATGACGATTCGGGATCCCAAGGACGATTATAACTGACAACGGAACCCAATTCGATAGCACTGAATTCAGAAATTTCTGCCAGAAGTATAAGATTGACAAGCGATATACTGCAGTTGCCTATCCGCGGTCGAACGGGCAAGTAGAGGCAATAAACAAAGTAATAAAATCCATCCTCAAGAAACGGTTAGAGCGTGCAAAGGCAAAATGGGTTGACGAATTGCCCCTAGCCTTGTGGGCATATCGAACAACATTTAAGACGGCCACCGGTCATACCCCGAGTAATTCCAATTGAGCTGGAAGTTCCTTCCCACAGGGTGACATATTATGACCCGATGACGAATCGGGCGCTCTTACTTGAGTCTCTTGATGAAGTCGAAGAAAAAAGGGACGAAGCAGATTTGCGTGCGGCAAGACATCGACGTCAGATGGCACGCTATTACGACAAAAAAGTTCGCCTCAGGACTTTTGAACCAGGAAATTTGGTGCTAAAGAGAGTCTTTCCATCCCTTCCTCACCTCGGTCCAAAGTGGGAAGGACCCTTTGTCATCCAACGGAAACTTGAAAAAGGAACCTTCAAGTTAACGACCGTAGATGGCGAAGAAGTCCCTCGAGCATGGAATGCCCAACACCTAATGCGATATTTGGATTAGAAATGTTGTACTCTTTGTTATTTTTCTTATGAACTCTGTAATAAGGCACGACTTGCCTTGGGAAAATCTGATGATATGAATAAAGAACTATAAAGTGGATGTAGGCTACGACTCAGCCGAACCACTATAAAAATATTGTGTGTTATTTACTTTTATGCATTACATATATACATTCATCGATTATTCTGTTGTGATTATAGAATACAGGATGACTCAAAACCTGAAAAGGTTGAAGACAGTTTAGACATAAGAAGAAGCACAACGACTATTTGTGCGACAAGACGTAAAAGAATGAGAAAACGACATTCTTAACTCTAACTCTCCAGAGAGAGAGAGAGTATAAAAGCGTCTCCGACTGAGCGCTGAAAAAGAAATTCTTCCCCTAACTCTAACTCTCCAGAGAGAGAGAGAGTATAAAAGAGTCTCCGACTGAGCGCTGAAAAAGAAATTCTTCACCTAACTCTAACTCTCCAGAGAGAGAGAGAGAGTATAAAAGCGTCTCCGACTGAGCGCTGAAAAAGAAAATTTTCCCCTAACTCTAACTCTCCAGAGAGAGAGAGAGTATAAAAGAAATGCCAGAAAAACGATAGGCACTGACGGCACAGGAAATGCTATCCCGTCAGAAAATCGGGAGCATTCAGATTGCTTGATTAAGCATTAATAATTTATTAGAATTAACTGGGGGCATATATGTATACACATATTCCCTCTCTCCGTAACTTCATTTCGTAATTATAGTAAGATATGCATTTTTACATAAGTACAGAACTACTGACAAACAGACATTGCATAAAATGAGTTATTTTTTATTTACAAATGAATGAACTTGTATAGGAAAATAGCTAAAAAAGAAAGCGCAGGAGCCGCACTTGTAGCAGCAATTGTTGGTTCATTAGATGCTAAAACAATACAAGGCAATCCACTATTTAGATTTCGAGTGAGCCTTAGACTTCTTGGCGGCTTTCTCCGCATCCTTTGCTTCTTTCTCAGCCTCTGTCAAGATTCGTTTTGATTTCTTTTTTCCTGAAGATGCGGTGTTGGAGCCAGTAGACTTCTTCCTGGAGGGCGGAGCGCTGGAATCAAGAGAAGATTTTTTAGCGAGTTCCTCTGTAATAGATCTAGTTGAGAGCTTAACAACTAACCTTGATCCCGCATCCACAACTGCGAGGGGCTTAAGGGCTTCGGGGTCTAGTTCTTCGGCTTTTAATTGCAAGCGTTTGTCTTGATCAGCTTTCATTGCAGCCAAGGTAACATCATCAGCATTTTTTGACTCCCCGACTATAGCAACTTCTGGTTCCTCTTCATGCCCCCCGTCACCGCCATCGTCCTTTAAAGCTGCTATCATTTCTTCATCATGGGGAGTGGCAACCTTAGTTGGCTCACTTCCTTCTCCCAAGTCTATAGGAGCAGCCTTATCCTCCCCTCTTTTAGCCTTTTCTGCGGGCTTTGCTCCGGCGGTGGCTCCCTGAGTAACATCTGTCCTTTCGGATGGCTCAACACCTATAGAATGAGAGGCAACGGTTATCAACTCAGGCAAAAACAATGGGTTTTTCATCGATTGCTCAATCACATGGCGAAAGGTAGAAATAGCCTTGACAAATTAAGGAGAAAAGGTAGGGATACCTTCCGAAGACTTCTCGGCAGGGGTGACTACTACCTCTGATGCTGTTTCAGGAATAGGGGATAGCAGAGTTGTTCGGCGAATTCCCGGATTTTCAGGATCATACCCCTCTACTTCAGAAGTTGCAGGGGCAGAAGAAGAGGAACCAGCTTCGAGAGCATTCTTCTGTTTAGACTTCCGTCTCTCTTCTTCCATGGCCTCAGCAATGAGGCGGCGCCCTTCGGCTAGGCGCTCTGGTTCATCATCCCTCAAGTATTTCTCCATTAGCTTATCTTCATCGATGGAATCGACCTTAAGTTCCTCTTTTTCCCACTCGACGATCTGATTCCATACATGAGCTAGAGTGGATGGATAATCCTCGATCCACGAAATGTTTCGGCGACGGATGATGTGTGTGAAGAATTCAATCATTAATTCGCCAAAACCTTGAATATCACCCTCCGCCTTAGATAATTGTTTGCGGGCTTCCTCCGCAGATTTGATAGCACACTCCACATTGCCCTCGGCCAGGGCAGCTCTGTTCTCTGCCTCCAACAGCTTTTAAGCCAAGTCAGCGTTCTTCTTTTCTAGTTCAGCACTCCTCTTTGCTAACTCGGCGTTTTTCCGTTCAAGCTCAGCATAAGCAAGGCGTGTCTTAGCAGCTTCTGACTTAGCCTCATCAGCTTGCTTTTTTAACTCAGAACGCTCTTGAGTGTGAGATTCAAGCAAGTCATGATAACGTTTTTGCATGTCCTCAAATTGTTGTTTGAAGTTAGAAGCGTCCCTTTGAGCGACAGCTAGCTGAGCTTGAGTGTCTTCCAAATCTTTTCCTAGAGCTTTTAAAGCCTTGGCATCCTCCTCCGCGGTCTTTTGCATCGAGTCGGTGTTTGTGATTAGAGTGCGGATGATTCTGGAAAGATTGCGTGAATATTTAAACATCTCAGTATATTGTTTTTCAACCGCATCTATCTTTGCTTTGGCCTCATCTGCCCACTTAGAAGAAACAGGTTCAAGGGCAGGTAAAAAAGTCAAAGTCTCGAAGTAGTGTTCGGGAAATTGCTCCTCCAAATATGCCCGCTTTACTGCAGTTTCCGCATCTAGTGGGGGAGGAGCGGGGATTGTCAATTCGGTGTCCCTGTGTGAGGAGGATTTATTAGTTTCTTTGTCTGTCCTGGGTCATTTAGTAGCAGGGACCTTGTGCTTACTCCGATACCCGGTTTCTTTCGGAGGACTTCTCTCTCTATTGCGCTTTTCATGGGAAGAAGTGGAGTCTTAAGATTGTGGTCTGTCCTCTTCCCTTCGGCTTTGATAACCCTTGTATTTCTCTTGTTCCGGCCGAACTGGTGAGCGAGAACGTGAAGGTCGAGAACGATAGGGATCATAAGGCCTTCTCTCATCCCTACCCCAATCATCACGACGATCATACTCGACATCCTGAGGAGGATTGGACATGCTGCGGCGAAGCTTCCTAATATCATAGTAGGATCGAGACATCGTACCTGCACAATAAGACAAACGAAATTTAGAATTAATGGGTTCACGGAGAAAGAGGTGCAATGAATGCTAATGCTGTTGTATAAAGTGTGTCCTAAGTGGTGTGTTTCCCCCCAACCAACCCGAGTCTGAAGCTAGACTAGTACGGGCAGGCTCTTTGGCCTTAGCAGGAGTGGTCTCTTCAGAAGAGGTGAAGACTAAAGGATCCTTCCTGAAATCCTCTGAAGTGTATATAGTTTCAGGTAAGGGGAGATCCCCCAAACCCTGAAATATTTGCTCATCAGTACTAGGGACATCCCCCTCGGAAGCATTAAGTGGCGACTCTTGGGAGGATGTTGACTTTTCCAGAGAAGTAGCCTCCTCGAGGGCAGTATATCCTTCACGATGCCTTTCGGCCAGGTTAGCCAATTGGTCATCTTGTGTAGAAGATGGAGAAGGTGAAGTTTGAAGAGGCACTGTAGGAATTCCCGAGCCTTCTCCTGTCTCTGGGACTACCTCCACTGGAGGAATGTATACGTAGGGGGCCGTCCCATGACCGATGCTACGAAAAACGGATAACAACCCATGGAAGTGAAGATATTCGTCTTTAAGGACTTCATCGATGGTCAAGAATTTTTTATCGCCATTAAGAAGTTGGTGCATCCGGTCAAAGAACACCTGAACTGATATTTGTTTTGGATTGTCAACTGCAAACAAAGAGGAAAACAAGTTAAGGTGATGATTCAAGTGTATAGAGCCCGGATTTAGAAAATCAGTGCTTTACTTGATTTTGTCCACCTCTTGGCGCATCCAGGCTGTCGCTTCACGTAGAACCATTCTAGTCTGGAATCTCCAGCTTTACTGCTGAATGGTGCTGAGATTATCTTCCTTTTTGGAACTGACTCAAAATAGCAGAAAGATGGAGTCTCTCGAGTCCAATGCTTGAAGTTATAGAAGAAGTGAACATCATCGAACGAGAGCTCTATGCCTAAAATCTCACGATATGCTATGTACAAAGTGTGCAAATAGGCATACGAATTGGGATGCAGCTACATGGGGGCAATCCGCATCTGTCTTAAGAAGTCAACGATGAAGGGAGAGAATGGAGGAATAGCGCCGACCATGCACATCAATCGAGTGACCGCCATATATCCTTTTGGAGGGTTGTGGGGACGGTCAGAGCTTGAAGGCACTAGAGTGTCCCTTTTCATTATCCCGTACTTTAAGCAAATTCGGATAAGTCGATCATTGTCGATTGTTGATTCAACGGAATCTGGAGGTGATTCCAATATAACGGCCGATTCAAATTCATCGGGGGCTCGATCGTCACCAATCCCTCCTTCCTCCTCAAAACCCAGAGAAACTTCATTTTCTGAAGACACCTCGTTGCTTTCCCGATTTCCAACCCCGTAGTCTGGACCCTCATTGTCCCAATCTAGATCTGATGGAGAAGATATGTCCTCGAGAGTGATTTTGTTAGAGGTTTCCGGGGCTTCTTTCCTCTCAGCTAGTCTGGAAGAGCGTCTGGGTCTCATGGTCATAGAACTATTGAAGAAGCAATAGCACGAATTAGAGTAAATTAGCCCGTACCCCCCTGTGCATGTGCGTGAACTAAAATGTGTGTAGCGAATGTGAGAAATGCAAAGTAAAGATGCAACAATGTAGGGCGAAACTTTGAAGAGAAAGTGATGGTCAGAGTAGTTCTTAATGTTCATTTATGTCCGCAAGGCACTATCCTAACTGTTAATGAAGTTGGAAGTAATATCTAGCATTGTTTTAAATAGTTGGACAAAATTTTGTGTTTTAGATTGAGTGGTTCTCGGTTCGGTTCGGGCAGGCATCATAGGATCGGACAGAAGAAAAGTTGTGCACTGGATGAAAGGTTATGTTCAACCGGATCGGCTCGGAGACATGTAATAGGAACAGATCGGATGAGTTTGAATACCGACGCCCCCTATTTATCTGTTTTCACCCTCCGATCCGATCCGATAGGCTATCCCTTGTTTTTCATTTCCACCCTTCCGACCCGAACCGGAAAGATAAAACTTTGCTCTCCTCCTCCATCTTCCATGTTTCCTCGCCCGAACCGATTTCTTATGTCTTTCATCTTCTTCTTCTTCCTCAATCACCTCCGAACCCAATCCCATATCAACAGCTCCAATTAGGAGCAAGCGTATGCCTTTTTCAACCTATCAACGCCTCGAGGTGGTAGCAGAGATATCAGCGACGGCGGTAGAGGAGGGGATGGCCGTGTCATTGAGATTGAACCGTAAATATGTTCAAATCATTCATATTAAACCGCAAATTACAACTGAAATCAGTTAAAGAGAAGCTTAATTGAAGTTATGACCTTACGATACAATTGATTTAAGGATGTGAAAAGGAGTTTTGATTTTCTTTTTGGGAAGTTAGGGTTTTCGTTTTTCCTTTGGAGTAATTCCTGGAAGAAAAGCGAAAATGAAAGAAGAAGAAGAAAGAAAGAAAGAAAGAAGGAGATGGGGGCAGAGGATCTATATAGGAGGGAGGTGGCTACTCGTATTCCCCTCCTATTTTTCCGTTCGGTCCGGAGTACGAGCCCAATAGCCCACACCTTCTGGCCCATTGACGCAGTACAAAGCAAAACAGGAAGAAGAGGCACCCAGGTCGCACTCCGAACCGAAGTAGGATTCACGTGTTGACTTGGCATTTGAATCAAATAGAATTCAAATGAAAAATAAAAGAAGAGTATACCTGAGAGAAACACTGTATGTCGAGAAGAACTTTTGGATTTGACTCAAAATCAAAGAAAGTTGTTCGCAAATTCTACGACCTATATGTAAGCAACAAAAGACATGATTTTATGAAGCAATGCATCTCTACAAACGAACAGAAGTGACTTTCTGACTATTCAGATTCAAGAACCAATATTCGGGCAACATCAAAGCACGCTTCGTTTTCAACAGAAGCATCCTTTGAGGGGGCAAAATGTTAGCCCACTTTGTGAACTGGGCAACACAAAGTCAAGACATGAAATAATGAAGAAACTTGAAAAACTCTGAAGCGGGTCAGATCGGAGCAGGATAGCGGTTCGGATCGGATAAAGTTCTCTGTTAGGATCGGTGAACTATTGCTGAGGAGATTAGAAAGGCACAACTGTTCGGATCGGAGGGCAATATAATCTCAATTGGATCGGAAAGCCATTTGATTGCTACGGAGATAGATCGGAGCGGAGCGGAGCAGAATAAAGAGGAGAGAGCATTGTTTCCAAGTCAATCCGGGTCGGATCGGATATCCCGATCCGAACCCCTTGTACATGTCCCTCCGACCCGAACCCATTTTCCACATCACTCCCCTACATGAGCGCCTGGATATCCGGATCGGCTATGACCAGTTCCTGCCCATAACGTCCATTATTATGATGCGTTGTCAACATAGAAATCCATCCAAAGCCGATGCTGATGGGATGGATGACACGTGGCTCCGATCCGGATCAGGTTCTGAGCAAATTCACACCTATAAATACCCCGTCTGGAGACAAAGAAAAGGATCTTTTTTCTGGCACTTGGAGAATCCAACCACCTTCATAACCCGAATTCCAGCACTCCCGGAGAATCCAAATCTTCTTTCATTATTTGTTTTTAGTCAATTGAGTGATTGTAAGTGAGTTGTGAGAGAAATCAAGTGAATATTTCATTGTATTTGCAGCTGAATCATTGAAAATAGTGAAAGATAAGTGGACGTAGGCATTTCTTCGCCGAACCACTATAAATCCTGTGTGTTCATTTTCATTTTTATCTCATTTCATTTGCTTTTAATCAATTTGGGTGTTAGAACCACTTTTTGGTCTAACACAGGCTGAACCATAATAAAGATTATCTCAAATTAAATAGAATACCACAAAGGGAATGCTAATTGTGAATGTATACTACAGGAAAATTACACCAGTTGGGGAAATGCATAAGATATTCAATACACTACGCCTTATGATGCAATTGAACAAAGTCGGAAAAGGTATAAGTGGGAAAATGCAACATACCCACTTATAGATTACAACATAAGCATCAACTTAAGGGACTTTTTGTGCATAGCCACAAGGATCGATTTTCTTTCGTACTTCCACCTAAACACACCAAGTTTGACAAAAATTGATAGTTGTATTTATTTCCAGCTTTGTAAGTGAAACTCAACAATAAAAGAAGAACCAAAATGAATGCAAATATCTAGATCGAACCACTCTAAAGTTGTGTATTCCTTTCATTCTATTAATATTATACACAATCTTAGAACATATTTCGATCACACCCAATTAGTGCTTAAATACATGTTTAGATGACGATAAATCTTGCATATGCAGGTCCTGAAATATGGCTAGACGTTAAGCCCAACCAATGCTTGATCGAGGGCTGGAAGAAATTTTACAGTCAATTCCCAAATTATTTCTCAACATCAAAAACACAATTCCCGTTAACTTCCAATCTTGTTTTCCAGTGTATTTCATTTATCCTTTTTCCTCTGTTTTTATCACTTAATTAAATATGGACCTTTTGGGCCACCTTTTCCAAGTAGATTCAGTTAGCGGAAAATGAAGAAATTACAGTAGTGAAAAGCAAGGACCATACCCTATATTTTATTTTAGGCCCTTCAACGTGGAATACAAATTTACTTCTTTTTCATTTATAAACACTATCAAATTGACTGAAAGAAAGTTTTGAGGTCAAGGTACGCTTTTAATAACTGTATGAATCCAAATAATGCCAAATTATACAATGTGAAATAAGGATGATTAACAGAAAAACAAGCATTTATGTTCAATCAATTCATTGAAACTGAAAAATCCATAGCCTATAAATCTTAAACACAAAACAGGGTACAACTTTCTGCAAATGGTAACTTTAAAAACCCTTACCAAGAAGTTTACAACATTTCTAAGTCATACCAAATCATTCACTACTGATTATTTAAAGTGAGTCATGTACGGATTCAGATCGTAAATAAATTCAGTTTTGAATTTTTGGATAATAAACGATTGACAAGATAAAGGGAATTATAGAAAATTACAAACGTACACTAATGGCAAAAAAAGATTTTTTTTTCAATCAATCAACAAACTCCCGCAATGGTTGCTTGTGTAAAAGCGTAAAACATCAAGAATTAAATGACACATTCAAATACGTATACATCTTAAGATTTCATATCTATAAGAATAATGATTTATACTTACTATATCATGACTTTTAAATCCCTAACAAACCCGACTCCTTTGAGCCTTGGCATCATCCTTAGCCATCTCCTTCTCTTGTCATCGCCACTTTACCATCAAGATAAAACACCAACCAATAGACTGTGAAAACAACCAAACATTTCGCATCTTATATAGACTTTTATTCAATAGTTATACAAGCAACATGTTAATCAATTACCTTAAAATCTTGACTATCCGATTAGCTTGAAACTTAGAGATATAGGTATTGGCATAGCATAATTAAGTAGTGTAATAATCTGTAAACATGTGAAAGAAGAAATTAATGAATAGATGAAGAATCAGAAGTAGGGAAAAATCGCATAAACATTACCCTCACATAGCAATTGAAATTGGAGAGGCGCGAATCTAGGGTTCTAGAAAGTAGAATCGATCGCTCCATGTTGATTGGGAACGACGTAAGCATAGGGCTGGAACCAACAATAGTTAGGGTTTCGATGGGTGGTTGCGTGAATGTTGATAACACGACCAATTGGATTCATCGATGCTAGCAAAGGAATGGGATCGAAAATCTCTAGGGTTTGGCGAGTGGCCGTGTGAATGTTGATGGCGCAAGCGGTTAGATTGTCTTTACAGAATGTAAAGTGACGAGGTGAAATCAGTGAAAATGGGGAAGAACGCGAATGTTGCTAATAGAGTGGATATTTCCCGGCCAAAATAATTAGTTCCCACCTTTTTATTTTTATTTGCGGTAATAGCGTTGAAAAACACGGATTTTTCTACTGTATAGCATTGAATAAATTGCCCGCTTCAAGGTGGAATGAGGAAAGGCGGGAACGCTGTTAGTGGGAGCTATCAAATGTTGATTTTCTTGTAGTGTTAAACACCAAAGATGCCAAAAAGGCACTTCACTAATCGGTAAAAAGCGAGACCATAATCGTAACTAAAAGGAAAAGACACAAAGATTTTATAGTGGTTCAATCTAGGAAAGATCTACGTCCACTTTGGCAAGGATTTCCATTAGCAATTCAAGAGTTACAAGCTTAGAATCACTCTTATGTACATTTATCTTCTCTCTTACACAAAGACTTCACTATAATCTATACAAATCAGTGAAGAATTAGGTGGATTTCACTGAGTGCAAGGAAAATGGTGCGGATCTTCAATCTCTAAGATACTTGAACACTTTTGGCAGATACCATGATGAATTCAATGCTTGATCTTTGCTTTGAGATGGTGGATGGTGTTAGGATCACTTGAAACAGGAGAGAAAGCAATTCAGCAACCCTTCAGGGTGATGGAAACCAATCCCTAAAAGTATAGAAGCTATGACCTATTTATAGGAGAAGTTGGAATGAAGTGGTGAACTGAGATTTGTATATGTAGGTTGTGGGTCGAACATGCAGCTAATTACAGAAATGCCACTGCCAGTTGTTGACAGCTGTTTGTTCAACTATATGTTCGATCGACCCTGGGAATGTTCGACCCTGGAGGCAAATGTGCGAGCCACGGCGTCCGACCGACCTTGTTGGTTCACAAACCTGTGTGTGTTTGACCCTATGATGACTGACCCTATGTGCTACTCTGACACCTGTTCGACCCATGAATGATGTTCGACCCTTGTACCTGTTCGAGTCTCATAACTGTTTGACTTTATGATGCTGTCATTGTGCTCAAACCTTGTACCTGTTCGACCCTGGATGATGAATGTTTAACCAGGTCAAGGACTTGTTCGAACCATCCCCTGGCTCGACCAACATGTTGCTCAAGCCATCGTCCTTCATAGTTTGTAGTCTTGCTCGACCCATACATGATTTGAATGATGACCGCCTTCTGCAATGTACGACCGACCCTTATGTTAAATTTAATCTATTAATACGTGCTTTATCCTTTATGGATAAACATTTTCCCCTCAAAGTTTGTAATTTTTCTGATTTATTGAAACTTGCAAGCTTTGAAATGATTAGTTATGACCCATCTTGGTAGATTGAATTTAGATTCACACGGGGAGATCATACATAGCTTAATTAGTTCGGAGAATGCTTGCAGACATATCGGGTCGAGCAGATATCCTGAGTCAAACAAGCAATCTGGGTCGAGCAAGCAATCCAGGTCGAGCAAGCCATTTGGGTCGGCCGCGACTATTAGTCTTCTCACCCTTTATATTGCCTTCGGCTCCCCCATTTCCACTCTTCATCTATTTTTCTGGAGGAATCGATTTTAATGGCGGCCTCTCCTTCTCTTCAGAAATTCCTGCGCCACCATTTCCTCTCTTTTCAAATTTGTTTTCGGATCGGATATCAACCATCACGCATCGTAGGCTCGCTCGAACCCCGAAGCAAAAAATTCGATCAACTTTGAACCCAGCTCGAGCTATTTCCTTGGATTTTAGACATTATGCTTATCGTAGGTGCTTTTTCCCTTTAATTATATTGGTCTTTCTTTGAACTTGTTTGTGGATGAGTAGGAATGTGTATAGTTTGGGTACGGTTTGGTTTGAACTAATTTTTTTTTTGCTAATTTTCGAGATTGTAATGATTGGGAATCGTGATGGACCAAATTGGATTGGTCTAAGGTTGTATATGTAAGTTTTCGATGAATCCAAACTTTATAAGATCCTTTGAATTTTGATTTGTATATGATGCACATAAGGTGTTCGGCTGAATGCTTGTGGCATGAAATTCCATTTTCTTTGCTATTTTGCTTACAAGATTGAACGTAATTATTTCATAACTTGTGTTCGAACTTATCTCCACGTATGAAACCCATATTTTTAACTCATTTAAACACATCACGTTCCTTGAAATAATGTTCGACTCTCTAAATTTTCAGTGGTCACAATAATCTTTGAACGATGCTTGAGTTGGCTTGTATTGTATGAGAGCTTGATGTTAAACTTCAGTAACAACCCAGTCATGCTTCTCTAAATCATAGCGCAAATCCATGTCTTTTATGATGACTCTGCTTGAACCAGTGTTACCACGCTCGACCCAACTCTGGTTTGAACATGTCGGACCCCTACGAGATTGGTCATGTTCGACCCAGTTTGGATTCAAGTGTGCTCGACCCAACTCTGGTTTGAACATGTCCGACCCCTACAAGATTGGTCATGTTCGACCCAGTTTGGATTTAAGCGTATTCGACCCAACTCTGGTTTGAACATGTACGACCCTACGGGATTGGTCATGTTCGATCCAATTTGGATTCGAGCGTGCTCAACCCAACTCTGGTTTGAACATGTACGGCCCCTACGGGATTGGTTATGTTCGACCTATTTTGGATTCGAGTGTGCTCGACCCAACTATGGTTTGAACATGTCTGACCCCTACGGGATTGGTCATGTTCGACCTATTTTGGATTCGAGCGTGATTGACCCAACTCTGGTTTGAACATGTCTGACCCCTATAGGATTGGTCATGTTCAACCCAGTTTGGATTCGAGCATGCTCGACCTAGCTCTAGTTTGAACATGTCCGATCCTGCTTTGGTTTGAGCTGGCTCGAACCTCATGAGTCGGGCATGCTCATTTCAACTTAGGCATGAGAAAGCTTATTTCATTCTAGGCTCGAACATGCTTGAATTACTTTGGGGTTGAGCACAATCATACCACTTGGTTGGAGCCTTCCGTCAGTTATTAGACTATCTTGTTGTGCCATACCTATAACAACTAGAATACTTGCACTTTTTTAAGCAATAATTTTGCTATTGGATGCTCAAACCATTAGCAGGTTAGTTTAGAAGGTTAAAAATAGAGTAGGACATAGGTTGAACAATATAATCGCGTAGAATTACTTTTATCTAGTCACTTAAGGACATTTACTATGCGAATATGATCATTTACCTCTTATGATGCTTGGAATTGGTTAATCAGTACATGCCGATTACAAATTCCAAACCTCATTTTTGGAATAATATCCCTCATGGCCAAGGAAACGCATACTTGCAATTTATTTTAAAAACATAACTGCTCGTGTAGAAATGTTAACCCGACAACAGTTACACCGGAATCCTAAAGAAGGAGCCATGTTCGGTGAAGCTGGGAGTTCTAGGCAAGTTGCTGGAACCACATCAGATACTGTCTCTGAGGCAAATGCTAGTCAAAACTTTCCTAAACCTTGACCATTTTCCCATATACCTCGTGAAAGGCATGAAACAGAACTTTCCTCTAGCTCATTTCAACAATTGTGTAAACAATATGTGATTTCAGAAAAGGAAGAAGCCAAATTCAATGGAAAAGATGAATTTGCCAACATTCCTCTTACCGGATATGTTGCAGTTAACCGATACATGTTGATGAGAGGGGCAATCCCTCCTTTTAATCCTTACTTAGAGTTAATTCTTCGGAAGCTTGGCCATTGCCCCATACCAGTTACACCTGAATTGTTATTTTCCTTAATGGGTCTTTATGTACTATTTATGAGGGCCAAAGAGCATGCGCCTACATTTCAAGATATTTTCTCTTTGTATTCTTTTAAAAGGAGGAAGAAGGATCGTCCCTCAATCACCTTTGTCGAGAGCCCGAGCTTCAACATTATTACAGATTTAGTCGAGAGTGCCCGAGGGTTCACAAACAATAATTTCTTTGTTTGATGCCCTGCAAACTTCTATGGTTTTTGGAAGGAAGGAGGTGAATATATCTGCTTTATAGTCTTTTATTTCATTTTCCCCTTACTCTAATGCTCAAATCTTTAATTGTATTACAATGAGTCCTTCCGAGAATACCGTTTTTGATTAAGCTCTCTTTAATTCCTTAACGACTGTTCCTGAGAGTGAAAGGAGTAGGAAATTCTTGCTCATGGAGGAGTTTCTTCATCGATGCAACATGGTTCCTCCCTCACGATCTCTAGGGATAGATCCGACAAATAAGAAAGATACTTCTCGTAAATCCCCAACCAAGAAATCCTGAATAAGGAAGTGCTCTGATCCTGCGAGAAGTAGAAAAACTCCTTCAAAATCCAAATTGGTTTCCATTGAGGAGGAGACACCCAAACAACATGAGGATATGAGTACTTTGGCTTTGCCTGATCAAACTGGGAAGAAGGTCACTACCCTGGATCCTGTGGAAGAAATCAGGCAGGATAATGCGGATGAAACTGCTTCAAAAACTGTTTCAGGTTCGATGGAGGAGAATGAGCAGCCCGAAGAGGCTGGAATAACTTCTAATAATAATCTAAGCATTGAGAATCGTGATGAGAATCTTGTTATTCAAGATAGCTAAGGAGATGGTATTTCAGAGACTTTTAGGAACCTTGGTGATCTTAGCTCAGCTAAAGATATCATTCCATGTGACATTTCGTCATCAGTGCCAGCTATATTAGCCTCAAAGGACAAAGCTAAGGAATACTCTTCTCGGGACCCTCATCCTGGAAAAACAGCTACTGATATAGGACTTTTCTTAGACGAGCCTCTTGAGATTGGTTCGTTATTAGACGTTCACGAGAAAATTCTTTTTACTTTTACTTAAAAGTCTTATGCTCCTAATACTTTGTATAAGCTCTTCCTATTTTGCCTCAGTACTTTCTAACTTAAGTACTGAAATTATGTTCTTTCCCTTTCCCAGGTTCAGGAATGAGAAGCTCCCTTGAAGATATCTTTGACATGGCACCCAACAATTTGATCCCAAAAACTTCATCAAACCTCGGTCTTCCAAATATTCAAAACATCCACAACACTCACAACCCGCTTACCATCCTCAGCGAATTAGTGATCTCATTGAAACCCAGCAGCAAAGGAAGTGGAGGCATGATCATTTTGATATGCTAGAAGCTAAGAGGAGGAAAGAAGAAAAGCTAAAGAGGAAGAATGAAAAGAAGGGAGAGAGAAAGGAGTGATAAGGGCAAAGGTGACTCCGGGAAGCACCACAAATCGGACAAGCTCCCAGTGCAAGATTTCACAATGCTGGACATTCAAAATACTGGTGATAACATATATTTGGCTTCCCCATTAGTCACTCCTATTCTTGCTGACCTTCAAATAATCATGAATAGGCCTTGCTACATTCCCGGACCAGCCGACTTTGGCCTTGCCGATCGATTCCCGGGCTAGAATTTAAGAGGAACATGCCTCAACTTGGACATATATCCTAATGACAAGCGAGATATTCTTGAGGAATTTGATGGCTTGAAGGGTAGTATGTTCACACAGTTTGATACAACTAAAAGTCAATTTGAAGTCAAACTGGACAAAATTAGGGGCCATGCCGAGAAATAGTTGAGCGAGTGGTACGCCTTTGCATATGAACTTCAAAGAGTTAACGGGATCACCCTTAACTGCATTGCAACCTTAGAAAATGATAAAGATGAGTTGATAAGGGTTATAAAGTCCTAGGAAAAAACTATTGCATCTTCCGCTCAAAGCATACAAAGGTAGCAAATTTAGAGGCTAAAGTTAACAGGTTTAAGGAGTTGCGGGTGCGAAGCAGAAGGAGAATACTCTAGTGAACCCAAGTCCAAGAGACTCAATCTGCCCAACAACTTGCATAATCCCAGTTGGCCATAGCAAGGAGTGCCTCTGCTACTTTCGAACAAGAAAATATAACTCTCCAGCACAAGATTTCTTCTCAAAGTCTAGCCCTTGAAGTGCTAACTACCAATGTTAAGTTTCTTAAAGAAGACAAATCCAAGGTCGTGGATGCTTATAAGAAAGTCAAAGCGAAGACTGAAGAGACCTTATTCAAGTTCTATGTTTACAGCATCATGGGCCATGGTAGCTTATATTATTTGGGAAAAGACTTTGCTAAGACTTTAGCTCTTGTCTGGGAAGAAGTGCTCAGGATCGACGGGGGCGATCGTGGTGAGGAGGATCTTATAGAAGAGCTCTTAGATGAGGAATCCCGAGAAACCTTAGCTGAAGGAAAGATCATATTAAGGGAGAAATAGGCATTGCTAGGTGAGAATGCTGGGCCTTCTGGAGGGCAAGCCAAAGATGCAACAACTGCTGATGCCCCTACTCTTCTTGCTAATGTTGAGGCTTCTGGCTCACAAAACCCAGCGAATCCTTCTGCTGCTTCCAAAAACACAACATTCGAGGAACACAATGTCGAAAAGAACTTAGCATAGGAGTAGAGAAAGGATGATGATGTTGATGATGATACTCATGCAAACAGATTTGAGGTCGAAGAGCACAGAAATCTTCAGGCCAGTCTTATAGCTGCAGGTAAACTTGAAATCATCGAAACTTTGCTATACTTAGACTGCCTATGCTTGTCACCTGAGATGTCTGCATTTCATGCTCATTGTTCATCTGCTTTAGGTCTAATCTCACCATCACCCTCCCTTGCTGCAGGAATGGTAACGACGAATGAAGCCATCATAATTGATTCAACTTTGATGTCAGTTCCTCTTGCCCCAGTTTCTACTCCTCCTCCGGATGATCCATCCTTTCTTGCTTTTAACACCCCGGGTTCTCAGGATACTCGGATTCCATCAATTGCTAACTTAGGTGATGATGAGGATTACATTCCGAGTGGGGAGGATTCTGAGCATATTGGTGAGACCCCGGGACAAGGAGACCGAGGATTCGAAACAACAGAAATCCAAGAGCTCATCAGTTTCAGGACATAAAAGAAGAAAGCATGCCGCTCACAAGAAGAAAGTTATAACTTTATCTTCTCAGGATAGTCTCAGCAGGCCAGGGAAACAACTAGCTACTACTCCTCCTCCTTCCACTAAGCCTTTTATGAGGTCAGGTGGTAAGAATCAGTAGTACTCATGACTTTGTTTTAGTTTCTGATTACTGTGTTGAGACCGGTTGTATATGCGAATGCCAACCCTTGATCACTACTTTTATACTTGTTACTTTACGCACATTTATGTCTGATACTTTTGTTCTTGACTTGTGATTCTGTGATTTGGTTTTGTGTTGCTAAAATGAATCTATGTTCAGCTTACTGTACTTAAGCTTTTACTTTTAACTTTGTCGTACCTTCTTGTTCTGCATTGCACACCTGTTTTCTTTTCGTGCTCACAACTCAAATTCCCTTATATTACAAGCCATTTGTTATTGCAATGTTTGATATTAAAATGACCTCGTGGTATATAATTTTTTTATACATATTGATTTTTCAGTTGTAGCCACGGATCATTACTAGCTGGATTTCCTTGGTTCTGACTGGGGCAATACCTGAGACTTCTTTCCCATGACTAACCACTTTCGTGCTTGTCACTCTATCGAAGTTCTCGAGTTTTCCTTAGCCATTTCAAGGGATTTAACTTTGTTGGTCAGAGTAATCCTTGTAGATGTTAAGCCTTTAATGTAAAGTTGTGACGAGTTTATGGTATGTTTAAGCCAGCATTATTAAATTTCAATTTCTTTAATATGGTGGTAATTCCCCCATACCAAAAAAATTCATAGGCTCTAAAGATTAGGCATGACATTTATGATCGATTTCATTTAGAATCTCTTGATCATGTGCTTTTGCCATTTTAAAATTTCCTGGCATGATGATGATCAAGGGTTTCCGGTCTAGTCGATCCAGCTCATACCTTTTTGTAAAGATGAATTTTTGTTTTTGTGCCCCTGCTTAAGAGTCTTATATTTTAGTATATTCAATCATGTTTCTCACTAACATGGAAATCCAGACCTTTCGGAGATTAGATTGGAACGTATGCCCCTGAGAGGTCTTATTTTTCTTACCTTCGAAGAGGTCTTTGTAAATCCGTTATTTGTTATGACTGAATAATTCAGCCACTTGTAGAATTTGTTGGACGCCTTTGAAAAGGTCTTTGGGTCCGTCACTAACCGAATTTGGAATACCCGGCTTATGATCGGATGCCCCTAAAGAGGTCTCTTATGTCCGTCAGTAACTGGATTTGGAAGATCTAGCATCAGTAACTGGGTTTGGAAGACCCAACATCTGATCGGATGCCTCGGAAGAGGTCTTTATAATCCCAGGGTTTGTCGTAACCGGGCCATGTATTAATGGCAGTGACGATCAACTGGGTTCCCCTCTGGGAGGTCTTTGGTTTAAAAGCTCAGTGTTTGTCGCAATCTGGCCATGTATTAATGGCACTGACGATCATTTTGGTTCCCCTCAAGGAGGTCTTTAGTTTAAAAGCCCAGTGTTTGTTGCAATCCGAACATGTATTAATGGCACTGACGATCGACTGGGTGCCCTTCGGGGAGGTCTTTGGTTTAAAGTTGCATTGTTTCATAGGGCGGACGCTAGTTCATTTATCGGGTTTATCACGATTTGTTAGAACTAGGGTCCTGGACCTTGCAATTAAGAAGGTGCCCTTATGGTGAAACTTTCAACTTTGTTTGTAGTCTAAACGCCGCATCATTTGACCGTTCAGTTCCTGGTGTCCCTCATTTGCAATGTTGTGCTCCACGCCTTCATATTTGTTGCGAATGATGTTTTGAGCATTGAGCAATGGGCGTTTGAGCTATCCCAATCGGGATGTGTTGTAACGGTCACCAGGCTTTATTAGGTTATGGATGCAATGATGATCTTTTAGGGGACTTACAATCAAAATCGAATTTTAGCAACTTGTAAACAAGAATTTGCAAAATGTACGATTTAGGAAAGTAAAGTAGTTTCTTTCATTAATATGTACAAAACTTGTAACAATGTTGCATGGTATTTACAATGCACGATAGTTACAACTTTTCAAAATATGTGAAAGAAACATTAAGCAAAGTAATATCGGAGATGTATGCTATTCCAGGCTGGAGGAAGCGGGATGTCGTCCGCTGTTTTCATTTCAAAGGCGCCATTTAAGAAGTTTTAGCTTATCATATATGATTCTTCCCAGTTGGGTCCAAATACTCCATATCCTATCATGATGTTTTAGAACAAGGTCCCCAACTTGGAAGGTTCTATGTTTAACTTTAACATTAAAATGACGAGCTATCCTTCTTTGATGTGCAACGATTCTGAGTTTTGATTCTTTCCTTTTTTTTTTCTTCAAGCAAATCAAGTGCTTCAAGCTATAGTTTCTCATTCTCTTCTCGGCTGAAATGGATTCTTTGGTGAGAGGGAAATTCCAGCTCCACCGGGATCATAGCCTCAAATCCAAACGCGAGCGAGAATGGAGTGTGCCCAGTCGCAGTTTTATGAGTTGTGCGATTTGCCCACAGTGCAAGAGGAAGCTCGTCTACCCAACTACCTTTAGCTTCCTCGAGACGCTTCTTAAAAGTTGACTTCAAAATTTTGTTTATTGCCTCAACTTGCCTGTTGTCCCGCGGATGAGCAACGACTGCAAAACTCTTCTTAATCTTGTATTTAACACAAAAATCTAGGAATTCACTACTATCGAATTGAGTTCCGTTATCGGTGATTTTCTTCTAAGGTATCCCGAATCGGCAATGTTCTTTAAGATAAAGTTGATCACCTTTTTCGAAGTTATAGTTGCTAACGGTTCGGCTTCGGCCCATTTAGTGAAATAGTCAACGACCACAATTGCATACTGCATACTCAACTTAGCTGTTGGCAATGCTCTAATCAAATCTATGCCTCAGACAGCAAATGGCCATGGACTAACTATATGAGTTAATTTTGTGAGAAGTGCTCTTGGAATTTTTGCAAATCTTTGACATCTATCACACTCCTTAGCATAGGTCATTGCATCCAGGTTCACATCGGGCCAAAAGTAGCCATATCGCAGAATTTTCTTGGCCAGTGTTTGACCACCTGTGCGACCTCCACATTCTCCCTCATGTAATTCTACAAATATTGCTTTGGACTCCTCTTTGGTTACACATCGCAGCAGTGGCATGGAGAAACCCCATCCTGGAAAAGGTATAATGGAGCTTTGCGCAATACTTTTTGTCGCTTTTTTGTTTCCTCTGGAAGTGTTCCGTTGAGGATATATTCCTTGGTTCGGGTCATCCAGGACATAGGCTCTTCAACAACCTCCATAATCCAGTCAACATCTACTTCTTCAATGGCGGGAGTTGAAAGGACTTTGACGGGAATCAAACCTAGCAAATGTGAATCCGAGGAACTGGTATATTTGGCGAGAGAATCTGCCTTTGAATTTTATTCTCTAGGAATATGATATATAGTGTAGTAGTGAAGATCGTTGAGAAGTTCCAAATCTTTGGTAAGATAAGCAGGAAGGTTTCCGAGTTTGGTCTGGAATTCCTTTTGGACTTGACATACTACCAGCTGCGAGTCACTGAGGATTTGCAAGGTTTTAAGGTTCAATTCTTTTGCCAACTTTAGCCCTGTGATTAGTGCTTCATATTCAGCTTCATTATTAGTTGATGGGAATTCCAACCTTAGGGCGCAACATAAGGAATGGCCTTCAGGAGTTTCTAGGACTATTCTTTCCCCTGAACAGTAATCATTCCTAGATCCATCAATGAATAGCTTCCAACTGGCCACCGCCTCTTCTGGTTCTTCTATTCCTTCCCCTCTATCGATGAACTCGGCGATAAAATCCGCTAAGGCCTTCCCATTAATAGGTTTTCGAGGATGGTAAGTGATGTCATATTAGCTGAGCTCTATGTTCCACTTCAATAGTCTCCACGAAGTTTCTGGGCGGAAAAGGACTTGTCTTAGCGGTTGGTCGATGAGAACCTTAATAGGATGGTCTTGGAAGTATGGTCTTAACTTCTTTGAGGCAATAAGAAGACAATACATAAGCTTCTCCAACTTAGGATAGTTTAATTCTGCACCAGCTAGCCTTTTACTGATATAGTAAACTGGCCATTGAATCTTAGCATCTTCCCGGGCAAGCGCAGCGCTTAATGCATGAGATGAGATAGCCAGATATAGGAACAGTTCCTCTTCATCTTTCGGCTTTGACAACATCGGTGGTGATTCCATGTGCTTGATCAACTCTTCGAAGGCTGTTTGGCATTCGGGAGTCCACTGGAAATATTTCCTTCTCTTCTTCAAAGCATTGAAGAGTCGAATGCACTGATCCATGGTCTTTGAAGTTTGAAATGAATTAGTTAAGTGCAACTACTTTCCCATTTAGGCTTTGAAGCTCTTTATTTGTCCTTGGAGCACGCATCTCCCGTAAAGTTGTGACTTGAGGAGGATTTTCTTCAATGCCTCTAGCGTTGACTATGAATCCAAGAAATTTTCCCGATGCAACTCCAAATGAGCACTTAAGAGGATTTAGCTTCATCCCATACTTTCTGAGGATATGAAACATTTCAGCCAAGTTGTAACGGCCAGAAAAAAATTCGATGCTCGAATTTTCAACAATAACACAAAATCCTGTATTACTTGTCAAAAATCCAAGTATCAAACTCTGAATGTTAATAGAAAGAAGTTAGAGGATGAGATAGGAAAGATAGAACTATTAGAATAGATGAATAAGAAGATCAGAGTCTTACAGCGGAATGAACAAAATATAATATATATCAAATTCTTCATACAAAAGGTTGTGTGTGTGTGTGTGTGTATATATATATATATATATATATTACAACATCAGAGTATACATTCATATCAGTCAATACACACAGCGGAAAGAAAATAGTACCAGTATATATGGAATACGTCTCGACTTCAACTCCTCTTCTGAAGCTCCAGGCGATTCCTAACCTGATAATATACTAGGTCTGACCCGAGCACATTTGAAGCAAAATAAAATTCACCCAGATCAGTCTAGAATACTTTCAGTGATAAATTCACACAACAACCAACTTGTTTAACTTTAGAAATCCTTTTGAAAGAAAAGAATAATAGTAAGACCAGTCCACACATAAACATGGACGGTATTTATCTTACTATAACCCAAAACAGTTTTGATATATCAAAATCCAATGATATTATAATAGTGTCTACCAAATCACAAATAAATAACCATACAGTAGAATTCTTGCATCTCACGCTCTACATATTTAATATATAATAAAAAACCGCATGGCGCTTATTGGAAATTGGATTCCAACTAGACAAGGTATGGGATCACCTTCCGATCAGTGTACTCTAGAGGGATTACACTGGGATTCAACAAGAATGTCTTGCAACCCGTCCACACATGACTGACCACTCATTTAAGTTGAGTGTATCGAATATATTGTCACCCTTTCTTCTTTTGTCGTAACCAACGGATTTCCCGGGAGATACAGAAATGAAAAGAAGTAACAAATATGAATGTTTTCTAGATTGGTGACAATACACCCTGCTTGGGGATGACACAACTAGCCATGCTGCCTTGTCTGATTTCCGTCTTTTCCCGGTTGATGAGGCTAGAGGCTACGTTTATCTTTTCAAACATCTGGTCATTATTCACCTTGAATGTCAGATTGTCCATACGTCATCCAGGAACACGATGAACCGAAGGCACCCTCGCACCGCATCCTTATATAGGAGTCTCCCCAAGGATCAGTAGCGAGCGGTCCTTGCAATCCACAGATTTCAACCACGACAGAATCACAGTATATCTCCAGGGATCAGCACGAGATTTTAAGTACTTCTTCCGTTTTATGAAGATCCATGGTCTTCAATGCTCCATCTTTATTCTTATAGATTAGTTTCGTACGCAACATTGATTCGAAGTTGTTTTGGGTCTGGTTCCCTTCCCGGTGTCTTCGGAACAACACGTCTAAAAGGTCTAATATTTTATTGATAGTCGGTGTTTTAACTATCAATTCAAACTAGTATTGTTGAGTATGTTGGCAGCTCAGGTCTTATCATTTAAATCATTTCATTAATTCTTTTATCGCATCTCAAAACTCATTTCTTTGATTAACATCGATTCCATTTACTAAATCTCGGCAAATCATAGTTATTTCCATTAATTCAGAAACATTATCTATATACCCATTTCTTATATATATACCAATCTCCTATCCGTTCATCTTTACTTCGAGAATATCACCTCAATTCAATAAACTCTTTTCATCACCTATGCATATCATTATACTTCAAAATATGCAGATCAATGTTAAAATATACATCATTCTTTAAAACCCAATATGTTTATCGCATTTTAACAACTTTGTAAAATATTGTCGAAATATTCTTTTTATGGAATAATAAACTTTATTTCGACATCTCTTACCATCACAAACTAATACCATCCTTCGATAATAATGAACCCGTCCAAGTTGGGGTATTTAATTTACCTCTCAAACTTTGGTCGATAACGTTCTTATCTCAAGGCGAATAATAGTTCGTAACTCAAACTTAGTTTCTATTCTATTTAATCCATGGTTTTATAACCCTAACCTTACTTTGGAAACTTGGTCAATTATGACCGTTCGATATTAATACTACCTTTTACATTTCGTTATACAAAACCATTTTATAACTGGATTACTTAACCTAAATATTGAATTTCATATTATAAAACTAATTAGTATTTTTCAAAATCCATTTAACGATTTATATTTCATTGACATCATCGTTGTCTTACCGACCTTCTCTTTCAATTTAAAACAATAACTTAATTTATTTTAAGTAATACACTTTATCGACGACTATACTCTAGTTCTTTTGATAACTCTTCTTATAATGTTTGGGAGAGAACCTCTTTACAAATGTTTTCAAGTGTCAATTTAAACCTTATTACAAACTCGATCGCTTTCTTAAATGAATATCATTTAAGAAATAAATACTTTTAATGATTATTAGAAACTTTCCTATCCCCTATTAAAAAGTAGATTTTATAATTTAAAATCCATTTAAATATCTATAAGTAGATTATATTTGGAATTCTTCCCTTTTTACCTCAATTTACTATTTAATAGAATATTTATATTTATTTCCATACTTATCGCACCAGCCTAATTTCCTTTTAACTTCAATTATATTATTCGATCTCTTCCTACACCCCTTCCAAAATTAGCCCATCTTATTACACTCCCGCTTCTCTTCTTAATTGATTTCATTTAAGAAGTAATTCCTTTATTTATAATCAACTTCATTATTTACTGAAGTAAAGACAGTTTCTTCATTAACTAAAACCGCTTAGTTAATCACCTTTGGAATTATTAATCAATATCTAATTATAATATAAACATTGTTAATTAAAAATAAATTTCATTAAAGAAATCTTATTAAATTAAACCACTAAATTTTTATAACCATTTTTGATCAAACAGTTGCTTTAGTTAACTTTAAAACATTGGTTAACTCCTTAATCATTACCAATTTCTGCTTTTATTAGATTAATATAATTAATCTAATAATATTACTAAATTGTTTATTTAAATATAGTTATTCCAAATAATGACCCGTATAAAACCGATTTAACCGTTCAATCCTGTCCGTAAAATCATTTTATACTATTTTACGAAAATCCCATTTCCTAACAATTATTCATTTTTAACATCATCATATCGTATAAGATATAAATAAAATTCCGCTTCAGTTATAAAATAAATATTATAACTTCACTCTGTTAATTTGCCTAACGGTAATTCAACGTTTAAATAAAACGGTGTATTTTGGACAATTGACTGCCAATTTCTCAATCAATACTGTGTATTGATTTAAATCACAACAACGTTGAATTTTTATTCAACGATCAATAATCAAACTTATTTTAACATCAATGGGGTTTAATCAGTTCATATATGTCAATAATATGAAATAAAACAATATACAAAATATTTGAGGAATCCGGTTTGATTCCTCCTACCCGTTCTTCTCTGCATTAGACAACCATTGAATCAACGATGAGCATCCAAGGCAACCAAACATCTAATCGATTAAATCTAATTATATGAATTTAATCATATCATAGCATTTTAGAATGTGTGAGAGTTAACTTACCTTTGTTTCGTTAAATTTTAAACCGATGTTTAAAATTAACGAAAGCCTGATGGTCTCCGATCCCGTCCGAGCATGCTCAGCAGTGTAGCGTCCGTCGCCACGATCCCGTTATCTCTGGTTTCGCTTGATTCGTTAATAATTACCTTAAGCCACGTCATCTTCAAATCACGGTAGCTTCACAAGGTTTGTTCATCCACCCATGCTCTTTCCCAGTCAACCCACTTTTCTTCTGCTACCCACAATTGTCTCATTCCACAAACCGAACTTCCTTTCAACATGATGTCCATCAAGCATCACTTCTGCTCCTGATAAACGCAGTTCTCCTGCTCCTGGTAAACACAGTGCCACCAAGCAGCTCTTCTGCGTTAGCTACTCCGGCGAGCTCTGAAACTTCAGTCCTTCTCCAATGCATTATATTCCATCAGCCTACTCCCCAAAGGAGAGGGAAAAAAACACCCAGTACTTCTTTTAAATCATTCGAACCTCCCTCCCATAAAGCGTGCCACCAATACGTCCGCACTTCCCATCGTAAGTAACCAACTTCACCTCATTTCACTTCAAAACCCGGTACCCATTTTAAAGAAATAAAAACGTCCCCTGCTCCTTCCCAAAAATGGAACCGACTCCTCCATTGAACCGCCGCCGCAGTCACTTCACCGGTATCGCCAACTAGAGTCTCCCGACCTCCGCCTAGCTCCATCCTTTTATATTGCGACAGAGTTTTGTTTTGTCCGGGAAGAAGGATCATAGAAGAACAAAGGGATGAGAAGGAAGATTAAAGAAATGGATGAGATCTGAAGGATAGAATGGTTTCTGGTTTTATTTAAAGAATAAGGAGAGTGAAGTAGTTTATATAGAGACCATAGCTGAGTCTTCCGCTGGAAGGAAATTAGATCAGACAAAATAAACAGAGATATTTTCTTCACTTCATTACGACTACCATACTTTTTGCCATGTGCAAGTTATGGGTTAGTGTTTTAGAGTTACTGGGTAGGTTTTGAAAATATACGTTGATAGTTGGTTTTGTCACTTTCACATTTAAAACAACATGGTGGAGAGATGGTTATTTAATGAACGATTTAACATTTCAGAGATTTTTCCATAATCTATAATCTATATTGGTTGCTGTATGGCTCGAGATATATAAGGTCTGACATTTTTATTTAGATTTGATTTCTGCGATGGAAACTAAAGATTTTTGGTTTTAAAATTTACGTACCCCATTTATATTAAACTCCGTCCTCATAGGACTTGCTATCGACAAAAATAACTGTACTGTCGCGTTCAGCAGTGTGCCACGATCATGAATATATAATAATATCGGTTAGTTGACTTATACTGTGATACCCCAAAACGTTGATATAGGGTGCAAAATACTCCAAATAAAAAGTAATTTATTTTATGAAATAAAAATTACAGTAAAATTCTAAAAATTAAATTATAACTGCGTCACAGAAATCTTCTCCAAATTCGAAGCGAATATTTAATTATATTTAATAAACCGTTATGGTTTATAAACGATTCCACAACGACTATTTCGGAATTATATCGTTATTCTATTATTTATAAATTTACCATATCATTATATTCAACTATTTGAATTCCAAAAATAATATTTAAATCCATATTTAAATATTAATTAATACAATTAAAATCTGGGATGTTATATACCTTCTCAAGATGGTCCTAGGCTTTCTTCAATTTTACCAGCATATCATCTACGTAGACTTCCATTGTATTCCCAATATGGGATTTAAACATGGAGTTCTCAAGTCGCTCGTACGTTGCTCCTGCATTTTTCAGTCCAAACAGCATGACTTTGTAGCATTACATGCCTCTATTCATTATGAAACTCGTGTTTTCCTCATCTGGCTTATGCATCATAATCTGATTGTATCCGGAGTGCGCGTCCATGAAAGAAAACATTTCATGCCCCGTTGTTGCATCAACAAGTTGATTAGTTCTGAGCAATGGGAAACTGTCTTTTGGACAGGCTTTGTTGAGATCTGAATAGTCTATGCATACCCTCCATTTGCCGTTGGACTTTTTAACAAGGTCTGGATTGGAAACCCAATCAGGATAGGTAGATTCTCGTATTTTTGAATAACCTATCCACTTCTTCTTTTAGTGATACAGATCTCGCAGGTCCTTGAACTTGTCTTTTTTGCTTTATTGGAGTTAAACTTGGATTAACATTCAACTTATTTACTATTACATCACATGAAATTCCACACATGTCGGAATGTATCCAAGCGAAAACATCAAAATTTGCTTTTAAAAACAAGGTTAACTCTTTCTGCAACTATAGGCCCATTTGAGAACCTATTTTCAAGATTCTATCGGAATCTTTATCATGCACTGGGATAGAGATTGTGGCTTCAGCTGGTGCCGCTCTATTTTCCCCTATACTGGCTTTCCTCGGGTCTGTTTCCTTCTGAGCTCCGCTATGCCCGCCAGTATGAGGGCCCCGCCCTAATTGCTACAAGGGGGAGTCATGAATGTGGAGCAGAGCCTCCACATTCTTGTTTGTTTCTTTCTTCCTAGCTTTAACCAGCTCTGCCATATAGCATTCTCTCGCTGCTTTCTGGTCAACCTTAATTACGCCGACTCCATTTTTGGTAGGGAATTTCATGGTCAAACACCATGGAGCCATTGCTATTTTAAATGCAACCAGAGCTGGTCTTCCGAGGAAGGCGTTGTAGGCTGAAAGCTCATCAACTATGACAAAATATTGCTTCAGGGCAACCTTCTATTTCCCTTCTCCGAGTTCGACGAGTAAGTTGATGATGCTAATCAGTTGAGTAGGCCGCATCGTAAAACCATGGATCTTGTTCTGGCAAGCTCTCACGTCATCCATAGAAAGATTCATCTTGTTGAATGCATTAATGAAAAGAACATTGACAGATGCCCCACTGTCAACCAAGACCCTTCTTACTATGGCTGGACCCAGGCCGATAGTAACAACCATGGGATCTATCGTTGTTATTAGCAACCGTCTGAGTCTCTATACTTGAACACAACATCACCCCATGAAGTCTTTGGCATTTGGCAGGAGAGGCGTTGTTCACGACCATAAGTCCTTCTTCATTAGGAAGGGTTTTCATCTCTTGAGTACATTTCACGATGTCCTCCCAGCTTCTTCCGGCTATTATGTTGATAATCGTTCTAGGAATAACAACAACTGGAGCACTCTCGCTTTGTCTAGGCTGTCCGCAGATGTTCTTTGCCCTTGAGCGGCCTGAGTATTCTGTGGGTTTTTTGTGCATTGCTAGAGCCTATTCTTCCTTATCAACTCCTCAATTAAGCTCTTTAGATATGTGCATTCAATTGTATTGTGGCCTGCTGGTTGTGGAACCTATAAAACCTACCTGATTTGATTGCAGCATCACCGACTTTTACCTTTCCTGGCGTTGGATATTCCTCGGTATCCTTAGTCGCCATAAAGATATTTTCCACGGTGTCATCGAGAGGAGTCAACTCGGAATTCTTAAAGAAGCGGAGTTTCTTTTTAGCTCGATTATCCTTTCCGTAGTTGCCCCTTTTCTGACCACCAAAATTCTTTTGTCCATTCTGCACATTAACATCCTTCTTCTTAGGTTGTGCAGTACTTTCAGGAATGTCTAGGGCATAGGCTAGATCATCATTAACACTCATGTATTCTTCAGCTTTATCGAATAGTTCCTTAAGTGTAGTTGGCTTTTCTTTTTGATCCATCACCTAAACTTGGTCTTTTTGCATATAGCTCCCTTCAAAGCCATCAGAACTAGCCGGGGTTCATGATTCCCAACTTCAGCTGCAGCCGAATTGAAGTGAGTGAGGAAAGCCTTGATGGATTCTCCAAGTCTTTGCTCAAGTTTGTTTAATTCCATGACATCCCGTACCTTAGTGGCTTGGAGCCTGAACTGCTCTCTGAATAACTTAGCTAAGGTAGCGAAATCATCCACAGACTTTGGTGGCAACTTTTTGAACTAGTGAGAGGCCACCCCTTCAAGATAAGTTCGAAAGTAAAGACATTTTAGCTCATATGTGGCACGTGCCTCATCCATGTGTTGGTCATACTTGAATAGGAACACGTTGGGATCACCGGTTCCATTATAAGCTTGTACCATTGGAGGCTTGAACTTCTTTGGGTACGGAGCCATCTTGATCCTTTCCGTGAGTGGGGTTTTAGTTGGAGAAAACCCCCACTCTTTCTCATCATCTTATTTCTTTGAGCTTTTCTCCATGATATTGCGTAACATTTCTGATATTCGCTCATCTTTTTTGTACTGGTCCACGGGGCGGACGCCTTCCTCCTTACCAGATGCTTGCCTAAGCAAACGGTCGTGGTTTGGATTCCAGGGCCCTGCGCCTCCCTCTTGGGGAGGTGCCCCTTTGGTGGATCCATGTACTTGTCGAGAAGTTGCTTTCTCAGAATGGTTCCGTGTATGAGGTTTTTCTTCTTTATGATGATTGTTAAGATCTGCAACTTCCAGAACAGAATTTTCCCGATTTGGACTTGAAGAGGAAGAAC
The DNA here is from genome assembly GCA_030737875.1 of Allium sativum. NCBI lineage: Eukaryota > Viridiplantae > Streptophyta > Magnoliopsida > Asparagales > Amaryllidaceae > Allium > Allium sativum. The sequence goes on from CM060926.1 coordinate 75,599,524, forward strand.
CCGTATTTTTCGTATGAGCAGTTTGAGCAGATTTAGTATGGGTGGCATTCATAGTGACTTTTGCTGTTGTATCTTGCATAGCGAACAAGGATTCTAACTTCTTCAACATAGCATTGTTTGCGATATCCATTTGACTTGTTAGACCCGCAAAAACTTCATCCAACTCCTTCCTTGTTACAGCTGCTCCGGCTCTACAAGTTTCACCAACTTCGAGGTTGGTGAGCAAGTATCATTATTGGTATTGTTGGTGAGGTTGTTGGTCTCTCCGATGGTCTTACTAGCTTTATTCTTTGGTGGTCTACCCATAGTTTGGACAAGGCCTTAAACTTGTGAGAAAACTTGTTGAATTTTTCGGACTCTAGATTTGAAAAATCTACTGGAGGAACGAGCTCCAATCCTCACTTTTGCGAACGACTTAGAAAGACGAAATGCGAATGGGCCCCACGATGGGCGCCAAATGTTTAAATCGAATTTTTCTTAAAATCAAAGATGCCACAAAGGCATTTCACCAATAGGTAAGAAAGAAGACCACAATCGGAATAAATAGGAAAAGACATAAAGATTTTATAGTGGTACGATCTAGGAAAGATCTACGCCCACTTTGGCAAGGATTTCCATTAGCAATTCAAGAGTTACAAGCTTAGAATCACTCAAAAGTACATTCATCTTCTCTCTTACACAAAGACTTCACACTAATCTATACAAATCAATGAAGAATTAGATGGATTTCACTGAGTGCAAGGAAAATGGTGGCGAATCTTCAATCTTTAAGATACTTGAACACTTTTGTCGGATTCCATGATGAATTCAATGCTTGATCTTTGCTTTGAGATGGTAGATGGTGTTAGAATCACTTGAAATAGGAGAGAAAGCAATTTGGCAGCCCTTCGGGGTGATGGAAATCGATCCCTAAAAGTATGGAAGCCATGGCCTATTTATAGGAGAAGTTGGAATGAAGCGATGAGTTGAGATTTGTATATGCTGGCTGTGGGTCGAACATGCAGGTAATTACAAAAATGCCACTGCCAGCTGTTGACAGTTGTATCCAACTGTTTGTTCAACTCCATGTTCGACCGACCCTAGGAATGTTCGACCCTGGAGGCAAATGTGCGAGCCACGACGTCTGACCGACCCTGCTAATTCACAAACCCATATGTGTTCGACCTTGTGATGACCGACCCTATGTGTTACTCTGACACCTGTTCGACCCATGAATGATGTTCGACCCTTGTACCTATTTGACTTTATGACGCTGTCATCATGCTCAACCCTTGTACCTGTTCGACCCTGGATGGTGAATGTTTAACCGGGTCAAGGACCTGTTCGAACCATCCCCTGGCTCGACCCACATGTTGCTCGAGCCAACGTCCTTCATAGTTTGTAGTCTCGTTCAACCCACACATGATCTGAATGATGACCAACCACTTCTGCAACGTACGACCGACCCTTATGTTAAATTTAATCTATTAATATGTGCTTGATCCTTTATGGATAAACATTTAATATAATGTTATATGCTGGTTGTTGGTTGTTTGGATGCATTTATATATTTTTGTGGCTATTATATATATTAGTTATATTTAGGCTTGGTGTTTATGGCTATTATATATATACTGGTGGTTGGATATTTCCCGTAGTACCATTAGCTGATGCCCGCAGTACCATTAGCGGAAGCCCGCAATACAATTAGCGGATGACCCTATGCGCCCCCACAATATATTATAGTGGATGACCTTCTGTACCACGGTATCTTGCCTTGAAGCAGGATGAGTATTATTCATGTTGGCTAATATCTGTGGATGTAGGAAAATAGGTTTGAGGGATCCAACCAGATTCCTCAAAATTTATTATTGTTTTTTTCATGTATATTATCATATATGATGTGTTAGAAAACCTGTGATTGGTAATTGGGTGATTTGGATGTTTAAATATCACTGGGTCTAAATTTGATTTATAAAAATATTGTGAAAAGGGATTTTGAGTTTTAAAAGGGGAAATTTATTTTTCTAAGAATAGAATTTGAATTTCAATTGGGCTAAGAAATATTAACTTGTTTTGAATCATAAAAACAAGTAGTGAATTTATAAACACTGTTTCTAAATGAAATGGAATAATTATAGTTGGATAATTTGAATATTTAAATTCAAATGTGAATTTAAAATGGGAATTTGTAATTCTTTTAGAGAAGTAAATGATGAAATTTATTTTGATGTTTGAAATGTAAATAAAATAAATCCATATGGATTTATGATTTGAATTCGACTATGTCGAATTTATAAAAATAAATTATTTGCAGAAAATATATTGGAATTATATTAGATAGAAACTAAGATTAAATATGAGATTAAATTCTATGATATACACACATAAGTTATAGTAAATAAAATATTCAAAGTAAGATTTCTGTTTTAAATAAATTGAAATGGATCTTGTTTTAATATATAAAACAAGGAAGTTAAATTTATAAACGATGTTTATAAATCTAGTGAAGTAATTATCATTAGATAATTTAGAAGTTTAAATTCAAGTATGAATTTTAAAGTGAACTGGAAAACGTTTTGAAACATAACGATTTATTATATTCTCGAATTCAGAGTATAAACTGAATTGAGAAAAATACAATGGATTTATAATTATATTTGATTATATCAAATTTTATAATTTATTTAAAAGGAATTGAAATTCATTATAGAAAATTGAGTTATAGATAAATTTATAATGAAGTTATGAAATAATCGACGATTAAGGATAATTGAAAATATTAAGTTAGATGTGAAAAACCATTTTGATTTATATTTAAAAATATAAGAATGAGAGTGAAATTTATTAATAAATGAAGTTTAAATGTTTATATTAAAATATAATTAAAACAAACTCGCCGCATCGCGGTAGTTCGTAATTTGGTGTTTCGAACTTCAATTGAGTATATAGAACTCAATTTAAGTTGAAATTCACTGAAACAAGAATCATTGGAACTGGTTGAATAATTGTTTTCTAATAAAGAGAAAAATATGAATTTCGTCTTATAGATTTTAAGTTATGTTAAAATCAAAGTTCAGAAAAACCGCGCTATAATTGTCATTAAATCATAACGGTTTATTTAAATTAATAAAAGGATTTTAAGCAAATAAAACTTAGGTTTCCCTTAGAAAAACCCAGACTTTAGTTGTAAAATAAATATGAACTCAGGTGGTGTAAATGGATTGATTTTTGAAACAAAAATCAGATTTTTAATTATTGAATAGAATTTTCTAATTTGAAAAATAATTAGTTGATGGAATTTTGAATCGAAATTGGGCTTTGGATAAGTGAATTGGATTTGTGAATTCATATTCGAAATCGAATATGAAACTTGAATTGAAAATGGAATTCAATGGTTTTAAAAGCAAATTAAAAATTTTACACGAACGTGATATGTTCAAATAAAAAAATGAAATGGGCAAAAGAGCTAATTAAAGATAAATTAGCGAGTTGAGTTAAAATGATTGGATTGAGTTGGAATAAATTGGGAATGGAGGTATATATGTGGAATAGGTATGAAATGAAGAGAATGAAATTTATAATTCGAGTGCCCAACAAAAAGGTACACATTTAAATTCCATATGAGATTTTATGAGCCTATTGGGCAAACCGCTTGGCATTTTGATTTTTTTTTTTTTAATGGAAAAGGGCATAGAGAGGCAAGTTGGGGTTTGAGCAATTGGTCCATACAAAGGAGGTGCTGGAGAAGTTTTTTGAAAATTTAAGGAGTTAGATTATTTTAAAGAAAAATTGATAACTAGACATCAGTATATATAGAATTCGATAAGGAAACGAACTTAAAATGGAATATTATAAACAAAAAGAAAATCTATAAATTTAAATTTGGTAAACTTAAAATGGAATATTATATACAAAAAAAATCTATAAATTTAAATCTGGTAAGAATAGAAAGAGAAACATATACGCATTTAAAAAATGGACAATTGGTTTTATATGATGTTGATTATTCGAGATAAGTAGTCTTATCTGTTTTGTAGTTAAGAATGTTTTCGGTCTAGGTCTGAGAAATAGTCATACCTCAACTTGATTGATTTTGTTATTAACCGATAAATAGAAAGATTTAGTCTCGAAGATCAATGTTTAAATAAGATTTAGTTGAATGTAGTATTTTGGGTTATTGTAACAGGGTTTTACACAACATTCATTTAATCCAAGTAATTGGAATTTTGGAAATAAATTAAATAAATATTTCCTAAGTATAGAAATAAATGAGTTCGGGAAAGATTTAAGTAATTGGATTGTTTTCCAACAAATAGAAGATATTTTCTAATTAAAGAAAACAAAAGAAAGTGATATATGAAAATGTTTTCCAAATATCGTAAGAAGCCAAGAGGATTGTTGAAAATATTGGGTTAATAAATATTGATAAGGAAATGGAGAAGTGATTTAATTAATGAAATATTAAATAAGGGCTTAGTGATTGTTTGATGCTTTGCATGAATGTTTGTTTTTCTACGATAGTTAAATAACCAATTATAGAAGTACTGGCCAATATCGTTGTCAATATGGAGAGGCCGGTTGGATTATTATCCAAGAATCATTACGTATTGGCAGTAGCGCTGCGAATCAGATTATATGAAGACAAATCGAAGATAGAGTAAAGTGCAAGGGCTTTTTCTGTTAATCCTAGGTAGAAATTTCCTAAGATGGACTAATGGAAATTATGCCTTCGGTTTCGTTCAGTCCCAAAACGAACATGTATGGACAAAATGTCTGACAGAGTATTTCCAATGCTTGCATATGTTGGTATGTACAAATATACATATAGTGGCGGAGAATTTATTCTCTTAGCATAATATCCAGAATATCTTTGTGCAAATCAATTAGTGATCAACGAATCTGACAATGTGGCATTCAAAGTGATTGTGCTATCAATGAAAGGTAAGTAATCGTAACTTCAAGCCTTGCAACTGGTAAATGGTATAAAATTGGGTAGGTCACATGGCTAAGTGGATCGCACCCAATTAGGGTGTATTTCTTCTTTATCTTATCGCTGTTGTTGCTTCGGAACGGCTGCTGATCCCAACCGTTGGTGACAATACATTTGGTGCTCTCAAGCGAAGTGAGGGGCCTGTCATGTTTAGCCTGGGTTGCAAGATGTTCTTGTTATACCTGGTGTATTCCTCTCTAGAGATACACCGTCGGAAGGTGGTCCCATACCTTGCCAGTTGGAATCCATTATCCAATAACCGCCTACGGTTTTGATTGTATACTATGTATGTAGAGCGTGAGATGCAAGCGTTCTGCTAGATTGTTATTTATTTGTTTTAGACACTATTATAATACCAGAATAGTATTGATTTCAAAGAATGTTTTGGGTTATCGTAAGGTAAAAACCATCCATATTTATGTGTCGATTGGTCTTATAATTATCCTTTCTTTTGAAAAGGATTTTTAAAAGTTAAACCAAGTGGTTGGGGTTACTCACACCAGTCTCATGACTGACCCAGAGTTTATTTTGTTTTGTTTTACCTTAAAATCTTGGGTTTCCAAATTTGTACGGGCAATCAAGTAGTTCAGGTATTTACAAATATACTTGGAGGAGCTTAGAGCAGGAGACTTCAGTGTTTGTTATCTAGTATTATTTTCCGATGTGTTGCACATGTAATGTACTATGATAATGTATGTAAGTAAAATTTTGTATTTCAAAGATTGTGTTATATATATATATATTTTATTTTATTCCACTGCGATGTGAGATTTTGTGTTGTTGTTTTATGTTCTTCTTCTACTACTCTAATATTTCTTACTTTCTATTTCTCAACCTCTAACTTCTTTCTATTAATGAACCATTAATTTCTAGTGTTTGGTTAGTCGATATGGTATTTGTATCGATAATCAGAATTAGAAAATTGTCGGTTCGTTACACGTGAAGTTTTTTGTCTCTTCTAAAAGGATTATTAATATGAAGAAAATATCGATGACAATCAGATCATGGAATTTTCTTCCCATGCGGTAACGAAAATGCTCGTGTTTCTTCCATGCAATAAGGACAAGCAAATCAACAGGCCATACTCCAACCCGAAAGCATTGCATATGCAGGAAAATCACTAATGGTCCATAACAAAGAAGCAAACATTCAGATTTTTTTCTTTTTTGATACTTCATATGTTTCAACTCCTTTATACCATAATTTTTTCGACTCTTCGATTAACAGTTGTAAGTAACATCAATGCCATGTGTTGGATGATCAGGGATAGGGATGACAATTGTGAGAAACATATACAGAGTTTTCATGTACATCCAGGGGTAGATTGTAAGGTGTGATTACTATAGGCCAAGACGAATATTTAGAACCAAACCGAGAAAACGGTGAGAATCCATCTGTACATAAACCTTGTCTAACATTTTGTGGCTCTCCGCTACGAAATCGGGATATTTCTTGTCAAAATGTTTCCATGTTTTTCCGTCTGATGGGTATGTCAGAGTACCTTCTTGAGGTGTCCTCACACCATGCCATCTCACATGATGCAATGTTACAGATGATGCATATAATCTTTGAAGTCTAGGGGTAATGGGTAAATAATGCATACGCTCGTACGAAACTTCTTTTCCCATCTTTTTCTTTGGTTGTATCTTTTTTGATTACATATTTTACATTTTCTAAGATTTGTCTTCTTTCCAATACAACATACAACCCATTAAATATGTATCTATTTTCTGATACGGAAAATCGAAAGATGACAAAAGTTTTTTCACTTCATAATAATTTTTGCACATTAAATTATCGGATGGCATATGATGTTTAGCAGCTTGAACAACAGCCGTAAATCCAGCTTCCATAAGGTTGTATTTTGATTTTACTGCAATTTATTCTGCAGTCACCGATAATTGAGTGCCGCTTTCACATCCATTCCAAAAGTTTTTTTAGCATTACTCAATAAATCATATAATTTTTAGCTTCAACATTCGGTTCCTTTTCGACATTAATATCGTCATTACTAATTTCAATGGTAGGGAACATTGATCGTGCAACATCTTCGACCATATTTTCTATGAGATTCGTACTAACTTCAAAAGTATTGACCTCCATTGGCTATTGTGACACCCAACGTCCGTTAATGTCACTCGCTAAGGGAACGCATTAAGTTTCGTGAATGGTTATAGGTAAACAGACACAGAATAATTATAAGATAGATATAAATAAGATAGCAGCGGAAATTTAATTTTTTATTTCAAACATAAATCATAATACAGTGGTCCACTATACCATAAGTCACAAAAGCCATTACAATAAAATAACTTCTGTCTTGCACCATCAGAGTGCATAAGTATATAAAAAGCATAATTCCCTAAATAAAAGAGTTAAGCCATAGTATAGACAAGAACTTAAGCCATACTTCGGACGTAGCTCCTAGCAAGATGATATATGAGTCCTGACTAAGCTGAGTGTTTCCTCCTTGAGAACCCGAGGGGGAGGGGGAACGGATGAAAGAAGAAACAAAAGAGTAAGACATAAATTCTGGCGAGCCTAGTTACTTTTAGCTAGTAGATAAATTAAAGTAGCATGATAGGCATATAAAGTGGATAAGAGAGATCACTACATAAATGGAAGGTGTGACAAGGTAGACAAGATAAGGTGTATACACTTCTCTAATGATTACTCTGCACTATTACTAGTATAACCAGAATGAGATGATCCCTTTACACTTCACGGTGGTAGACTTGGGCATACGTCCAAATATGCCCTGGCTACTACCCTAATCGATCGGCTCCCTACTCCGTAGATACTCTGTGCCGGCCCCACAGTAGGATGTACCACGTCCTAAAGTGGCAACCCTTTACTGATATGCACAACCCCATATCTACAGGTGTCACGGTTGTCTTATCCCCCTCTTTCCGGCTCATGAACGCACATGGCCCGGTCGGTTTGCACCGCCCACACCATCCTCCACGTTTGAATCTCTTACAATCAGTCAGTAAGCGTGCCCCCTCTCTGCCTAGTATGGAGTACCTTGTTTGATACGTACTCCAGGTTACTGACTGAAATGGCTCCGACACAATATGATACAAGCTCTCCCCTTTGTCTTGTATCCCCACTAGGTTTTCTTCGGCTATGTATACCACTAGGTGTCTTTAATTACACAACCCTGTTATTTTACAAGTTATGCTTACCCTAAAAGGTTTCTTCAATTACATAACTTTATTATCTCCTCCGGTTATGTATACCACTAGGTATCTTTAATTACATAACCTTATTGGGTTGAGTTTGTGGGCATATATATATGAACATTACCCACCCCCTCAGATTTACTTAACCCATCCACTATCCAACCAATTTTACTTAACCCCACTTAAGTTCACAATCATACAATCCCTATGAATTAGATTTGGTTAAGTAGTCCAATTCATTACCATGTCTATTTATGGTTTATAATGGGCTAGACCTCCCACATTAGGCCTACAACGTGTGGATGCTGGATATGCCGGTCGGGTCTAGGCAGTCTTATTCCATAATTGGGCCTAACCCCATGTCTTATCCCGATTCGTATTTGCGCACTTAGACCTCTCACATTTGGTTCAACATTTATGACTGCTAGATATGCCGGTCGGGTCCGGGTAGACTTCCACCACTAATGCAACCTAACCTCGTGTCATAAGTGCAATTACAATTCCTAATTGTAATTACTAGACGTTCCATTATTAATTAATCAATTAATTAAACCTATACCTTCATAGGTGTTAATGCCCACTCTACCCAATAATTTGAATTATATGTCCAAAGATGTTTATATTCAAATTATGCCAATTATCAACCTTTTCCCCCGTTCCTTAACTAGCGCCCTCACAAAATTGGCAGCATGCCTAGGCTAGATAACAGCCTAGCCATAAACAACAAAAACGGATAAATAATAGGATTATGACAAAAGTGATTATTTAACATAACTTGGCATAGACATATACTAACATGGTGATAAGGTGAACATACATACTGGCATGGACTTGTAATTAACATCATAACAAGGTGGACATAAAACTGATGAACTTGTGGCAGTCAATTGATTCTTACATAACTACGATGTCACAATAAGCACAGTAAGATCTAAATTCTCAATTTAGATGTCCAGTTGGTTTAGATCTAACATGAAAAACACAAGGTGGTAAATTAGATCACATAATTCAGATCCAAAGGTTAAAATAGATCTAACACCATTAGGATGACATAATACCATGTTTAGATCTAAATATCGATTCACATGTCCAATTTACAACATATTTAAGTTAATCATAATATGACAGGTAAAAGATGATTTACATAAAGAATTAGATCTAACCAATGTTGTAACTATCGAAATTAACATTAACCATAATATAGTTACAAATCAAGATCCACAAAGGTGACATAATTGGATAACCACAATTGAACTAGATATAGAGAAGTAGATCTATCATGACATAGTATAAGATTTAACAATAGCATATATATATATATATATATATATATATATATATATATATATATATATATATATATATATCCAAATCACAGTCTTTCACAATTTACTTTTATTTATTTAAACCTAAAAATAACCAATTCACTGCGTTTGGATTGTCAAGATGATAGAAAAGAAGTTGGTGTTGAATCTATGCTTGAATCTCAGAATTTGATTTGCAAAACTGATAGTTGCTTAAAGAAAATGAATCTATCTCAGTTCACACGCCGGTAGCATTTGGCTCCCATAATTTCCAATGAAGAAATAGGAGAATTAGCCACGTATATATAGCTGCAGGATCCTCTGAAACCGAATGTCACCTCAGCCCTAGGGGTGTCGACACCCCTGTGGGTGGGTCGACCCATGGGTCGACATCCCTTAAGGGGGGTCGACCCCAGTGTCGACCCCGGTGTCGACACCCCTCTAGGGGGGACAACCCCCGAGAGCTAGAAATCTTCCGCCACTTTTCAATTTTCGAATTTGAACTATTGTGGATAAAATTCTGACTCATACGTGACTCATATATATATTCTTTCTACGCATATACAAACTTACAACCCTGATATCTCCTCCATACGGTGTCCGTTTTATGCAAACCAAATGTATATCTTAACCAGAATTTCGAGATGGACGCGATGGCACAGTTTATTTTCCTTAATTCTGAATATTAAATAAATTATTATTTAATTTATCCTCTTTTAGTGTCATTAGAAATTCGGGGTGTTACATTCTCCCCTACTCAAAGGATTTCGTCCCCAAAATCTCTAAGTTGAGAAGAATGCATATCATACCATCCATCATCCATCTACTCATTCAACAACCACTGGCATCCATTGTCCTTAAAGATTTCTAATGCTTATATGAATATATGAAACGGTGTGTGTGTATATGTCCAAACACTAATGCGAAAAATCAGGCGGTCTACTGATTCAATTGACCTCCTTAATGCAATGCATGTTAGTGCCGTGAATCCAATATGTATGCAAGTAAACCTATTATATCATATAAGTTCTATATGTGTGCACATTCATTCATCCAAATGCAAGATATATATGCTAATTCATCCATTTCCATCGATAAAAGAAAAGAAAATGCACACACATCCATATGCAGTATGAAAGTGATTGAGCCAATCTTAGTGCCTAATGTGTGTGTATATGCGTCCATAGACAACCACTAGCAAACACTTGTATCCATCAAGCATAACATGTTTCGAACACACGTTTACTTCCATTGGATTCCTATCTAAAGGTCGACAAATACTATGGATAAGATATACTCAAATGATAGAAGGAAGCACTGATAAAACTTTGAAAAAGGGGTTAAGAACATACCCTTTAAAAGGAAAGGGTACGAAGCACGAATCTTGTCTTCGGTTTTCCTAGTCGCATCCTCTGGGTTATCTCCCCATTGAACCTTTAGCAACTTGATCTCTTTATTGTGTAGCTTCTTAACTTCTGATCCAAGAATATGGGTAGGGACTCACCTGACCGTCGCCTCCCGTTCCAGTTCGACTTCTTTCAACACACTCAGCTCAACAACTTCCGTGGTGTCTGCAAGCACTTCCGCAGATGGGAAACATGACTCTATAGGCCATTTAAATAATCTTCTCAGTTATGGGAAATGGTCCCACAAACCTAGGTGTCAACTTCCCTACTGATCCGAAGCGAATCACATTCCTCATAGGTGATACTTTGATAAAAAAATAAGTCTTCCCCTTCAAATTCGATGTCAATCCTTCTCTTGTCTGCATAGGATTTATTCCTATCTTGAGCTGTCTCCATCCGCCATCGAATAAGATCAATCTTCTCGGACGTTTCCCTAACCATATCTGGTCCAAGTAATAATCTTTCTGTAGATTCCCACCAACAAGTTAGTGATCTACAAGGTTGTCCGTATAATGCTTCAAAGGGTGCCATGCCGATGCTAGCTTGATAACTGTTATTATAGGCAAACTCTACTAAAGGAAGATGCTCTTCCCAAGTCCCTCCGAAGTCTAGGATACATAGCCTCAAAAGATCTTCCAAAATCCTGTTCACCCTCTACGTCTATCCATCGGTCTGAGGATGATAAGTGGTGCTCAAACACAACTGTGTACCTAATTCTTCTTGCAAGATCCTCCGAAATTCGCTGGTAAAGATGGGGTCACGATCGCTCACGATGCTGCAAGGTACTCCATGAAGACGAGCTATCTCACGAACATAAATTGCTGCCAACCATGATGTTGTCCTCTTACTCTTAACTGGAATAAAGTGAGCGCTCTTAGTGAGTCTATCTACCACAACCCAGATACTAGTGTTGCCTTTCTTCGATCTAGGCAAACCATCTATTAAATCCATATAGATACTCTTCCATTTCCACTGTGGAACCTCCAACGGATGAAGTAATCTACCGGGCTTCTTTTGCTCAACTTTGACTTGCTGGAAAACTAAACATTGAGAAACAAATTCGGCCACATCTTTCTTCATCCCAGCCCAAAAGAAAACTCTCTTCATGTCCTTGTACATCTTATCACTGCCTGGATGAATAATAATCTTAGAATGGTTGGCTTCTTATAGGATTGCCCTTATCAAGTTTCCAGTATGAGGAACACAAAGTCTTCCATCTCGTCGCAACCACCCTTTTTCATCTATTGTAGTAACCCATAACTTCCCCGGTAAGGAAAGCACGAATTGCTTTGAGAATAATACCAATCATAACGCAAACTGAAGAACATTACATTATTTATTACAACAATTCCATTAGAATACAAGAATATACAGAGTATGAATAAATATTACACAGGAAATATCAGAGATTTAAATTACATTTAAATACATTGCAGCGGAAAAATAATACAAAATACAAATGAAAGTAATACACGGATACAGAGCTTTCCGAGTATCGTTCCAGTTGTAAATCAGGATCCTGTGAATACAAATCTGCCAAACCAAAACAACTAGCTGCCCATGCGGAAAATGAGGGCAACCAGAGTTTAGGTTAAACAATAAACTCCAGGTCAGTCATGTGACTGGTATGAGAACTAAAACAATTTTTAATCTTTATTTTAAAGTTAGGTAAATTAAGGGACCACGCCGTATAACACGGAACCGGTTTCCTCCTAAGAATACCAGTGCATAAAACAAACAACGCAATGCTAAATAAAGAAAAATGAAGCTATTATAAGACCCAGGTCCCATCAGACAATGCATTGCAAGCTGGAGGGTAGGGTTTTTACCTTATAATAGCCAAAGAATGCTTGATACGCTAAAAACAATTCATTTGATACTATTATAAGTGCATAGTGTATAAAACAATTTCAATCATAAGTATCAATCATAGACGGCATAAGTACCCCATACCACTATGTCACCATACTAGGCTTTACAAATAAAACCGCAAAGTCACGTATTGGTAGCTGGATTTCCATCTGTGAACCGAGGCAAGGGATCGTCCCCTATCGAGTTCCATACAATCTAGCCCATGTCTCAGGCAAGCGCGCAAACTAGCCTTGGATCGTCATGGCCGGTCCACCGATGTGGATTATTACGCCTGAACACTACGTTTCCCTGCCCTTTGGGGCGTAAATGAGCCAAATGACTCCATCGGCTCCACACAGTCACCGATATATCTGAGGCGCTTCGCAACAGCAATAACCACACAGGTGAAAATAATATAAATGTCAGGGCTGGTAGGTCACTAACACCACCCTAGCTAGAAGGAAACGCATGCCCTCCATGAGGTCCTCTCCCGTTTCTGGTTCACAACCGGGGTGTGAGGCTCACGAATCAACGTTACACAAAGCTATGCCACAAAGGCGGTGCTTTGATCATCAACCACAAGACTTTGCTTTTCAACAGAAGCCTTGATCAATTGCCACTTCGGCATGCCACACAGGCAATTCACTCCATGCGATTGATATCCATCAATATATAACCCCTGAGCTCGTACGTATCAGAGAAGGGTGTTAAGCAAGAGAATAAATTCTCTGCCGCCAAACAGATATATATTTAATAGAAATCAATCACACAGAATAAAATCGAATGTCAGACACACAGTCCATTTACAAGTTCGCTCTGGATCTGAACTAAACCGGAGGCACCATTTACCTCGCATATCCATCGATCTCCAAGTATGTCTGGACGATCACCAACTGATTCCCTCATGTTGGGTGTACATCCCAATCAAGATCATCAGTAATCACCCAAACGATGTGAAGACCTCTGATCTTCAACCACCGTCTTCATCCTCGACACCACATCGAATCAGTTATTCAGAATGGGATAAACCCGGTCTTTCTGAATAACTCGCGTATATAATAAACAAGTGTTACACAAACACAACATACGCCTCATTCCAATTTAGAATACTCTTTTATTCAAATATTCACATTATTAGGGAAAGGTTCCCATTAATTTTATCAAAGATCAATTCTTTAAATTTATTCTTTAATCTTCTTTTGAATATCAATTCAAATTTGTCGGGATTAGAGAACCACACCGAAGTAATCATTTATTTTATTTCCAAATCCCAACCTATTCATCCCATGAAGTAAAACTGGTAATACTTCATATCTAACACCACAGTGTTATCGGTAAACTCAATTACCATTTCACGTTCAAATCTAATTAAAGATTTAACTATCGCATGGAGCAAAACTGGTGATACTCCATCCTCAATTATTTCAATCTAATTAAAGATTCATTAAAACTCCACTTGGTTTTAATCTTCCCAAAAATTAATATCCTGTCTTTAACTGGGTTAAAGAACCAATGTCATTTAGAACACGGTTCACGATAAACCCAAAATCAATTCAAATTCAATTCCAATTAAATCCCATTTAATTGGTACACTTCATTAAATCTAAATAAAAACATTTAATCTTTTTCTCAACTGGGTTTAAGAGCAGTGTTAATGAAGACACCATTCACGACAACCCCAAATCCCATTTGATATTAAATACAAGGCTTTGAATAGAAAATATATCGGCTTATATTCAATATCAAATTCTACGACCAACAAGTATCATATTGGAAATAATGATATAAATATATCTTTCAAATTTCCATAACAATATCTGTATAATCACGAAATCCAACATCGAAATATTCCAAAGATAATTTCGATTCAAATCCATTCCAATTCAATTATTGGAAATTTTGGTTATTTTCAAAACCATTTCAAATCCACTTTATTTACTTCACAAATAAATGGATTATAATTCTAGTTCAAAACTAGTTCCTTTCGATAAAAATCTATTTTTATCTTTTCAATTATGGAGTTTTTCATCCCAATTCTTTCCAAATCATTTCTTATGATTTTACACAAATTATTACTATTTTTAATAATTTTATCAAGGCCCGTACAGTCGATTTCCATCAACGGCCATTGAACTGCACTTACAACGACCTTTTTCAAATTTGTTTTGGACATAATTCCAAATCCAACCGTTAGATTTCTAATTTCTTGTATTCTTTAAAAAGCTCTTTTCGATATGAACCCAACGGTTCCAGTTTTAGGAGAATCCGACGGTCGGATCTCCCATAATATCCGTTCGAAGTCAATGGTCGAAATTCGCGAACTTCCGCGGCGCGGCGCGTTCTATTCAGGCCATTCTATATTTGTAATATATATATTATACATATTTCGTCCATTTCCTTTTAAAATGTATTTTATAAATTGTTTTAAATTTTAAAACGGTTTCAACTTCATATTCAATTTCGAATCAAAATTGAATATTCCACATCATCGATATACAAATGATAATATTTTCAAAAGTTATATTTTGAAATCACTTTCTTTTCTATATTTATTATAAAAATGAATAAAATCGATATAAATATTGTTTACGTCAAAATGGTGCATATCCAACTAACACGACTTTATATATTTCAATAACTTCGTTATTCTATTCAACAAATGAATATTTTCTTCAACACATGAATATATATTTTTATTCAACACATGAATTTATATTCTATTCAATACATGAATATATATATATATTTTATTCAACACATAAATTTTCTTACTATTCAACACATGAATTTCCTTCTATTCAACACATGGATTTCCTTACTATTCAACACATGAATTTTCTTTTATTTTCCAAATTGGAATGAGGCCCAATCAATTACCATATAATGTTAATTATATGGATTCCATTCAACACATGTATATAATAGCAATGATAAATAATCAACCATCATTCAGAGTGCACCACACAACTGCATAAGCATTAAACATAAATAATTAACACTTACACAGTCTGTTGACCCATCGATTGACATACAACTAAACAATCGGGATTGGTGTACGTCAAATATCATCCCAATACCCGTGTGGGGTTTCAAATCAACAAACACAGATTTTTATTTATGCAGTTGGGCGATGTGTTAAATTTATCGTCCCAATCAATATCAGTCAAATGGGTGTACATAAACAAATCGTTCGATTTGTAAGTGAATATTTATTTTACTTCAACACATAAATATATATTTTATTTCAACACATGAATTTTATTCTATTCAACACATGAATTTTATTCTATTCAATACATGAATTTTATTCTATTCAACCTCACAATCAATTTTCACACAAACAAATCAATCCAAACGCAATCAAACAAACAAGTCGTCCATGGTCTGTGGACGACGGGTGTCGGGTGCTGCTAAACACCGTCTACATCCTAGTATATATTTCAACTAGAAAATAAATAAAATCGAGGAGTTCTCACCGAGAAGCTAAACCCAACGCCGCGACTCTTCGTATGTAGAAAATCTTCGCCGTGTTTTCAGCGAGATCTGTTTCACGTGATATATGTTAAAAATCACATTTTTAACATCGCTACATGTATAGAAAGGATTATATTTTTATAGCACTATATACGTATAGAAAAGGTTATATTTTTACAATGCTATATATATATAGAAAAGATTATATTTTTACAATGCTATATATATAGAATAGATTATATTTTTACAACGCTATATATATAGAAATTATTTTAACAATGCTATATATATAGAAAAGATTATATTTTTATTTACTCTACTAAAAATCACCTTTCTAATTTGCCAGTTCTTATATAAAAATCACATGTTTATATGACCATTCTAACAATAAATATCAAATTTTTAATTCGAAAAAAGTCTAACAATCGAATTTTTAATCGCATAAGTAAATAAAAAATAAAATAAAAACTCACAGGGGATGCAGATGGTCGGAGGCGGGTCGTGGAGGCAGGCGGTGCGCTGGTCCCTCGATTTTTGGGAGTTTTGAGCGTTGTTTTAAGAAGAAGGAGGAGGGTTTTTTTTTTGTGCGACCAGAGGGAGGAGGAGGGGCTGCGGGTGGTCAGAGGTGGTCGGAGGTGAGGCGCAGGCCTGTCAGACGGCGGCGGTGGGATTAAATTGGTCGGAGCTTGGCTTTTGGGGCTTTGTGTTTTAGGGATTTCGATTTTGGCAAGAGGAGGGAGGAGGTGGGCCGTCAATGGTGGCTGGAGGGTATTGGCGGACGGGGGCGCGGCGAAGGGGAGGGCGACGTGGGCGGCGCTGGCAATCGGTGGGGTGAACGTGTTTTGCCCTTTTTTTCTTCCTGAAATGGGATCGGGGAGAGAGAGGGTGAGGAATATTTATATATTTTTTTTATTTTTTTATTTTTAAATCCAAAAAGTTACCTTTTTAATTCGAATTCCAAAAGAGACCCAACGACTGTCACCCCTAGCTAAATACCCCCATTCTGAACACCATGGGATATGTCGCGTAACCCTATTTGACTATTTCGACCAGTTTCCGTTCAAATTAACATATAAATCAATATATATTTAATTTGAAAGCACATTTCAAATTACCGGGGCAACATACGAACTCTAAAAATTCCCGAAAAATATTTCCTAGCTTCGTATTGACGATACAGTTCTAACAAAACTAATTTTGTTAAATTCTGAGATCGTTTGGAAAATGGCCATTTTCCAGTTTATCGAAATTGACTGAAACTGTCAAAACACATTTGCTTTCGCCACGCTCACATATTGATTCAGAAAATTGCGAATTTTGGAATCTATCAATAACTCGACATCATGGATCCAACAAAAGTGGTTTCTTCGAAAACCGAGGCCATTTGCAAAATTTCCATTTTTAAGGGCCAGGATTCCATAGCGACTATTCTGAATTTTCAACTGGACGTAACTTTTTATCCCCGCTATGAAATTTCGATTTTTCGGATTCGTTGGAAAGATATTCTCAATTAGATTCAAATATTTTTGGTTTTGCTAAAATCCGGTTTATTTTGAATCTTGCACATTCATTTGAACTTTGAAATCGAATTTTCAAACTACCGCGCCATTTTCAATTCCTTTTGTAATTAAAATAAAATATTTATGTTCTAACGACAATTGAAATAAATATATACATTCGAATTCTATTCTAAATAAATTTCTCATCGTTATTATTTAAAATAATTCATTTTAAATATTCAAAATTCATCAAAATTGCCAAAATAGTAATTTTAAATTGGCTCATATTTCCGGGTTATTACATCTATGGCATATCTATTGAGGTGACTAGAAGTATCCCCTCTTCTGAGCTTATCCATGATGTCTAAAATCTGTGGGTCACCTTGTTGCGAAGCTCCTATCTCCAAGGATGCAAACAAATCAGGCAAAATCTCAATGGAGGGTTTAAAATCAAAAGCCGATACAAACTCCAAGTTCTTTCTTTCCACAAACAGAGGACTCAGGGCCATCCTCTGCCTACTTAGTGCGTCTGTCACCACATTACCCTTGCTAGGGGTATAAGCAATCTCAAAGTCATAAGAAGATAGAAACTCCATCCACCGTTGTTGCTTTAAATTGAGGTCTTTCTACAAGAACAGATACTTGAGAGATTTATGATCGGTGTATAACTCGAACTTCTCTCCAAGTAAATAATGACGCCACGTCTTTAACGCAAATACTATGGCAGCTAGCTCTAGATCATGGGTGGGGTAGTTCTTTTCATGAACTCTCAACTGTCTACCCCCATAACACACTACTTTCCCTTCTTGCATTAGAACCGCACCAAGCCCTGTACCACATGCATCAGTGTAAACGGTAAACACCTTACTCCCATCAGGCAAGGTCAAGACTAGGGCTGTTGTCAGAGACCTCTTTAGTCGTTGGAAAGCAACATTACAATCTATATCCCACGAAAATGCCAAGTTCTTCTTCGTTAGCCTGGTGAGTGGGGCTGATATCTTTGCGAAGTCCTTAATGAACTTCCTACAGTAACCTGCCAACCCAAGAAAGCTTCTCACCTCGGTTACATTTTTAGGAATCTACCAATCTTGCACCATAACAACCTTCGCGGGATCTACAGCTATCCCTTCTTTGGAGATCACATTCCCTAAAAATCTCACCTCTTTTCTCCAAAAATGACATTTGGAGAATTTTTCTTTAAGCTGATGGTCACGGAGAGTTTTCAAAACTTCTCTCAAATGTTGGGCATGCTCTTCTTCGCTTTTGGAGAAGATCAAAATATCATCAACAAAGACTACAACAAATTTATTTAGGAACTCCCGGAACACCCTACTCATCAGATCGACAAAGTAGGCGGGTGCATTCGTCAGTCCAAAGGCATAACTAGCCATTCAAAGAAACCATCCGGAGTCCTAAAAGTAGTCTTATCTATGTTGTCCTCAACCACCCTCAACTGATGGAACCCCGTGGTCAAGTCTAACTGGGAAAATACCGAGGCACCAACAAGCTGATCAAATAAATCATCAATCCTCGGAAGCGGGTGCCTATTCTTCTTAATGAGTTTATTCAGCTCTTTATAGTCAACACACAAACGAAGCGAACCATCCACCTTAGTCGCGAATACTACTGGAGCACCCCATTCAAATATGCTTCTTCTGATAAACCCCTTCTCAAGTAGCTCCACTACTTGCTTACTCAGCACCCTCCTTTCCCTCGGAGCCATGTGGCGCACTGGCAATGCAACTGGCTTTGCATTATCCGCCATATATAAACGAATGTCGATTTCGCACCTTGGAGGTAAACCCTGAACCTCATCAAAAACATTAGAATAATCTCAGACTACTGGAACAGTTTGTAGATCGTCGATTGCATCAAGAGACTCTAGGAAACTAAGCATAACTGACCCTTGTGGGTCACAAGAAACCTCGAGGGTTCTCCCATGATAAGTCAGAAGCCTAACAACCCTCTTCTCACAATCCAGAATGGCACCCTACGTTGTAAGCCAATCCATTCCTAGAATCAACCCATAGCCCATAAACCCGAGAACATACGCGTTGCATTCAAACTCGACGCCTAACACAGATATTTTCAAACCCCGACAAATCATAGATAAATGAGCCGAACCACCAATGGGGTTTGTAACAACTACGGGATCCACTACCATACTAGTAATTAAGTGCAGAGATTCAACTACAGAACTTGATATAAATGAATGTGAGGCACCAGAATCAAAAAGTGTTCTAATAGGATGGTTTGAAAGTGAAACTAAACCTTCCACAGAAATTTTTCTACCTTTATCAGGAGCATTGATCGTGAGAGCATGCACCAGCCCTCCAGAAGTCCCTGTTCTTTGACCCTGTCCTTGTGATCCCTGTTTCTTCGGGCACTCTCTAGCAAAGTGTCCGACCTCTCCACAGTGGTAGCAAGAGTTCTTCCTTCGCTTAAAGTCTTCAATCAGAACCTTCCTTCCCACAATTGTGACATTTTCTCTTATCCTTGCCTTAATCATTTTTCCCACCTTTCTTTTGCTATTGTTGATGTTGCTGCTGCCCCTTTTTGGGCCACACCTTCCTATTTTGCGATGCCTCTTCAGCCTTCTTTTCTCCCCTGTCTTCCTCATGCATTAGGGCCATATCGACAATCTTTTCAAAAGTGGCCCCCATTGGAATATGGGACATGGCTAACCCATGCAGAGCCTCATTCAGCCCTTTAGCAAACCGCAAATCCCTTTTGTGCGGCGTATCCGCCAACTCTAAACTGAACCTTGCTAGCTGGTTGAATTCATTCACATACTCTTTTATCGACAAGTTTCCTTGTTTTAGTGCTAAGAATCTCTCCATCTACATGCTGCTTTTGGCTTAAGAAAGAAATTTCATTTCGAACCTCTGTCTAAAATCTTCCCAAGTTTCCACTAGACGTCCAGCTTGGGATTTCCCACCAAAATGAGGCTTCGTCCTTCAATAGCCAGGCGGCCAACTGAACCTTTCTTATATCCTCTACTTTAAAGATTACGAACAAGTCCTCGGCCTCCTTGAGCCAATTCCGAGCTTCTACGAATGTCTCGTTCCCATGGAATGGCTTCCTTCCAACAGCACGGAAGTCCTTGCAGATCTTGGCGAAGTTATCTGCTCTTGGAGGGGGAGGAGGAGGAACGATAGGTGCAGCTGGGGGAGGAACATTTCCTTGTCCTTTAGTAGGCGCCGTGGCCTCCAAATACCTACGGAACCATCCGAGTATTGTGACGCCCTCTGGGATGTTACGAATGTTTTGTTCCCTAGACATGCTGAAAAGAAAAAGAAAGAGATTTAGATAAAGGACCGAAGGATATTACATATGGCTTTTTGGTGAATGTTTTACAAAACAGACTTTTCTGTTTGAAAATGCTTTCTTTTAAAACCTTTTTGAAAATAATTTTTAATTTTTTTTAATCTAATATGGTAACCTTCAGCTTTGATACTAAGTGTGACACCCCATGTCCGTTAATGTCACTCATTCAGGGAATGCATTAAGTTTCGCGAAGCGTTATAGGTAAACAGACACAGAGTAATTACAAGACAGATACAAATAAGATAACAGCAGAAATTTAAATATTTATTTCAAACATAAATCATAATACCATGGTAAACCATACCATAAGTCACAAAAACCATTATAATAAAATAAATTCTGTCTTGCACCATCAGAGTACATAAGTATATAAAAAGCATAATTCCCCAAATAAAAGAGTTAAGCCATAGTAGAGACAAGAACTTGAGCCATACTTCGGACGTAGCTCCTAGCAAGATGATATCTTACTCCTGACTAAGCCTGAGTATTTCTTCCTTGAGAACCTTGGGGGGGGGGGGGAGGGGAACGGAAGAAAGAAGAAGAAACAAAAGGGTCAGACATAAAGTCTGGCGAGTCTAGTTACTTTTAGCCAGTAGATAAATAAAAGTAGCATGACCGGCATATAAAGTGGATAAGAGAGATCACTGCATAAATGGCAGGTGTGACAAGGTAGACAAGATAAGGTGTATACACTTCTCTAATGATTACTCTGCACTATTACTAGTATAACCAGAATGAGATGATCCCTTTACACTTCACGGTGGTAAACTTGGGCATATGTCCAAATATGCCCTGGCTGCTACCCTAATCGATCAGCTCCCTACTCCATAGATACTTTGTGCCGGCCCCACAGTAGGATGTATCATGTTTGAAAGTGGCAACCCTTTAGTGATATGCAAAACCCCATATCTACAGGTGTCATGGTCGTCTTATCCCCCTCTGCCTGGCTCATGCACGCACACGGCACTGTCGGTTTGCACCGCCCACGCCGTCTTCCACGTTTGGATCTCTTACAATCGGTCAGTAAGCGTGCCCCCTCCCCTCCTAGTACGGAGTACCTTGTTTGATACCTATTCCGGGTTACTGACTGAAATGGGTCCGATGCAATATGATACAAGCTCTCCCCTTTGTCTTGTATCCCTACTAGGTTTTCTTCGGCTATGTACACCACTAGGTGTCTTTAATTACATAACCCTATTATTTTTACAAGTTATGCTTACCCTAAAAGGTGTCTTTAATTACATAACTTTATTATTTCCTCCGGTTATGTATACCACTAGGTGTCTTTAATTACATAACCTTATTGGGTTAAGTTTGTGGGACTATATGTAAATATTACCCACCTCCTCAGATTTACTTAACCCATCCACTATCCAACTAAATTTACTTAACCCTAACTTAAGTTCACAATCATACAATCCCTATGGATTAGATTTGGTTAAGTAGTCCAATTCATTACCATGTCTATTTATGGTTTATAATGGGCTAGACCTCCCACATTAGGCCCACAACGTGTGGATGCTGGATATGCCGGTCGGGTCCGAGCAGTCTTATTCCACAGTTGGGCCTAACCTCGTGTCTTATCCCGATTCATATTTGCGCACTTAAACCTCTCACATTAGGTTCAACATTAGTGGCTGCTGGTTCTGCCGGTCGGGTCCGGACAGACTTGCACCACTAATGCAAACAAACCTCGTATCATAAGTGCAATTACAATTCCTAATTGTATTTACTAGACATTCCATTATTAATTAATCAATTAATAAAACCTATACCTTTATAGGTGTTAACGCCCACTCTACCCAATAATTTGAATTATATGTCCTAAGATGTTTATATTCAAATTATGCAAATTATCAACCTTTTCCCCATTCCTTAACAAGCGCCCTCACAAAATTGGCAGCATGCCTAGGCTAGTTAATAGCCTAGCCATAAACGAGAAAAAGGAAAAAAATAATAGGAGTGTAACAAAAGTGATTGTTTAACATAACTTGGCATAGGCATATACTAACATGGTGATAAGGTGAACATACATACTGGCATGGAGATATAATTAACATCATAACAAGGTGGACATAAAACTGATGAACTTGTGTCAATCAATTGATTCTAACATAACTATGATGTCACAATAAGCATAGTAAGATCTAAATAAGCAATTTGGATGTCCAATTTGTTTAGATCTAACATGATAATCACATAATTCAAATCCAAAGGTTAAAATAGATCTAACACCATTAGGATGACATAATAACATGTTTAGATCTAAATATGGATTCACATGTCCAATTTACAACATATCTAAGTTGATCACAATATGATTGGTAAAAGGTAATTTACAAAAAGAATTAGATCTAACCAATATTGTAACATTCCAAATTAACATTAACCATAATATAGTTACAAATCAAGATCCACAAAGGTGACATAATAGGATAACCACAATTGAACTAGATCTAGAGAAGTAGATCTATCATGACATAGTATAAGATTTAACAATAGCATAGATATATCCAAATCACAGTATTTCACAATTTACTTTTATTTATTTAAACCTAAAAATAACCAACTCACTGCATTTGGATTGTCAAGATGATAGAAAAGAAGTTAGTGTTGAATCTATGCTTGAATCCCAGAATTTGATTTGCAAAACTGATAGTTGTTTGAAGAAAACAGATCCGTCTCAGTTCGCACGCCGGCAGCATTTTGGCTCCTATAATTTCCAATGAAGAAATAGGAGAATTAGCCATGTATATATAGCTGCAGAACCCTCTGAAACCGACTGCCACCTCTGAACTAGGGGTGTTGACACCCCTGTGGGTGGGTCGACCCATGGGTCGACACCCCTTAAGGGGGGTCGACCCCGGTGTCGACACCCCTCTAGGGGGGACGAACCCCTAGAGCGGGAAATCTGCTGCCACTTTTCAATTTTTGAATTTGAATTGTTCTGGATAAAATTCTGACTCATACGTGACTCACACACACACATATATATATATTCTTTCTGCACGGATACAGACTTACAACCCTCATAACTCCTCCACACGGTGTCCGTTTTACACAAACCAAATGTCTATCTTAACCAGAATTTCGAGACGGACGTGATGGCGCAGTCCGTTTTCCTTAATTCTAAATATTAAATAAACTATTATTTAATTTATCCTCTTTTAGGTCGTTATAAATTCAGGGTGTTACAGCTGTTCTTGATTATTAGGGGCTACAATTTCTCCATGACGATCCCACAGCAAATAATTGGGTAGGAAACCGTACTGGCGCAAAAGAATCTTAACCATATTCGGTATTAAATCACCTACTAGACAATGAATTACTGTACTATTTCCAATATTACTTATCGCATATTCGAGGAACACTTTTACCCCATTTTAAAAATGTTCACTTATTGCACCACTAATTTCCCTTCTTTGATATATCTAGCTTCGATCAATAAAGTAATCGACCATTTTTCCTACTTTATAACCTATGATGAAGTGAAAATTTTTGTTAATTTTATATGTTTTTAAAATATTTATTTACTGATTTAGTAAACATGTACTAATTAATTTTATATTTTTAACAAATTTTTTTATTGAAAATGGTATTTTTTACAAACTTTATTTTAAATAAATAATTATTGGTTCATTGAAGCTTATGTGTCTTCTTTGATGGTCGGTCATCCTACTTCCCATTACAATCACAATAGTAATTATATTTCGTAAATCATATCATTTTAAATGATTTCACAAAATTTCGGCAGCATTTCCCCCAGTTTTCCTTGTATCGTACACACATGCATGTACACAAGAAACGTAAAGGAAATGTCGTCGAAATTTTGTGAACCGTTTAAGGTGATATGATCTACGAAATATAATTACTTTATAGTGTTTGTAACTTATCCAATATAAAGATAAATCCAACAAATGATGTAGCAGATGAATAGAGATGTCCGTTTTGTAGAAAAAAGAAATATCATATAAAGATCATATAAAACACTTATCAAACATGGCCAAATAATATCTAAGGGTTATTTGTCTATATTTAATTTAAATATACAATTTGTTTATATTTTACTTTTTTATTAGATGTATACTAAATTATTTACTTTTACAAATTATTGAATTCTAACTACGAGGATTACTATTAAAATCATTTATGCGCCAAATCATTTCGCATAAACACAAAATTTATGTTCCACAAATTTTCAAAAACTACGATCACTCAACATAATATATACTTCGTGTTTTCATAAATTATATTATCAGCAAAATCTATCACACATATATCATTCGCTAACCAAAGCTACCTAAACAAACACAATATACAAAATTAAAAATAATGTAAAATTCCTAGCAATTTGATCATGATGGTGATAATAATAGCAATTAGGGTGTAGCATGATGTAATATACATATACAAACAACTAAGAATCAAGCAAACTTCAAATTAAACCTGAAATCAATGAAAACCTAAAAATTAGTTTTAGGGAAATTACCTAATTCGGAGTGCAACAAGGGTGGAGACGGGTCGGAGAAGCTTCTAAATGGCATCAGAGGTGGTCGGAATAGCGATGGAAGTGTTCGCTGTGGATTTGGATGAGTGAAAATAGGGAAAAAGGGGAAAAATCGTGGGTTTTGGGGGGAGAAATGATTCTTGGCTTGCTGGTCTGGAAGATAACCAGAAAATTTCCAATGGCCACCGACCGAAATAATTCCATCAATTTCCAACGGCCGCCAACAACTATAATCTTGTCGTTGGAAGCCGTTGGAAAACCGACATTGGAATACACTGTTCCTCTGATAGTGATACCTTGACATGCATGTAGCCCAAAAAGCAAAAAAATTCAAAAGCCCTCAAATGCCTTGTTAAACTTTGTACGACACTAAGAGATTTGGAAGTTTTAATTAAATTCAAAATGTTATTTTACATTTTTAAGGGAATTTGAATGCAGCACAATACTTTTCCAACTATCCAAATGAACTTTTGAATTAAGGCAAACAATTAAATTCCATTTCTTGACCTCACTACAAGAAAAATACACTCTTACAAAGATGGATATATATTGTAAAAACACATCAATGATGTTTTTCGTTTTCATATGCATAGTTGTATAAAATATGCATTTTTTACATCATTTACTTAGTGTTGCTAAGACCGTTGTTGATTGTGTATCCCGACATTATTTGATTGTCATATATATGTCTTATATTAATCAAAAAGATTTTGCACAATGATCTAAAAATATTGTAAAAATGAAGTTTCAACAATGTCTTATAAATGTTGATGAAACTTCGTATGCATCTACTTTAAGGAATTGTTGATTCCTTTTACAATATTTTTTGTATGTTGTAAACATAAATCTAAAACAATGGAAATAAATTATTAAAAGCAAGGGATACAATACTTCAAAAAATTATATTTTTTAACTATAACTGTAAGACATTGTAAACACACTTGTCAAGTGCATTTCAATATTGCCTACATAAATATTCACAATTATACAAAAATATTTTAAAATAAACTATCAGTAACGTATTATCAACATTAATTTACTCTTTTCTACATCGATTGTAAGAAATAGTTAATTCCCTTTACAATGTTTTTTGTACGTTTTAAATACAAGTCTAAAACATTGAAAAATAATGTAAAAAATAAGGAAACAAACATTAAAGAAAAGTCATTCTTAGATTTTAGAGTATAATTTTAAAACACGGTAAACAAATTTATTACAAGTACATTTCAACATCATGTATGTTATTTCAGTAATGTGTAGTAAAATCTGTAAATAACAGTTTAACCATGTACTATATAAGCATCGTAAAAAGTAGCGTTTGCAACTTTTCACAACTGTAACATGTACATCTTAAATGACATTTCACAAACAATGCAAATATTATGTTTATATTCCACTATTCATTAGTTTTGTTTGTATGATAGGATTATGACAACAAAACAATTTATTATAGAATACTATATAAACATTTGAATAGCATGTATTACAATTATTAACCAGTGTCTCCTGTCCTTCACAGCTCAAGAGCACTGCCCTTGAGTCATATTATGCTGCCACTTGCCGGCCATAGCCACAACGCACTACCCGCATCTTTTCCGTCGTTATGATATAGACCACGAGCCAGCATGCCTTCATTTGTTAACACGGGGTATTTTCATCTCCTCACACGATCCCATTCAAAGTATCATCTCCATGTTGTCCCAAGTTCAGCTCTCTTCTCACTATATTATTACTTTAGCATGCGACTGATATGCATCAACATTGTTTTAGAGCTTTTATGTGCTTTATCTCATTCCTTTTCTATCTGCCATTTTAAATCTTTTGCCTGCAAATCTTTTCCTTTATCTTGTTCTCACCATTCTATTTTTTTACAGATCGCGATGATCTTGTCATATAAACTCTTTCCTTTATTTAAATCATTACTTATCTTCATCCCTCAATAAATTCATCTAGATATACCGTAGGCTTACGTGTAAGGTTTGATGCGAATGATTCCCTATGGGCAACGTTCCTCCACGCCAAGTACCACAGGCTTATGGGTGTGAATTACACCGGTATCCTGTCCTACGCTAGTGAGATGGGGAAATGGATATGCAATCTATGAAGTCCTTTTCGGATTCACATGGTGGTGGGTTCGAATGGGATGATAGTCCTTTCTCGATTAGAACGGCATGAGACTCGGCAAGGACCCTGACTCCGTGTCTCCATATTTTTTCTCTCATCTAGTATTGTAAAGACCCGCAACTTCCCCGTAAAGGAAAGCGTCGGATAGTTCGAGAACAAACCACAACAGAACGCATACAGAAGAACATTTCACTGTATATTACAACAATGCATCAGATTACAAGAATTTACAGAGTATAAATGAATATTACACAGAAATATCAGAGATTTAAATTACATTTAAATACATAGCAGCGGAAAATAATACAATACACAACTAGAATGAGATATACGGATACAAAGCTTTCCGGATATCGTTCCAGCTGTAAACCAGGATCCTGTGAATATAAATCTGCAAAACCAAAACTACTAGCTGCCCGTGTCAAAAATAGGGGCACCCAGAGTTTAGGTTAAAACAATAAACTCCAGGTCAGTCATGTGACTGGTGTGAGAACTAAAACAGTTATTAGTCTTTATTTTCAAAGTTAGGTAAATCAAGGGACCACGCCGTATAACACGGAACGGGTTTCCTCCCAAGAATACCAGTGCATAAAACAAACAGCGCAATGCTAAATAAAAAAAGATGAAGCTGTTATAAGACCCAGGTCCTATCACACAATGCAACGCAAGCCGGGGGATAGGGTTTTCCCTTATAACAGCCAAAGAATGCTTGATACGTTTAAAACAAATCATTTGATACTATTATAAGTGCATAGTGTATAAACAACTTCAAATCATAAGTATCAATCATAGGCGGCATGAGCGTCCCATGCCACTATGTCGCCATATATAGGTTTACAAATAAAACCGCAAAGTCATGTATTTGGAAATTGGATTTCCGTCTATGAACCGAGGCTAGGGTCAAGATCCTCAACCGATTCGAGACTGCCTAACCCGAGTCTCAGGCAAGCGCGCAGGCAAGCCTTGGATCGTCAGGGCCGGTCCACACAGAGTGGATTAAAATGACTGAGCACTACGTTTCGCCGCCCTTTGGGGCGTAAGCGAGCCAACGAATGACTCCATCGGACCCGGATCGTCCGATCTAACCGAGGCGCCTCGCAACAGCAACAACCACATAAGTCAAACTCGTCAGGGCGTGTAAAACCACTGACGCCACTTTTTAGCTAGGAGGAAACGTAGGCCCTCCCTGAGGTCCGTCTCCCGTTTTTGGTTCATACCGGGTGTGAAACACGCGAGGTAAACGTTACACAAAGCTACGCCACAAAGGCCGTGCTTTGATCATCACCACAAGACTTTGCTTTTCAACAGAAGCCTTGATCATTTGCATCTTAGCATGCCACACAGGCAAACCATCCTATGCAACCGATATCAGTCACACGGAATGAAATCCGATGTCAGACACACAGTCCATTTACAAGTCCGTCCTGGGTCTGAACGAAACCGGAGGCACCTAGTACCCCGCCTATCCATCGATCTCCAAGTACGTCTGGACGATCACTAACTGTTTCCATCTTCTTGGGTGTACAGCCCAATCAAGATCATCAGTTATCACCCAAACGACGTGAAGACCTCCGGTCTTCGACCATCGTCTTCATCTTCGACTTATCGTCGCATCAGTTATTCAGAATGGGATAAACCCGGTCTTTCCGAATAACTCGCGTATATTTTAAATAAGTGTTACACAAACACAACATACGCCTCATTCCAATTCATCAGTCACTAACCGTAAATTAATCAAGAGAATAATTCCCCAAACATTAACCCCGAAGGCCGAAACCAACATCAGATCAATATCCAGAAAACCATTCTGCTTGGCTAACCGACAGTTAGTTTCTGAATTTCACATTCATAGGGAAAGATTCCCATTAATTTTATCAAAGATAAATTCCTTGAATTTATTCTTTAATCCATTTTTGAATATCAATTCAAACTAGTCGGGATTAGCGAACCTTACCGAAGTAATCATTTGTTTTAATTTCCCAATCCCAACCTATTCATCCCATGAAGTAAAACTGGTAATACTTCATATCTAACACCACAGTGTTATCGGTAAATTCAATTACCATTTCACGTTCAAATCTAATTAAAGATTTAACTATCGCCTGGAGCAAAACTGGTGATACTCCATTTCGATCTTTCAATCTAATTAAAGATTCATTAAAACTCCACTTAGTTTTAATCTTCGACTGGGTTAAAGAATCAGTGTCATTTAAAACACGGTTCACGATAAACCCAAATCACATTCCATTAATTATCGGGTTAAAGAACGAGTGTTGTTTAAAACACTGTTCACGATAAACCCAAAAATCACATTCATTAATTATCGGGTTAAAGAACGAGTGTTGTTTAAAACACTGTTCACGATAAACCCAAAAATCACATTCATTAATTATCGGGTTAAAGAACGAGTGTTGTTTAAAACACTGTTCACGATAAACCCAAAAATCAATATCCATTCAATTCCAATTAAATATCATTTAATTGGTACACTTCATTAAATCTAAAACAAAAAGATTTAATCTTTTCTCAACTGGGTTCAAGAACAGTGTTAGTGAAGACACCACTCACGACAAACCCAAATCACATTCGATATTCAATACAAGGCTCTGAATAGAAAATATATCGGCTTATATTCAATATCGAATTCTACGACTAACAAATGTCGTATTGGAAATAACGATATAAATATATATCTTTCAAATTTCCATAACAACACCTGTATAATCACGAATTCCAACATCGAAATATTCCGAAGACAATTTCGATTCAAATCCACTCCAATGCAGTCATTGGAAATTTTGGTTATTTTTAAAACCCTTTTCGAATTCAATTTATTTATTTAAAAATAAATAGAATTATATTTCTAGTTCAAAACTAGTTCATTTCGATAAAAATCAATTTTTATCTTTTCAAATATGGAGTTTTTCATCCCAAATCTTTCTAAATCATTTCTTATGATTTTACACAAATTATTACTATTTTTAATAATTTTATCAAGGCCCGTACAGTCGATTTCCAACAATGGCCATCGAACTGCACTTACAGCGACCTTTTTCAAATTTGATTTGGACATAATTCCAAATCCAACCGTTAGATTTCTAATTTCTAATATTCGTTAGAAAGCTCTTTTCGATACGAACCCAACGGTTCCGGTTTTAGGAGAATCCGACGGTCGGATCTCCCGTAATGTCCGTTTGAAATAAATGGTCGAAATTCGCGAACTGCCGCGGCGCGGCGCGTTCTATTCAGGCCATTATATTATATATAATATATATAATATATATTTCGTCGATTCCTATTTAAAACGAATTATATAAATAGTTTTAAAATCGTTTCAAAAGCTATTTCAACTTTCTTTTCAATTCAAATCAAAATTGAATTCTTCTTTATAAATTCGTTTTAAAATTCATTTCAATTCAATTCAAATTTCAATTCAATTTGAATTCATTTCAATTCACTTTCAATTCAATTTGAATTTGTTTTCAATTCAATTTGAATTCGTTTTCAATTCAATTTATTTCGAAATCGTTTTCAATTCATTTCGAAATCGTTTTCAATTCAATTCATTTCGAAATCGTTTTCAATTCAATTCATTTCGAAATCGTTTTCAATTCATTTCGAAATCGTTTTCAATTCAATTCATTTCGAAATCGTTTTAAAATCGATATAAATATCGTTCACGTCAAAATGGCGTCAATCTAATCAACACGGCTTCATAAATTTCTATTTTTAAATATTCTATTTCGAATATTTCTATTTTAAAACTGGAATGAGGCCCAATCAATTACCATATAAAATTAATTATATGGATTTGCATACAACACATGTATATAATAGCATTGAAAATAATCAACCATCAACCAAAGTGCACTACACTGTATAAGCATCAAATATAGATATTCAACGCTTATAACAGCCTGTCAATCAATCGATCGACATGTTTAATCAATCAGGATGAGTGAACTTCAAATTTCATCCTAACACCCGTGTGGGGTTTCAAACAATCAAACACTGATTTTTAGTTGTGCAGTTGGGCGATGTGTAAAATTTATCGTCCCAATCAATGTCATTCAAATAAGTGTACATAAACAAACCGTCTGGTTTGTAAATGAATATTTATTTATTCACATTCACGTTAAAAATTATATTTTTAACGACAAAACATTTTATTCTAACATATGAATTTCTATTCAGTTCATTATTTAAATAAAATGATATTTTCATTTTTCTAACATATTTTAGAAAATTTCGGCGGCATAACGGCACGATACTAGAAACGGGACAAGGCCTAGCCTTATCCCCGGTCTAGTGAAGGCCCACGCCATTCACATATCAATTAAATCAATTCGTTATGAAAACCACAAAATTTGGAGTAAGGGTCTAACCTAGCCTTACTCCTTCGCCTTATAACGGCGCACGTCTAATCCTAACCAATTTATCGATTCGATTTTTCACACCACAAACCACATTCAAACCAATATCGCAATCAATAACCAAACAGCCAAACAAACAAGTCCATGGTCTGTGGACGATTGTGTCGGGTGCTACTAAGCACCGTCTGCATCCTAGCATATATATATATATATAACTAGAAAATAAATTGAAAGGTGAGAAATTCTCACATATAGCTATCCTAGCTCCACGGCTCTTCATTTGCAGAAGATCTCGTCGTTTCGCCTTTTTGTCACCTTCGTTGCTGCTTTCACTACATACGTAAAAAAAAAAATCGAATTTTTACTTCGCTATTCAATATATAAAAATCATATTGTTATTTCGAAGTTTAATATATAAAAATCATATTTTTATTTAGAAGTTCGATATATAAAAATCATATTTTTATGCCGAAGTTCAATATATAAAAATCGAATTTCCATTTCAAAGTTCAATATATAAAAATCGAATTTCCATTTCAAAGTTCAATATATAAAAATCGAATTTCCATTTCAAAGTTCAATATATAAAAATCGAATTTTTATTTCAAAGTTCAATATATAAAAATCGAATTTTTATTTCAAAGTTCAATATATAAACATCGAATTTCCATTTCAAAGTTCAATATATAAAAATCGAATTTTTATTTCAAAGTTCAATATATAAAAATCGAATTTTTATTTCAAAGTTCAATATATAAACATCGAATTTCCATTTCAAAGTTCAATATATAAAAATCGAATTTTTATTTCGCCATTCAATATAT
Organism: Allium sativum; assembly: GCA_030737875.1. Lineage (NCBI taxonomy): Eukaryota > Viridiplantae > Streptophyta > Magnoliopsida > Asparagales > Amaryllidaceae > Allium > Allium sativum. The sequence continues at coordinate 75,632,367 of CM060926.1, forward strand.
AAAAATCGAATTTTTTACCTTGTTAACTTCTATATAAAAATCGAATTTTTACCTTGTTAACTTCTATATAAAAATCGAATTTTTATATACGTTACTTAATGGTAAAAATCATTCCTTTTCTTTTATAAAAATAGAATCTATTCCATTTAAAAATCGAATCTTTTCTATTGTAAAAATCGCATCTTTTCTATTGTAAAAATCGCATCTTTTCTATTTTAAAAATTATAACTTTATGTGAAATAAAAATTAAAACTTTCTTCTTAATAAAAATCCGTTTTTATAGCTAACTAAAATCTGTTTTTATAGCTAACTAAAATCTGTTTTTATAGCTAACTAAACCAGTTTTTAAATATTTTAAAAAAAAACAGTTTCGGTTTTTATTTTTTAAAACAATTTCAGTTTCTAATTTTTTTTTTAAAAATAAAAATCAGTTTTATTCTTTTATAAAAATCAGGTTTTATACTTTTAAAAATATTCAGTTTTTTTTTTACCTTTAAAACATTTCAGTTTAAAAATCTTTTTTTTTTTAATTCAAAACAGTATTACAGAAATAAATAAAAAAAAAAAGAAAATAAAATAAAACAAAAAGGAAGATGCTCACCGAAGCTGCGGAAAAGGGGGGGGGGGGGAAACGCGGCTCGTCTTCGTCGGCGGCAGGAGCTCTCGAGGGTGGCGTCGCGATGGGATTCGACGGGGGCGATGGCTTCGGGTCTTCGAGGTGAGGGCGGCGCGATGATGTTCGTCGACGTCTGGTCTTGAGGGGGGGGGTGGCGATCGGCGTTAATCGCCTGTGCGATTTAGGTTTTTTTTTTTTTTCTTTCTTTTTGATTTTGATTTAAACGAACGGGGGGGGGGGGGGGGCCAGGAGGGTTAAAGGGGAGGAGGGAATATTTTTTTATTATTTATTTTTTTATATTATTTAATTTCTAAAAGTTGACTTTCCCATACGACCTCGAAACGAGGCCCACCGCCTGTCGCCCATAGCGTTTCACCCCCATTCCGAACACAATGGGATATGTACCGCAAGCTGAATCGACCGTTTCGATCAGTTTCCTTTTAATTTACATTTAAATCACTATATTGAATTTTAAACGTACATTTCAAATTACCGGGGCCACATACGAATTCTAAAAATGGCAGAAAAATATTTTCTAGCTTCGTATTGACGATACGGTCCTAACAAAACTAGTTTCGCTGAATTCTGAGACCGTTAGAAAAATGGCCAATTTCCAGTCGATTAAAATCAACTGAAACTGGTCAAACGCGTTTTCTTTTGCCACGCTCACATATTGATTCGAAAAATTATGAAACTTGGAATCTAGCAATAATTTAACATCACGGACCCAACAAAAGTGGTTTCGTCGAAATCCGAGCTCGTTTGCAAAATGTCCATTTTTAAGGGCCTGAATTCCATAGCGACTATTCAGAATTTTCAACTGGACATATCTTTTGATTCCCGATATGAAATCTTGATTTTTCGGATTCGTTGGAAAGATATTCACTATTAGATTCCATTATTTTTGGTTTCACTAAAATCCGGATTGTTTTGCACCCGGTACATTCAATTGAAGTTTGAAATCGAATTATCGAACTACCGCGCCATTTTCAATTCTATTTATAATTATATATAAATATTTATATTCTAACGACGACGCGTATAATATATACGTTCGAATTATATTCAAAATAAATTTCTCGCCGATATTATTTAAAATAATTCATTTTGAATAATCAAAACTCGCTATAATTGCCAAAATAAAAATTTTAAACTGGCCCAGATTTTCCGGGTTGTTACAAGTATGTCCGATTACTTCCAAAAGGTTTCTTCGTTTATGTGGAGAACAATGCATGATGGGTTACCAATAGACGAGAACCTCCATAGGATCGGCATCCCAATCGTGTCCCGTTGTAGGTGTTGTGTAGCTGGTGAGATGGAATCCATTGCTCATCTATTTTTCCACGGCTATTCTGCAAGAGCTTTTTGAAATCACTTCGGGAACTTAGTTGGTTCCCAAGGTAATTCCACTTCTCTTCTGATTTACTGAGGTACTGGTGGGACGACATCTCAGGTAAATCTATTCGTTTGATCCTCTTCCTTCCAATTCCTCGTTTTATCTACCGCCATATCTGGTGTGTGCAGAATAAGGCAATCTTTGAGGAGGTGTTTATCGACCCCTCTTTCATCATCCGGAGGGTAAGGAACGATGTTTTCCTTCTTATGTTTTGTGGTAGGCCATTCAAGGGAACAATTGGCTTCTGCTCTAGGAGGTTGGCTGGTACGTTTGTTGTTACCTCAGTCTACCTACCCCTAGGGCGGGGATTGGTTGAACCCTTTTGTTAGTTAAGTGCGGGCTCCTCCCCGCTATCTTATTCTCTACTTCACTCCCCCTCCCCATTCTTATATATTGTTGTTTACTAGAACTATAGGTCCTGGATTCACATGTACTTATTGGATTGAGCCTCTTTGGGTCTTTTGTTGCTACCAGTGCAGTTTGAGTTGGAGTTTAGAGAGGGAGTTGATTGTTCTCGTCTGTTGGCTTCTGGGCTTGGCTCGCTCCTTTTCTGGATCTCCGACGTTGATCAGTGGAGACTACAGAGTCGTCTTTTTTATTGGCGAGTGATTTGTAAGAGTCCGTTCGATTGACCACTTCTCTAGGCTTTGATGGTCTTTGGTTGTATTTGTGCTATTTTGTCATGTTTATATTGCTTATGTGTGTACACAAATTATGTAGCCATTTCTGCAAATCTATTTCTGTGAGCCATTGGAGAATGACTGATTCTCCCTTTTGTTATATATGTTCTTCTTTTGTTAAAAAAATCTTCATCTACATATATCCATCATACAAAAAAGGAAGCTATTGTAACATTTGACAATATAATCATGTGACACTAACTTATATATATATAATTATGCATGTGTGTGTATATATATATATATATAATCATGCGATACTAACTTATATATTTATAATGACATCAAGTTACCTTCCCATCATCATAACAGTAGCATGTGGATATGTCCCAGGAGAATCCACAAAAAGTGAACTATTGGTGACCAACAAACTTTAACTCCAATAACCTTATATTCTCTACCTATGACTTTTGCCATTTTGCAACCTCCATGTTAATGCCACAATGTAATCATAGTATCCTTACAAAACTGATCAAGAGACTTGGTATCGTTAGTGTGCTTAGGTATCAAGTTCATGTTAGCCTTCACACTCATGTTAAGCAACCTATCCCAAGTGTAGCTCGAATCATCCATTAAATCTGCAATTTTCTTTGCTTTTACAATTTTCTCAATCATTATGATGCCATAGACGCAGCGTTCCAACTCGTTTTGAAGTAATTGAAGACAGTATTCGGTGTTATTTCTGCAATGGAATTAGTCAGTATGAGGTATCCTTTGGATAGAGAACCCGATATCTTTTCTAGTATGAATCCACCTCTGAATAGTTCAACTGATAATTCGTGCTCGGACTCTGCAAATTTCTTTATTGCCTCCAAGTTTCTTTGTCTCAGTAGAAGAGTATAGAATTTTCCAATCTGCAATCCAATCTATTTGGTTAATATTCAATGATCTAGTCAAAAAACTAGAGACGGTGTTTAGTTTATTTGTGTATTAAAAACAAAACGAAGAGTGATATAAATACACTATGCCAAATGCTAATAGACTCAATACCTCAACAGACATGATTCCACGATGGCACCGAATACTGTCAGATGACCGACAGAACCTGCTACTGACTTTGATATAGGCGACCATTTTGGTGATCCATACGATTTAAATGAGAGATTGTTCGAGGTAATCCTAGTTGCAAATGAAAATTGAATTCATGGGATTACCTGATAGCCCACTGCACCAAAACAACAAATTTGGCACACTAGAATGCGGAGATTTGATCAAGCTTTAAGCAGTATCAAATTTGATAGAGCTAATAGTCGTATTAAATTTCCTTGGCGATCCGCAGCACCCCAACACCTAAAATCTAACCCTACATCTTCAAAGCTCCGGATCAGTTCGCTTGATACAGCTTTGAGCTATATCAAATCCGCATAATATTTCCTCTCCTCCAGTTCCCCGTTATTTTTCATTTCTCACAATCCCTACATCATAAAAGTATTCCGATCATTCCCTTCAGAGGGTTTTCCTTCTCCTTTATACTTTCCTTTTCCAGATTTGGATGGTTCTTCGTCCATAAAAGTATTAACCTCGAGAGTTTCCTTATTAGATATCGCCTCCTCTTGTCAAAAAATCTATCTGCTTCAAAGTAAAATTTACCAAGGTCCCTTGATGAATCTCTTTCCAAAAAGATATTGAAATTTGAATTATCCAGAATGCTAAAGACGACAGCCATAAGTACTATATATGAGTATAGCTGATCCGTTGATGCTACTGTCGCATTAAAACCATTCTAGAAATTTCTGCAAACTCACTCCGATCCTTTGCTAGATTGTACCGAGCGTCATCACGTTCTTAGGTTGATAGATGTGGACCCTGAACTTCTCGACAAACAACTCTTCCAAAACCTTCCAACTTCCGATTGATCCTGGTTCCAACTGTCGAAATCACGTAGCAGCAATACACAAAAAAAGCACTTGGCCATGACATCATCAGTTTCCCAGTACTTCCATATGACGCACTTAGCACATAAGATGGACAATAAAGTCCTTCCTATCATTATAAGCTTCCAACACTTTTAATGTAACAACCATACATTTAAGTCATAATAGTTAATAAAAGAATTAATATAATATTAAAATAATTTTGTGAAATTGTCCGAATTTGGCTATGAGAGTTTCCATCATCAAGTATATGGAAATTTTCTAGGTAATTTTCATATATAACTTGTCAAAATCCAAGTTCATATGAAAGAGATATAAAGTATTAAGAATTAAGTAATTAAGAAAATTCAAGTTTAGAATTGAATGACTAACAGCAAAAAAAACATTGCAAAGGCCAAGATCGACCCGTAAGTCGATCCCCAAGGGACATAGGTCGACATGCCTTATAGCATAGACATGAAAATGTCCAAGTACGAGCCGAGCATTTTAAAAGTTGATTTCTTGAGAATTTGGACGTTGGTTTATGAAATCAGATGGTTAAATTTGGGATTATGATGTGGATGGACCAGATTTAATTAGCTAATATTATGGCCTGAGATCCCCTAATTCCACTATAAATAAGACCTTAAGATTAACCATTCATTCACACAAAAAATCTTCCCTCTTTGAGTTCTTTTCCTTGAGGTAGGATCTAAAACCTAAACTTTTTTGCAGAAGATTTTAAAAATAATACCATTAAACATCTTAGGAGTGACTCAGAGAATACTGTGGACTACAATTATAACAACCCGGAAAATCAGAACCAATTTAAAATTTTTATTTTGGCATTTTTAAAGAATTTTGAATATTTAAAATGATTTATTTTAAATAATAATGACGAAAAATTTATTTTCGACGAAGTTAGACCGAATAAACTTATTTTAATTATATAACGAGCCTGAAATGGAGCGGTAGTTCAAAAATTCGATTTTAAATTTCAAATGAATATACAGAATTAGATATAAGTCAGAATTGGACGAAACAAGAAATATTTGAATCTGATTAACAATATCTTTCTAACGGATGTAAGAAACTGAAATTTCGTTTTGTAAATTGTGGGATACGTCTAGTTCAAAATTCAGAAAAGTAATTGTGGAATTTATATATTTTTTAATATATATAAAGCCCTTAAAAATAGCCATTTTGCAAACGACCTCCGTTTTCGATGAAACCACTTTTGTTGGATCCGGAAGGTCAAATTATTGCTAGATTCCAAAATTCATAATTTTTGGAATCAATATGTGAGAGTGGCAAAAGAAAACGTGTTTTAACAGTTTCAGTCAATTTGAATCAACCAGAAAATGGTCATTTTTCAAACGTCTACAAATTCGACGAAATTAGTTTTGTTAGGACCGTATCGTCAATACAAAGCCAGAAATAATTTTTCTAGATTTTTTAGAGTCAGTACGTGGCCTCGGTAAATTAAAGTGTGCATTTAAATTTAATATGTATTGATTTATATCTTAATTTTGACAAAAAATGATCGTAACAGTCGAACTGGCTTACGGGACCTATCCCATTGTGTTCAGAATGGTGGAAATAAGCTAGGGGCGATAGTCATTGGGTTCGATTCGGGGTTCGTATGAAAAATCCTACTTTTTGGAAATTAAAATATTTATATAAATAATTATATAAATCTTTTCTCTCCCCACCCCCTTTCCCTTCCAGTCAAACCCGAAAACCAAATAGAAAGAAAAAAATCCACGATCGTTCACCGTCGCCACCCACTCTCTGGCGCCGCCATCGCCCATTGCTCCGCCGTCGCCCATTTCTCCGCCGTCGCCCATTGCTCCGCCCCCCTCCAGTCGACCCCGCCTCCTTCTCTTCCCTCACTCTCCTATTTAATCCGAGAGCCACAAAACACTAGCCCCCAAATTGAACGGAGACGCCGAAACCCGCCCACTGGCCCATCGCCGCCACCCCTGAAGCCTCCACCCCCACCTGAAGCCGCCTCCGCCCAGTACACCACCGCAGCCCTCCACCTTCAACAAAAAAATCCGAATTAAAGGTGTTTTTTTATGTACATTTATTTTATTTTATTTTCAGTATATTATATTATAACCATGTTTAAAAAAACTCTGAATTTAATGAATATGACATTATATAAGGCTTAGATTTGTGTATATATATAAAGTTTAGATCTTTGTTAATATAAAGTTTAGATGATTTTTAGTACATAAAAAACTGATTTTTCTTATACAGGCGTTGTAAAAATAGGATTTTTATGTAGCTAAAGATATGATTTTTATTTAGCTAAATTGCGATTCTTAGCTTCATAAAGATATGATTTTTAATTAGGTAAAGATTTGATTTTTATATATGTAGAGAACATAAAGTTATGAATCTTAATCACATAAAGTTAGGATCTTAAATACATGAAATTAGGACTTTTAATGATAAAAAGTTATGATTTTTATCTTAGAAAAGTTATGATTTTTATACATATGGTTTTGAAATACAAAGATGAGATTTTTATCGTATGAATCATAATATTTTTATGAAGATAAATTATGATTTTTATCATATGAAAATAAAAATATAATCTTTTATATGCATGTAGCGAGATAAAAATATAATCTTTTATATATATGTAGCGAAATAAAAATATAATCTTTTCTCTACAAGTAGTGTCATAAAAATGTGATTTGTATGTATATAATAGCATTGTTAAAAATATGATTTTTAAAATATAAACAACATATTGAAAATGTGATTTTTAATAAAAATCGTGCGAAACAGATTACGATGGAACGGACGGGAAACAAATCCAAATCCGAACCGTTCATAAATAAAGAATGGAGGAGAGGATCCCAAAGGTGAGAACTTCTCACTATACTTTTCTATGTACAGTTATTTATTTTATAACTGCATATATGAACTGCTCCCGGTCGTCCACAAACCAGGGACGACTTGTTTGATTGTTTGGTTTGGTTGATTTATTTGTTTGGATTGGTTTGGGATGTGAAATGAATTGATATGATTTGGTTTGTTTATGGTGCGATCCATTATTCAGCGAGGGATAAGGCTAGATCTTATCCCGGTTCTAGTATCGCGCCATTATGCTGCTAAATTTTTTTAAAATGTGTTAGAACAATAAAAACACCATTTTTATTGATAAATGAACTGTATAAAATATTCATGAGTTGAAATAAATATTTTATAGTTTAAAATATAATTTTTAACGTGTATATGAATAAAATAAATATTCATTTACAAATCGGATGATTTGTTTGTGTACACACATTTAACTGATATGGATTGGGACGATATATTTTACACATCGCCCAACTGCACAAATAATAATCAGTGTTTGTTGTTTGAAAACCCCACATGGGTGTTGGTATGATATTTGACATACATTAGTCCCAATTGTTTAGTGGTATGTCGATCGTTTGGTTGACATACTGTGTAAGCGTTAATTATTTATATTTAACGCTTATGCAGTTGTGTAATGCACTCTGGATGATGGCTGACTGTGTTTGATTATTATTGTGTACATGTGTGTATGAAATCCATACGTTAGCCTACTTTGTGAACTAGGCTACACAAAGAGGAAACAACGAAAAAGTCATCAGTCGGTTCGGATCGGATGAAGATAGCACAGAAGGTAAGTAAAGACCAAGAATGATTCGGATCAGAATGGCATCAGCATCATGAAGCAAGTGGCTTCGGCGGTTCGGATCGGAGGGACACTTCAGTGGCATCAGAAGAAAGTAAGCGATCGAAATGGTTCGGATCGGATGAATACGTCAGCAGCATCAAAGGACAACAAGTTACATCATCGGATTGGAGGCCCCGATCCAAACCCCTTCTCCTATCCAAACCCGCAACCGTTCCTGCGTATATCTCCTGAAGACTCGGACAAGATCTGACCATTTCTTCAGCGATCTCCTACTCAATCAATGCACTGTAATCATCTTAAAGCTTCCGATCCCGACTTTCAAGGGATGAATGACACGCAATTCCGAACCGGAGCCACTTCGAGGAGATTTTTACCTATAAATACTCCACCTAGAGGCATTTGAAAGGATTTTTTGGCAAATTCTCAGTCCATACTTCCACCATAGCCGAATTCTACAATCATATTCAGATAAATATCATCTCTTAAAGCCTATTTTTGAGAGATTTGAGTGAGTTTATGAATTGTAATTGTGAGGTTGAGTGAGAATTCTTGCTGTATTCAAAATCAAATCATCAAATCAAAGAAAACAAAGTGGATGTAGGCTCGTTAATGCTGAACCACTATAAATTGCGTTTTCTTTACTGCTTTTTGATTCTATTTTGTTGAATTCATATTTAATTTGGGTGTTAGAGCCAATTTTTGGTCTAACATTTTGGTTCTTTCACTGAGAAACTTCGAATTCTTAGCTTTTTCAGGATTATCATTCTACTATTTGAACCTTCAAGTTCAAAGAAGTTAATCCCCTCTCTTTGACATCTTTCAATATTTGTTGACTAACCGTTGAAGAATCAAGTGTTATGGCTAAGACCAAAGGAAAGGAAGTGCAAGGTGCAAGGGGAAATGAACCCAGAGAAGATCAACAAGCTATTGTATTAACAAGGTCACGCGCTCATAGCTCTGGAGCAGATCACTCCAACCAAGAAGATCCGAACCAGATCAGAAGTGCCGATCCAAACCGAGGGGAAACAAGTCGGATCGTGTTGACACCGATCCGAACCGATGATGTAGGGCGCTCTCAACCTCTCCCTCCAAACCGCACTGAACAGAGTCGGATCGTGTTGACACCGATCCGAATCGATGATGTAGGGCGCTCTCAACCTCTCCCTCCGAACCACACTGAACAAAATGCTTGGAACCGAACCGATCCGAACCAGGGTGAGGCTGGAACTTCTACTCGAGCTCCCCCCAATGCTCCGATTCCAGCCACGATGATTAATGTTCAGCCTGATCCGTCTGCACCCATTACTCAGGGAGATTTTTCACATTTTCTTGACATGCTTCAGAGCACTAAAGAAGCAATGGAAGCCCAAATGTGTGACAACCGTCGTATGCAGGAAAACATGATCTTCATGGGTAGAGAATTACAGGAGCTCCGGAGGCAGAGGACTCCTTCCCCACCACGCCACATTCCTACAGTTGATTCCTCTTCTTCGGAGGAGGAATGTCCTCGCGAGAGGAGGCCGCTTGAACGAACTCAGAACCTAGATCAATTGACTTTCGGATCTTTGGGATCCCGAGAAGATGCTTCCCGTGTATTGGGCCATGATGACCCGAGTCTACAACAATCTATGTTGCGACCTATGCGTGGATCCCATGTCTTACCCAGGGATCCTAATATTACCAACCCCACACAACAACAACTCCTCCAACCTTTACCTCCGGAGATTGACTGGGAGCACAGAGAGCAACATAGAGCAGCCGCCGCCAGAAACAGAAGGTTATCCCCTGATCAGGAACCCAGGGGTAACCCGAACATCAGATCCAGGGAACCTGTGCAGACACCAACCAACGCCGATGTACAAGCAATGGTGCGACAGATTATGTTGGAAAGCCGGCGGTATACTAATGAGGATTGGGGCATTAAGCGAGGTCATACCCCTTTCACAGATGACATCCTGAATTACCAGTTCCCCCGACGATTCAATTTGCCTCAGATGGATCGATATTCAGGAAGGACAGACCCAGAGCAGCACCTAATGAGATATGCATGGTTTATGAACGTGGCAGCAGCTCCCGATGCCGTAAAGTGCAAAGCTTTTCCCATTTATCTTGAAGATGTAGCATTGATGTGGTTCACTCGACTTCCTCCTCGGTCGGTGTCCAATTTCATAGAATTGAGTGAGCGTTTCATGAATCAGTTCCGACTCCATGCCCAAAAGTCCAAGACCGTCATAGAGTTGTCACGAATCAAACAGGCCTAGGAGAATCTTTGAAGTCATATTTGGATCGCTTCAACCTGGCCGTTACCGAAGTCATTGATCCCCATGAGCCTACTATCCTGATGGCTTTGATAGAAGGAGTATATCCCAATATAGAGTTCAGGGATGACTTGGCTGGAAAACCACCTCCCACAAGAGAGTTGTTCTATTAAAAGGATAATGTTCGCCTGAGGCGAGAAGAAGCTAAGGCAAATCAGAAGAGAAAGTCCAAAGGGACCTCGATGGAAGGTGTTCAGAGTAATGTTGCTGTGAAACAGTCTGGTGACAGTTCGGGAAAAGTAGAAACAAATGTTGGTAACCAGAGTGGTGGTTATAGCAACAGAAATGGAAACGGCAATAGAAGGAATAGAAACCGTGGGAACAACTCCAATAAAAGACCCAGATTCCAGAGTTTTGAAAATTACACGCATTTAAATGATACGTTGGAGAACATCTATCTAGACACATACAACGTATTGCAATACAAAAAGCCACCACCCAGAGATTCTACAGAGAAGGAGATTGAGACAGGAAAGTTTTGCCTGTTTCATGGAACACACGGTCATTCCACCAATGAGTGTCGTCATTTGAGGGACGTCATCGAAAAATTGCTGCGAGAAGGGAAGTTGGATGAGTACAAAGCTGCCTCAAGGGACAGGGGGCAAGGGGGACAAGCCTCGAACCAAGAGCAGCCTGCTTCAAAACCCACGGCTCGGCAAAAGGGTAAGAGGATTGTCATTAACTCCATTATAGGCGGGCCTCATTTGGTTGGTCGAAGTTTTAAAGACATGGACCAGTATGTCATTGCCACCAAGCATTACGAAGTGGGAGAATGCAGCAGCCTTGAAGACGTAACTCCAATAAAGTAGCAAAAAACGATGTCCGATGATGTCGTATTCCGCAACAGAGACGAGTTTGGAATTCTATCCCCAATCGACGATCCGCTGGTGATAACCATGACAATTGGCCCCGCTCTGGTTCATAAGGTGTTAGTGGACAGCGGAAGCTCAGTCAATATCCTCTTTAAGAAACCCTTCGAACAAATGAGGCTCGAAGCAAAAGACTTGAAGCCATGTCAAGGATGGATACGCGGTTTTAACGGAGTATCTACAACTCCAATGGGTTATGTGGAATTACCAGTCACACTAGGACAGGGGATTGCCAGAGAGTAAAGATCCTGCCGTTTGTGGTTCTGGATTTGGAGTCGCCTTATAATGCCTTCCTAGGCCGACCAGCCCTTGCCGAATTTAGGGCATGTATTGCGCCTTGGTGTTTGCTGCTAAAATTCCCAACTTATTCGGGAGTTGGAACGATGAGAGGCGACCAAGCCACGGGACGGGCTTGTTACGTGGCAGAGTTAAAGATGCTGATGAAGGGGCTGGATTTAGATGCCAAAGACGATTCCGCCTCTCCAAAGGGGGCCTCGGCATAGCAACTAAGGGGCCCTGCCCCGAGAGAGTCGCCCTCAGGTGTGCTCGAGGATATAGATCCCAGAGAGGATAGAGAGCCTGGGGACATGAAAGCAACTCCCAATGAAATAACGATCGACATATCTATTGACGAAACTAACCCAACAAGAGTACTAAAGATTGGCTCGCAACTAGATCCAGTTAGAGAAAAAGAATTGGCTGATTTTTTGAAGGCAAATCTGGATGTGTTTGCCTAAACCCACGCTGATATGTGTGGGATTTCGCCTGCCATCATGAGCCACTCCTCGTGCGTTAATCCAAAGCACCCACCAGTCAAGCAGAAGAGATGGATGTTGGGCCCAGAGCAGTCAGCAGCTTTGAAAGAAGAAGTTGAAAAGTTGAAAGGTAACAGATTCATTAAGGATTCGAAGTATCCCGACTGGATATCGAATCCTGTCCTGGTCAAAAAGTCAAATGGGAAATGGAGAACGCGCATCGACTTTTCTGATTTGAACAAGGCTTGCCCAAGGATAGTTTTCCTCTCCCCAGGATTGATCAACTAGTAGATTCAACTGCCGGGCACGAACTTTTATCCTTTATGGATGCTTATTCCAGGTATAATCAAATTCCCATGCACGTACCAGATCAAGAGCATACAAGCTTTGTTACAGACTTGGGGTTGTATTGTTACGTCATAATGCTATTTGGATTAAAAAATGCGGGAGCCACATATCAGCGCCTAGTCAATCGCATGTTTTACAATCAAATTGGGAAGACTATGGAAGTTTATGTAGATGATATGCTAGTGAAATCCAAGCAATCTTCCGATCATACGAAAGACTTAGCATAAATGTTTGGCATACTACGAAGGTATGGGATGAAATTGAACCCTTTAAAGTGATCTTTTGGCGTGGCATCAGGCATGTTCCTTGGCTTTATCGTGAGCTCTAGAGGAATTGAAATCAACCTAGACCAAATAGTAGCAATCCGGAATATAGAGGAGCCATGAAAAATTAGGGATGTTCAGAGCTTAGTAGGGAAAGTTGTAGCACTGGGCAGGTTCATCTCCAAAGCAACAGACAAGTGTGTGCCTTTCTTCAATCTCATAAAACGGGGAAAGCGAAATTTTGAGTGGACCCCCGACTGTGTGGAGGCATTCCAGAATATGTTAGACTTTTAGAAAAGCCTCCAATATTATCAAAGCCCGTGCAACATGAAGATTTGTTCGTCTACTTGGCGGTATCATGTCACGCCCTCAGTGCAGCACTAGTACGTGAAGAGGAAAAAGTCCAGAAGCCTGTGTATTACGTAAGCAAAAAACTAGCTCCTGCAGAACGCAACTACCCAAAGATAGAGAAGCTTGCTTATAGCCTCCTGATTTCTTCCTGCAAACTCCGCCATTATTTTCAGACACACCCAATAGTTGTGTATACTGACCAACCTTTGAGACAAGTATTGCAGAAACCTGAGGCATCAGGGCGGCTACTCAAATAGAATATCGAGCTGAGCCAGTTTGATTTGAATTTTCAGCCGCGAAGATCAATAAGGGGGTAGGCCTTGGCTGACTTCATAGCTAAATTTAAAATTCCTGAAGAAGAAAAGGTGGGTGATAAGACAGCTACTGTGGATCAAGAATTAGAGCTTAGTCCGTGGAGATTATATATGGACGGAGCCAAGAATGATAGAAAGTTCGGCGCCGGAGTTGTTTTAATAACTCCTGAAGGACGATCTATTTACTATGCATTGTGGTTAGAGTTTGCTGCTACCAATAATGACTCTGAGTATGAAGCCCTGATTGCGGGGCTGAAACTCGCAAAAGATTTGGGAGTGAAGACACTAGATATATATTGCGATTCCAAAATAGTGGTATGTCAAGTTCGGGAAGAATTTGCTGCTAAGGGATCTCGGCTCATCACTTATCTTAAGAAAGTAAAGGATTTGTTGGAAGGTTTGGAGCGTTATAGCATAATACACATTCCAAGGGCTGAAAATCAGAAAGCAGATTGATTGGCGAAGCTAGAAAGTTCAGATAGTCTTAAAGAATCTGAAATGGTTCGGATAGAGGTGTTGGATTCACCCAGTTTCGACCTGATGGAAGTAGAGCTAGCCTTGGAAGTTGAACCATAAAGAGGATCCTGGATGACAACAATTAAGAACTTTCTCAAGAGTGGAACTCTCCCATTGAAAAAGAGCGAAAGACGAGTTGTAAGACGTAAGGCCACAAGATACGTTTTACAGGACGATGTCCTTTATCGTCAAGGGTTTTCAATGCCCCTGCTACGGTGTATCGCACACGACGACATCAAGCGTGTACTGCAAGAGGTGCATGATGGAGAGTGTGGAGATCACACTAGGGGGCAAACCCTGGCAAAGAAAGTGTTACGGTACTGATATTTCTATCCTACCATGAACAAAGACGCACCAGCTTATTCACGACGCTGCGACAGATGTCAAAGATATGCCAAAATTCCCAGAGCGCCTCCTACTCAGCTCAAGTCAATGGTAAGTCTGTGGTCGTTTTCCATGTGGGGAATTGACATTATTGGAGTGCTGCCCATTGCCAGAGGAGGAGCCAAGTATGCGATCATTACCGTGGATTACTTCATGAAATGGGTGGAAGCTGAACCTTTAACAACCATCATGACAAGGAAAGTGACCAGTTTCGTGGTGAGAAATATTATTCGTCGATTTGGGATACCGAAGGCCATCATAACTGACAATGGGACGCAGTTTGATAGTATAGAGTTCAGAAACTTTTTCCATAAATACAAAATTGATAAGAGATACACTGCAGTAGCTCATCCGTAGTCAAATGGACAGGTCAAGGCTGTAAATAAAGTCATTAAATCAATTCTAAAGAAGCGACTGAAACGGGCCAAAGCCAGATGGGTAGATGAGTTTTCATTAGCCTTATGGGCATACAGGACGACCTTTAAGACGGCTACTGGCCATCCTCTCTATTCACTTTCATTTGGGTCTGAAGCGGTGATCCCGGTAGAATTGGAAGTCCCTTCTCATTGAGTCGCATACTATGACCAGATGACGAATAAAGCACTCCTCCTAGAGTCTCTTGATATGATTGAAGAAAAAAGAGATGAAGCCGACTTACGTGCCTCAAGACATCGACATCAAGTGGCGCGTTATTATGACCAAAAGGTTCGCCTCAAAACCATTGAACCAGGAGACCTAGTACTGAAGCGAGTCTTCCTGCCTTCAACCCGGTTGGGTCCCAAATGGGAAGGACTGTACGCCATCCAACGGAAGCTTGATAAAGGAACATTCAAGCTAACGACCGTGGATGGTGAAGAGATTCCCAGAGCCTAGAATGCTCAGCATTTACGACGATATCTGAGCTAAATATGAAATGTCATTTCTTTTGTTTTCATAAGCTATGTAAAAAGGCATGACTTGCCTTAAAAAGTCTGTTTATGTGAACAAAAGATTATAAAGTGGATGTAGGCTACGACTTAGCCGAACCACTATAAAATATCATGTGTCATTTACTTTCCTGCATTATTTATATCTTCAACTATTATTCTATTATGACTGTGAAACACGAAATGTTAAACTAAAGTTGAAGATGACCTATATGCGGGGACACACAAAATGACTGTTTGTACAATAAGACATAAAAGAATGGGAAGACAACATTCTTAACTTTAACTCTCAAGAATCGAGAGAGAGGATAAAGGATGGGAAGACGACGTCCTCTGAGGCGTGAAGGTGCACCCAGATGAGAGACCGCCTCAGCAAGAACTCTAACCTGGATATAAGACAGGAGAGTATAAAAGATGCCAAAAAAGAATAGGCGTCAACGACGAAAGGAATGTGACCCCCGTCAGAGAGTCGAGGACATTCAGACTTTTTAATTTAATCTTGAATAGTTCTCCTTCAGTTACTCAAGATTGACTGGGGGCATACATGTACACACATATTCCCTTCCACATTACTCCATTACATGACTTTAGTATGACAGGCATTTGTATTTTTACATGAGTACTGAACTAACGACTAACAGGCATTGCATGAAATGAATTATTTTTATTCACAAATGTGTGAGTTTGTATAGGAAAACAAGCAAAAAAAGAAGACGCGAGGGCCACACTTGCTGCAACAATTGCGGGCCAATTAAATATTAAAATAAAACAAAACTCTTCATCACTTAGGCATGGGAGTGAACTTGGATTTTTTAGCGGCCTTCTGAGCATCCTTCGCCTCTCTTTCAGCATCAGTTAAAATGCGCCTTGGTTTTTTCCTCCCTGTGACTGAAGTGCTGGAATTGGTTGAATTTTTTCCTGGGAGTCGAAATGCTGGAATCAGGAGAAGACTTTTTAGCAAGCTCTTCTGTAATAGACCTAGTCGAAAGCTTAACAACTAACCTTGATCTAGCATCCACCACTGCGAGAGGCTTAAGGCTTTCGGGGTCCAAGTCTTCAACTTTAAGCCGCATACGCTTGTCTTGTTCGGCTTTCAATGCAGATAAAGTGATGTCATCGATGCTTTTTGACTCCCCAATTATAGCCACCTCAGGGTCTTCCTCATGCTCCTCGCCACCGCCATCGTCTTTCAAGGCGGCTATCATCTCATCATCATGGGGAGCATCAACCTTATCTTTTTCTCCTTCGGCCTTCTCCGTGAATTGTATTCCGGCGGTGGTCCCCTGAGGCACATCTGTCTTCTCGGACGGTTCAGCACCTGCGGAATGAGAAGCAATAGTTATCAACTCGGGAGAAAATAAAGGGTCCTTCATCGATTGCCTGACTATGTGATGGAAAGTGGAGACAACTTTGACGAATTGGGGTGAAAAGGTAGAAATACCTTCCGATGATTTGTCAGCCGGAGTAACTGCCGTCTCTGACACCGTCTCAGGAATATGGGATAAAAGAGATGCCTGAGGGATCGCCGGGTTTTCGGGGTCATATCCCTCTACTTCAGAAGTTTCAGCGGCAGTGAAAGAAGAACCGCCTCCAAGATGTCCTTTTGTTTAGCCTTCCGCTTTTCCTCCTCCATGGCAGCAAGGATCAGGCGACGCCCCTCAGCCAGACGTGTCGGCTCGTCATCTCTTAGATATTTTTCCATTAGCTTGTCCTCGTCGATGGAATCTACCTTGAGTTCTTCTTTCTCCCATTCAACAATTTGGCTCCACATGTGAACCAAGATAGTTGGGTAATCTTCGATCCAAGAGATGTTTCGGTGACGGATTATATGTGCAAAAAATTCGATCATTAATTCACCGAAGCCCTGCACATCCTCCTGGGCCTCTGCCAGCTGCTTGCGGGACTCTTCAGCCGACTTGATGACACTTTCAACATTACCCTCCGTGAGGGCTGCCCTGTTCTCGGCCTCCATCAACTTGGAAGCCAAATCAGCGTTTTCTTCTCCGATTCGGCGTTCTTCTTCGCTAGCTCGGCCTTTTCTCGCTCAAGGGCAGCGTAAGCAAGTTGCATTTTGGCGTTATCCTACTTGGCATCTTCTGCTTGATTTTTCAGCTCTGAGCGCTCTTGAGTATGGGACTCGAGCAAGTCATGATAACATTTCTGTAGATCTTCAAATTGTTGCTTGAAGCTAGTAGCATCCCGTTAAGCAATAGCAAGTTGGGCTTGGGTATTCTCAAGGTCTTTCCCTAAATTTTTCAAGGCCTTTGCGTCGGCTTCTGCAGTCTTCTTCATTGAGTCAATATCCGTGATTAGAGTTCAGATGATTCTGGAAAGGTTACGCGAATACTTGAACATCCCCGAATATTGTTTTTCGACTGCGTCAATTTTTGCTTTGGCCTAGTCTGCCCACCTCGAGGAAATAGGCTCAAGAGCGGGTAAGAAAGTTAAGTTTTCATAATAGTGTTCGGGGAACTACTCCTCCAGAAACGCCCGCTTAACTGCAGTTTCAGCATCGAATGGTGGAAGTGCGGGGAATGTCAGCTCGGTATCCTTATGTGTGGAGGGCCCGATGGCCTCCTCACCCTTCCTAAGCCACTTAGCAGGAGCCTTACGCTTGTCTCGCGAACTGGTATCTTTCGGCGGGCTTCTTTCCCAACCGCGTTTCTCTTGAGAAGATGTTTGATCTTTCGGCTGCGACGTGTCATCTCCTCTACGACCTTGGGAGCTTTTGTATCGCTCTGGGTCCGACCGAACGGGAGAGCGAGAGCGCGAGGTCCGCGACTGATAAGAATCATAAGGCCTTCTATCCTCCCTACCGCGGCTTTTGCGGCGATCATGCTCAACATCATGAGGGGGTCTGGTCATGCTGCGACGTAGTTTCCTGATGTCATAGTGAGCACGAGACATTGTACCTACGCAACAATACAAGTGGAATTCAGAATCAGTATTCTCGTAAGAAGTAAGTGTTGTGAAGTGGGGTGCTATTGTGTTAAGTGCATCCTAAGTGGTGTTCCCCCCGACAAACCAGAATCCGAAGCCAAGCAAGCATGAGTGGGCTCTTTTGCCTTGATAGGAGTAGTCTCCTCTGAAGAAGTAAAAACTAAAGGATTTGTGCCAAAATCCTCGGAAGTGTAGATAGTTTCAAGTAGGGGGAGATCTCCCAAGCCCTGGAATATAGGATCATCAGTAGTAGGGGCATCTCGTTGGGAAGCGTCTGCTGGCGGTTCTCTAGGAGACACTAATTTTTCAGGAGAAATAGCATCCCTAGGGGTGATGTACCCTTCTCGGTGCTTTTCAGGTATGTTAGCCAGCTCATCGTCTTGAGTCGAAGTTGGAGAAGGTGAAGTTCGAAGTGGCATGGTGGGGCCTTTCGAGCTCTCACCCATTTCTGGAATTACATCCACCGGAGGGATATATACATATGGACCTGATCCGTGACCTATGCTACGGGTAATGGACAATAGCCCGTGGTGATGAAGATATTTGTCCTTGTCGACCTCATCTATAGTTAGAAATTTTTGGTCACCATTGAGGAGCTGATGCATCCGATCAAAATACACTTGATCCGATATTTGTTTGGGATTATCAACTGCAAACAAAAAGAAAACGGATTAACCTATTGGCATTGACACTCAGAGTTGAGATTTAGAAAACCAATGCTTTACTTGATTTTGTCCATCCCCTAGCACATCCCGGCTATTGCCTTATATAAAACCATTCTAGCTTGGAGTCGCCGACCTTGCTGCTGAACGGCGCCGAAATTATTTTTCTTTTTGGGACTGACTCGAAGTAAGAGAAAGAAGGAGTTTCTCGAGTCCGATGCTTGAAGTTATAAAAGAAATGAACGTCGTCGAAATTGAGCTCTATATCTAAGATCTCACAGTATGCTACATATAAGGTATACAGGTAAGCATAAGAGTTGGGATGCAGCTGCATGGGGACAATACGCATCTGTCTTAGGAAGTCGACAACAAAAGGAGAAAATGGTGGGATAGCCCCAACCATGCACATTAATCGGGTGATTGCCATAAACCCTTCTGGAGGACTGTGAGGACGGTCAGTTTTTGACGGTACCAGAGTAACCCTTCTTAATATAC
This sequence comes from Allium sativum, assembly GCA_030737875.1. NCBI lineage: Eukaryota > Viridiplantae > Streptophyta > Magnoliopsida > Asparagales > Amaryllidaceae > Allium > Allium sativum. The sequence goes on from CM060926.1 coordinate 75,651,735, forward strand.
CGTGCTTTAGACATATGTGAGCAAGTCTATCATTGTCGATCGTTGATTCAACAGAGTCCTTGGGTGATTCCAAGATAATGGCAGACTCAAATTCGTCAGGGGCTCGACAATCTCCAATCCCTCCTTCCTCCTCATAGCCCAGAGAAGCTTCGCTGTCCGAGGATGTTTCGTTGCTATGCGTTCCTATTTCATAATTTGAGCTTTCGTCATCCCATTCAGGGTCTGAAGAAGAAGATATGTGATCGAGAGTATATTTCTCGTAAGTTTCTGCAATTTCCGTCTTCTTTGCCAATCTAGAAGAACGTCTCTCGTCCATGATCACTAGACTATTGAAGAAACAATGACAAGGATTAGAATAAAGTTGCCCGTTTCCCCCGTGCGTGTATGTGAACTAAAGTGTGTGCTACATGTAACAAAAATGCAAAGCAAATACATGAAAGCATAATGTAAAGGTCTACGGAAGCAGTTATGGTCAAAACAATTCTTGATGTTCGTTTATATTCGCAAGGCTCTATCCTAACTGTCCATTAAGTTGAAGATGGTGTTAAATGTTGATTAGCTAGTCAAATCGATTCTTGCTCATTAAGTCATGTTACTCCGGTACGGTTTGGGTGCATGCGTGGGATCGGATCGGGGGGAAGAACCTCCTCTTGATTTGAAGAAAAATTGGCACCCGATAGGCAAGCCGGATCGGTTCGGAAAAGGCACTTGGAGCAGGTCGGAGTGACTTGAATGTCCTTACCACTTTTCTCCTTATTTCTTGTTCCGACCCGACCCGGTCAAGTGAGCCCTCTCTCTCTTCTTTACTTTCTAGTCCGATCCGATCCGATCAGGTGAATTCAACTCCCATCTCCACTTCCATGCTTCTTTACCCGAACCGGTCCTTCATACTATTCTTCTTCCTCCTCCTTAACATCGAACCCACTCCCGTGCCAGAAGCCCCAATTAAGATTAAGTGTTTGTGTGTTCAAATATTCAACGAAGGACCCTAACACCCTTCATCGCCGCCTCGAGATGGCGATTGACGCCATTAACGACGATGGCGGAGGATGGAAGAGGTCGCGATGTCAAAATTAAGCAAATACCATGCTCATATCGTTTGATTTAACCACAAATCCAAACTGAAAACAACTATAGCAAGGTGATTCGAGATTATAAAGCTACCTATAAATTTGACTCGGGGATTAAAACGAGAGTTTTGATGTTTTTTAAAGGCTAGGGTTTTGGCACAGGATTTCTTAACTGAGAGCAATAAAGGAAAGGGAGAAGGAGGGAAAGAGGTAGCAAATTTATATAGGTTTAAGGTGACCCTTAGTATCCCCGGCCTCTGATATTGCTCCGTTCGGACCGGAAACCAAGCCCGCTAACACATTCTGGCCTGTTGGACCAGCGCTAAGCAATACAAAGGGAAAGCCTATTGAGGTCGGGTCCGAACCGAAGGGAACTAAGCACAATGACTTGGCATGCAAGTTGAATATAAAGAAAAATAAAGAAAAAACTCACCTGGGAGAATTTCTGGACATCAAGAAGGGTTCTTGGAATTATTCAAAAAATGAAGAAAATAATGTGTACTTCCTCTGGTGTGTATATATACAAGCAGCAAAATCCACGATGTTATGAAGCGACACCCTGCTATAAGTAGATGGAATTGATCATTCAATGGTTCTAATTCAAAAGATGTTTTGTAAACCACTTCGAAGCACACTTTATCTTAAATAAGAGTGTACTTCGAGGGGGCAAAATGTTAGCCTACTTTCTGAACTAGGCTACATAAAGAGGAAACAATGAAAAAGTCATCAGTCGGTTCAGATCGGATGAGGATAGCACAGGAGGTAAGTAAAGATCAAGAATGATTCAGATCGGATCGGAATGGCATTAGCATCATGAAGCAAGTGGCTTCGGCGGTTCGGATCAGAGGGACACTTCAGTGGCATCAAAAGAAAGCAAGCGATCGAAACGGTTCAGATCGGATGAATACGTCAGCAGCATCAATGGACAACAAGTTGCATCATCGGATCGGAGGCCCCGATCCAAACACCTTCTCCTATCCGAACCCGCAACCATTCCTGCGTATATCTCCTGAAGACTCGGACAAGATCTGACTATTTCTTCAGCGATCTCCTACTCAATCAATGCGCTGTAACCATCTTAAAGCTTCCGAACCCGACTCTCAAGGGATGAATGACACGCAACTCCGAACCGGAGCCACATCGAGGAGATTTTTCACCTATAAATACACCACCTAGAGGCATTTGAAAGGATCTTTTGGAAAATTTTCAATCCATACTTCCTTCATAGCTGAATTCTACAATCATATTCAAATCAAAATTATCTCTTAAAGCCCATTTTTGAGAGATTTGAGTGAGTTTATGAATTGTAATTGTGAGGTTGAGTGAGAATTCTTGCTGTATTCATAATCAAATCATCAAATCAAAGAAAACAAAGTGGACGTAGGCTCGTTAACGCCGAACCACTATAAACTGTGTGTTCTTTACTGCTTTTTGATTCTATTTTGTTGAATTCATATTTAATTTGGGTGTTAAAGCCAATTTTTGGTCTAACACCATATAAATCAAATTATATGGTAATTGACTGTGTCTGATTCCAGTTCAGAAAGAATGAATATTTTAAAATAAGGAATATTTTAAATAATATTCAGTAAAAGATCAAAATATGATTTTGATGTCCGATTTGGGATGGACACGAATATATTTAAATATATAAAGCATTGTTGATCAGATTAACGTCATTTTGACGTGAACGATGTTTATATCGATTATATTCATTTTTATAGTGAATATCGAAAAGGAAATGATTTCAAAATCAAATATTTTGAAAATATCATCATCTATACATAAATGATATAGAATATTCAATTTTGATTTTAAATTGAAAATGAAGTTGGAATCGTTTTTAAAACGAAGTTAAAACGATTTATAAAATACGTTTTAAATGGAAATCAACGAAATATATATAATATATATATTTAATGGCCTGAATAGAACGCGTCGCGCCATGGCAGTTCGCGAATTTCGACCATTGACTTCAAATGGACATTATGAGAGATCCGACCGTCAGATTCTCCTAAAACCGGAACCGTTGGGTATCGAAAAGAGCTTTCTAACGAATTTAAGGAATATGAAATCTGATGGTTGGATATGGAATTGTGTCCAAATAAATTTGGAAAAGGTCGCTATAAGTGCAGTTCGATGACCATTCATGGAAATCAACTGTACGGGCCTTGATAAAATTATTAAAAATATCAATAATTTGTGTAAAATCATAATAAATGATTTGAAAAGGATTGGGATTAAAAATTCCATATTTGAAAGGATAAAAATATATTTTTATTGAAAAGAACTAGTTATGAACTAGAATTATAATCCAATATTTTTAAATAAATAAATTGGATTTGAAATGGTTTTAAAAATAAATTGAATTTCCAATATATGAATTGGAATGGATTTGAATCGAAATTATCTTCGGAATATTTCGATATTGAATTCCGTGATTATACGGAAATTGTGGAGGAATTTGGAAGATATATATCGTTATTCCAATACGATATTTGTTGATTTCAGAATTTGATATTGAATATAAGCCGATATATTTTCTATTCAGAGCCTTGTATTAAATATCAAATGGGATTTTGGATTTGTCGTGAACGGTGACTTCACTAACATTATTCTTAAACCCAGTTGAGAAAAGATTAAATCTTTTTATTAAGTTTTAATGAAGTTAACCAATTAATTAATATTTAATTGGAATTGAATTGAATTGAATTTTGGGTTTGTCATGACTGGTATCTTTAAAAATGATGTTCTTAAACCCAATGGAGTTAAGAAAATTAGAAACTAACTGGAGATTAACTAATTTGAATGGTTTCCTGGGTATTGATCTGATGTTGGTTGCGGCCTTCGGGATTAATACTTAGGGAATTGTTCTCTTACTAATTTATAGTTAGAGACCGATGGAATGTGATTTTGGGTTTATCGTGAACCATGTTTTAAATGACATTGGTTCTTTAACCCAGTTAAAAACAGGATATGATTTCCCAAGTTAAATAATCATTAATATTGATTGTTGGGAAGATTAAAACTAAGTGGAGTTTTAATGAATCTTTAATTAAATTGAAATAATCGAGAAAGGAGTATCACCAGTTTTGCTCCGAGCGATAGTAAAATATTTGATTAGATTTGAACATGAAATGGTAATTAATATTTACCGATAACACCGTGGTGTTAGATATGGAGTATTACCAGTTTTTCTCCATGGGCTGAATCGGTTGGGATTGGAAAATAAAATAACATATTACTTCGGTGTGATTCGCTAATCCCGACTAGTTGGGAAAACCTTAATATGGTGTGAAATGATATCCAAAGGAAGATTAAAGAATAAATTTAAAAGAATTTATCTTTGATAAAATTAATGGGAACCTTTCCCTAAGAATGTGAATATTTGAATAAAGAATATTCTGGATTGGAATGAGGCGTATGTTGTGTTTTTGTAGCACTTTTTTTATAATATACGAGAGTTATTCGGAAAGGCTGGGTTTATTCCCAATCTGAATAACTGATTCGACGATAAGTCGACGATGAAGTCGGTGGTTAAAGACCGGAGGTCTTCACATCGTTTGGATGATTACTAATGTCTTGATTGGGCTGTACACCCAAGATGAGGTAATAAGTGGTGATCGTCCAGACGTACTTGAAGATCGATGGATATGCGAGGGTCTCTCTCCTGTATTGGACATATGGGACGAGGAATAAGATGCCTCCGGTCTCGTTCAGACCTAGAACGAACATGTAAATGGATTGTGTGTCTGACATTGTATTTTATTTTGTGTCGATTGATTTCTATTAAATATATATTTGTTTGGCGACGGAGAATTATTCTCTTGCTTAACGCATTTCTCTGAGACGTACGAGCTCAGAGGTTATATATCGATAGACATCAGTCGCATGGCGTGAATTGCCTGTGTGGCATGCCTGAGTGGCAAATGATCAAGGCTTCTGTTGAAAAGAAGAGTCTTGTGGTTGATGATCAAAGCATAGCTTTAATATAGCGCCGCTTTGTGTATAGCGTTAATCCGCGAGCCTCACACTTCGGTATGAGTCAAAAAGGGGATAAGGGAACGCAGTGAGTGCATGACGTTACTTTCTAGCTTTGGGTGGTGTCGGGGTTTTACACGCCTTGACATTTTTATATTTGTACCTATGTGGTTGTTAGATTGCGAGGCGCCTTGGATATATCGGTCTCTATGGAGCCGCTGGATAGGTCTGATAGGACCGTGAAACGTGTGTTCCGGAATAACTAATCCACTAATGTAAGTGTGGACCGGCACTGCAGGATCTATGGATTACCTTGAGTGTGTAGTCCCGAGACATTTGCTAGAGTGTCTCGAAGCGGAAAGGAGTACATCCCTTTCCTCGACTAATGACGAAAATCCAATTTCCAATACGTGAGATTTCGGTTTTGATTGTAGAGCCAAGTATGGCGACATAGTAGCATGGGATGCTATGCCGTCTATGATTGATACATTTATATTTGAAGTTTATTTCTTCACTTATAGTAATAATAAAAGATGAATTTTCACGTATCAAGCATTATTTGGCTATTATAAGGTAAAACTCTATCATCCGGCTTGCGTTGCATTGTGTGATGGGACATGAGTCTTATAATAGCTTCATTGTTCTTTATTTAGCATTGCGCTGTTTGTTTTATGCACTGGTATTCTTAGGGGTAAACCCGTTCCGTGTTATACGGCGTGGTCTCTTGATATACCTAACTTTAAAACCAAATTAATAACTGTTTCAGTTTTCACACCAGTCACATGACTGACCTGGAGTTTATTGTTTTAACCTAAACTCTAGGTGCCCTTATTTTCCACACGGGTAGCTAGTAGTTTGGTTTTGCAGATATTATATTCACAAGATCCTGGTTTATAGCTGAAATGATATTCGGAAAGCTCTGTATCCGTGTATTTCCTTCATTTGTATTTTGTATTATTTTTTCGTAGCTATGAATTTAAATGTGATTTAAATATCTGATATTTATCAAATGTATTTTATTCATTCATACTCTGTTATATTCTTGTGTTCTGATGGAATTATTGTAATTAACAATGAAATGTTCTTCTGTTTGTGTTATGATGTGTTGTGTTCTCAACTCAATCCGGGCTTTCCTTTACGGGGAAGTTCAGGTCTTTATAGTTTGGTATTGGAGCTTTGGTTTACAGAGCTCGAGAACAAGATACATTAGAACCGAATGAAAGAATTTATCAGAGGTTTGATTAGTAATATCCAATGGGAATGACTCGTTAGAGATGAGATCAGTAGTATCCTAGAATGAGTTGGAAGAGTGTCATTTTTAAAATAAAGATGAAAACAAATTTAGTTTTGAAAATTATATCATGTTATACGTATTTGATTATTTTATTTTAAATTAATTTGGACAATGAAGTATATAAATATTTTACATATAGTCTGATCTACGTGTATTTGAAGCCTCTAATATACTAGATAGATATAGAATCACACTCTAGTCGCCCGGGGATGATTCTGATGATGAGGCCTCATCATCAACCTCTGTGCTCGAGTTTCGAAAGTGAGATATCTATATATTTCCAATTGACTAGTGTGAGAACCAAAACTAGATAGGATATATTGTTGTGAATTGGCATCAAAAACATGATTTTCTGTATATATATCAAAATTATGAATTTGAAATGATAATCAACTAATTGATTGCTGGTTGTGTTGTATGATTATTGGTTTGATTAATTAAAATTTTGAGCTATTAAGCCAAATTGAATCAAATTTTGAACTGAATTGGAAATTGTTTGGAATTGCATGCATATACATGTATATATATTGAACAGGTCCTAGCAGGGAAGCTAAGCAAAGGAATAAAATTGTATGCTTGACAAATAGGTACATGTTTACAAATTTATTGAGTTTGGATGATTTTATGAGCCGATTGGCTTTTTCTTTTTGAGATGAGAGGGCATGCGTGGCGGTTTGGGGATTTTCCCGATGCTCCCCGTACAAAGGAGGTTATGGAGAAAATTTTCGAAAATTTAGGGTGTTAGCCAAATTTTTGAAAAATTAGAAATTCTTAGAAACTGAAAAGTTCAAGAATGAAAGCCAGAATGATAGTTGAGTTGATTAGTTAAACAACATTTAGCTTCGTTCCTTTTCGAGGACGAAAAGATTTTAAGTGGGGGAGATTGTAACAATCTAGAAAATCAGAACCAATTTAAAATTTTTATTTTGGCATTTTTAAAGAATTTTGAATATTTAAATGATTTATTTTAAGTAATAACGACGAAAAATTTATTTTCGATGAAGTTAGAACGAATAAATTAATTTTAATTATATAACGAGCCTGAAATGGCGCGGCAGTTCGAAAATTCAATTTCAGATTTCAAATGAATATACATAATTAAATATAAGTCAGAAATGGACGAAACAAGAAATATTTGAATTTGATTAAAATATCTTTCTAACGGATGTAAGAAACTAAAATTTCGTTTTATAAATTGAGGGATACGTCCAGTTTAAAATTCAGAAAAGTCGCTTTGGAATTTATATATATTTTAATATATATAAAGCCCTTAAAAATAGTCATTTTGCCAACGACCTTCGTTTTCGACGAAACCACTTTTGTTGGATCCGGAAGGTCAAATTATTGCTAGATTCCAAAATTCATAATTTTTGGAATCAATATATGAGTGTGGTAAAAGAAAACGTGTTTTAACAGTTTCAGTCAATTTGGATCGACCAGAAAATGGTCATTTTTCAAACAGTCTCCAAATTCGATGAAATTAGTTTTGTTAGGACCGTATCATCAATACGAAGCTAGAAATATTTTTTCTAGAATTCTTAGAGTCAATACATGGCCTCGGTAAATTAAAGTGTGCATTCAAATTCAAAATGTATCGATTTATATTTTGATTTTGACAAAAACTGATCGTAACAGTCGAATTTGCCTACGGGACCTATCCCATTGTGTTCGGAATGAGGGTGATTAGCGAGGGGTGACAGTCGTTGGGTTTGATTCAGGGTTCCTATGGAAAATCCTACATTTTGGAAATTAAAATATTTATATAAATAATTATATAAACCTTTTCTCTCCCCACCCCCTTTCCCTTTCAGTCAAACCCGAAAACCAAATAGAAAGAAAAAAAACTCCACGATCATTCACCATCGCTACACCCTCCCTGGCGCCGCCCTCGCCCATCACTCCTCCCTCCAGTCGATCCCGCCTCCTTCTCTTCCCTCCCTCTCCTATTTAATCCGCAAGCCACAAAACCCTAGCCCCCAAATTGAATGGAGACGCCGGAACCCGCCCACTGGCCCACTGCTGCCACACCTGAAGCCTCCACCCCACTTGAAGCCGCCTCCGCCCAGTACACCACCGCAGCCCCTCCCCCCTTCAACAAAAAAATCTGAATCAAAGGTGTTTTTTTATTTACATTTATTTTATTTTATTTTCAGATTATTATATTATAACCATGTTTAAAAAAATTGATTTTAATGAATATGACATTATATAAAGTTTAGATTTGTATATATATAAAGTTTAGATCTTTGTTAATATAAAGTTTAGATGTTTTTTAGTACATAAAAATCTGGTTTTTCTTATATAGATAGCGTTGTAAAGATAGGATTTTTATGTAGCTAAAGATATGATTTTTATTTAGCTAAAATTGCGATTCTTAGCTTCATAAAGATATGATTTTTAATTAGGTAAAGATTTGATTTTTATATATGTAGAGAACATAAAGTTATGATTCTTAATCACATGAAGTTAGGATCTTTAATAAAATAAAATTAGGATTGTTGATGATAAAAAGTTATGATTTTTATCTTAGAAAAGTTATGATTTTGGTAGATATGGTTTTGAAATATAAAGATGAGATTTTTATCGTATGAATCACAATATTTTTATGAAGATAAAATTTGATTTTTATCATATGTTTGAAATATTTTTATGAAAATAAAAATATAAGCTTTCATATACATGTGGCGAGATAAAAATATAATCTTTTATATATCTGTAGCGAAATAAAAATATAATCTTTTCTATACTTGTAGTGTCATAAAAATGTGATTTGTATGTATATAATAGCGTTGTTAAAAATATGATTTTTAAAATATAAACATCATATTGAAAATGTGATTTTTAATAAAAATCGTGTGAAACAGATTGCGATGGAATGGACAGGAGACAAATCCAGATCCGAACCGTTCATAAATAAAGAATGGAGGAGAGGATCCCAAAGGTGAGAATTCCTCACTATAATTTTCTTTGTACAGTTATTTATTTTATAACTACATATATGAACTGCTCCCCGTCGTACACAAACCATGGATGACTTGTTTGATTGTTTGGTTTGGTTGATTTATTTGTTTGGATTGGTTTTGGATGTGAAATGAATTGATATGATTTGGTTTGTTTATGGCGCGAGCATTTATTAGGCGAGGGATAAGGCTAGACCTTATACTGGTTCTAGTATCGCGCCGTTATGCTGCCAAAATTTTCTAAAATATATTAGAACAAGAAAATACCATTTTTATTGATAAATGAACTGTATAAAATATTAATGAGTTGAAATAAATATTTTATAGTTAAAAGTATAATTTTTAACGTGTATATGAATAAAATAAACATTCATTTACAAATCGGACGATTTGTTTATGTAAACACATTTGACTGATATGGATTGGGACGATATATTTTATACATCGCCCAACTGCAAAAATAATAATCAGTGTTTGTTGTTTGAAAACTATGACACCCCACCTCCGCTAGGGCCACACTCACGAGTGCTGGCACTAGCTTTGGAGGGGTGTTGTCTAGGTAAACATGCACAGAGATATCACAAGACAGAACATAGATAAATAAATAAGTAAAGCAGCGGTAGAAATTTAAAAACCATAGTTAACCATTTCAAAACCAAATATCAACTTACATCAAAGTACTTAGTCATTATCTTCCAACTACCACAAGTCTAGAAAACATAAACTGAAAATAACATAAAGTAAACTATCCCCAAGATAGATGTGGTGAAGCCATAGCAAGCGCAAGTCCAAACCGTACATGAGCTGTCAAGAAAGCAAGCCAAATGTCCAAGCTAAGCACTAGTGTTCCCTCCCTGAGAACCGGGGGGAACGGAAGAAAAGAAGCGAAAGAAAAAGGGTCAGTCATAAAGACTGGTAAGTCCTACCTACTATTAGTATAAAAACTAATGAAGTTAACTAAACATGAGAAACTGAGATGAAACATAAAGGTGGTAACTAACTGGCATGATAAATAGATAATCAAGGTAGATCAAGTGTGGCATCGCATACACAAGGTTTAGTTTGCACCAATAGTACTAGTATTCCAACCCATGTCAAGTATAAACAAGAAATGATCCCTTGGCCCAATATCATTAGATGACCCAAATCAAGGTCCAACTACACGGTCTAGTCGATCGGCTCCCTATAAGCCTAACTCATCGAGTGTCGGTGTCATACGGCCCAATCACGAATGTAGCTACTCTGTGCTAGGTCCACCCTAGGGTGTATCAAGCCCTATGGTGCCAACCACTGACACCATTCCAAGCACGCACAGTGTACAACTACTGGTGCCCATGCCTGCTTTTTCTACTCCGGACTACGTGCACGACCATAGTCCGCCTGAACCTACAATGGCGCACCAAACTATGCCGTCATTTTCTGGTCGCTTACAATCAGCCCAGTAATCGTGCCCTACCCTAGCCTAGTCCCTAGGGTATCGTTGATACATCCAAGAGGGTTACTGCTGAAAAGGACCACGTAACCAGGGTTTCTAACGGGTTAAGTGTGGTTAACCTTATCCAATCATGTATCAAGTTGGTTAAGTGTACCCAAGTGGTTCATGACTTAACCCCATCCAATCATGTATCAAGTTAGTTAAGTGTTTCCAAGTGGTTCATGACTTAACCCTAACATGTGGCATTAATTAATTTAATGCACCCAACCTCTCACATTAGACTTTATTGTGGTTACTGGATATGTCGGGCGGGTCCGGACAGCTTTACACCACAACCTAGTCTAACCTCGGGTTTCAAGCACGATATGACCAACTTCTCACATTGCGTCCTATTGTTTGTAGCCACTGGATTTGCCGGGCGGTTCCGGGCAGATTTACGCTACAAACTCAACCCAACCTCGAGTTGGCCACTTTATGGTTTTCTACATGTCATGACCATATTCAGGTTTTCAAGCATAATAAAGTTTCATGTCACATTTCAAGTCATGTTTTTCATGTCATTTCAAGTTTGCCTAACTACCCATAACCTATCCCCATTGCACGTAAATTTGCATCAACACAAGTGAATCAAGGAACATAAAAATATGACCAAGAGGGGCATAAGGTTGGTAAAGTTGGTCATAAGTAAAACATGATGATATTTGAGGCAAAGGTGTTCATCACAACTAGCATATAGGATTATTGGCCTCAAAACATGTATGACATCAAACTTAGCAAATAAACTTGTGGGTAGCATATAGTTCAACATCATAGGCAAGGTGATAACATGATAATAGTTGACATAGAGTGATAAACTCGTGGGTAGCATGTAGTTCAACATCATAGGCAAGTTTACATCAAGGTTATGAGGGGTTCTATGTTGCATTATGCATAATCCCTAAATAAAGCTCATAGCTTTCTACCCAAAAATCAAGGTAAATGGTACTAGGTTCATGATAGTGCCACAATCATAGATCAAAAGAGTCATAAATGGATCTATGCATACAAATATAGCCCCAAGACAAATATTACACCAAAAATCCCATTTCAACTTGCTACATGTTCATATTAATTTCATAGTTTAAATCTAAGAGTAGAGTGGGGCTTACAAAGCGTGGCTATGAGAACTAGAAACCAAATAGAACAAGATAGAGATGTTGTAGAAGCTCTAGGAATGATGTAGCAACACTAGAAGCCTTCAGAATAAGTAGCTCCTTTGATTTGATGAAGAAAGATGGCTCCTTTTTGCCTTATAAGCTCTCAAGATGAAGATGGAGGCCATGATTAGGGAGCATTTTGGCAGAATTTAGTTGTTAGGATGATTTGTGATGGTTTAGGCTAGGTATTAGGGTGTTTTTATAGGTGTAGAGACTAGTTTAGGCCATAGGATTAACCCTAGTTTAGATCTGAACCATCAAATCTCGTCACAGGCTAGCTGAGCAGACCAAAGGAGCAAATAGGTGCACCAGGGAAAACCTGGCCGACCAGGGAGGTCGACCCCCAGGTCGACACCCAGGTCGACACCCCAGTCGACCTGGAGGGGGGGCAGGTCGACCCCCCAGTCGACCCCCCAGTCGACCTGGGGTAGGGCGGGAAAATTTCCCGCCCAATCTGTTTCTGGCTGGATTTGAATTTCGGGCTGAATTTTGAATTTTCTGAAATGTTCTATGGGCCATAACTTGGTCATACGGACCCCGATTTTCGAAATTTCAGACTCGTTTTCAAGCAGAATTTCGAGACGAACGCAATGGCTTAACCCATTCCCATTGATTCTTAATTTATAATTTAATTCTGCCCTGATTTCTTGTTTTAACATGTTATAAAAATTCGGGTTGTTACATTCTCCCCACCTTAAAGGATTTCGTCCCAGAAATCTCCAAGTTAGGAAGAACGTATCCTACCATCCATCATCCATCTACTCAAACATTATCCACAAGTAATCATTGTCCTTAACAGATTTCTAATGCTGTATGACCATATGCAAAAGTGTGTGTGTATGCACCTATCTAATGCGAAAATCAGGCGGTTACTGACTCAGTAAACCTCCTTAATGCAGAATATGTTAGTGCAATGAGTCCAAATGTATGCAAATTCCTAACATAATTTATAATCTCTACATGAGTGCACATAACATTCATCCATATGCAACATCCACGTGATAGCATAACAAGTTTCATCCATGAATAAGCATAAACACTCATGCATATGCAATATGAAAGTGTGTGAGCCGATCTTAGTGCCTAACGTGTATCATGCATCCACGAGTAACCACTTGCAAACACTTGCAACCATTTGCAACCATCAAGCATAACATGTTTCATCCAAGGGGTTTCTACCTAAGGTTCTCATGACAAGATTTACGAAATAATAAGATAAACATGGATAGCAAAAGAAGGATATGCTAACTAGGAAAGGAGATTGAGAATGTACCCTAAAAAAGGAATGGATAAAGCCCACGCATCTTCTCCTCGGTTTCCCAAGTTGCATCTTCATCGGCTTCACTCCACTGAACCTTTACTAACTTGACTTCTCGATTCCTCAGCTTCTTGATCTCCGTTCCCAAGATACGAATCTCAGTTCGCCTCAGGGTTGCCTCTTTCTCTACCTCTACGTCTTCAAGAACGCTAGGCTCAACTACTTCGACTGATTCATGTAGGCATTTTCGGAGATGCGAGACATGAAAGACATTGTGCACTCCAGCCAGCTTCTCGGATAATTCCACCCTATAAGCCATTTGCCCAATCTTCTCGATGATAGGGAAGGGTCCTACGAACCTTGTGGTAGCTTTCCAACTGCTCCAAAACGAACCACATTTCGCAAAGGAGAAACCTTCACAAAGACCATATCTCCAACTTCAAACTCTAAGTCTGTCCTTCGCTTGTCTGCATACGATTTCTGTCTGTCTTGGGTCGTTTTCATCCGCCTTCAAATCAACTCAACCTTCTCGGATGTGTCCCTTATCATGTCGGGCTCAAGTATAAGCTTATCCGTCGTCTCCCACCAACATGTTGGTGACTTGCACGGCCTCCCATACAAAGCTTCGAATGGTGCCATCCCTATGCTTGCTTGGTAGCTGTTATTATAAGCAAACTCTATGAGAGGAAGGTGGTCTTCCCAAGTGCCACCAAAGTCAAGAATGCATAGCCTCAACAGATCCTCTACTACCCTATTCGCCCTTTCGGTTTGGCCATCCGTCTGTATGTGATAGGCTGTACTTAGATTTAATCGCGTACCCATCGCTTCTTGAAACTACTCCAAAATTGGCTAGTGAAGATTGGGTCACGATCACTAACTATGCTAGAAGGAACTCCATTCAATCGCACTATCTCTCGAAGATAAACAGATGCTAGCCATGATGCAGTCCTCTTGCTCTTTACTGGAATGAAATGAGCGCTCTTTGTGAGTCTATCCACTATGACCCATATGCTAGTATTCCCCTTCCTTGATCTCGGCAATCCATCCACAAAATGCATAGAGATACTTTCCCACTTCCATAGCGGGACCTCCAATGGATGTAGTAGCCCACCGGGCTTCTTCGACTCGGCCTTTACTTGTTGGAAAACAACGCATCTAGAAACAAACTCTGCAACATCCTTTTTCATCCCATCCCAAAAGAAAATGCGCTTCATATCCCAGTACATCTTATCACCTCCGGGATGTATGGTCATCCTCGAGTGATGCGCCTCCTCAAGAACTTTATTTACTAAGTCTCCCACTCGTGGGACACATAGTCTTCCATCACGCCTTAGCCACCTCTTGTCATCGATAGTATATCTAGCGAGGTGACTTGACGTCTCACCCCAAATCAACTTGTCCATGATCTCGACTATCTGCGGGTCTTCCCTCTGTGAAGTCCCAACTTGATCAAGAAGTGTAGGTCTAAGCTCAAGGGATGCTAACGAACCAGTCATCGACTCAACAACAGGTGTAAAATCAAAGGTTGCCAAGAACTCTAGGCTCTTCATCTCAACAAACAAGGGACTCAAAGTCAACCTTCTTCTGCTTAGTGCATCCGCCACAACATTACCCTTGCCAGGGGTACAAGCTATATCGAAGTCATATGATGCCAAGAATTCCATCCACCTTTGCTACCTTAGATTCAAATCTTTCTGCGAGAAGAGGTACTTGAGCGACTTGTGATCTATATATAACTCAAACTTTTCACCTAGAAGATAATGGCGCCAAGATTTGAGTGCAAAGACGATCGCCGCCAACTCCAAATCATGAGTGGGATAGTTCTTCTCATGAACTTTAAGTTGCCTACCCCCAAAGCATATCACTCTCCCTTCTTGCATGAGGACAGCGCCTAATCCCGTGCCACATGCATCGGTGTACACGGTAAACAACTTCCCTCCATCGCGTAATGCTAGAACTGGAGCTGTGGTGAGGGCTTTCTTGAGCCTTTGAAAAGCAAGCTCACACTCTAAGTCCCATGCAAAGACTATGTTCTTCTTCGTTAACTTAGTAAGAGGGGCTGAAATCCAAGCGAAGTCCTTAATGAACTTCCTATAAAATCCTGCCAAACCGAGAAAGCATTTCACTTCAGTTGCGTTCTTCGGAACTTTCCAGTCTTGTACCGCCACCACTTTAGCGGGATCCACAGCTATGCCCTGCTTAGAAACTATATGCCCAAGGAACCGAACTTCCCTTCTCCACAAATGGCATTTGGAGAACTTGGCTTTTAACTGATGAGCTCTAAGCGTATCCATAACCTCCTTGAGGTGTGTAGCATGCTCTTCCTCATCCTTAGAGAAGATCAGAAAATCATCCACGAAGACAACCACAAACTTGTTAAGGAACTCCCTAAACACCCCACTCATCAAATCAACGAAGTATGCAGGTGCATTAGTCAAACCGAACGGCATGACGAGCCATTCAAAGAATCCATCTGGAGTCCTAAACGCAGTCTTGTCAATACTATCCTCAGTCACTCTAAGCTGATGGAATCCGGTGGCTAGATCGAGCTGAGAGAAAACTGAAGCACCTACAAGCTGATCAAAGAGATCATCAATCCTTGGTAACGGGTGCCTATTCTTCTTTGTCAGCTTGTTTAACTAACGATAATCAACACATAGACAAAGCGAACCATCCGCCTTAGTAGCGAATACCACAGGAGCACCCCATTCAGAAATGCTTCGCCTAATGAAATTTTTCTCAAGCAATTCCTTGATTTGCTTGCTAAGCTCTCTTCTTTCTCACGGGGCCATGTGCCTAACAGGCAATGAAACTGGCTTGGCATTATCAACAAGATAAATACGGAAGTCTATCTCTCATTTAGGGGGTAACCCCTTCACCTCATTAAAAACATTAGGATATTCTCGGACCACCCTCACAGATTGAAGATTGTCAATAGACGAGTCGAGGGATTCAAGATAACATAACATGACGGGATCCAGAGGGTTACAAGAAATCTCTAGGGTATTGCCAAGGCGAGTCATAAGCCTCACTACCCTATGCTCACAATCAAGAATGGCTCCATAACTGGACAACCAGTCCATGCCCAAAATCAACTCGTATCCCATGAACCCGAGAACATAAGCATTACATGTGAATTCTATGGTCAAGATAGAAATCCTCAAATCCATACAAATCAGAGATAGATGGGCGGAACCCCCAATTGGATTTGAAACACTAACAGGATCCTCAACTAGACTAGTACTTAGGTGCAAACTTTCAACAATGTAAGAAGAAATAAAGGTATGCAATGCTCCAGAATCAAATAAAGTTCGAACAGGAAAACCAGAAATGTAAACAAGGCTTTCTACAGAAATACTACCTCGGTCCGGAGCTGGAGTAGTGTTGAGAGCATGCATCTGCCCTCCAGAAGGTCCTGCCCGTTGAGTCTGTCCTTGCCCTTGTCCTTGCTTCTTTGGGCAATCCTTACTGTAGTGTCCAGACTCTCCGCGATGAAAGCATTCTCCCAACTTCCTCTTCTTCTTCCTATAATCTTTGGTTATGTGTCCAGTGATCCCACATAAGTTGCACTTCCTTTTCTCCCTTGCCTTGTTGTTGTTGGCCTTGTTACCCTTGTTGTTCTTGTTGTTATGATTGCTCTGATTGTTCTGATTGCCTCCCCACTTGGAGTTCGCCTTCTTGGTTTGAGTCTCATTAAGCTTAACTTCTTTCTTGCCATTCTTATCATCTCCTTGGAGCAAGGACATATCCACTAAGCTCTCAAAAGTGGCCCCCATGGGTATATGAGACATGGCCAAACTATGCAATGGCTCATTCAATCCTCGAGCAAAGCGTAGAGCCTTCTTCTGAGGTGTGTTAACCATGTCTAAACCGAATCGAGCAAGTTGGTTAAACTTGTTCACATACTCCCTCATGGTCATGTCCCCTTGCTTCAAAGATATAAACCTCTCCAATTGCAAATTCTCTTCAGCAGATGATAGAAACTTAAGCCCAAACCTCCTCATCCTAAAGTCGGCCCAAGTCTCTATAGGCCTAGCAGCATTGGTGACCTCCCACCAATAAGCAACTTCCTCTTTCAATAGCCATACTGCCAACAGAACATTCCTACGGTCTTCTACATCAAAGACATCAAAAAGGTCTTTAGTTTCCTTTAACCAATTTCTTGCCTCCACATAAGCCTCTGTCCCAACAAAATTCCTGCCACCCATAGCCATGAAGTCTTTGCAAATCTTCACGAAATCCGCTTGTGGACGCTGAGGAGGAGGAGGAGGAACCTCAGGTACGGGAGGAGGAGTGGGAGTGTTTGCTGGGACCGCATCGTTGGCCCTAGCTTCCAAGTACCTTCGGAACCATCCGGGTATGGGTACTCCCTCGGGAAGATTAAGATCGGCCATGCTGAAAAAGGAAAAGATAGATTTAGAACGAGGAAACGAAGGATAGTGCTAATGGCTTTTGGGGAATAGCCTTTTAAAATAAACTAGACTTTTTCTTGGAAAAATACTTAACTGGTTTTGAAAATAGTTTTTCAAAAAGGTTTTTTTAAAACTTTTGCCCGGTCTAGTAAACCTCATGCTCTGATACCAAATGTAACACCCCACCTCCGCTAGGGCCACACTCACGAGTGCTGGCACTAGCTTTGGAGGGGTGTTGTCTAGGTAAACATGCACAGAGATATCACAAGACAGAACATAGATAAATAAATAAGTAAAGCAGCGGTAGAAATTTAAAAACCATAGTTAACCATTTCAAAACCAAATAGTTAACTTACATAAAAGTACTTAGTCATTATCTTCCAACTACCACAAGTCTAGAAAACATAAACTGAAAATAACATAAAGTAAACTATCCCCAAGATAGATGTGGTGAAGCCATAGCAAGCTCAAGTCCAAACCGTACATGAGCTGTCAAGAAAGCAAGCCAAATGTCCAAGCTAAGCACTTGTGTTCCCTCCTTGAGAACCTGGGGGGGGGGGGGGAACGGAAGAAAAGAGGCGAAAGAAAAAGGGTCAGTCATAAAGACTGGTAAGTCCTACCTACTATTAGTATAAAAACTAATGAAGTCAACTAAACATGAGAAACTGAGATGAAACATAAAGGTGGTAACTAACTGACATGATAAATAGATAATCAAGGTAGATCAAGTGTGGCATCGCATATACAAGGTTTAGGTTGCACCAATAGTACTAGTATTCCAACCCATGTCAAGTATAAACAAGAAATGATCCCTTGGCCCAATATCATGAGATGTCCCAAATTAAGGTCCAACTACACGGTCTAATCGATCAGCTCCCTATAAGCCTAACTCATCGAGTGTCGGTGTCATACGACCCAATCACGAATGTAGCTACTCTGTGCTAGGTCCACCCTAGGGTGTATCAAGCCCTAGGGTGCCAACCACTGACACCATTCCAAGCACGCACAGTGTACAACTACTGGTGCCCACGCCTGCTTTTTCAACTCCGGACTACGCGCACGACCATAGTCCGCCTGAACCTACAATGGCGCACCAAACTCTACCGTCATTTTCTGGTCGCTTGCAATCAGCCCAATAATCGTGCCCCACCCTAGCCTGGTCCCTAGGGTATCATTGATACATCCAAGAGGGTTACTACTGAAAAGGACCACGTAAATAGGGTTTCTAATGGGTTAAGTGTGGTTAACCCTATCCAATCATGTATCAAGTTGGTTAAGTGTACCCAAGTGGTTCATGACTTAACCCCATCCAATCATGTATCAAGTTGGTTATTTGTTTCCAAGTGGTTCATGACTTAACCCTAACATGTGGCATTAATTAATTTAATGCACCCAACCTCTCACATTAGACTTTGTTGTGGTTACTGGATATGCCGGGCGGGTCCGGGCAGCTTTACACCACAACCTAGTCTAACCTCAGGTTTCAAGCGCGATATGACCAACTTCTCACATTAGGTCCTATTGTTAGTAGCCACTGGATTTGCCGGGCGGTTCCGGTTAGATTTACGCTACAAACTCAACCCAACCTCGAGTTGGCCATTTTATGGTTTTCTACATGTCATGAACATATTCAAGTTTTCAAGCATAATTAAGTTTCATGTCACATTTCAAGTCATGTTTTTCATGTCATTTCAAGTTTGCCTAACTACCCATAACGTATCCCCATCGCACGTAAATTCGCATCAACACAAGTGAATCAAGGAACATAAAAATATGACCAAGAGGGGCATAAGGTTGGTAAAGTTGGTCATAAGTTAAACATGATGATATTTGAGGCAAAGGTGTTCATCACAACTAGCATATAGGATTATTGGCCTCAAAACATGTATGACATCAAACTTAGCAAATAAACTTGTGGGTAGCATGTATTTCAACATCATAGGCAAGGTGATAACATGATAATAGTTGACATAGAGTGATAAACTTGTGGGTAGCATGTAGTTCAACATCATAGGCAAGTTTACATCAAGGTTATGAGGGGTTCTATGTTGCATTATGCATAATCCCCAAATAAAGCTCATAGCTTTCTACCCAAAAATCAAGGTAAATGGTACTAGGTTCATGATAGTGCCACAATCATAGATCAAAAGAGCCATAAATGGATCTATGTATACAAATATAGCCCCAAGACAAATATTACACCAAAAATCCCATTTCAACTTGCTACATGTTCATATTAATTTCATAGTTTAAATCTAAGAGTAGAGTGGGGCTTACAAAGCGTGGCTATGAGAACTAGAAACCAAATAGAACAAGATAGAGACGTTGTAGAAGCTCTAGGAATGATGTAGCAACACTAGAAGCCTTCAGAATAAGTAGCTTCTTTGATTTGATGAAGAAAGATGGCTCCTTTTTGCCTTAGAAGCTCTCAAGATGAAGATGGAGGCCATGATTAGGGAGCATTTTGGCAGAATTTAGTTGTTAGGATGATTTGTGATGGTTTAGGCTAGGTATTAGGGTGTTTTTATAGGTGTAGAGACTAGTTTAGGCCATAGGATTAACCCTAGTTTAGATCTGAACAATCAAATCTCGTCACAAGCTATCTGAGCAGACCAAAGGAGCAAACAGGTGCACCAGGGAAAACCTGGCCGACAAGGGAGGTCGACCCCCAGGTCGACACCCCAGTCGACCTGGGGGGGGGGGGGGGGGCAGGTCGACTCCCTAGTCGACCCCCCAGTCGACCTGGGGTAGGGCGGGAAAATTTCCCGCCCAATCTGTTTCTGGCTGGATTTGAATTTCGGGCTGAATTTTGAATTTTCTGAAATCTTCTATGGGCCATAACTTGGTCATACGGACTCCGATTTTCGAAATTTCTGACTCGTTTTCAAGCAGAATTTCGAGACGAATGCAATGGCGTAATCTGTTCTCATTGATTCTTGACTTATAATTTAATTCTGCCCTGATTTCTTTTTTTAACATGTTATAAAAATTCGGGTTGTTGCAAAAACCCCACACGAGTGTTGGGATGATATTTGACATACACTAATCCCAATTGTTTAGTGGTATGTCGATCATTTGGTTGACAGACTGTGTAAGCGTTACTTATTTATATTTAACACTTATGCAGTTGTGTAAAGCACTTTGGATGATGGTTGACTGGTGTTTGATTATTGTTGTGTACATGTGTTTATGAAATCCATATAAACCAAATTTTATGGTAATTGACTGTGTCTGATTCCAGTCCAAAAAGAATGAATATTTTAAAATAAGGAATATTTTAAATAATATTCAGTAAAAGATCAAATATAATTTTGATATCCGATTTGGGATGGACATGAATATATTTAAATATATAAAGCTGTGTTGATTAGATTAACGCTATTTTGATGTGAACGATGTTTATATCGATTATATTCATTTTTATATTGAATATCGAAAAGGAAATGATTTCAAAATCAAATATTTTGAAAATATCATCATTTGTACATAAATGATATATAATATTCAATTTTGATTTTAAATTGAAAATGAAGTTGGAATCGTTTTTAAAACGAAGTTAAAACGATTTATAAAATACATTTTAAATGGAAATCGACGAAATATATATAATATATATATTTAATGGCCAGAATAGTACGCGCCGCGGCGCGGTAGGTCGCGAATTTCGACCATTGATTTCGAATGGACATTACGGGAGATCCGACCGTCGGAATCTCCTAAAACTGGAACTGTTGGGTTCGTGTCATAAAGGGCTTTCTAACAAATATAAGGAATTTGAAATCTAATGGTTGTATTTGGAATTATGTCCAAATAAAATTTGGAAAAGGTCGATGTAAGTGCAGTTCGATGACCGTTTATGGAAATCGACTGTACGAGCCTTGATAAAATTATTAAAAATATCAATAATTTGTGTAAAATCATAATAAATGATTGGGAAAGAACTGGGATGAAAAATTCCATATTTGAAAAGATAAAAATATATTTTTATCGAAATGAACTAGTTATGAACTAGAATTATAATTCAATATTTTTTAATAAATAAATTGGATTTGAAATGGTTATAAAAATAACCGGAATTTCCAATATATGAATTGGAATGGATTTGAATTGAAATTATCTTCGGAATATTCCAATATTGGATTCCGTGATTATACGGAAATTATGGAGGAATTTGGAAGATAAATATATCGTTATTCCAATACAATATTTGTTGATTTCAGAATTTGATATTGAATATAAGCCGATATATTTTCTATTCAGAGCCATATATTTAATATCAAATGGGATTTTGGGTTTGTCATGAGCTGTGTCTTCTCTAACACTGTTCTTAAACCCAGTCGAGAAAAGATTAAATCTTTTTATTAAGTTTTAATGAAGTTAACCAATTAATTAATATTTAATTGGAATTGAATTGAATTGAATTGAATTGAATTTTGGGTTTGTCATGAATGGTATCTTTAAAAATGCTGTTCTTAAACCCAATGGAGTTAAGAAAATTAGAAATTGACTGGAGATTAGCTAAGTTAAATGGTTTCCTGGGTATTGATCTGATGTTGGTTTCGGCCTTCGGGATTAATACTTAGGGAATTGTTCTTTTACTAATTTACGGTTAGAGACTAATGGAATGTGATTTTGGGTTTATCGTGAACCGTGTTTTAAATGACATTGGTTCTTTAACCCAGTTAAAGACAGGATATGATATCCCAAGTTAAATAATCATTAATATTGATTGTTGGGAAGATTAAAACTAAGTGGAATTTTAATGAATCTTTAATTATATTGAAATAATCGAGAACGAAGTATCACCAGTTTTGCTTCGAGCGATAGTTAAATCTTTGATTAGATTTGAACGTGAAATGGTAATTAATATTTACCGATAACACCGTGGTGTTAGATATGGCGTATTACCAGTTTTGCTTCATGGGATGAATAGGTTGGGATTGGAAAATAAAATAACTGATTACTTTAGTGTGATTCGCTAATCCCGACTAGTTAGGAAAACCTTAATATGGTTTGAAATGATATCCAAAGGGAGATTAAAGAATAAATTTAAAGAAATTATCTTTGATAAAATTAATGGGAACCTTTCCCAAAGAATGTGAATATTTGAATAAAGAATATTCTGGATTGGAATGAAGCGTATATTGTGTGTTTATTGCACTTGTTTATAATATACGCGAGTTATTCGGAAAGGCCGGGTTTATACCCGTTCTGAATAACTGATTCGACGATAATTCGACGATGAAGACGGTGGTTGAAGACCGGAGGTCTTCACATCGTTTGGATGATTACTGATGTCTTGATTGGGCTGTACACCCAAGACGAGGTAATAAGTGGTGATCGTCCAGACGTAATTGGAGATCGACGGATATGCGAGGGCCTCTGTCCTGTATTGGACATATGGGACGAGGAATAAGGTGCCTATGGTTTCGTTCTGACCCGGAATGAACTTGTAAATGGATTGTGTGTCTGACATTGGATATTATTCTGTGTTGATTGATTTATATTAAATATATATCTGCTTGGCGGCGGAGAATTTATTCTCTGGCTTAACGCCCTTCTCTGAGATGTACGAGCTTAGAGGTTATATATCGATAGACATTAGTCACATGGCGTGAATTGCTTGTGTGACATGCCTGAGTGGCAAATGATCAATGCTTCTGTTGAAAAGCAGAGTCTTGTGGTTGATGATCAAAGCATAGCTTCAATATAGCGCCACTTTGTGTATAGCGTTAATTCGCGAGCCTCACACTTCGGTATGAGTCAAAAAGGGGATAAGGGAACGCAGTGAGTGCATGACGTTTCTTTCTAGCTATGGGTGGTGTCGCGGTTTTACACGCCCCTGACATTTTTATATTTTTACCTGTGTGGTTGTTGAATGTCGCCTCAGATATATCGGTCTCTACGGAGCCGATGGATTGGTCTGATAGGATCGGGAAACGTGTGTTCAGGAATAACTAATCCACTAACGTAAGTGTGGACCGGCACTACAGGATCCAGGGGTTACCCAGAGTGTGTAGTCCCGAGATATTTGCTAGAGTGTCTCAAAGCGGAAAGGATTGAGTACATCCCTTGCCTCGACTCATGACGGAAATCCAATTTCCAATACGTGACATTTCGGTTTTGATTATAGAGACTAGTATGGCGACATAGTAGCATGGGATGCTATGCCGTCTATGATTGATACATTTATATTTGAAGCTGATTTCTTCAATTATAGTAATAATAAAAGATGAAATTTCACCTATCTAACATTATTTGGCTATTACACGGTAAAACTCTATCCTCCGGCTTGCGTTGCAGTGTGTGATGGGACCTGAGTCTTATAATAGCTTCATTGTTCTTTATTTAGCATTGCGCTGTTTGTTTTATGCACTGGTATTCATGGAGGTAAACCCGTTCCGTGTTATACGGTGTGGTCCCTTGATATACCTAACTTTAAAACCAAATTAATAACTGTTTTAGTTCTCACACCAGTCACATGACTGACCTGGAGTTTATTGTTTTAACCTAAACTCTGGGTGCCCCTATTTTCCACACGGGCAACTAGTAGCTGGGTTTTGCAAATATTATATTCACAGGATCCTAGTTTATAGATGAAGAGATATTCGGAAAGCTCTGTATCCATGTATTTCTTTCAGTTGTATTTTGTATTATTTTTCCGCTGCTATGTATTTAAATGTGATCTAAATCTCCGATATTTATCAAATGTATTTTATTCATTCATACTCTGTTATATTCTTGTATTCTGATGGAATTGTTGCAATTAACAATGAAATGTTCTTCTATTTGTGTTATGATGTGTCGTGTTCTCAACTCAATCCGGGCTTTCCTTTATGGGGAAGTTCAGGTCTTTATAACAACTAAGGATGACAAATGAGCGTTAGTTATTATTTAGAATTTAAGTAATTAAATAATAAGGATGCAAATAGTTATAGTTTTTAAGTTATATCTATAAATATATTTTCACTCTATTTCAAATGATTATTCTATTTTCTTAGTTATTTAAAGTTTTTCTATAGTTCTTTTATGTCAATTCCCAATAGTTAACGGATCTGTAAATATTACTTCTAAATAGTAAATTTAATCTTTTTTTTAATATAAAAAAATAAAACAGTAGTGCCCCCAGTATCCAGGGAAATAGAAGTACGATGTCGATCCACAATGATGATGTTCCAATCGGGCTGGACCCGAGTAGCCAGATTGGGTCTAACCCAAAGTCCAAGAGCTTTATGAGCTATCCCATGTCCTTCCACTTTTGCGCTTGATTTGAATTTCTAGTTCTAGAATCCAAAATGCAATGAACCAATGTGTCGCGGTCCAAAGTTGTATTCTCACATGGATCGCCCCCAGCCGAAGTCGGGTAGGTACAAACTTGAGTGGGATTGATACTGGCCAAAGTTTTATTGTGGGAGGTGCACCCGAGCCAAGTTCTTTATTCTGAGCAGTTTTGGGTCTCGTATAAGTAGTGTTATCTTGACTTCCTGGCTTTTCAAACTGTTTAATTCGAGAGAGAAATCCAACTATTATCTCCTATTGCCGTTTGAGGAGTCCTTTCCATCATTCCAAGCGATTTTCCAACTCCTTGACCGCTCCACCCATATATTCCTAAGTTAGATAAATGTAGAGGTCTCAAGCGATGGAAGCCTCATAGCTCCCTTCTAATCCAGCACTTTTAGCCTAAGTAAAAGCATATTGTTTCTTCATTTTCACCAAAATCCAAGTCCTTAAAGGAATCCAAATCCAAGGTTCGACCCCTTCTTGGAGCACTAAAAATGCTGGTTGAAAATTTGATCAAATCTATCTTAGCACCATATGAATAATATCCAGACATCACATAATATATCACAAATCTAGAACATATAGTGCGTAAAAAGTAAATATACGCACGAGTTTATTAAAATTTGGCAGTGTACCTCTGTCCGTTGTGAGATAGTCTATTGTTTCTACTGTTTGGATATAATCGCGGTCCTGATTTGATTACAAGAATATGAAGCAAAAATAAGTTGTAATTAGGCAACGGTAGAGTCTTTACGTGGTAGTACCAAAAAGCCAAGAGAAGATCCCCTAGATGAACAATCTAGTGGCGTATTTATAACTGCATAAGATCTCGGATTAGGCAGGAAACATGGAGCGAAAATATGATCCGAATGTTGACCAAAAACTAGAGAGAGAAGTCGGATCAGCTCCCCAAAAATCCATTGGAATGGTCATCGACCTGAGCTTCGAATCGGTACTGATCCAACGGTGACTTACCCGATCGTTTGGTGAAGTCCTTGCCAAATGTCATCGTGTGATCCGGGTGCTGATCAAACCTCTTGAGTGAGTGATCCAAAGCCAAATAGTAAAATGCCAAATCTGCTCTAAATTCTCGGGATCACGCCGACATGATGAAATAATGCTTTATCTGACCCGATCCAAAATAAGCGGACCCAATATGAAGTTCTTCACTTTACCGATCTAAGCTCAGGGTACAAATGTCGATTCTTATCTTGGTAAATGCCAAATTGCTGGGTGCAAGGCCGATCCAGAGCCCGGAAGGTGATCAACCCTGTTTGATGTAATGCCAATGTACACAACTGATTCGAGTTGTGTAAATCCAAAATTCTAAGCGTTCGTCGAATATGTCGCTAATTTCCAAGTTTGTGTAAGTCTACGCTTGAGTCCTGAGCTCCAACGATTAGAAATCATAAGCTTTATGACATCGTAAAAAGGTGGATCAACAGTGTTCTTTAGCCTCATTTTCAAAAAAAAATGTATTCATACAATTACCCATATATTGATAATTTTCAATCAAGAAACTATTATTTTCATAAAATACGTTTAGATTAAAAAAGGATTTAGTTTCCAATGATAAAGTACTAATTTATATAACTATAGTTTTTTGAATTTCAAAACATTCCAAAGTTTATCGAAACAACTAAGATAATTTGGTTTGAACTTTAAAGCTAAGATATTTTGGGTAGATTTAAGGAACAAATTCTTCAATAAAATGGGTTATTTTCGTTTTTTGGTCATAGACTATAGTAGATAACAAATAGTCATGCAAAATTTGCAGGCCCAACTGATGAAAGTTTCGACTTTGATCATAGCGATATGTAATTGATGTTTAAAACTGATATCCCTTAGATCCCAAGTAATTGTGTACATAACTAAATATTACAATATGGGAAAATACCATAGAGTTAAAAATATATTTTGTTAACATATAAAATTATTTTCTTAATAGTTTTAGAATACAAATGACTATTTAAGATGATCACATTTACAAATTATTTAGAGAATTAATCTATTATTTAGAAAATATTAATTAATATAACAATAGTTTTTCAAATTTCAATTTTATTCAAGGTCTATTAAAATAATTAAAATAAGTTTGTTTTAACTGATAAAACAGAGACATACGAGGATGCATTAGTAAGAAATATACATCTACGTAATATGTTAATTACATTTTTCTAGCTGCACTAAAAATATGTAAACAAATCATTTATATATATTTAAATTTTAACATTGTACAATGATATAATTAAATACAAATCATATAATTCGAACCAGGTAATATATTAATAAAAGGATAAAAATTAGTATAAATTTTTGTTGGCTGTCCACTTCAGGTAACATTAATAAAAAGAAGTAACAAATATTTTTTCCTTTGATATAATACAACTTAACGGTATGTTTTTCACCATTGTGTCGTCATACTAGTAAACTTCTGACTTTGGCCAGCAATAATTGTTATATAAAATAGCTTTCTAACATTAACTTTTTTTGGTAGAGCCGATCAGTTTTTAAAGTGACCGCAAACACTTATTATTATAACAAATAATAATTACAATGATTACAGGAGATTGGCACATCACCAATCTACTATTCAGTTTTTAAGGTGGACCATCTACCACAAACGGTTTTTATAGTGGGCCGTCAACTTTAACTTTACTGGTTTACAGTTCTAGAGCTAGACCTAAAAAGAAAATCTAGACTACAAGATTCAAGCACACCACACATGAAGGCAATACATGAATGATTACATGCTAAAAAATAGCAAAAGTACAGATAAACCTAGGAACTAGGAACATTTAGTACTAATCACATAGAGCCACACAATGACAACATCATAACATAGAACCATACTCACATCGAGATACACAAAAGCAGTAGCACCAAGGACCAGCAAGGAACAACAGGTTGTTACATCAAAGCACAGGGGCTACCATTGCATAGCACAACAGCAACATGAAGGCTAGCCAAACTGAGATTGTTGACAACTACCCCACTATAGCAATATAACATGGGAAAGAGTACGTGAGTAACATCACTCGATTGAAGAAACCGTAGGTAGCAAACCAAAGAGATTCACGTACACGACACAACACAACAGACATTTCATCTACATAGGTATCTCCAAGAGCAACAAGATCCAAAACTAAAATAACCAACATTTTCAAGTGCAGAATGCACATATATGACATATTCATACATTCCTTATACGTACAAGCCCAGAACATGACATAGGAGAATTCCATGAAGAATAACACTAGTGAGTGATAAAGAACTGCTGTCAAAAACACGAAACTGAATCAACCAAATAGGAGGCACGAACAACAAAAGCATTACATCAGATCTAAGCCATCTTAAAGAACATTGCATTACCAGTTGACAAGAGGGAGCTGGGAGTAAGAGCACAACCAACCATGGCTTGTTCAGTTACTAAACAAGCCACGGAGCAATCAGGTGTTTCTTGTTCACTCACCCGTGGCTGGTTTGTGGCTAGTTTTGAGCTCCTTCGTGGCCGATTCACTGAACAGAGGCTAGAGCTTATAACGGCAAAGAGAAAGCCGTTATAAGCTTATAATGGCAAACACGGCAAAGAGTTTGCCGTTATAAGCTTATAACGGCTTTCTCTTTGCCGTTATAATACATAGTCGTTACACTCCAACGGCTACCCCATTTTCCCTTCTAATACACCAGCCTTCCTCCTTCTTCTTCCATACAACCACTCCACCTTCTCAACTTCAACTTCTTCAACAACAAAAATGTCTTCTTCCGCACCCAAGCGAAGCATCAAAAAATGCGGAAACAAGAATCCCATGTCCAAACCGCCCTCTTCGTCGTATGCCATGCAACGGTCAGTCCAACACCATCAATCGTTGCAGCCATCTCACGAATATGGCTACTCGCCGTATTCAAATTATCCATATCGACCATCGTACCAACCGCTCACTCCTCCTAACTTTCCTCCCGTCCATTCGTCCGCCCGCCACATTTTTACCAACGACCGCCCGTGCCAGGCGTGTACGATGATCATTCGTCGTATATGTCAATGATGATGCAGACCGATCAAAGTCAACAACCTCACCTACCTCCGTAACAGACCGAGGTTCGTGACCGCGAAGGTACACAAAATCTGCAAAGACAGTTTTCGTATGGGTTTGTCTCTCCTAGTAACGAAGAAAACGTTGAAACTTCAACGGAGGAGCCGGAGGACGAAGATGCAAATGAGGATGCGAATGTTATAAATTCTGAAGAATTTAGTCAAGAATACACTGCACCTGTCAGTCCTGAATATAACCAAAAGAAGACGAAGTGGAAGTCTTTAAGTGGCATTTTCAGTAAACGACACCAAACTGAAGTTGAATCGGAGCCGGATCCCGGAATAGAAGATGTTGAGGATGATCATGCTGAAGAGGAAGAAATAGCAGTGGATGGAAGAAGAAAACAATGTAAGTTTACTTCCGAGCAGTACGTTTCACTTGCTAAATCGTGGATACGCATTTCACAAGACAGCATTGTTGGGAATAATATGAAAGGTCAGAAATTTTGGGAAAGAGTTGCAGATTTCTACAATTCTTTGGAAACGAGGAGTAGAACATGGGGATCATTTAGAGGCGGTTATAGAGTTATGAATGCTGCATGTCAGAACTATCTAGCAATACTGACAGGCTTGCAGAACAGGCAGCAAAGCGGTGCTGCACCTTCTGACGTTGTAAGTATCATAGATTACTTTTAAAAATAAGTTAGTATACTATGCTTGATTAGTTAGAAATGTCATACACTGATACAATTTCGACTTTATGTTACAGATTGAAGAGTCACGAACGGCCTACCAACGAAAGTATGGACTTCCATTTAAATTTAACGACTGTTTCGAGCTTCTATCTAGGTTGCCTAAGTGGAAGAACCCAAGCAACTTCATGGTTGAACGGCAGAACAAAGCTAGAAGGATGAACTACTCTGAATCTAGTCCAAAAAGTGACCCGAGCTCGCAAGAAAGAAACCCTTTATTTGGAACTAGTGACGGACGGCCTATTGGCAGAGCCAAGTCAATTTAGCTGGAGCAACGCAGTGCAGAGTTCTCTAGATTTATTGAAACAGTATAGAATTCAGCTACGGAGACAAAAGAGCATAGACTTCGATTTTCGAAGCAAAGAAACTGCAACGACGAAGAGTTCCACAAAGCAGTTAGTGTTGATAGAGAGCTTCGCAGACAACAACATACGGAGAAACAAGCCCTGTTACGAGCAAGGCTGGAGAAGAAGGAAGCACTAGTGCGGGAGAGAAATTATGTTAAAATGATTACATGTGATTTTAGTAAGCTTTCCCCTTTACAGCAAGAACTAGTAAAAGAGCAGATTGCATATTACAGAAGAAGCAAAGGAAGCGGAGGCGGAAGCTGTAGTGGCTCGTTTGAGGACTAGCTATGTATGTTGGGTTAAGTTGTAATATGACTGTGAACTGTTTGTAGTAGTTACATACTAGTGGGTATTTATGTACTAGCTAGGGTTTAGTTGTAATTTGATTGTGTCCTATTTGTAGTATGTATGCAGTAGTTGTTTATGTAGTAGTTGTATATGTTGGGTTGAGTTGTAATATGATTGTGATCTGTTTTTAGTATTTATGTACTGGTTGTTGAAACAATGATACAATCGACAATATGATTGGAAACTAGATTTATTGACCCAACATACACAATAATACATAGTGCACGAGTGCAAACCAATACATAGTTCTAGTACCAACTACTAATTCTGACTATTTCTTCCTTTATGCGCCCACAAATGATCCACTAACTGGTCATGCAATTGGAAGTGTGCAGCTTGATCTTCAATATGTTGAACCATATCAACATACTCGTCCATTAAGTTTACATCTTTATGGGGTTTTGCATTTGACCCCGTAAACATGTCGGGATAATTAGACTTTTGATTCTTATACCCACCTCTTTCAGACTCCACAATCATGTTATGTATTATTATACAAGCATACATGATTTCTGAAAGCATTCTTGCATCATGAAAATGAGCAGGATTGCGTAAAATATGAAATCGGGCTTGTAGAACACCAAACGTACGTTCGATGTCCTTTCTGTAGCTAGCTACTTTCTCAGTGAAATAATGTTCTTTGTCATTTGATGGTACTCTGTATCCTTGAATCAAAGTTCTCCACTTTGGGTATATTCTGTCCACTAGATAGTATCCAGTTTTGTGTTCGATATTACCAACGTTATATGAAACATCTATTGACAGCCTGTTAGCAAGCTCTGTGAAAAGATATGATTGTTTTAAAACATTTATATCATTCAATGAACCTGGGACTCCAAAAAAGCATGCCAAACCCATAAATCGTCTGTTGCTACTGCTTCAAGGATCATTGATGGCACTTTCTTATGTCCGGTGAACATTCCTTTCCATCCCGTTGGGCAGTTTTTCCAAGGCCAGTGCATGCAATCTAAACTTCCAAGCATACCTGGAAATCCTCTAGCTTCTCCCCTGCGTAGTATCCTGCTTATATCGTTTGGTCCAGGTGTCCGTAGATACTCGTTCCCGAACTCTTGAATAACTGTTTTACAGAATTATTTTAGACACTCTTTTGCTGTTGATGCTGCAATTCTGAAACATTCATCCATTTGGTCGCCAGCTGTTCCATAGCTTAACATCCTCAATGCCGTTGAAATTTTGATGTGGGGCGAATGGCCAATTTCTTGTGCTCCGTTCAGTCTATAAGTGAAATATGGATTTGATTGATTAAGTTTAAGATAAATTTTAGAGAATATTGTCGGACTCATACGATAATGACGGCGGAACAAAGTTATATTGTAGGTTGGATTGTCGATGAAGTAATCTCTCATTAGTCTTTCATGTCCAATCCTGTAGTCTCTCTTATACCGCCGGTCACGCCGGCCAGGCATACTACCTCGATGGTTGCTAATTGAGCTTTCAGCGAAATTATTGGAATACCCAACCATTTTGTGTTGCTCCAGCTGCTCCTCTGTCTCTTCCTCATCTTCTAGGTCGTAATCTTCAGTTTGATTCATGTGGTAGTAATGGTGACGTAGATTTGGATCCATTGCTTTTTTTTAAATTGAGTTTCGTTGTTTGAGTTTTGCATGTTGTGAGTAAATTAACATATGTATATATAGCTGGAAGATGGGCAATGGTGTGAACGGTCAAAAGCTACACTGTAGGGAACACTAAATGGAATCTGGCAGATGACATGACTGCACTATGCGAAGTATGCAAGACTTGACCAGTCATTGCGCTACAGTTGGTTGGCCCATTACGTTCTTACGTAGAATATGGAATTATCTGCAAACCTTGTAATGTTGGCGCGTTATGTAAGAATTTTGCATTTGTAAACGAGAAGACGATAATCTTGTTCACGATCAAATTAAACAGTAATACATTCCAAACCACACTTACAGGAACCAGAACAACAGAACATAGAAACATCAAATTCAAAGTAGAGTAATAAATCCTCGATTCAAGAAAAACTATATCCTAACGATTTCTGAGATAGCCAGATCTAGTTGCATCTGCAACAATCTTGTTCAACCACCTTATTTCGGCTTATGCTTCCAGTGCATATTGAAGTCCACGTTGGCACATTGGCGGGTTTATCCACTGCATAAAATTACAACAGTGAATATCATTGGGGTAATACCTATGGTCTTCGAAGGCAGGACATCCGAAGAATCGGCGTCCAGCATTTTTTTCAGTTTTGGCAACAACAACAACCGATTCATCTCTGCAACAACAAATAGGGTAAGCTCCACTAGGTAGCGTTGGACCGATCGAATGTAGGGGCTCAATTTCTTGTCCTTCGTATACGATCTGCTTACCAGGTCTTTGATTTGCTACAACTTCGCGCAATCGAGCGTTGAAAGATTTTGTTCTCGGCTTCACTGATTTAGAATGAACTTGTGCTCCTTCACCGAATTCCACCATAGGCTTGTTATGTTGTACACTATTCCTTGACCGTTCAAACTCTTCATAACACTTATTCATTGTTTCATCGTCAATCTCCAAGTTGTCCATAGCTTCAATACAAAACAAATCTTTAATCAATTGAATTGGATGGGAAGTGTATGGAATTTTTGTTCTGTTAGAGATATTAACCTGGTGCATATTTATTGCTGCGTTTACACAAAAAGCAGGGCTAGATTTGTAAAAAGAAATGTTGAACTTCCCAACAGAAACACAAAGTAGGTGATACCCGTGATAAATTTATGGTTTTGATATTTAATGCATCAACTTTTTCAGTAACATAATTACTGGTACTGTATCAATGTATAGTGTATCACTGTTTGCACTGTGTACTGTTTGACCGTTTCCGTAAAATGTTTGATGTAAAGTATGCTGACCCTTTTTTAAACTCCTACACGTATTGAAAAGGTTAATGCACCTGCGGACTACCCCTATTTTAACTTGTAATCTCGAAAACGTGATAATAAGTTACAAATAATGATAAATTACACGAACGGTAGATTAGACAAACACTAGGTTCCATATATAAATTCAGCCTACATAACCTAAACGTTACACAGCTCTTGGGATATATACTTCGTTCGAACCACAGTAATGGTTTTGAACTAAAATAAAGCAAAAAGATAAAAGTGATACGACACGTAACGATACAGTACATAGTACGCATAACATAAAATATTTAAATCCTAATTTAATCCACGTTGCAGGCGATAATTTGCATTACTTAGGTCGTTTACTTGATTTCGCAGCTTTCTTATTTCTTCCTCTAGTTCCAAAGCATACGTAATTGCTCGACGGGGAAAACAGTCATCTATCCACTGTCCAAACTCGCATTCGTTGCCACGTACTGGACAACTATAATATCAACGTCCAACGTCGTTTCCATGACGGACCACTAATTGCGGTGCTTCGAATCGACAAAAGCATACGATATTTGCGGATTGAACCTCACCTTCTTCTACCGTGGCTCTAACGCGAGGAATTATAAGGTTAGACCTACGCTCACGTTATCGATTACGATTGTCATGCTGATGTCGTATTTCCAGTTCATGCATTCCTGCTTCAAGTTCTAATTGTCGCACCTCGTCATTGTGCCGCTCTTCCATTTCGATATACCACTCTGTTGGTTCTCTGGGTGTGGACGGATTAGAGTTTGATGGTCCTGAGAGAAGGTCCGTGTAATTGTAAGAAGATGGATACGATATTGGCATTTTTCTTATTTGAGATCCAGTTTCCAGTCCGTATGGATCGGGTATTGCTTAAGCAATGTTAGCTATATATAGAAGGAGATTTAGTTACCACTGCATAAGGAAATTACTTCCCGTTTTTAAAAGACACGGAATGTGAAAACAAATTGACAACAGGTAATTGCAACTGTTGGACTGTGCTCTGTATACTGTGCACTATTTACTGCACACTGTCCATAGTATACTGTACACTATGCACTGTTTCCTGTAGCTACGTTGGAAAATGCGTTCATAACTTTAGAAAAAGAGTGACATGACCACACTCTGGTCTGAAAACTATAGAAAAAGAGTGACCGGCCTTCACACTAGGAAAATATATATCCTGTATTAAAATATAATGGCAAACTGTTTCTCGTTATATTTTTTGTCGTGGCACCACAGTGGCTACTTAATCGGTCGCATTCCCTCCCTTTATATACCAACCTACCTCCTCCTTGTTCCACACAACCAGACCACCTTCTCAAATTCTTTTTTGACAACCAGAAAAATGTCTTCGTCTAAACCGAAGCGTACCGGAAAAAAATCTGCAAGCAAGAAACCCATGGCCCAATCGCACTCGTCATCGTATGCCATGCAACGTCCGGTCCAAGACCAGCAATCGTTTCGCCCAACTCACGAATACGGATACTCACCGTATTCAAACGAAGATGCCTCTTCCGTTCATCAAAGATCTGAAAAAGAGATTGTACTCGAAGGGAAGGTATTTGAGCCACTAGGGACGATTGGATACAACCCTATTTGCCATTGTGGACAAGTGTCGGTCGTTGTTGTTGACGAGACCAAAACAAATGCCGGTCGTCGATTTTTCGGTTGTCAAGCCTTCAACGACCACATGAATTTTCTTGGTGACATTGATTGTTGTTGCTTTAAGGAGTGGATTGACCCTCCCATTTTCGAATGTCGACGTCAGTATGCACTCAAAGTGCAAGCAGAAATAAGACGCTTGAGCAAGACTAAGGCGGGTACGACAAGAGATGGTCCTTTCCCTAGACCATGGTAGGTGTACGTGTTTGAATTTGATGCTTGTGTGCTCAGTTGTTGTAGTTTGTATGATTATGGTTTGGCATTTCCTTCTGTTGTACTAGTTGTCGTTGTTTCAGTTGTTATAATTGCTCAATAGTTGTACTAGTTGTTGAAGTTTGTATGAATATGGTTTGGCATTTCCTTCTGTTGTACTAGTTGTCATTGTTTCAGTGATTATGGTTTGGCATTTCATTCTATCGCAAGCAGAAATAAGGCACCTGGGAATGGTCCATTTTTCGTAACTCTTTCGTGAATTGAAATGGTTAAAGCACTGGTGGACGACCCCTATTTTAAACTCCTACATATACACAAAATTACCACCATGACAAAACAATTACGAATAATGCTTCCAAAGGCTGCTACAGTCAATGAAATGACTAGACACTGAGTCATACAACAATATTACATAGTGCAATATCACTGTGAATTTAATACGAGTCACGTGTATGTAGAGTGTACCCTATCACATGCACGTACGGCATGATTGGACCAGTCACTGAGAAGAAAAAATTAAAGACGCGTCTCCATCATTCGTAGCTGTGATTCCATTAAAAGTCTCCATCTTTCGCTCACTGCATTGAGTAGTCTTTTCCGAATTAAATGACAACAGTATACGAAATTAATAGTAACTGCCCACATTTGTTGTGATGTGAAAAGTCACTGTAGGGAATCTAACGTAATATCAGGAGATTAATAGTACATGCCAACATTTCATGTGATGGCACCATTTTTCGTGCTGCAATGATGTGACCGGTCATTGTACAAAATCACCCATAATATCACGAGAACCCTATAACGGGTATTCTAGTATGTTGAATTGTAACTGTTGGTCGTACATTGCCCTTATAAGTACTCCACATCTGATAATCCATCTCATACCTTCTACGGCTTCAAGCAGCACCATTGTAGACTAAAGTGAGAAAATTTATTTTCTTGCTGTCTTATAGGTAACGTTTATTATCAACAAAATTCGTACTTCTAGTAACTCTACTTATTCTACTGATGCACAGGTTACATGGACGATTCAGAAATAAGTGATGAAGAAATGGGAAGGATTTTTGATGAGTACGAACGAAACTTAGTGAAGGATAACGAAATTGGATTAGTTCATGATACACAAGTTGAAGAGGTGCCTACCTCTATTCAGCATCGAGCGGTTACAGCTCCGCGTCCTTCTCCAGCAAATCAACGACCTAGTAATAGAGCTCGAACATTGAATTCTCCAACTTCAGAATTTTCTTCTAAGGATTTGCTGGCCCTCGTTAAATCCTATATTGAGGTTGAAAAGAGGGATGAGTTGCTAATGCAAAGTGGAGGGGATTTAACATATGAAGAAAGATGGGCAATGATCACAAGGCTATACAACAACCATCGTTCCCGGCCCACTACACGAACATCGGTTGAAATCCAAATGGCTAATCGTCATTTTGCAGACGCTTGTGATCGGTACACAAAGATTATCGAAACTGTTGAAGACGAGAACATATTTAAAACAAATCAAGCAACATATGATTCTCGTTACCTTTTCGAGTATGGTGAGGAGTTCGTTGGTTACAAAGCATATAAACTCCGCTACAGTTGGTTGACCCGCTATGGAACTGAGTAGACTTATGGTATTGTGATTTTATTGTTGTTTTACTGTCTATTTAATTTGATGTTTGTGCGTAGACTATGGAGTTATCTGCAAACCTTGTTATGTTGGCGTGCTATTTAAGATTTTTGCATTTATACACGAGAAGAGGGAAACCTTGTTCAACATCAAATTCAAACGTTATTACATTCCAAACAACACTTACAGGAACTAGAACAACATAACATACCGGCTATACACAAAAACATTCTCTACAAAGAAATACAGTCTCTCCACATAACCAAATGCAGTCTCTACACAGAAACATAATCAAAACGTACACAAAATTCATCGAAAGTACATAATAGTGGTAGTCAACAAATACAGAACGCATACTCAAACAACAGGAACATACAACTATCAACTAGGAAAACGTTATACAACAAAAGTACATAACAGTGGTAATACAACAAAAGTACATAACAGTGGTAGTCAACAAATGCAGAACGTCTACTCCAACAGTAGGACCATACAACTGACAACTGTGAAAGTACATAAAAGTGGTAGTAACTCAGTCGTCCGAGTCATCTGAATGTGTACGCGGACGTGTGCGGCGCCGATGACGTCTCTCATCATCACCAACATCTGGAGGCTGACTTGACCCAGCACTAGACCTATGGTGGTAATACATCTGCAAGTCCTGAAGTCTCTTGCGCTCTACCTCAAGCTGGGCCTCTAAATGCGCCTGCTGCTGTCGTGCCTCCTCTGCAACATGACGTAGCTCACCATCATAGTAATATAGGCTACGCCTATGCTCTATATAACCCGTATGCCTAATCCCCATCTGCATATCATACAGATCATGATATGATATCTGTGTAGGATCCGGGTAATCGTGATGGGCCGGAGGATGAAACACGTCAACGTAACGATCCGGTCCAATGGTGGGCACTGCCATGGTCCATCCAAAATGACTGGCAGCCGCCACATGATCAGCTGCACGAAAACTCTGGCTGGGCTGGGTAATATCCTCGACAACAGGTGGACGTATGCCGTGTCGTATAACAGATGGCCCTACTAAATCAATCGATGCTGCATGCGTAATCGTGTCTGAGGACCCGATGAAAAATCTATGCCAGAAGGTAAGGTAACACTCCACGATAATAACAAAGCTCTCAGCCGTCCACCAGCCTGCTGCCCTGGCTATATCTAGCTGCTCCGTCGGGTAAATCATACACCGATAAGTATGTGGGTGTGGATCACCCGGAATAGCATCGAAGTCATACAACTGTCTCCAGCACCTCTCACCAAGATACCAATAAGCACCTAGCGCCACGGGATAAGATATAAGTGGAAATCTCCGTCCGGCAAGCATCCTAGCAATCTGTATGATCTCGAGATCGATGGATGTACTCTACTCAAATGGATGCCATATAATCTGATCCATATACATCCTCAGCTCGATCTGGTTATGGGCAACGGGATACACATGGCGTGACTCATTTTCCCTGGACCCCCGGTTGTCCGTGGTCCAAAAGCATATACGGGGGAAAAATGTCGATGGGCCTGCAGTACGGGTGATAAAATGAAAGTTCCTAGAGTACTCAAAGTACCAATACGGTAACAAATCCCAGAATCCAAATATAGAAACCTGAGAATCAGAGATGGTGCACTGCAGTTCGAGACATCCGTATAGGTTTGCAAGGATAGGTGTGCCCCAATCATATAAAATCGCCCCATCGGCATTTAACTCAGCCGCGACCTCAAGAAACCCCACAAGCAAACTACTGCTCGAAGAACTAAAGAACAGGTTACCCATAAGGTATAACACAAATAATCGAGCAAGCTCCAAGTCGTCATCAACGGAGTACTGACCGAGTATGCTGTCCATGGCCGCACGGATGGCGCTCACTCTAATAGCGCCTTCTGCCTGATACGACGCAGCAGAAACATCAAAATGAGGCAGTAAATCATGAACAAGTGCACGATCACGCCATCGACCATCGTCATAAGGCAGTGGGGGATAAGCACCTACTCCAATGCTAATACCAGTAAGCATGGAGAAATCAAGCGGTGTAAGTCCTAACTCACCACAAGGAAAGTGAAATGTGTGGGTGGTTTTGTACCACCGTAGAGCAATGGCCGCACACAATTGGACATCGACATTTATAACATGGTTTATTCCTAAAATTGCAAAGCGCACAATAAAATAAAATATGACTACTAAATTATCCATTTGTTTCATTAAAAGGTCTTTAATATTACCTAGAAAAAATTGAAATCCAAGAGCATGTAACAATCCTGCGACCCCCTCCTTACCCGCCAAGTGTGCATGATAATATTTAAGTGTGGTCGCTAACGAACCACGTGAACGTATATTCTGCGACTGTCAGCGGTTCAACAAAATGTTATACTATCTACCCAATATCTAATACTCAAAGAATACTATTTAAATAATACTAAAAATACTTACAGCCAAACTCGACTACGTGCTAACGTGTACTTCGTCTTCTGGAAGAATGCGGAAGTTGGATAGCGAAGGAAGCTTCGCGGCGCTGAGGTTCATATCCAGAAAACCATCGAGATCGGCCTGTCTAGCGGAAACCGATCCCACACCCCTACGTGCCCTGCCTGCTCGTCCACCTCTACGCCCGCCACGTCCACGATGGCCACCTTCCTCGTGCGCCCCTACGTCTTCGGCGGCTGCAAGCAAGTCTTCTATTCCGAGCGTTGGTTGTTCCCCACTACCTCCTGCACCACTCCCGCCTGCGCCACTTCCCCCGGTGCCACTATCGTCGCCGTGCATGAATTTTTTGGCGATTTTTTTAGTAATCTGGCCATATTTTCGAACGAATATCTCAAACAAGCTAGTTAATTTGTTTAAAAGCTGACGGATTGGTGAAATGGTAGAGAAAATTTGGTGGAAAATGGGGGAGGAGATTGGTTTTTCGGGTTTGAAATGGGGAAGGAGAATGGAGACGAGGAGGGGGTGGCGGCGTGGGTTTTGTGGAGGGGATTGTTATAACGGCAAACACTTTGCCGTTATATGTTATAACGGCAAAGTGTTTGCCATTATAACGTTACAACAGCAAAGAGTTTGCCGTTGTAACATTATAACGGCTTTCTCTCTGCCGTTGTATCCCCAATCCAAAACCAGTCGTGGCTGGTTCTCCCTTTCTGGGTGCTCGGCTCATTGGACCAGTTGCATAACATGAGAGAGAATAACTGAACAGAACGGATGGTTGGTTTTGGTAAGGATCGGGTTCTCAACCAAACATCTTAACATGAACTGTGCGTAGGTTCACATATATTTTGAGCGTAACAATAGAGATCACCAAAGGAGAAAAAAGCCCAGCTGACCCAAGAACAACTCAAACCAGGCAAGAGATTATACCCACAAACGAAAATCACACTCCAAAAACGAAAAGATTAAAACGCAAACTACACCACAAGTTGAATCATAGCCAACTCGGAAATTCACCAAAAAACCATCACCAAATACAAACCTGAACCTCGTCTGCTAAATATCAGTCACGTGTGAGGTCAGTTGAGCTTTCAGTTGGTCAAGATGAGATCAAAGCAGATCTGGAAGCTGCGCAAGGGAAAGGGCATAGATCATTAAAATTAATTTGGACAAAGAAGCAAGATTTCATCGATACTGTACAGAGAAAAGAGGTGTAACTGGTTGAGAGGTAGCTACAACTAGCTTCAGGAAAAACGAAAGCAAGAAAATAATTGGAGGAGCAGGAGATGTAGAGAGCATGACCGGTTAGAAACGAGGAAGAGAGAAAAGGGACAGATTTAAACAATTTCTTGTCGTCATTACCAAAACGGGTGCAATTGTTTTGTACCCAACTAGGGTGTTCCTGTTTGCCCGACAAATCATAAACACACATCAACCACACATGTTAATAATAATCTAATGAACCGGTCCTACAATCCACTCAAAACCATTAGATTTTGTGTAAATCAGTGGCTAATATTTAACCGGCACATGAGAACACTTTTTAGGTGTAGACAAATTCATCTGCACCAAAACTAGACAAGATTTTTTATGTGATACAATGTAATGTATAATTCTTGCATTGCCATGATGATTAATTTGGCAAAGGAACATATGGAAATAGTTTTTTTATTCAGCGCACCAATTTCAGTGGAAGGTTAAAATTGGGAATATGTTAGAAAGGTATTGTTACATAAAATATTACATTTAAATGTTAACCATGGTGATTGAGGTTATTTCTCAGATTGTATAAAGCCTATTATACACTTAAACGTAAGCCAAATATATGCCGCTATTATATCTTAGATTGTACGCATTTGGTTCTTGGACTTTAGAGTTATTTCTCTGGATCGTCTGCCTTGATAACCTTTGACCCTAACTCATCCAAAATATCAAAAATATAGTCGGGTCAAAGGGTCAGATAATAAAGTCATGGTGAAACATCCTTAGCAAAACAATTGCAATAACCATTAAATTTATTGAGTTTGATCCATTGTATATTATCAATTTGTTTATTAAATACAAAATATTTTTTAGTATAAGAGAAATGCTTTATGTTACAAAATTTACAAAATCAAGTTAACATTTTCAACAATAGGGTTTATACTATTTTCAGTCTATTGTGTTTATTAAAATCTTTAAAATACAATATAGAAGTTATAAAACATACTTATGACAATGTTAGTAATATATTATTAAAATATGAGCATTAACAATATCGACCAAAAGTTATTAAATATAAAGTTGTTAACAATGTACAATAAACGTTGTCCTAAATGTAAATTTTGTTAACACTATGTTAATGTTGCAAAATAAAAAATAAACAGAATTTACAATTGTTAACGTCAAAAATTGGTCTTATGACAATCAACCCTCAAAGTGCGCGATCCACAAACAAATCACAAAGAAATAAAGGAAATAACAGGGAGCACACAATATTTTATAGTGGTTCGGCTTAATCCAAGCCTACATCCACTTTATAACTTTTGTTTATACTATCGATTACAGGTTACAGTTATTTGATTGTAAGAAAGTAGAGAAAGAAGTGGTTTATACACAAAAGCCTTATGTTACGGTTCAGTTTGATCCGTTTATAGAGCAGCCTATCTAAGGAAAATGGACCTATTAATTCCTTCCCCTAAAAAAGTCACTTTTGATCAGCTTTGAAATGAGGTATTTATAGGTGCAAAGCGGTTTGGGTCGGCGTGCCACGTAGCAACTATCTCGGGTTAAGTAGGCCACATGTCATCTGATCTAAAGAGTCAATGATAGGCGGTTGGGCCTAGTCTTCACATGAGGAATAGTTCTCCTCGATATGCATGATACGTGTGTAGTTCAATCCATGAATTAAGGAAATAAACTAGGTCAGATTGACCAAGAAAGTAGCCTTGTGAATTGGGAATGTAACAAATCTAGGGTTCGGGTCGGGAGAGTTCAGATCGACATTTGCCGACCTGACTATAAAAAGTGAAATTGTATGGGATCCAACGGGCTTTGTCGAACCGAAGTCTTCTGATCCTCAATAGTCGAAGCAAAGAGTTTTGAGCCAAGACGATGAAATATGTTGGTGGGACGTGCCGCTCTGATCATGCCAATCTAGGAGTTTGACACAGAGATTTCCATCCAAAAGTGATAAAGAGTTTGATCCGAAGCTTTGCCATGGAGTTGGATTGGGCCGACCCGACAGGGTCGAACCAAAGAACTAGATTTTGTTAAACGTCATATTCTTAGGAGTTTTGAAACTTCAACCAAGTGACTGAAGTTCATAGGAGTTTATATTCAAGTTTTGAGTACTTAGACTGATAAAATCCGGGTTGTGACGGCCTTGCCAAAAGGTAGGTCAACACTCTATCTCCCAGAAAATATCTTTCTTGAAAAGGGAAGATGCGTTCTGGATAATGTGGAGATTCATAATCCATAAAAGTTCAATGTATAGAAATCCAGAGATCCTCAATCGCATCGGATTGTATCATAAGAAGGACATGATCGTCAGGGATCATATTATAAGAAAACCATAAGATCGACGATCACGCTGGATCATATTATAAGTGAAATCCAGGAAAGTCAATGCCTCGCTGCGCCAGTTCGATTGCGAGTATAATCCATACCTGCAAAGATATTAGGCAAATAGTTATTTCAAATCCTGACAATACTGCTTAACCTTTTTAAGCATAAACCACGCTTGGACATCCATTTTGAATATAAACCATACTGGAGTGATGATTTAATTGTTCTTCCAAATCCTGGCAATGTAACCTAACCCTTTAGGCATAAACCATACCTGGAAATCCAATCCGAGCATAAGCCATACTCGGGGTATAGTCCATGTCGTGAAACTCCAACTAAGCATTAGCCCATACTCGAGTTTTGGTTGAGTTTCCTTATCAAATCCTGACAAGATAATCTAATTCTCCCAAGTATCATCCATACTTAGGAATCCAATTTGAGTATAATCCGTACTCACGTCGAGACAGAATATCCATGTCACAGCCTGATAAGAAAGTCCATTCCTAGGTATAAACCATACCTAGGGTTCTGAGATGAGTATAAGTTATACTTTGATTGAGATGAGTTGTTTTACCCTTAAACTCCGAGTGCCCCTATTTTCTTAGGGCGGCCTATTAGCTCAGCTTTTACCTAGATAAATCGGATGGGGTTGAAGAATCTAGAGATAGTCACCTATTCCCACCTTTACCTAGTTTCATTTAGCAATTTTGACAACAAATTCTATAACTATCTAGACTGGCATTTTAAACACCCTGGTAATTATGATTATATTTTTCCGCTGTAACATTTTTATCATGAAATATATATACGTTTTTCCACCATGAAGATTCTTTTCTTTCTACTTTCTGTCTATTCTCTTTCGTACCACAAACAATTTGCTTCTCCGATGCCTGATCTGGCGGGTGAATAACATGGACCTATTAGGGATGATTTCCAAGGGTCGAGGAAGTGGGTAATTTCATTTGTTATCAGAGCTTCGATTAAGCGAATACTTATGCCTGATCCGGATAAAAGACTCATCAAAGATAGGTTAGTAATACCCTAGGATGAGTAACTCATTAGAGATAAAGTTAATAATATTCTATATTGAGATCTAAGTATATTATATATATTTATAAGCGTATTTGTTATTGAATAGAAAATATTTGTATTGAGTTGTTAAGTTTGAATTTTGGGTTCGAGTCCAACGAGAAACCCTCTTTTTGATAAGAATTCCAAAACACTTGAACAAGTCATTTGACACAATATTGTTTTTAGTATGGTAAATAAAATAATCTTACCCATATTTCATTTATTTTATATATGAAGGAAATTTTCAAAATTAATTATTTTTTATGGATGATTAGTTTGACACACAATGACGATATGTAATCATTATCATTTTCTTACTGATCTATCATGCTTATTTGCTTGCAAGCATTGACTATTATCGGCTGATTTGTGGTTGTTCCTAACTAGGTTATGGGTATTTACTACTATGTTTGGGTAGGTGTAATCTTATCATTTTCCTACACATGTTGACTAAGAATTGAACTTAGATGAAATTGTTTGACAATGAATTTAACCAAAAAAAATGAATTGAAATATTCATTGATTTTTGGATAAATGGTTAAAAGTGGTAAAGGAATAACTTTACCTAGGATTTATTTTCAATAAAAATTAAATCCTTGAGAAAGTATAGTTATTAAATGATAAAAATCTACAC
Source organism: Allium sativum (assembly GCA_030737875.1). Taxonomy (NCBI): domain Eukaryota; kingdom Viridiplantae; phylum Streptophyta; class Magnoliopsida; order Asparagales; family Amaryllidaceae; genus Allium; species Allium sativum. The sequence goes on from CM060926.1 coordinate 75,696,159, forward strand.
AAAAAACATCTTATGATTAGAATCTCACAGTTTGACTATAAGATGTTTATAATAAGATAAAAGAGAATTCATGTTGGAAATTTGTGAACCTAAATTCTTGTGTCTAAAAAGATGATTTCTAAAAAGAATTCTAGTTTGAATGGATCAATAGTGATAAAATGGGCAGTAAATGTTATTCGATGGTATACACTTCTCTTAAGTATCACCCTTCTTGGTAAATGGGTATATTATACACTCGGTAGTACCTAGTTCCATGAATCGCTTTGATCTTGCTAGATTGAAATGAATGGAACTTGGCATTTGGTAACAAATTAAATATGAACTATTATACATATATGATGCGCAAGTAGTAGCAGCATAAACCAGAGTGAATGATGTAAACTTTTCATATGATTGGGTATTATATGCTATCAAATTATTAAGATTTGTTAAGTTATTTTACGAATGCACAATCTATACATTAAGATTTTAAGAATGACATCATCGTATAATAATTAATTTGTTTAAAATACAATTATTAAATTAACCATGATCTTTAATGATTTGGATAGTTGAAAACCTCAAAATTGGCTTAGAGCTTAATGTTAACATGTTTGTGAAAATATAAAGTCAAGTTTAAAGGACACTTGATTTAAAAGATAACAAGTTATGTAAGGTGTATCAAAAAGTGGATTGTAAGAACTTTTATGGCTATAAACGGAAAATTTTCATTGTTATACACTCTTGCAAATCTCTTCCAAAAGAAATTAAGAAATCGATAAAGACAAGATATCAAGAGATAACTTCCACCGATGTTATCCCAAGAATGTTTCATTTAGTATAATGGCACTCAACGAAAGTATGCTATAGTATAGAGATAAACTATATTTAAATGGATAAGAATTTGAAATGATTGTCTACTGACTTAATTGAAGATAAAACTTCATCTTTGTATGAAATATCATAAATAAATTAGAGAAACATATGATGTACATCATATTATGATAATTTTTTTGGTAATTTCAATTGTTAAAATGAAATGATATTTTCAACGTGTTTATGCAACTTTTATACTCATAGGATGTAGTGGAAAATAAACTTGATGTTTGTATACTCATAGCATGTAGTGGAGTATTATATAGGTATGAACATAAACATTAAAACACGAAAGTTATAAGTAGATTTTTTTAATGGCATCTTGATCTAGATTGAAATACGAAACTTTTAGGTGTTCACAACTATCTGAAAGAGAATTTATCAATCGATATTGATGGAGAATATTGATTAGGGTGTATGTTTAACACCTAAGCTTTCAATCATGGTTGTTAAGGAAAATAAAGTTCTCTAATCAAAGTGCCCAATCAGAATCTGCAACAAGGTATCAAGGATCAATACCAGTTTAGAATGAAAAGTTGTGCATTCAAATAAAGGATCGAATTTGATATTGCAAACTGTAACGTCCCAGATTTTTGAATGTTAATTAAGAATATTTAATTCTGTTTTAAATATTGATTTAATGGATTTTTATATCAAATTTCTTTAATAAAACGAAGTTTGAAAATATAAATTTATAAATTAATTAAAACGAGCTTGAAACGATGCGGTAGTTCGAAACGTTGAGTTTTGAACTTTAATTCAATATACAAGATCCGATATAAGTCGGATTCTTTGAAACAAGAAATGGTTGAATCTATTTGATTATATTTCTCTAATTAAAGAGAAAAATCGAGATTTCATCGTATAAATTGTAAGATATGTTCAAATCAAAATTTCAAATAGTTGTTATGGAATCATTTTTAAATTATAATAATTTATTTGTAAATACAAAAGGATTTTTATATAAATAGAATAATGTTTAACCCGAATTTTTGAACGTTGAGTTTTGAATCTATAATTGGTATGTAGTTTAAAATACCAATTTTATTTACATTGTGTATCCACGCAAGCAGTTAAAACTTTAGGCACCAAATACACATATAAATAGGTATACATATATAAAATTTAAGGGAAAATGCATGCAACAATCGTATGGCATAAATTCTCGAATGTGAGTCCAAAATTAGCAGGTTCTAAGTAAGGTAAATGAGCATGACCAAGTCAGCAATTTACTAGGCAAGCATTTGTGTTTGCATACAACTGTTTATACAGGTCAGGTTCAAACCAAATATGATCACAAAAGTGGCTATCAAGGAAAACATGGTATGGCGTGAAAATTACACGCTAGCATATCAAACAACCATCAAAAATCAACTATTATTTTATCAAAATCGAATTACTTGAACAAAACTTAATCGTGAGCTAATAACTCACCTTCGCAGCTATGGTGAAGAGGGAGTAGGAGCTGGATTGAACAGCGACGCGAGTAAAGCTTGGGGCAAAGTGCAAAAGGCCTGGCCGACGATTTGCAGTCGCGGAAACAGCTGTGGCTGCCTGACACGATGGTGGAGACTCGCGTTCCAATGGCAGGCTGGAGCTGATAAGGATTTGATGCGGTTGCTTGCGTTTAAAGGAGTAGTTAAGGCTTGATGATGAATAAGAAATAATGGAAGCGGCGTACAGATTAGAGGTGGTTGGTTCATTTGATTAGGAGGAGGCGACAGTGGTTTGCTTCATTCGAATTGAAGGTTGCAAGCAAGGAGGAAGGAGAAATTTGATGACGAAAGCCATTATTTGGATTAGGGAAAAACAGTTTTTGACTGAGTGAGTTGAAAATGGAAGAGTGAAAATGAAAAGGAATTGAAGTTGCTTTGTTGTGAACGAAGAAATGGGGGACACAGTTTTGTATAAGAGGAAGGATGCGGGGTGGTGAATTATGAAATGACACGAAACTTCCCTGTGAAGGAAAGCCCGGATTTAATTGAGGACAAGACGAATCAGAACACAAACAGAAGAACATTTCATTGTTTATTACAATAATTCCATCAGAATATAAGAATATACAGAGTATGAATAAGTATTACACATTTGATAAATATCAGAGATTTAAATACATTGCTGCGCGGAAAAATAATGCAAAACACAACGGAAAGAAATACACAGATACAGAGCTTTCCGAATATCACTTCAGCTATAAACCAGGATCTTATGAATATAAATCTACCAAACCAAAACTACTAGTTGCTCGTGCGAAAAATAATGGCACCCAGAGTTTAGGTTAAAACAATAAACTCCAGGTCAGTCATGTGACTGGTGTGAGAACTAAAACAGTTATTAATCTTTATTTTTAAAGTTAGGTAAATCAAGGGACCATGCCGTATAACACGGAACGAGTTTCCTCCCAATAATACCAGTGCATAAAACAAACAGCGCAATGCTAAATAAAGAACAATGAAGCTATTATAAGACCTAGGTCCCATCACACAATGCAACGCAAGCCAGAGGATAGGGTTTTCCTTATAATAGCCAAAGAACGCTTGATAAGCGAAATTTTATCTTTTATTATTACAATAAGTGAAGAAAACAACTTCAAATACAAATGTATCAATCATAGGCGGCATGGGTATCATATATCATGTCGCCATACAAAGTTCTACAATTAAAACCGCAAAATCACGTATTTGGAAGTTGGATTTCCATCTATGAACTGAGGCAAAAGATAGTCCTCACCGATTCGAGACTGTCTAGCCCGAGTCTCAGGAACAACCGCAAATGCCCCTTGGATCGTCAGGACTGGTCCACACGGAGTGGATTATTATGCCTGGACAAAACGTTTCCTCGCCCTATGGGGCGTAAATGAGCCCATGAATGACTCCATCGGTCACGGATCGACCGATATAACCGAGGCGCCTCGCATTCCAACAATCACATAAGTCAAACTCGTCATGGCGTGTAAAACCACTGACGCCACTTCTAGCTAGAAGGAAATGCATGTCCTCCCTGAGGTCCTCTCCCGTTTTTGGTTCACACCGGGGTGTGAGGCTCGCGAATTAACGCTACACAAAGCAATGCCACAAAGGCGGTGCTTTGATCATCAACCACGGGACTTTGCTTTTCAACAGAAGCCTTGATCATTTGCATCTTAGCACACCACATAGGCAAACCATTCCGTGCAACCGATATCTATCAATCACACAGAATGATATCCAATGTCAGACACACAGTCCATTTGCAAGTCCGTCCTGGGTCTGAACGAAACCAGAGTCACCTTATACCTCGCATATCCATTGATCTCCAAGTACATCTGGACGATCACCAATTTATTCCCTCCTCTTGGGTGTGCGGCCCAATCAAGATCATCAGGAATCATCCAAACAATGTGAAGACCTCCGGTCTTCAACCACTGTCTTCATCTTCGACTTATCGTCGTATCAGTTATTCAGAATGGATATATACCCGGCCTTTCCGAATAACTCGCGTATATAATAAACAAGTGTTACACAAACACAACATATGCCTCATTCCAATTCAAAATATTCTTTTATTTAAATATTCACATTATTAGGGAAAGGTTCGCGTTAATTTTATCAAAGATAACTTCTTTAAAATTTATTCTTTAATCTTCCTTTGAATATCATTTCAAACCTTATTAATGTTTTCCAAACTAGTCGGGATTAACGCACCTTACCGAAGTAATTATTTGTTAAATTTCCCAATCCCAACCTATACATCCCATGAAGCAAAACTGGTAATACTTCATATCTAACACCACTGTTATCGGTAAATTTAATTACCATTTCACATTCAAATCTTGTTAAAGATATTCAGAATTTAACCATGGTGTTATGCTTACTGGTGTTAGCGATGAATGTAAAATGCATATTCAGAATTTAATTAGGTTGCAATGCAGTGAAACTACCATATCTTATCTTGGTTTGCCCATGATTACTTCTAGAATCACTACACTTCAATATGTGCCTCTTTTTGATAAGATTACTAAGAGATTAAACTGCTGGTCGAATAGCATGCTTAGTCAAGCTGGTAGATTAACTCTCATTAAATCTGTCATTATTGTTATGCAAATTTATTGGTCTAGAACTTATCTCTTGCCCAAGAAGTTGCACAGCATGATAAGAACTGCATGTATGTGCTTTCTATGGAAAGGCAGTACACATGCAAAGTTTTTTGCTCCAATATCATTCACAAAAACTGAAAATCCTATCAACTATGGTGGTCTTGGTATAATCAACACTAAAACTTGGAACAAGGCTGCCATAGTCAAGTATATTGATGATATCCTAAATGATAAATCTTGTTTATGGGTCATGGTCTAAGAACCATGTTATTAAGGATCAAAACTTTTGGTCCTTAAGCAATTTGCAGGGATATAGTTGGACTTGGAAAACTATCAACAATATTAAGCACACCATTCTTCCTTATTTCAAATATAGTCATGCAGCTTATGAAAAAAATTAGTTTTTGGTATGATCCCTGTTTGGACCACGGTCTGATCATCACCAAAGAGATGACTTACCTTCAAAAACTATGCTCTGGGATAAGTTTCAATGCTAAAGTCAGTGATTTAATGCACCTTGGAAAATTCTGTTTGCCAAACTCAACAATGCATGAAGTTCAAACCCTATGGCAAAGAATTGAAGATATGCAATACATCAGTAGCAATGAATAGCAAACGAGATGGAAGTGCAAAGGTGAGAGTTTCAATATTAAATCTATGTATTTTGCTTTATCAAGTTTTACGCTTCTTGCTTGCTGTAGATTGCACAAGCTAATATTGAAAAGGGGCAACCCTAAAAAGGAAAATCTGGTGCTGTAGAAGGTAATGCACAAGGCTGTTCTCACCAAAGACCAGCTGCATGGATATGGCATGGTGGTGAATGAGCTGTGTGTACTTTGCAATGAAGTTCCAGAAAGTTATCAGCATCTTTTCTTCGAATGTAGAAGTGTACAGCAATTATGGCAGTCTGTTCTTCATCAAATTGGGCATGCAAACTTTCCTGCCACCAGTGATGATCAATGGGAGTATATTAGAAAGAAAACTGGTACTAAGAAACCAAGAGCTAGAATTTTTAACTTCATTCTCAAGAAGGCGATTAGCAACATCTGGAGAGAGAGGAACACCCGTATTTTTGATATTGCCAATGCTCTATCCACTGTTCAATGGAAGCAAATACTGATGAGAGATATAAGGGACGGATTAAAATTCCTCCATTTTACTTTTGACCCAGGCATTTTTGCGCAATAAGTGCGATATTTGTAAATATTTGTTTATTTCCTTTTGTATCATTGATATGCTTTGTATTCTACGTCTTCTACTGTTTTTATATTCTTAGTATCTATGTACTCTTCTTAACATATCAGTAAAAGTGGTAGGGGTCCACTTAACCCCGTCGGCTTTGCCAAAAAATATCTAATTAAAGATTTAACTATCGCTTGGAGCAAAACTAGTGATACTCCATTCTCGATCATTTCAATCTAATTAAAGATTCATTAAAACTCCATTTAGTTTTAATCTTCCCAAAAATCAATATTAATGATTATATAACTTGGGAAAAATCATATCCTGTCTTTAACTGGGTTAAAGAACCAATGTCATTTAAAACACGGTTCACGATAAACCCAAATCACATTCCATTCTATCGGTCTCTAACCGTAAATAAGTAAGAGAACAATTACCCAAATATTAACCCCGAAGGCCGAAACCAACATCAGATCAATACCCAGGAAACCATTCATCTTAACTGATTTCTAGTTATAAACTAGTTCATTTCGATAAAAATATATTTTTATCCTTACCAATGTGGAATTTTTCATCCCAGTTCTTTCCAATTCATATGTTATGCTTTTACACAAATTATTGATATTTTTAATAATTTTATCAAGGCCCGTACAATTGATTTCCATAAACGGCCATCGATCTGCACTTACAGCGACCTTTTCCAAATTTGATTTGGACATAATTCCAAATCCAACCGTTAGATTTCAAACTTCTCATATTCGTTGGAAATCTCTTTTCGATACGAACCCAACGGTTCTGGTTTTAGGAGAATCTGACAGTCGGATCTCCCGTAACGTCAATTCGAAGTCAATGGTCGAAATTCACGAACTACCGCAGCACGGCGCATTCTATTCAGGCCATTAATATATATATATATATATATATATATTATGTATTTTGTCAATTTCAATTCAAAACGTAATTTATAAATCATTTTAAATTCGTTTTAAAAACGATTTCAACTTTATATTCAATCTTAAATCAAAATTGAATATTCCATGTCATTAATATATAAATGATAATATTTTCAAAATATTAGATTTTGAAATCACTTCCTTTTCTATATTCATTATAAAAACGAATATAATCGATATAAATATCATTCGCGTCAAAATAGCGCAAATCTAATCAACGCGGCTTTATATATTTCAATAACTTCGTTATTCTATTCAACAAATGAATATTTCCTTCAACACATGAATATATACTTTATTCAACACATGAATATTTACTAATTCTTACTTACAATAAAAATGTGAACTTTATTGTATAAATATTTCATTCAACACATGAATCGTTTCGACACATGAATATTCTCAACACATGAGTATTGTCAACACATGACTATTTGTTATTTAATATATTTGATAAAATTGTGTTTTATATCGTTTAATTCTTAATCAGCCTCTAACCGTAAATCAGTAAGAGAACGATTCCCTAAGTATTAACCCCGAAGGCTGAAACCAACATCAGATCAATACCCAGGAAACCACTCATCTTAGCTCGTTTTCAGTTAGTTTCTAATTTTATATATGATAAAGATATAAATTTTATTGTTAAAATATTTCATTCAACACATGAATAGTTTCAACACATGAATATATATTTCTATTCAACACATGGATCCTTACTCTATTTAACACATGAATCTTTATTTTATAATATTTTTTATTTTCCAAATTGGAATGAGGCCCCATCAATTACCATATAATGTTAATTATATGGATTCCATACAACACATGTATATAATAGCATTGATAAATAATCAACCATCATCCAAAGTGCACTACACAACTGTCTGTCAACCTATCGATCGACATACAACAAAATAATTGGGATCAGTGTACGCCAAATATCATCCCAACATCCGTGTGGGGTTTCAAATCAACAAGCATAGATTTTTTTTTGTACAGTTGGGCGATGTGTAAAATTTATCGTCCCAATCAATATCATTCAAATGGGTGTACATAAACAAATCTTCTGATTTGTAAATGAATATTTATTTTCTTTTCAGCAGAATTTCATGCTGCTCATTTACACATTAAAAATTATATTTTTAACGTTAAAATATTTATTCCAATACTTTACAATTTTTAACTAACACCTTTTATTTTAGAAATTTTGGCAGCATAGCGGCGCTATTTTGAAATCGGGTAATGTCTAGCATTACCCCTCTCCTGTACTGGCTTATGCCATATACACATATCAATCTCATTTCAAACAAATAAACCAATCACCACAAACAACCAATATCAACCACACCATGCAATCAAACAAGTCGTCCATGGTTTGTGGACGACGGGTGTCGGGTGCTGCTAAGCACCATCTGCATCCTAGTTTATATTTTTAACTAGATTTTTTTTTTTTTTGAAGTGATAAGTTCTCACCTTGGGGATCCACTCCGCCATTTCATTTCTGAATTTCTGAACCATTTGAATTCCTTTTTGATTTCAATCCGTTCCATCGCTCTCTGTTTCATGCAGTTGATATTAAAAATCACATTTTATAATAATGCTTTCCATACATAAAATCATATTTTTATGTTCTCCATAAATATATATAAAACGATTTTTTATCACTTCGCTATATTTATAAAAATCAAATTTTTATAGCGACGTTCATATTATAAAAATCAAATCTTTATTCTTGTCATTCATATATAAAAATCAAATTTTTATATTGTTGATACATAAACAAAAATCATATTTTTACATAAACAAAGATCGTATTTTTAACTAAACAAAGACCATATTTTCATCTAAACAAAGATGATATTTTTAATTTCGCTTCTTACGTTATTAAAATCATAACTTTATCGTTATAAAAATCTATACTTTATCATTATAAAAATCTTAACTTTGCCGATATAAAAATCTAATTTTTATACTTCTAAAAATAATTTCCTAGCTTAAATATTTTGCAAATAGTATACATATGATAAAAATCACATCTTTATCCTTCTAAAAATATTTTCATATCCTACACCACTTAAAAATCGCATTTTTAATTTCAAAAACACATGAAAATGATAAATAAACTCTCACCGATGAAATTGAAGGCGGGGGATGATTGAGGAAGGGCGGCGTCGGAGTCGAAGAGTGGTGTAGCAGGGGCGACGGGGCCCACGTTGGTCGGAGGTGGCTGTTTGGGGTTAATTTGGGATGTGGATGGGGTTTTAAAAGTGGAAGGGGCGGAGTACGTCGAAGGGAGGTGAAGGCAGAGGGGCGGTGGTCGTGGGGTCCTCAGGCGCGGCGGTTGCTGCAAAAGAAGGGAGGCTAGGTCACGGTTTTAAATGAAGAGGAGAGGGAAGCGCGAGGAGGGGGGAGAAGGAAGGGCGAGAGGCGGCGCTGGCCACCCTCCGGCGGCGCACGACGGCGATGGGCGGCGGTTCCCCCCTTTCCGCGATTTCCTTTTTTTTCTTCGTCGGGCCTGAGGGGTGAATGTGAGGGAGAGAGAAAATCAAAAGAGAGGGGGGTGTTGACTTTTATAATTAATTACATATTTATTTATTTCAATCTTCAAAAAGTTAATCTTCCCAATTGAAATCCGATTCAAACTCAACATCTGTTCGCCCCTAGCTAATTACCCCCATTCCGAACATAATGGGATATGTACCGTAAGCCGATTCGACTATTTTGACCAGTTTCCAGTTAAATTAAAATATATATCCTTGTATATTCAATTTTAATGTACATTTTAATTTACCGGGGCCACATATGGACTTTAAAAATCCCAAAAAAATATTTTCTAGCTTCGTATTGACGATATGGTCCTAACAAAACTAATTTCGTCAAATTCTGAGACTGTTTGAAAAATGGCCATTTTCTGATCGATCAAAATTGATTGAAACTGTCAAAACACGTTTATCTTCTCCACGCTCACACATCGATTCAGAAAATTATGCAAATTGGAATCTAGCAATAATTTGACATCCCGGATCCAACAAAAGTGGTTTCGTAGAAAATGAAGGTCGTTTGCAAAATTTCCTTTTTTAAGGGCCTATATATATATTAAAATATATATATAAATTCCACGTCGACTTTTCTAAATTTTAAACTGGATATATCTTTCAACTTCTAAAACGAAATCTCAGTTTCTTACCTCTGTTATAAAGATATTGTTAAACAGATTCAAATATTTCTCGTTTCGACTAATTTTGACTTAAAATGAATTCTATATATTCATTTGAAATTAGGAATCGAATTTTCAAACTGCCGAGCCATTTCAGGCTCGTTATAAATTAAAATAAAATTATTCCTTCTAACTTCATCGGAAATAAATTTATCGTCGTTACTATTTAAAATAATCCATTTTAAATATTCAAAATTCATTAAAATAACTAAAATAAAAAAATTTAATTGGCTCAGGATTTCCGGGTTGTTACAATCTCCCCCACTTAAAATCTTTTCGTCCTCGAAAAGGAACGAAGCTAAAAGTTGTTTTACTAACCAACTCAACTTTCATTATCTTCATTACGGCTTAAGTTCTTCAACTTTTCAGTTTCTAAGAAATTTTCAAATTTTTCAAAAATTTGGCTAACACCCTTAATTTTCGAAAAATTTCGCCATAACCTCCCCTGCACCGGGAGCATCGGGATATTTCAGATAGCCTCCCATGGCCCTCACCAATCCAAAAGAAAAAGAAAAAGCCAATCGGCTCAAAAAATCATCAAAACCCCAAGAAATACAATAAACATGTACCTATTTGTTGGGCAAACGATTTTATTCCTCTTCCCTAGCCTCCTTGCTATGACCTGTTCAATAGATATACATGTATATGCATGCAAACTTAAACAATTTTCAATTCAGTTCAAAATTTGATTCAATTTGGCTAAATTATCCTCCATGTACATGTGGGTTTCAATAATTTTATTAGTTAAACTAATAATCAAACAACACAACCAGCAATCAGTTAGTTGGTTAATGTGTTGAACACATAATTTTTTATACCTAGTCAAAAATCATATTTTTGATGCAAATCACAACAAATAATCCTATGTAAGTTTTGGTTCTCACACCAGTCTAATGGAAACATATAGATATCCCACTTTCGAAACTCGAACATAAATTCTGATGATGTAGCTGCAATCATCAGAATCATCTCCGGGGACTAGAGTGTGATTCTATATCTATCCAGTATACTTGAGACTTAGAATACACGCTAGATAGGCGTATATGCAAAATCTTTATATACTCGATTGTCCAAACAAATACAAAATAAATATTCAAATACGTAGAATAAGGTTTAAATTTTCAAAACCAAATTTGTTTTCATGTTCATTTTTAAAAACAACACTCTTTACACTCGTTCTAGGACACTACTGATCCCATCTCTAACGAGTCATTCTCACTGGATATTACTAATCCAATCTCTGATGAATTCTTTCGTTCGGTTCTAATATGTCTTGTTCTCGAGCTCTGTAAACCAAAGCTCTGATACCAAAATGAAATGACCCGAAACTTCCCCGTGAAGGAAAGCCCGGATTGAATTGAGGACAAGACGAATCAGAACACAAACAGAAGAACATTTCATTGTTTATTCAATAATTCCATCAGAATACAAGAATATACAGAGTATGAATAAATATTACACATTTGATAAATATCAGAGATTTAAATACATTACTACAGCGGAAAAATAATACAAAACATAACCGAAAGAAATACACTGATACAGAGCTTTCCGAATATCACTTAAGCTATAAACCAGGATCCTGTGAATATAAATCTGCAAAACCAAAACTTCTAGCTGCCCGTGCGAAAAATAAGGGCACCCAGAGTTTAGGTTAAAACAATAAAATCCAGGTCAGTCATGTGACTGGTGTGATAACTAAAACAATTATTAATCTTTATTTTTAAAGTTAGGTAAATCAAGGGATCGCGCCGTATAACACGGAATGGGTTTCCTCCCAAGAATACCAATGCATAAAACAAACAGCGCAATGCTAAATAAAGAACAATGAAGCTATTATAAGACCCAGGTTCCATCACACAATGCAACGCAAGCCAGAGGATAGGGTTTTCCCTTATAATAGCCAAAGAATGCTTGATACGTGATATTTTATCTTTTATTATTACTATAAGTGAAGAAAACAACTTCAAATATAAATGTATCAATCATAGGCAGCATGGGTACCATATATCATGTCGCCATACTAGTTCTACAATCAAAACCGCAAAATCACGTATTTGGAAGTTGGATTTCCATCTATGAACCGAGGCAAAAGATAGTCCTCACCGATTCGAGACTGTTTAGCCCGAGTCTCAGGAACAACCGCAACTGCCCCTTGGATCGTCAAGGCCGGTCCACATGGAGAGGATTATTATGCCTGAACAATATGTTTCTCTGCCCTATGTGGCGTAAATGAGCCAACAAATGACTCCATCAGTCCCGGATCGACCGATATAACCGAGGCGCCTCGCATTCCAACAAGAACATAAGTCAAACTCGTAAGGGCGTGTAAAACCACTGACGCCACTTCTAGCTAGAAGGAAACGCATGTCCTCCCTGAGGTCCTCTCCCTTTTTGGTTCACACCGGGGTGTGAGGCTCCCGAATTAGCGCTATGCAAAGCGATGCCACAAAGGTCGTGCTTTGATCATCAACCACAAGACTTTGCTTTTCAACAGAAGCCTTGATCATTTGCATCTTAGCATGCCACACAGGCAAACCATTCCATGCAATCGATATCCATCAATCACATAGAATGATATCCAATGTCAGACACATAGTCCATTTACCAGTCCGTTCTGGGTCTGAACGAAATCAGAGGCACCTTGTACCTCGCATATCCATCTATCTCCAAGTACGTCTGGACGATCACCAACTTATTCCTTCCTCTTGGGTGTACGACCCAATCAAGATCATCAGGAATCATCCAAACGATGTGAAGACCTTCGGTCTTCAACGACCGTCTTCTTCTTCGACTTATCGTTGTATCAGTTATTCAGAATGGGTATATACCTGGCCTTTCCGAATAACTCGCATATATAATAAACAAGTGTTACACAAACACAACATAAGCCTCATTCCAATTCAGAATATTCTTTTATTTAAATATTCACATTATTAGGGAAAGGTTCCCATTAATTTTATCAAAGATAAATTATTTAAAATTTATTCTTTAATCTTCCTTTGAATATCATTTCAAACCTTATTAAGGTTTTCCAAACTAATCGGGATTAACGCACCTTAACGAAGTAATTATTTGTTAAATTTCCCAATCCCAGCCTATACATCCCATGAAGCAAAATTGGTAATACTTCATATCTAACACCACGGTGTTATCGGTAAATTTAATTACCATTTCACGTTCAAATCTAATTAAAGATTTAACTATCGCTTGGAGCAAAACTGGTGATACTCCATTCTCGATCATTTCAATCTAATTAAAGATTCATTAAAACTCCACTTAGTTTTAATTTTCCCAAAAATCAATATTAATGATTATATAACTTGGGAAAAATCATATCCTGTCTTTAACTGGGTTAAAGAACCAATGTCATTTAAAACACGGTTCACGATAAACCCAAAATCACATTCCATTCTATCAGTCTCTAACCGTAAATTAGTAAGAGAACAATTTCCCAAATATTAACCCCGAAGGCCGAAACCAACATCAGATCAATACCCAGGAAACCATTCATCTTAACTGATTTCTAGTTATAAACTAGTTCATTTCGATAAAAATATATTTTTATCCTTACCAATGTGGAATTTTTCATCCCAGTTCTTTCCAATTCATATGTTATGCTTTTACACAAATTATTGATATTTTTAATAATTTTATCAAGGCCCGTACAGTTGATTTCCATAAACGGCCATCAAACTGCACTTACAACGACCTTTTCCAAATTTGATTTGGATATAATTCCAAATCCATCCATTAGATTTTAAACTTCTCATATTCGTTGGAAAGCTCTATTCGATACGAACCCAACGGTTCCGGTTTTAGGAGAATCCGACGGTTGAATCTCCTGTAACGTCAATTCGAAGTCAATGGTTGAAATTCACGAACTACCGCGGCGCGACGTGTTCTATTCAGGCCATTAATATATATAATATATTTATTATATATATTTCGTCGATTTCAATTCAAAACATATTTTATAAATCATTATAAATTCGTTTTAAAAACGATTTCAACTTCATATTCAATCTTAAATCAAAATTGAATATTCCATATCATTAATATATAAATGATAATATTTTCAAAATATTAGATTTTGAAGTCACTTCCTTTTCTATATTCATTATAAAAACGAATATAATCGATATAAATATCATTCGCATCAAAATGGCGCAAATCTAATCAACACGGCTTTATATATTTCAATAACTTCGTTATTCTATTCAACAAGTGAATATTTTCTTCAACACATGAATATATACGTAATTCAACACATGAATATTAATTAATTCTTACTTACAATAAAAATGTGAACTTTATTGTATAAATATTTCGTTCTACACATGAATCGTTTCAACACATGAATATTCTCAACACATAAGTATTGTCAACACATGACTATTTTTGTTATTTAATATATTTGATAAAATTGTGTTTTATATCGTGTAATTCTTAATCAGCCTCTAACCGTAAATTAGTAAAAGAACGATTCCTTAAGTATTACCCCCGAAGGCCGAAACCAACATCAGATCAATACCCAGGAAACCACTCATCTTAGCTCGTTTTTAGTTAGTTTCTAAATTTATATATTATAAAGATGCAAATTTTATTGTTAAAATATTTCATTCAACACATGAATATATATTTCTATTCAACACATGAATCTTTACTTTATAATACTCTTTATTTTCCAAATTGGAATGAGGCCCAATCAATTACCATATAATGTTAATTATACGGATTCCATACAACACATATATATAATAGCAATGATAAATAATCAACCATCATCCAAAGTGCACTACACAACTGTCTGTCTACCTATCGATCGACATACAACTAAATAATTGGGATCAGTGTACGCCAAATATCATCCCAACACCCGTGTGGGGTTTCAAATCAACAAACACAGATTTTTAGTTGTGCAGTTGGGCGATGTGTAAAATTTATCGTCCCAATCAATATCAGTCAAATGGGTGTACATAAACAAATCTTCTGATTTGTAAATGAATATTTATTTTCTTTTCAGGTGAATTTGGTGCCGCTCATTTACACGTTAAAAATTATATTTTTAACGTTTAATATTTATTTCAATACTTTACAATTTTTAATTAACACTTTTTATTTTAGAAATTTTGGAAGCATAACGGCGCTATTTCGAAATCGAGTAATGTCTATCATTACCCCTCTCTTGTACTAGCTTACGCCATATACACATATTAATCTCATTTCAAACAAATAAACCAATCACCACAAACAACCAATATCAACCACACCATGCAATCAAACAAGTCGTTCATGGTTTGTGGACGACGGATATCGGGTGCTGCTAAGCACCGTCTGCATCCTAGTATATATTTTTAACTAGAAAAGAAAATTTAAAGTGAGAAGTTCTCACCTTGGGGTTCCACTCCGCCTTTTCATTTCTGAATTTCTGAACCGTTTGAATTCCTTTTTGATTTCAATCCGTTCCATCGCCCTCTGTTTCATGCAGTTGATGTTAAAAATCACATTTTTAATAATGCTTTCCATACATAAAAATCATATTTTTATGTTCTCTACATATATATATATATATATATATAACGAATTTTTATCACTTCGCTATATTTACAAAAATTAAATTTTTATAGCGATGTTCGTATCATAAAAATCAAATCTTTATTCTTTCCATTCATATATAAAAATCAAATTTTTATACTGTTGATGCATAAACAAAAATCATATTTTTACATAAACAAAGATCATGTAATGACCCGCATTCTACACGTCATAGGATCGTAGAATATTTATTTCTTTCCCATGTGAGGTCGTATGGTCATGTAACTTTGGGAAACATCTATTAGAGTCATTTCCCATGTTCATGATTTTTGTCGATTTTTAAATGACCATTTTGCCCCTAGTTGGTACTGTTTTGGCCAATACTTTTGATAGGAAATGAATTTTGACCTGAAACCACTTCCATTAGATTCGTTTGATGGTTTCTCTTTCCGTAGATTGGTTACTATAGCCAAACGGACTTACCGTTTGGGAGATATGGCTGAAACAAGGTTTGGAGGGTGAAAAACTGCTTAACCGGGGCAAATCGGGTGATTAGTGAGTAGGCCCATAACCTATTTCGGGATTAGGGTTATGGGAGGGCTGAAATGAGATGGAGAATCATTCCATTTCGGTTTTCTAGCCTCCACTTATCACCAAGGAACCCTAAAAATGGCCTCCAACCTCTAAATCACCTCCAAATCATCTTTTGGTTAAGGATTTGGCTTAGCAACCCCTAATCAAGGAAGATCTTCACCAATGCAACTTAGGAGCTGCTGTTTGGTATAGAGATTCACATCAAATCAGAGAATTATTTCAGATCTTAGTTTATTTTGTGGCTAAGGTGAGTGATTTGCATAGTTTTGCACTAATTATGGCTAATTAGGGGTGATTAGTGTTAATTAGCGAATTTAAACATGATAAAATTCTGGAAAAATGTTTATAAAATTCGGAATGATGTTTTAGACCTCTGATATGAATTTGGGTTAATTTGGTTAAGTTTTGTTAGTCCTATCATTAGTTTCACCTAAACATGCTTAAGGGGAAAATATGGGATTTTTGGTATGTTTGGTCCATTTCTACTTATCATATTGATGTTTTGATGTTTGTGGTTGATTATGCATGTTGCTATGACTGTATGAAATGCTATGTGACTGTTTAGAATAGTTGGAATGGTCGAAAACGTCGTTGAGGGGCGTAAACAGCTCGCTGGACAAGGTGCAGGGGTTCGGATCGCATAGGGGGTTGAGGGACGATCGGATCGCCCTATGGGATCGTGGGACATCACCACGAGTCGAGTCATCTCCTCCGAACCGAGCCATCTACGCAAGGCCCACGAGACGAATCGATGCAGCGCCGTGCCCAAATTGAAGTACTCCGACCCGGATCGCCAATGAGCATTACGACCCGATCCGATCCACTCGTGCTTCATATCACGATCCGACTAGAGGAAGGCAGCATCCACGATCCGAGGCACAACGAGACGATGGAGGAGCGCGATCCGATCCGTATGGGGTATTCACGATCCGACCAGAAGTGGAGACCCGATTCGATGGAGACTGGATTCACGAGACGATGGGGAGTGCGACCTGATCACCTGGAGGACCACGACCCGATCCGACGTAGGAAGCGCGACCCGATCCAATGAAGAATGCTGAAGGCGACCCGATCCAAGGGTGATGACCAATAACCCGAGATGCAAAGGTAGTCTAAATGGAAGTTAGAGCTCAGGATCCTGGAACCGGTTGGGAACCAATGAGTTCACTTCATGGTTGGGCTTTGCTGCGGGACGTGTGCTAAGGAGTTGTCGACGTTCATAACTTCGATTCACCACTAAAAAGGAACGATGGGCTACTTATCAGTGCAGTAGGGTCATTACGACCTGAGGGGCAAGGTGATGGTAGCAAGACTACGTTATCAGTGCAGTAGGGTCATTATGACCTGAGGGGCAAGGTGATGCGTAGTAAGACTATGAGCCAGCGCAGATGGGGTGAATAACTCCATGGGGCAAGTGGACATAGTAAGGATTGGTAAGGCTATGAGCCAGCGCAGATGGGGTGAATAACTCCATGGGGCAAGTGGACATAGCGAGGAATTTGTGGCTACGTTATCAGTGCAGTGAAGCCATTTATGACTTCATGGGGCAAAGTGATCGTAGCAAGGAGTGCTGGGTGATCGAAGTGGTGAATATCGTATGCTTTAAGCACTGAGTGAGAGATGTGAGGATGGATGCTATGCTTGATTGTTTCCCATCATTATGACATGCACACCTCCCCCACCTCCGTATCTTTATATTGATTGATATGATACCTTAGAGTGTTGTACAGTATGTAGTGCTAACTCTTTGGTTGCAGGTTCAGGTTCAGGTATGTTTTAGTCTACCTGTTATTGTTCACTTTAGATGCTTATCGCTCATACCAGGCTTTACGTCTGACCCAGAGTTTTATGTCTCCTCTTATTACTCTGGGTGCTCACACGAGCAGACTAGAGACAGGTTAGCTGGTGGTGCGCGAGTAGCTGACTCGGAGGCGGGCAGGAGGCTTCCACGTATGATATATATATACACATTTTCCCTGTGTCGTTGGTGGTCACTACTTGGGCATTAGTAGTGTACCTCATTTACCCTACTTTTGCTTTGAGATAGTTTGAAAGTTGTAATAAGCTGTACTTTTGGATTTCCGCTGCTATGATGTTTAGTTCTGATTTTCAGCTTATGCACTGTCTCTCCTGTTTTATGTCAAGTATGTTATTATTATATTTTGTCCTATGCGCTGTGAGACATTCTACAGGTTCCTTGTATGTTCATTTCCTTCTTCCTTTTCCTTCTGGCGACCCGTTTCGTGCTAACTGGACATGTGTACAACGCACCTTTGGAGTAAATGTCGGTTGGTGCGGGGCGGGCCGTCACACTTGGTATCAGAGCTCTAGGTTGCGTAGTTAACCTAGGGAAAGACACTAGGGAGAGATAGTACGTATATGAGAGCGCGTATTTGTGATTACTTTGGTTTTCAAAAACTATGTATGTATATACTATTAGTAGTATAAAGATTAAGTCGCACTGCACTAGCACCACTATGGGGTCGTTAATCGTTTCCCTTTTTCAGATTAACGATGAGCCGAGAAACGAGGGGTGCTGGTAGAGGGACCAACCAAGGGAATGCCGCTGACATGAGGGCGATGTTTACCAACCTCATGAGAGACATGCTTAGAGAAGTGCAAAGGGCAGTTCCCAATCCCGGAGCTGGTGTTGGCCCAGTAGTGCAGGTGCCTAGGGTCGATTTCGCCAAGTTGTGCAAAGATTACACTAATCTTGGTGGGAAGCCATTCCACGGGACGGAGTCGGCAACGGATGTTCAGGACTGGATGGATAGCTGTGACCATATCTTTGATGACTTGGGTCTCGAGGATGCGATGAAGAGAATGCTAGCGTCTCGTCAGTTGCAAGGGTGAGCGATGAATTGGTGGAATGCTATCAGAACAGCTACTCCAGAGGACCAGGTTACGTGGGTTCAGTTCAAGGCTTGCTTTAGCGAGAAGTTTATTCCAGCTGCACAGAAGTCGGTGTTGTTAAAGAGGTTCTTGGAACTCAAGCAGGGTGGCAAGGCAGTTTTTGATTATATTGCTGAGTTCGACACTTTGTCAAAGTATGGACTGTCTCTTATCGATACTCCTGAGAAGAAGAACGAGAAGTTCATTACTGGTCTGGATGGGTACTTGGGGGAGAGGCTTATCAACCACATCGATGAGACTTTTGAATCGATTGTGGGGAAAGCCTTGAGATCAGAGAGCCTTTACCCTAAGTCAAAGACTGAGGCTGCATCCGCAGAAGGGCCAAAGCCGCAAGAAGGCGGTGGAGGCAAGAATAACTCTCAGAATAAGAGGAAGCAGGACCAATCTAAGGGTGGCCAGAAAAAAAAGCAAGAAAGATGTTGAGTGCTTCAGCTGTGGAAAGAAGGGCCATTATGCTAAAGAATGTCGGGCCAAGCCAGCGGAAAGGAAGTGCTACAACTATGGTCAAGTGGGACATCAGAAGGATAAGTGTCTGCAACCTCTTAAGGAGAGGCAGATTGTGAAAGCATATGCTCTTGATGCTGTTCCTTCTTCGTCGAATGCCCCAACTGCGGCGGAGAAAGGAAAGAATGTGGTTATTCAAGGTATGCTTTCTATTTATGATGTACCAATTCGAGTTTTGTTTGATACTGGGGCTTCCCATTCCTTCATATCTAGTGACCTAGTAGATAGGTTGGGACTGGAACCCGAGATAGTCGATAGACCATTGATTGTGACGAACCCGATTAGTGGTTCGACTAGCCTTAGTATGATTTGCAGGAATTTGGTCTTATCGAGTCATGGATGTATGTTTGTATGTGATTGCTTTGTTTTGGGCTTTACTGGGTATGGCATTATATTGGGAGTCGATTGGCTCCAAAGATACGGGGTGGTGGTAGACTGTGAGGGCTTTTTGGTGACAGTGAGGGCGGATGATGGGCGGAGGGTAGTGTTTGGTAGTCTACCTAGTGATGGGGTTATGGATAGTTTTGTAAATTCCCTCGACATCCCGCAGGATGAGTTGTCAGATGTGCCCGTGGTTGGCCAGTATCCGGACGTCTTCGAGGAGGTGACCGGGCTTCCACCACACCGAGAGATTGAGTTCCGTATTGATTTAGTGAAAGATGCCAGACCTATAGTAATGCCACTTCGTCGTATGGCACCAAGGGAGCAGCGAGAGCTCGGGGTGCAAGTCAGCAATTTTTTGAAGAAGGGATTTATTAGAAGGAGTGTCTCCGAGTGGGGAGCACCAGTTGTGTTTGCCACTAAGGCAGATGGTTCCCTTCGTTTGTGTGTGGACTATCGCGAGTTGAATAAGGTGACGAGGAAGAATAAGTATCCTCTACCGAGGATAGATGATTTGTTTGATCAGCTGGAAGGAGCTAGAGTGTTCTCCCCAGTTGGACCTCGCGACAGGATTTCATCAGCTTAGAGTTGCGGATGAGAGTGTTCCGAAAACGGCATTTAGGACGCCGTCTGGATTTTATGAGTGGTTGGTCATGCCGTTTGGGTTGACCAATGCACCAGCCTATTTTGTGGATCTTATGAATCGAGTATTCAGAGATCAGTTGAATAAGTTTGTTCTTGTGTTCGTGGATGACATCCTTGTTTACTCAAGGACAGAGGAGGAACACAAGGGACACTTGAGGATAGTGATGGAGGTGTTGAGGAAACACCAATTGAAAGCGAAATTCTCTAAGTGTCATTTTTGGAGAAGGGAAGTGAGATTCTTGGGTCATGTTGTTTCTGAAAGTGGTATTGCCGTGGACCCTGCGAAGGTGGCTACGGTACAGGATTGGCCTACACCCAAGAATGCTACAGATGTAAGAAGTTTCTTGGGATTAGCTGGATATTGTCGTAAGTTTATCCAGGACTTCTCCAAGATTGCAGCACCGTTGACTCAGTTGACTAAGAAGAATCAGTCCTTCGTCTGGGACGGAGTGTGTGAGGATGCCTTCAAGAGTCTAAAAGAGAGGTTGACGCGTGCGCCAGTGTTAGTCATTCCTAAAGGGAATGAAGAGATGACGGTATACACGGATGCTTGTGGTACCGGACTGGGTGCAGTATTGATGCAAGGAGGTAGGGTCGTAGCTTATGCTAGTCGACAGCTAAAGCCACATGAGAAGAAGTATCCTACCCATGATTTGGAATTGGCAGCGATGGTATTTGCGCTGAAGATGCGGAGACACTATCTCTTGGGATAAAGATTCGAGTTGTTTACCGATCATAAATCGTTAAAGTATCTCTTCTCTCAGAAAGACCTAAATCTCCGTCAGCAGAGATGGTTAGAGTTCTTGGCTTCGTATGATTTTGATATCGCATATACACCTGGGAAAGGTAATGCGGTAGCCGATGCCTTGAGTAGGAGACATGCCAGCTTAGGGGCAATGTTTCTTGAATGGAAGCAACTAGAGTATATCGCGGGGTTTGATTTCAGACCAAAGTGCGAGTTGGATCCAGTTATGCTAGCTAGTTTGACGATCAGACCCACTCTGATAGAGCGGATTGGTTCTAGCCAGAGGGACGATCCTAATCTATTAGAAATCATCTCCAAGTTAGAGATGGGTATTGGTGAGGAGGTGAATGTGTATGGGCTTGATCGAGATGGATGGCTTCGAAAGAATGGAAGACTAGCTGTGCCCAACGTGAATGGTTTGAGAGATGAAGTGCTTAGAGAATGTCATCACTCAAAACTGACTATACATCCCGGTGGTAATAAGATGTATCGAGACATGAAGCGAACCTACTACTAGGAAGGGATGAAAAGAGACGTTGGGAAGTTTATATCCAAATGCATGAATTGCCAGCTAGTTAAAGCCGAGCAAAAGAAGCCTAGTGGGTTGTTGCAACCATTAGAAATTCCCGAATGGAAATGGGAGCAAGTCTCGATGGATTTCATCGATGGTTTACCTAGGACTAGATCGGGATATGATAGCATTTGGGTAATTGTGGATCGATTGACTAAGAGCGCAAGATTTATACCAGTCAAATCGACCAGAACGGCAGCCAAGTTGGCAGAGGTGTATATGAAGTGGGTAGTGAGATTTCATGGAGTACCCAAAAGCATTGTGAGTGACCGAGACCCGTTGTTCACTAGTGGGTTTTGGAAGAGCTTACAAGAGGCTCTAGGGTCCGGACTACATCTCAGTACCGCATATCACCCTCAGACCGACGGTCAGACGGAGAGGGTGAATCGTATATTGGAAGATCTCTTGAGAGCGTGTATATTGGATTTTGGTGGATCATGGGATGACCATTTGCATCTAGTAGAGTTTGCATATAATAATAGCTACCAATCCAGTATCGGTATGGCTCCATATGAAGCTTTGTACGGAAGACCATGCAACTCACCATCATGTTGGATAGAGACTGGCGAGAAGTTTTTGCTTGGACCAGATGTGGTGAGAGAAACGTCGGATAAGATTAAGATCATTCAGCAACGAATGAAAGCTGCTCAAGATAGACAGAAACACTATGCCGATAAGAGGAGAAGAGACTTGAAATTCTCCGTTGGTGACTTGGTGTTTGTCAAGATCTCTCCGTTAAAGAGCGTGATTCGATTTGGTAGGAGAGGCAAGTTAGCACCAAGATTTGTTGGCCCATTCCCTGTTCTTGAACTAGTCGGGAATTTGGCATATAGAGTCGGCTTACCAGAGAAGATGGCGGGAGTTCACAATGTATTTCATGTTTCCCAACTAAGGAAGTTCGTTCACGACTCAGATGTGACTATTTCACCTGATCAGTTAGAGGACTTCGAGGTAGAACCTGAGGCGGTTGGGAACCGCAAGCCGATTCGTATTGTGGGGCACGATACGAAGCAACTTCGAAGGAAGTCGGTGAAGCTAGTCAAAGTTCAGTGGGGCGAGGACGAGAATGATTGTACTTGGGAGACAGAGGAGAGCATTAGGAAGACACACCCAGAACTCTTTGCCTGGTAAGATTTTCTTTGCGATTTAGTTATTACGCATGCTAGGATAGACTTATTTCACTTGTTTTGTATGTTTGATGATTGTTTTATGGTTGATAGGCATGCGGGGCCCTTGTGTATGTTTGGATTAGGGAATTTCGGGGGCGAAATTTCTTAAGGGGGGGAGAGTGTAATGACCCGTTTTCTACACGTCATAGGATCGTAGAATATTTATTTCTTTCCCATGTGAGGTCGTATGGCCATGTAACTTTGGGAAACATCTATTAGAGTCATTTCCCATGTTCATGATTTTTGTCGATTTTTACATGACCATTTTGCCCCTAGTTGGTACTGTTTTGGCGATAACTTTTGATAGGAAAGGAATTTTGACCTGAAACCACTTCCATTAGATTCGTTTGATGGTTTCTCTTTCCGTAGAGTGGTTACAATTGCCAAACGGAATTACCGTTTGGGAGATATGGCTGAAACAAGGTTTAGAGGGTGAAAAACTGCTTAACCGGGACAAATCGGGTGATTAGTGAGTTGGCCCATAACCCATTTCGGGATTAGGGTTATGGGAGGGCTGAAATGAGATGGAGAATCATTCCATTTCGGTTTTCTAGCCTCCACTTATCACCAAGGAACCCTAAAAATGGCCTCCAACCTCTAAATCACCTCCAAATCATCTTTTGGTTAAGGATATGGCTTAGCAACCCCTAATCAAGGAAGATCTTCACCAAAGCAACTTAGGAGCTGCTGTTTGGCATAGAGATTCACATCAAATCAGAGAATTATTTCAGATCTTAGTTTATTTTGTGGCTAAGGTGAGTGATTTGCATAGTTTTGCACTAATTATGGCTAATTAGGGGTGATTAGTGTTAATTAGCGAATTTAAACATGATAAAATTCTGGAAAAATGTTTATAAAATTCGGAATGATGTTTTAGACCTCTGATATGAATTTGGGTTAATTTGGTTAAGTTTTGTTAGTCCTATCATTAGTTTCACCTAAACATGCTTAAGGGGAAAATATGGGATTTTGGGTATGTTTGGTCCATTTCTACTTATCATATTGATGTTTTGATGTTTGTGGTTGATTATGCATGTTGCTATGACTGTATGAAATGCTATGTGACTGTTTAGAATAGTTGGAATGGTCGAAAACGTCGTCGAGGGGCGTAAACAGCTCGCTGGACAAGGTGCAGGGGTTCAGATCGCATAGGGGGTTGAGGGACGATCGGATCGCCCTATGGGATCGTGGGACATCACCACGAGTCGAGTCATCTCCTTCGAACCGAACCATCTGCGCAAGGCCCACGAGATGAATCGATGCAGCGCCGTGCCCAAATTGAAGTACTCCGACCCGGATCGCCAATGAGCATTACGACCCGATCCGATCCACTCGTGCTTCATATCACGATCCGACTAGAGGAATGCAGCATCCACGATCCGAGGCACAACGAGATGATGGAGGAGTGCGATCCGATCCGTATGGGGTATTCACGATCCGACCAGAAGTGGAGACCCGATTCGATGGAGACTGGATTCACGAGACGATGGGGAGTGCGACCTGATCACCTGGAGGACCACGACCCGATCCGACGTAGGAAGCGCGACCCGATCCAATGAAGAATGCTGAAGGCGACCCGATCCGATGGTGATGACCAATAACCCGAGATGCAAAGGTAGTCCAAATGGAAGTTAGAGCTCAGGATCCCGGAACCAGTTGGGAACCAATGAGTTCACTTCATGGTTGGGCTTTGCTGCGGGACGTGTGCTAAGGAGTTGTCGACGTTCATAACTTCGATTCACCACTAAAAAGGAACGATGGGCTACTTATCAGTGCAGTAGGGTCATTACGACCTGAGGGGCAAGGTGATGGTAGCAAGACTACGTTATCAGTGCAGTAGGGTCATTATGACCTGAGGAGCAAGGTGATGCGTAGTATGACTATGAGCCAGCGCAGGTGGGGTGAATAACTCCATGTGGCAAGTGGACATAGTAAGGATGGGTAAGGCTATGAGCCAGCGCAAATGGGGTGAATAACTCCATGGGGCAAGTGGACATAGCGAGGAATTTGTGGCTACGTTATCAGTGCAGTGAAGCCATTTATGACTTCACGGGGCAAAGTGATCGTAGCAAGGAGTGTTGGGTGATCGAAGTGGTGAATATCGTATGCTTTAAGCACTGAGTGAGAGATGTGAGGATGGATGCTATGCTTGATTGTTTCCCATCATTATGACATGCACACCTCCCCCACCTCTGTATCTTTATATTGATTGATATGATACCTTAGAGTGTTGTACAGTATGTAGTGCTAACTCTTTGGTTGCAGGTTCGGGTATGTTTTAGTCTACCTGTTATTGTTCACTTTAGATGCTTATCGCTCATACCAGGCTTTACGTTTGACCCAGAGTTTTATGTCTCCTCTTATTACTCTTGGTGCTCACACGAGCAGACTAGAGATAGGTTAGCTGGTGGTGCGCGAGTAGCTGACTCGGAGGCGGGCAGGAGGCTTCCACGTATGATATATATATATATATATACACATTCTCCCTGTGTCGTTGGTGGTCACTACTTGGGCATTAGTAGTGTACCTCATTTACCTTACTTTTGCTTTGAGACAGTTTGAAAGTTGTAATAAGCTGTACTTTTGGATTTCCGCTGCTATGATGTTTAGTTCTGATTTTCGGCTTATGCACTGTCTCTCCTGTTTTATGTCAAGTATGTTATTATTATATTTTGTCCTATGCGCTGTGAGACATTCCACAGGTTCCTTGTATGTTCATTTCCTTCTTCCTTTTCTTTCTGGCGACCCGTTCCGTGCTAACTGGACATGTGTACAGTGCACCTTTGGAGTAAATGTCGGTTGGTGCGGGGCGGGCCGTCACAGATCATATTTTTAACTAAACAAAGACCATATTTTTATCTAAACAAAGATGATATTTTTAATTTCTCTTCTAACATTATAAAAATCATAACTTTTATCTTATAAAAATCTATACTTTATCGTTATAAAATTCTTAACTTTGCCGGTATAAAAATCTAATTTTTATACATCTAAAAATAATTTCCTAGCTTACTATTTTGCAAATAGTATACATATGATAAAAATCACATCTTTATCCTTCTAAAAATATTTTCATATCCTACACCACTTAAAAATCGCATTTTTAATTTCAAAAACACATGAAAATGATAAATAAACTCTCACCAGCGAAATCGGAGGCGGGGGATGATTGAGGAAGAGCGACGCCAGAGTCGACGAGTGGTGTAACAGCGGCGACGGGGCCCATGTTGGTCGGAGGTGGCTGCTTGGGGTCAATTTGGGCTGTGGAGGGGGTTTTAAACGTGGAAGGGGCGGAGTGGGAGGTCACGGCGTTGAGGGGAGGTGAAGGCAGAGGGGCGGTGGTCATGGGACCCTCAGGCGCGGCGGTTGCTGAAAAAGAAGGGGGCTTAGGCACGGTTTTTAATGAAGAGGAGAGGGAAGCGCGAGGAGGGGGGAGAAGGAAGGGCGAGAGGCGGCGCAGGCCACCCTCCGGCGTTGCACGACGGCGATGGGTGGCGGTTCCCCCCGTTCCGCGATTTACTTTTATTTTCTTTTCTTCGTCAGGCCTGAGGGGTGAATGTGAGGGAGAGAGAAAATCAAAAGGGAGGGGGGTGTTGACTTTTATAATTAATTACATATTTATTTATTTCAATCTTCAAAAAGTTAATCTTCCCAATTGAACTCCGACTCAAACTCAACGACTATCACCCCTAGCTAATTACCCCCATTCCGAACACAATGGGATATGTACCGTAAGCCGATTCGACTTTTTCGATCAGTTTCCATTTAAATTAAAATATATATCCTTGTATATTCAATTTAAGCGTACATTTTAATTTACCGGGGCCACATACGGACTTTAAAAATTCCAGAAAAATATTTTCTAGCTTCGAATTGATGATACGGTCCTAACAAAACTAATTTCGTCAAATTCTAAGACCGTTTGAAATATGGCCATTTTCTGATCGATCGAAATTGACTGAAACTATCAAAACACGTTTAACTTCGCCAAGCTCACACATTGATTCAGAAATTATACAAATTGGAATCTAGCAATAATTTGACACCCCAGATCCAACAAAAGTGGTTTCGTCGAAAACGAAGGTCGTTTGCAAACTTTCACTTTTTAAGGGCCTTTATATATATATTAAAATATATATAAATTCCACAGCGACTTTTCTGAATTTTAAACTGGACATATCTTTCAACTTCTAAAACGAAATCTCAGTTTCTTACCTCTATTAGAAACATATTGTTAAACGGACTCAAATATTTCTCATTTCGTCCAATTCCGACTTAAAACGAATTCTATATATTCATTTGAAATTAGAAATTGAATTTTCAAACTGTTGCGCCATTTCAGGCTCGTTGTAAATTAAAATAAAATTATTCGTTCTACCTTCATCGAAAATAAATTTATCGTCATTATTATTTAAAATAATCCATTTTAAATATTCAAAATTCATTAAAGTAACCAAAATAAAAATTTTAAATTGGCTCAGGATTTCCGGGTTGTTACAAATTACACATGGTTTTCAAGTTGCCTTAAATTTTACCAAGTGTAAACTTAGCTTATTTTATTTTTATTTTTAACAGCAACGCTTGCACAAGTGTTCAAATTTATTCAGAGAATTGTCTACATGTGTACATCATAAAGTATTTTAACCTAAGTATATGAACAATACAGGTGTAACTTGTAACTTATATTTCAAATCAAATTCCAACTATTCAACAAATAAATTCCCATTAGTTAGAATACTAACAGTGCTTAATTTTAACAAAACTATTTAGATTCAAAAATTGAGATTAAATTTATATTTACAAATCTTATTCAAACCAAGTAAAAATAGATTAGTTTTAAAATTCTAAACAAATTTCAAATATAAATCTTGATTATTAACGTTAAATTCTTAATTAATTTCTATTTTTAAACATCAAAATTTTAGGGTCGTTACAGTTCTACTGAGGAGGATAAGTTGGAAGACCAAGAAAAAGAATCATGTTTTGCACTAGTGTTAGAGGTCCATCAACTTTTAAAGTTACCAAAGTTGTCCTTTCTTCTCCAAGCATTTATGATTTTCTACTTAAAACATTTAACACACAAATAGCATATGGCATATGGAATAAGCATGAGGTATTATTCTTTTGGTATAGCATGATTATTTTATATAATTTACTTTGTTAAATTTTTATTCATTATACTATCGTAGAGAGGGCATTTGTTATACTATCGTAGAGAGGGCCATTAAAATGCATTTTGCATTGGAGAAAGTTGCAAGAATAGAGTTTAAAGGACGTGCCTAGTGTTGGGGTGGAAAGGTTAAAAATTCTGGCTTGTATAGTTCAGTACAATAAACGTATAAGCACGTTGATTACGTAACAATCTCTTCTTTCGTCAAAAGTTGGCATCCGAAAATTAACTATTTTCATATGCCATTTAAGAAATGACAATCACCTTAGATGGTGTTGCCCAAATCTTAAAAATTCTTGTAGTTGGCACTTGTGTGTACAAGAAGGATGATCAATCAACAAATGAATTGTTAATGGAATATCTTGAAATTACTCAAAGTGAAAGTGAACAAACAAATTATTCACTTTTAGTGAAACTAAATTTTTGTTGGACAAATTTGGTGAAAGAGCAAACAAATAAGACGCAAATGAGCATGATTATGAGATTGTTACTTGGGATTATACTATGTATCTTTTGGGTTTCTCAGTATTTTGTGATAAGTCTAGGACTAAAGTTTCGTTTAGTTACTGATATGTTTAGACAACATGAATTAGCTAGGTGAATATGCATGGGGCATGAGAGTACAAGCTTACTTATATCGACGCTTAGGCTTGGCTTCTAGATGTGATGTCAGGAAGATGGCGCGTTACGCGAAATTACTGACTGTAAGTCTAATTTACTATTTTATATACAAGTTGGATTATTATATTCAGATATTCACAGATATTCATTTAGGTACGGATTTATGATCATTTCCCGATGCTTCCAAATGTTGTCCCAAGAAAAAACTATGATAACACAATGCCTAGGATGTGTAAATGGCAATCAGTGAAACAATCCGGTGATGCTACTTCAGCCATTATTCGTGTACGCAAACAACTTGATGATTTAACTACCAAGAGGTAATATTAAATACCCTTAAAATATATTTACTTACAAATAAATTTTGAGTATTGTTAAACCTGTAGGTTTGTTGGGATCCATATTGAGATGTGAGATCTCACTACCCATTTCCCGATGTTGTATTTTTCAATGGTGTTTTGTTATGTTTTGATATTGCTGAACCGTACTATCCCCAAAGGGTACTTAGACAATTTGGTATTTGTCAACAAACTCCTAGTAAACCAACGGAATCAAAAAAAATGCCGTAGAGCATGAAGGCTAACAATATAAGGCTTCGTACGATAATTGTTTCCGGTATGCCGAAAATTGGGAGGATCACGCGTTATCATCTAAATCATGATTACCATTAGTTGCTCATCCGTGGGATTGTACTGCTAAATACATGTCATGGTACACTAAAGTATCATATCCTATAGTCCATCATCCTGATTTGAGACAAAGTCGTCGTAGAAAAGTTGATGTCGCTGAGAAATTGGTAATAATTAATTTAACTTGTTTTATCTTTTCCATTATGCATTGTTAATTTATTCTAACATTTAATTTCACAGAATTTTTGTTGCAACTGCTTTAGAAATGCTTAAGCAAAATTTGGATGCTCCAGTGCCTAAACAAGGAACAAAGTTATTGCAAATGGATTAAGCAGTTGTAGACGTGTTGGAGGAAGCTTTGAATGAGCCAGACAAACGTAAAAAATGTAAGAAAAGCATGCACGATTCAATGAAATAACTTATGGCTTTTAATCTTGTCTTATTGAACTTTTCGTTTTGTGGTATTTGAACGTGCAAGTTATGAATGATGGTACTATGTATTGTAGGAATGTATATTATGCTAAACATATTGTTTTATGGTGTTTTGGAATCATTTGTGAACGTGTTATATGTAATTTATAAATATTTTGTTGTAAGAATGTGTGGTTGTGCTTATACTGAGTTTGTTTCATTACAAATTTTGCTACCTTGCCATTGTTTTTGTTTGATAATCACATTACTTCAGTCTATCTAAATGAATATCACCGTTCGACAATTTTAGGTCGTGCTAATTGGCGTCCAACGGTGTGTAACTGTCGTATCAATTATCTATAAGGGGTACTCCAGTTTTCAGTCATTTTTCGGTCACGTACTATGGTGATAATCCACTCTGATTGAAGCTTTGAAATTGAACAACAACACATACGATGGTGTTCAACCACTGTGGCTCTATAAAATCATCTGCCAATTTTGTTTACATTGCATCGGTGGTTGTATATCGTAGTGAGTAACTTCTTTTGGTGTGTAACCACCATATAAATGGTTTCCAAATATTGGCATATCGAGTGCGATCTCTATTCGGTAATTGAAAAACGTTGTTCGTCTTCTTGTTCGGTTGTCAAACACCAAAGTATTTACTCTTTAGGTTTCCATTTGCTGTGTGAAAATAACATATCACATAATTTTTCTTGTCATCTCTTTTGGTTATTATTTACTGTTCCTTCCTTACAACCTTCGATTGTTTGACATTGTTCGAACTGTCAAATGAACAATGGTTGAATTTCTCTTCTGTTTGGCTACCACTTACCATGGTAATTTCCACTGTTCGGCTGTTATGGAATGTTCGAAGCAAGAAATTGAAAAATGTTCCCTGGTCAGTTGTAAACTTCCATAGAAATGTTCCCTGGTCAGTTTATATTCACCGTCTGAACCGTTAAAATGTATCAACTTGATTCATGACTTGAAAAATAAAAACAAAACTCTATATCGATCAACTTGTCCATAAACATTCCAAACTATATATTGATTCCAAAGTTTATAGATTAGCATACATACATGTTCAACAAATCATTACACCAAAGATACATGGTCAACGTATCATTACACAAAATATACATGTTCAAAAAATCATTAGAATACAAAAAGTTTGTAGTTTAGTGCTTATACAACAATGATACAAACATCAAATCATTAAAACAAAATAATTCCGAAGGTACATGTTCAATAAACATAAACATGAATAATACATGCTCAACAAATCATTCCATTAGTAATTTTCACAATGAAAAAAATCTTTACTTTTAATTGTATACCCTACTAATTGCGCAAAATGGTATACCCAATAACATGAAATAGTTAAACCCACTTAACTACACAAAACCATCATTGATTTCCATCTCCAGAGGTCTAGTTTTCAAAAATTCTTTGGCGATCGACAAATAGTTCATTCCAGCCTTTAGACTCGATGCTTTCAAACTTATTCCGAAAGCTAGTTGTCCGTGGGATAGGCACATCATTTCTCAAACTCAACTTTACAAAATGACATTGTTGTATAAATGCAAAAGCAATAAACTGAGTTGATGTTTCAAGTTTCAGACCTTCTCGATGTGAATAAAAAGTAATTGATTGTTTATGTGATATATAAACGGCAATACGATAAAATGCATTTGCAATCAAATATCATGTCTAGAGCACTATCATTCAATTATGTAACACACCATATTTTATATAAGTAAAAAAATGAAAATATCAATAATTTATGATTTCAGAATTTAGCCCCAAAACATATACTATTGTGTTCGTGGAAATATTCAGATTCAATTTGATAAATGACATGCACAAAATGGAGCCCATATTAGAAAGTTATCAACGAATTAATAATTAAAAAGTTGTATGTATATATACGTGCACTAATTCGAATTTTAATTTTTGAGACGATTTATAACTGGAAAATGATAATTTAGATGGGTTATGTTAAGAAATAAATTAAACGTTATCGTGTAACGTTAATATGAAATTTTAGCTGTAGAAATACAC
This sequence comes from Allium sativum, assembly GCA_030737875.1. Classification (NCBI taxonomy): domain Eukaryota; kingdom Viridiplantae; phylum Streptophyta; class Magnoliopsida; order Asparagales; family Amaryllidaceae; genus Allium; species Allium sativum. Next base: position 75,728,396 of record CM060926.1, read on the forward strand.
GTTCAGACCCGGGAGATGGGTCAGTCCAAACTTTACATGGGTCGACCCACCTCTCATGTAGGTCAACAGAGGGGTTGACCCTGCCGGGCCAGATCTACTCTGGTTAGTGACTTGTTTTTCTGATTTATACGGTTCAGATTTTATATTATCAAATCCGATGGACCAGAATTTCCTGTACACCTACAAATAGACTAGCAGGGCCTAGCTTTAAACTCATATTTTCTGAGAAACTGCCAAGGCTATGCCATTTTCTTTCTTCCCCGAATCTTTTAGAAATTAGAATATTAGTTTTTAGGAGTTCTGATTCAAGATTTGAAGATAAAGAATGTAAATCTACAACATAGGTGTTTAGATTTCTGATCAACGTGAGGTAAGTCCTTGAATCTAATTTATTTAGGTTTCTTTCCTCCTTTCCCTCTTCTTTTAGCATCAGATTTGTAAATCCATGGTTATTTTGATAATAGATTCAGTTAGGAATGCCACAGAATAACATATCTGAATCAGATTCAAGGATTGGAAAGTTGTTAGGTAAGCGGATTTAAATTATACCTTTTGGTAATGGTATATTTATCATTTATATTCCCCGTAATTCTTAAACATGTTAAATAACTGGAATTTGTGGAAATTGACTTTAAACCTGTTTGGAACAAGTTGAGAACATTACTGTTGTATAAACCCGATTCCGTCAGGTCTTCTATTTGAGTTGGGAATTTACCATAATATTGAAATTATTGAACCTGTAATAATAATGAATATGTTCTTAAGAATTGACATGCCTTAATGGTAAAATGGGAAATTACAGTAATTATAAATGACATATGGAACAGGAATCCAATGTCTAACTCAGAAAATAAGAAGGGAAGATCTGTAGTGAACCGAGTTTGTTGGATTTGGGGAAAATGATATATTCCCATGGCGATAATTTTCTGAGAACATAGTTACAAGAAAATCCCCAATGAAAATAAAAGAAATAGCTTGCAACTATGGATCTAAGTCGATATGCGTTGTGGAAATAGATCATTATATCCTTTTGTAAATCAAACTAACAAGGTGCATGAAATGTTTTCCTAAAAGTAATGGGAATATACATGATGGTTATTAAAGAAAGATTTCAACAGTAAAAGAATCATGATGAACGGGGAATATAACCGATTATAATGAGAATGTAATATAACAGGTAGGCACATGTAGGCTTGTCTTAGGGGGAAGTGGAAAGTATAACATGATTTGTAATAAATGAAAAGGAAACTTATTAATAAACCTTAGTTAAGTGAACTAAGTAAATAAGTAGATAACAACAAAAGGTCGTGATAACGAGGTTATGAATAAGTAAGAAAGAATGGAGTAGGCTTATTATTAGTAGACTTATAATTGGAAATATAAAGACTAATAAAGGAGATTAATAATAAGCGAAAGGTCACTCCGACGGCATAGGGCTGAATAAAGTAAGTAAGCAGCCAATTGTGAGCTAATGAATCTAGGAACTTGAGATAACAGTAATAATGTGAATAGTCAAGTTAATTAGCAACCTGATGAGATATTATAAGTGCATGATAAAAATATTATACGTAAGATCTAATAACACGTTAGTGTAATGCACTTGGACTAGTCCGCATATACGAAGGTGAAGAACCCAACATGGTAGATCATCAAGGTATCTGGAAACATGGGAGGAGCACATCCATCTGATTCTTCTGCTGGTTATTTTGCTTGCTATATGGGACTGGAGGGAAGCACGCGGCTTCTAAGTGACGTAGTAGGCTACTCCGTGGTAGTTCTCTGTTGCGGTACATGCTCAGGTTATACTCGTAGAGGCTTGGTTTGCGCGGTACCACCCGGTGAGTATACCTTGACTACAACTGTAGCTTGGCAGCCAGAAGGCTGTGGCGAATGGCATTGGGTGATTTGGTGATTGCCTTAGGAAGAGGCTGGGTCAGGACCAATACAAGATAATAATCGTTGGATACCTGTCATCGGCAGTCATTGAGATCGAAAAAGAATAGAGATAAACCAAGAGACTATCGATCTTTCACAATCGAGACGCTGGTTGCAGGACACGCCAAATTGGATGTTAGAATGTTTGCTAGGGGAACGTCACTCAACTCTTGATGTAGTCTTTCACTAGTTGAGGGAGGGGTCAGGTGGGACCATAGCCATTAGTAAAACGCCGACCATATTCTGGAAATCTGTGTTGTATGCCTTTTATGGCGGACCTTTGCAGATATGGAAAGTTGCCGACTGAAATCGGTGTACATTAGGCTATACATTCATGTGAGGGTCTAGATGCACACATTGGGTGGTGTATCGTAGACGAGAGGGCGATACTCCATGTTGAGACCTGATTCGACCGAGGAGTTCGGATACTACAATCTGCATGCTTACGTGGCGTAGTGATATGAAGTTTCATACGTCATTCAATGTAGGATGAGAGTTGCATATGCTTCCATTACATGACGTAACGACGGAGACCGTACGAGGAGGGTACTATGGGGAGTACCTTGATGTGTTGGGCGTAGCTACATATATACATATATATATTATGTTAATTTACTTTGAAGTAGACAGGTACAACGTGAGTATAGAGCCTTGAGTGCTGTTACCCAAACAACCTAATAACTAAGAAAACATAACTCAACGGTATATGTAGGGTTATTTCAGAATAAATAATTTGTCCAGTCACAAGAACTTTATGTTTTGACCCCCTCCTCATAACACTCTTGCTGGTTAGGGTTGTGGCAGAGCTACGATAGCGGTAATGGCGCGATTTTCGATGCCTCAAAAGTCGTGTCGTTATTGAAAGAATTTAGAAGGTGAGATAGAAAAGGTAGAACTTATAGAACAGAAGAATAAGAAAAACATCAGAATCTCATAGCGGAATTTCACAAAATACATAATATATTACAATACTGGGTCTGCTACATCATAGTACATCATCATAATACATTACCATAGTACAGCAACATAATTATACATCATGACTAGGATAATACAGATAACTAAACTGGATACATAGATATACTACTGGTCTTGAACTTGAACTTCATACGGTTCCATTTGCCTTACCTGAATTACTTGTCTACTCATAATAAGTATTATGAGTACCCAAGAGTTTAGGAAAACATAGAAAATAAACTATGGGTCAGTCAGGGGACTAGTGTGAGTAAACACAGTTAAAAGATGTAAACAGGAAAGTAAGAAATAAAGTTTTCCATATTGATAGATTCGTTAACTTTAGAAATCTTTAGACCAACCCATAACTAAAATATGGATAATGACCTAAGTATTTTATATCAAAACGTTTGATATTACGATAGTTTTTATCAAATAAATAATCATTTAGTGAAACGCTTGCATCTCAGGTTCATGTATATAGTATAAAAATCAAAAATCGTAGAGCGCTTATTGGAGCTTGGATTCCAATAAACAAGGTATGGGAGCACCTACTGATCAGTGTACTCTAGAGAGGATACACTGGGGTTCAACAAGAACGTCTTGTAACCCAGCCACACATGACCGTCCACTCATTTAGCTTGAGTGTAACAAATATATTACCACCTCCACGGTTGGGAATGACCCACCGATTCCGAAGGTAGCAGCGAAAATAGATTAAGAAGTTACATATGGAAGTTCTCTAGATGGTGATAATATACACTACTTGGGTAAGACCCAACTAGCCATGCTGCCTAGCCCAATTTTTGTTACTTCTTGGTTGTGAGGTTTGAGGTCACATTTATCCTTCTGACACATTATTTCTTCAATTAATTTGAATGACACATCGTCATATCTGTCAGAAACACTCATTTGATTACCCAAATAAATTACAGGCAATGAACCTAAGAGAAACGAATTTCTCTGCCACCAACGTAATATACTTACGTAAATTCGATGTGTAGAATCTAACAGATATACATTGTCAGACACTCGTCCATTCGGGTTTGTCTTGGGACTGAATAGACCGAAGGTCCTATTTAAAATAGTCCTTGCATGTCTCCATGTTCAATATTTCTGACACACGTCGTAATATTCGAGTCGAAGTGGAATATTTATTCCGGACTCTTCGAAATGACGTACGAAATGTCTTTTATAGTCAATAAATAAATATCATCTTAATCTGATTATAATTCAGTTTATACATCCTGTATTTTATGGGTTTTCAGTTAACATAATAGTATATGTTTATCTTGTTCATGTCTGGATATTTTTAATATCTTTTATAACTGAACAGTTGAAGTGTGTGCGCCGCACACGATATTTTGTTTTGTTTATCATCGACATTTAAACAATGTTTAATGCTCCTGTTCTTCTGGTAAATTATTTATTACTTCTAATTTATCTTAATTAAATTATTTATTTAAATTATTTCCTTTAAATTTCTAATTTTCAAACTCGTTGAACTTCTTCGGTCAACTTCTGTACTTGATCTTCCTGCCATTTTCTTCCTTCCACTTGCATATGCCAAATTAAATTAAAATTCTCTTTTTATTTAATTATTTTATTTTTCCTAAATTTTATTTATTTTCTATTTAATTAAAATAAATTTTAATCAAAAACTTCGTTCAGAAACTCATTTTTAAGCATATTGACCAAAGTACCAGTTCGCCAAAGTTCCAGCTCCAAAACACCATTATTCTGCTTGCCAAACCGTCCCAATCACCATCCATTCTGAAATTACCAAGTTACCGCTTGGTACTTTCCCATTTGCCAAAATACCAATGCGCCAGCTCTCAAAATTTCTTGCCACAACCGTGTATTTCCATTTTACCAAAGTACTACTTGGTACTTTGCAAAATACCAAAGTGCCAGATCACCAGTTACCGTGCCAACCCTCCTGATCACCACCTAATTACCATGCTTCGGTCAAAGTACCAAACTACCACCTGGTACTTGGAAAAGTACCAAGTACCAAAGTACCAACCCTTCCAGTCACCGTGCCAACCCCCCTGATCACCACGTAAACACCATGCTCCATCACTCCTTTTTCCTTTCCATCTGTACACGTACATGTGCACGTATACACGCCAAATCAACATCGTGGACCACCTACGACCGTCCCCACACATCACCCATCACCTTCAGGTTGCATTGCCACCGTCAAATCCGGCTGCCTCCACCGCATTTCACTGTATGATCACTCCACGTCGAAAATGGGTTCATTGGAGAAAGCTCCGATTTCTCCTCCACCGTTAATCGGATTATCACCCCACTTCTGCCACATCGCCGTGGCTTCCCCACGCCCCGATCACCCTAGACCGCACCTCCCTATCGCCGCCGTCAGTGAGCAGTTCTGGCGTGAACACGAGGGACATAAACATTAACCCTAAATCTAATTTTAAAACGTTTTCAAAATATACATTACAGAAAAATCCTTTTATATTTTTTCTACACTCTAGAACCTCTTATGCTCCTCCCTTCCTCATGCCTCGTTAGTTCATGCATTTGATGGCCGGAATTTGATCAAAATTCCTCTTTTGATCATCTCAATATTCCTCGATCACCCCAACGTTATAAAATCATGAAACTTACTTTTAAAAATCATGGTTCGAAGTCAGGTTTCCATTCGTATAATCCAAACCTGGTTTCATCTTGTTTAAGTTTTCGAGTTTATAGAGGATTAACAGAGAATGTATTGTGTTTTGTTTTCTTGAATATGTTTTCGATCTAAAATCTCTACTTTGTTATATTTACTAATATATGATAAGTATACCTTATATCCTATAACTACATCATTCTATTGTGAAGAGTTTGGTTTGATTTACTTCTAAGCACAAGTGTGCCAGTGTACCGTGTTTTACAAAACAAAGCAACAGGTTTCTAAACTAAAGTTTAAAACTAATACTGCACTTATACAAAACATCTTGGTGATTGTATATATGGAAGTAACTGTTGTAAGTAAGGTTTCTACATCAATACTCTAGTTGTCTGTTGGCAAGATGATGATGTTTAACATAATATAACTTGCAGTTAAACTAAGCATACACAAAACTATTTTACAGTAAAGTGTTAAACTAGGAATTTAAACAAGGTTTACTCACCTTAAAGCTTTCCAATTTCCAGAGATTCCACTGCAGTATTTTGTGTAAACTTAGAGTTGTTTGTGAAAAGAAAATGTAGAAAGTTTGTGTAGTATTTATAGCCAAGTCCCTTGTATTAAAAACCAATTTCCTCACATGGTTTCTTCAGTGATTTTCTCTAATAGTCTTACCCCTTGGGTTTGCTTCCTACGGCATGTTTTCATGGAAAAGATCTCATGCAAGAATTATTTATTTAGATAATTTGGCTAATGGCATTGTCCTATGTTAGAACTTCTAGAATTCACTCCCTCTTACCATACTTCATTTAATGCCCATCATTTCTATGCATTATAAAAAGGTTTCTTCATCCTTAAGTAATTGAGATATTTTGTTAAAGAAAACTTGTATATTCATAAGATTGAAATGTAAAGCCTTAGGTGATGCTCCTCCTATGTCTTAGTAACACTATTGATGTTAAATCATATTATGGGTTTTGTTTTCTTATGGCTTTCCTTTTGTCTCATCCACCTTGATATCTATCATAGGTCAATGGGTCATACAAGTTGTGTACATATCTTTTCTACGTTCTTATGTATATATACATGGCCGATTTGTTTCTTGTCCATGTATATTAGTTTGTTGTCTTTTTGTTGTAAGGTCCATGGTATTTTTAAAGTGACTAATATCCCTTTTTATACATGTTAACATTTTATCCTATATGTGTATTTAAATATACATCTATATGTATATACTTCTAATATGTTTCAAGTGATGGTCTAAATGTTACATATTGATATCAAGTTTAATCATATAAATATGTACATTGTTTATTTATCCATGTGTATTTAGCTTGTTGATTAGCTTATTTCATTTTAATCCCCTTATTAAAATGATTATTAAAAGATAGAAAAAGTCGGGACATTACAGTCCACCCCCCCTTAATAGAATTTCGTCCACGAAATTAAAGTAAGAAAGATAGAAAGATTTTCACAAAAGATAATACTTCATATCACAACTACTTAGCACATCATAACCATACACTAGTTTTATACTAGTACTAGTCTTACATAACATACTACCATACATAGGCTACACTTGACTAATTTAAGTTAGAAGTTATATAATATACATATACAGAGTCCAAACACCTCTCTCCACTCTACTCCTCCGAGTCACTGTCTTTCACAATCACCTCGTCGTCCAAGATGTTCACAACCTCTATTACTTCATCGTCGTCGTTTGATATATCAAAAACGTCAATCACACCCTCGACCACTACTTCCTCATCATCATCGGGAATCTCGATGACTTCCACTGGTGGTATCAAGAAAAGTCTCACAGCAGGATATTTGTAATCTCCAATAACTTCTACAAATCCTCCTGCTGCGTGAAACTCGACAAGAGTCTCCTCGAGTCTTGCCCATATTGATAACATCGGGTCAACAAACTTCTCTTGCTGATTTACCATAGCAACAACTGGTGTCTCTGGAACAATATCCTCCTCTTCCTTGTACTCTTCCTCGTCTTCTTCTTCCTCATCATCAATATCCATATCCTCAGCTTTGCCTTCGTCCTTGTCATTATCGTCACCTCCATCACTGCCTCCAAACCCTGTCTCTATCTCCATTACTTCTTCTTCATCAGTATACCCCAGACTGTCTTCATCTTGCTCCATAGGCTCACGTCTGCCGATGCCTGACTCTTCTAATGTTCTATAGGTACCTTCGTCTTCGCTAGGTGATCTCTCTCGAATGTCTTCCGAGTATCCTACTCTTGTTCTCTTTGCCTGCAGTCTAATGATCTATGGTGGTGTTAACCTCTTCCTAGCTGTAGTCTTGAACAGTGGTGCCATCTGGTAAGTAAACAAGGAAATAGAACTCATCAATGATAGAATCATAATAAGAGAGTTCATAAGTCATAATAAACTGAATCAAAAAATGCACATACCAATGCTCACAGAAATGAAGAAATCCAAGGTTTCATTTCATCCAAACAAACAAATAGTAAATCATATCTAATCTATAGAAAAATATAGGTATAATTTCCTGATATGTTTTTCGGTTTCCCACGTACAATCTTTTGGATTCTCGCTCCATTGAATCTTTAGTAGACTTACCACTTTGTTGTGAAGTTGCTTTTCCTCTCTATCCACAATACGGAATGGATGTCGAAATATCATCAAATCTGGTTCGATCTCTATCTCTTGCAGAACGGATGGTTCCAGAATTAAGGACGGATCGTGCTACACATCCTTAAATGAGATACGTGGAACACATTATGAATTCCTGCCATATGCTTTGGTAATTCAACTCTATAAGCTAGAAAACCAATTCTCTCTAGAATACAGAAAGGTCCAACATATCGCGGAGTTAACTTTCCGGCTTTTCCAAATCTCACTACTCCTCTCATCGGTGAAATCTTCACAAATACCGGATCTCCTATCTCAAATACAAGATCTCTTCACCTTTGATCAGCATTGCTTTTCTGGCAATCTTGTGCTTCTTTCATTCTTAACTTCACCAACTCCACCTTTTCTATTGCTTCTTGGATCATATCCGGTCCACGTACTAATTTGTCTCCGGATTCAATCCAACATGTGGGTACTTTGCAAGGTCTTCCATGCAGTTCTTCATACATTGCCATCTTTAAACTCGCCTGGTAATATTGTTATAAGCAAATTCCACCAGGTGTAGATGATCCTCCCATGATCCTCGAAAATCTAGAATACAAGCTCTCAATAAATCTTCCAATATCCGATTTACTCTCTCAGTCTGGCCATCCATTTGTGGGTGGTAAGCTGTACTGAAATTCAATCTCTTTTCCAATGTCTTCTGTAATGCTTCCCAAAATTTACTTGTGAAAATGGGATCTCTATCGCTTACGATGCTTGCTGGGACTCCATGTAGTCGTATAATCTCTCTCATGAAAACTTCGGCTAAAGAAGTGGCTATGCATGTCGGTTTTACCAAAATAAAATGTGCACTTTTTGTTAGCCGATCTACAATCACCCAAATTCCTTCAAATCTCTTCTTGTTTTGGGCAATCCATCGATAAAATCCATCGATATCATCTCCCACTTTCAGTTGGGTATCCAGCAGTCCTTTAATGATCTCCTTTGACTTGCTGACAACACAGACATTCATTCACAAAAGTTGTAATATCCTTCTTCATTCCTGACCACTAGAATACTCGCTTCATATCGTTATTCATCTTATGAATTCCTGGATGGATGCTCAACTTTGATGCGTGGCATTCTTTCAAAACTTCTTGCCTTAATCCATCCACGTCTGGAACGCATAACCTATTGTTTATTGTAACACCCCACGTCCATTAATGTCACTCACAAAGGGAATGCATTAACTTCCATGGAGGTTTTAAGTGAATATAGAACAGTAAAATTACAACAAGACAGATATAAAATAGTACTTGGAAATTCAAAAACTTTATTTCATTGTAGCAGAAGTCAAAACATGTTTGATTACATCATAACACCATATTCAATGTCAAGTACAATATCTATCTTGATAAAACAAGTACATAATCCCATTACATGAATAGCCATTAAAAAGAAAGATAACAAGCTGGACTTTACTTCAGCAGTCCAAGCTTTCCAGAAGATAAGCGATCCAACTAGACTCCACTAGAACTTGGCCCAACCTGCGGACCTGAAGGGAGAAAAAGGATGGAAAAGAGGGGGTCAGACATAAAGTCTGGTGAATATGATAATTCTACAATACTATTACCAAAATAACTGGACTAAGGCATAAGCTGGAAAACAAGAAAATGTCTATGAAGAGCAGATTAAGGACATAGACCATCGCTAAAGGCAACGTTATAGGCGCTCCTAAATACTAAAGGATAAACACTATACTGCACCACACCAGTCACCCTAAAGATTCATCCCACTTAGCTTCACTTAGAAACTTTCCCAATGGCTTTACGTACCCCTATCTGACTACATAGGTGCCGCCTGCCCCTATCTCCACTAGGTGTACCCTACTTCCCATTATTCGATCGGCTCCCTAACTCGTAGATACCCGTGCTGGCCCCACAGTGGGGTGTATCACTCCCCTAAAGTGGCAACCTGATACAACGGACATGCACGGCTTATACCTACACGATGCAACAACGTCTTACCTACCAGCCCGGGTCCACACACGCATATGAAACCCGTTGGACTTGCGTTGCCACCGCTCCCTGTTTTGGCCTCTTATAGTCAAACCCAGTATGCGTGTCCCGGCCTCGACTTGGGTCGAGCCCACAAAGATACGTTTTGGGATACTGGTTGAAATGGGCCCCCACTATTTACCACAAGCATTCCACCTAAGCTTGTCCCCATTAGTCCATCCCACTTAACCCACTTAGTCATGTTCATTTACATGTGTGTTTGGTTAAGTCTAATCGTATTTCAAATGCCTCTAAAGGCAACCACCAGATTCCTCATGCCAACCAAGGCACCTACTTAACCCCCATGTCCCACCTTACATGATTATCTGGTTAAGTATTTCTTAGTTCATTAAGGCCGTAACCTCATAAAGACCTCTCACATTAGACTGGCATTTATGGCAGCTGGATTTGCCGGGCGGGTCCGGGCAGTCTTACACCATAAAAGAGTCTAACCTCGTGTCTTTACAACTGTTATGCTTTAGTTTGGGCCTAGGACCTCTCACATTGGGCCGACATTTGTGACTACTGGATTTGCCGGGCGAGTCCGGGCAGGTTTACATCACAAACGGGTCCAACCTCGTGTCCTAAGCATTGATTATTAATAATAATCCACTTTCCCCCAATTTTAATAATTCCCTACTTGAATTATTAATTACTTCCAATTTTTAACAATGTCCATAATTGACTCAATTATGGACATCCATTCATGGTATGCAAAATCTTACAAAATTGCACCCAATTTATTAATTCCTAATATTACCCCTACCCCACGTTTGAACGTTTATTCGCAAAATATATTTTGGACTCGAATAGCCTAACTCATAGCATAAAAGAGATTATCATAATAACAACATGTATATGTGACCAAATGAATCATAATAAGGGGTGAAACTTGCATATGTCCAACTTGCATAGATTATACATGTCATGGACCTAAAGGTGTCAACTTGTTCAAAATTCACCTAATATAATCTCAATCAATTTTCATAAACTTACATATGAACATGTGTGAATCAACATCATCTAATTTTTTAACAACATGGTTTTATATGGGTACACCTAACTCAATAGGCAAATTCCCATAATCAAGTTTTATTTAATTATAGTTTCAAGTTTATGGGTACACCTAACCTAATAGGCAAATTCCCATAAACAAGATCCATTTAAATTAAGAAAAAAAACATAACTTTAAGCATGATCCAACAACATGATTTTTCAACATAATATAGCATGATTTATAACATGGCATAGTATGATAGTATAACATAGCTTGACATGATTCTCAACATAGCACGACATAGCATAAGAGAATTTACAACATAGCATGACATAGCATATATAATTTACATCATACGACAACATAATAACATAATAAGAGATCCACAATATATAGGATTTACAATTACAAATCACATCACTTTCTTGTGATCCATTCATAACTGAGTCAAATTAGTTTGTAATAGTCTTGTGAGAATCATCATACTCACCAACAAAAGAATAGAATTAGAGAAAGAGAGATCTTTTGATTTGATTTGTGTAGATTTAGTTGTAGATGATTAGGCTTCCTCTTCTTAGTTTGTGACGGCTATGCTGAACTCCATGGCAGCAGCATGACGGTAGCTTCTCTAATTTTACAAGTGATTTAGGTCTAGGGTCTACCCACTTATTTATAGATTTTAGAATTCATTTAGGCCATTAGATTTAACCTAGAAATAACCGCAGCCGTTCAGACAAGATGGGGTTTATCTTGTTGACTCAGCAATGAGTCAGAAGTGACTCAGCAAACACTCAGCATATTAATAAACTTCTATTCATGTCATAAATATATATATATATTTTCTACAATGTACATATTAGATACATCCCCCTTTACTTATTATTGTTTTTATATACATATTAGATACATCCCCTTTCTCACACACTTATTAATATTTTTATATTCATATTAGATACATCCCCTCTCTTACACACTTATTAATATTTTTATATTCATATTAGATACATCCCCTCTCTTACACACTTATTAATATTTTTATATTCATATTAGATACATCCCCTCTCTTACGCACTTATTAATATTTTTGCAACTTTAGTGTTAATAGAAAATTCGGGGTGTTACATTCTCCCCTCCTTTTAGGATTTCGTCCCCGAAATCTTCAAGTCTGGAAGAATGTATATCCTACCATCCAAACGTCCATCTACTCATCCATCATACACAGGCATCCATTGTCCTTAAAAGACTTCTAATGCTTTATGATCATATGCAAGTGTGTGTACATGTCCTTACCTAATGCGAAATCAGGCGGTCTACTGATTCAGTTGACCTCCTTAATGCAAATTATGTAAGTGTCATGAATCCATTATGTATGCAAAAGATCCTAATTGCTTACATACTACTTCTATATGCGTGCACCCCCATTCAACCGAATGCAGCATCCATATGATGGTACAACCATTATACATCCATTATACTAAATACATCCATATATATGCAATATGCAATATGAAGTGACTGAGCCGATCTAGTGCCTAAAGTGTGTGTATATATGCATCCACGAGCAACCACTAGCAAACACTTGCATCCATTTTGCATCCATCATACATAACATGTCTCAAACACATGTTTCAACCATAGGATTATCCTAACTAAAGGTCAAAGATACTAATGAGAGGACATACTAAAGATAAGATAAGATAAGCTAAGCGATAAAGGAGAAATTAAAAGACATACCCTCAAAAAGAAAAGGGTACAACGAACGCATCTTCTCTTCTGTCTCCCAAGTTGCGTTGCTCTCATCATCTCCCCATTGCACTTTAACCAGTCTGACCTCTCGATTCCTCAACTTTTTGATCTCCGACCCAAGAATGCATGTAGGAGCTCGTCTAATTGTTGCATCACGCTCTATTTCCACCTCTTTAAGCAAGCTCGGCTCTACCACCTCCGCGGTCTTGTGCAAACACTTCCTCAAATGTGATACATGGAATACGTCATGTACTCCACTAAGTTTCTCAGGCAACTCCACCCTATATGCCATCTTCCCAATCCTGTCTTTTACAGGAAACGGCCCTACAAACCTTGGTGCTAATTTCCCCACGGACCCAAAGCGAACAACATTCTGTAACGGAGATACTTTGATAAAAACCATGTCCCCAATGTCAAACTCAAGATCTGTCCTCCTCTTATCAGCATACGATTTTTGCCTATCTTGTGCTGCTTTCATCCTCCTTCGAATCAACTCAATCTTCTCCGAGGTTTCCCTAACCATATCGGGCCCAAGTAGGATTTTATCGGTAGATTCCCACCAACATGTAGGCGAACGGCAAGGCCTTCCATAAAGAGCTTCGAAAGGTGCCATGCCAATACTAGACTGAAAGCTATTGTTATATGCGAATTCTACTAACGGAAGGTGCTCTTCCCATGTACCCCCAAAGTCTAGGATACAAAGCCTTAAAAGATCCTCTAGAATGCGATTCACCCTCTCGGTCTGGCCGTCTGTCTGAGGATGATATGCGGTGCTCAAACATAGCTGAGTCCCTACCGCCTCTTGTAAACTCTTCCAAAATTCGCTAGTAAAGATGGGGTCACGGTCGCTTACTATACTAGAAGGAATACCGTGCAAACGAACTATCTCCTTAATGTATACAGAAGCCAACCACGGAGCAGTCCTCTTACTTTTCACGGGAATAAAATGGGCGCTTTTAGTAAGTCTATCTACTATAACCCAAATCCCCGTGTTACCCTTCCTTGATCTTGGTAATCCATCCACAAAATCCATTGAGATGCTTTCCCATTTCCATAGTGGAACTTCTAATGGGTGAAGCAACCCACCGGGTTTCTTTTGTTCTGCTTTAACTCGTTGGCACACCAAGCATCTAGCGACGTACTCGGCCACATCCTTTTTCATACCGGCCCAAAAGAAAACCCGCTTCATATCTTTGTACATCTTATCCCCGCCGGGATGAATGGTCATTTTTGAGCGATGAGCATCATCAAGAATGACCTTCCTAAAGTCTTCGTCTTGTGGTACACAAAGTCTATTATCCCTTCGTAACCAACCCTTATCGTGTAGGGTATACCTACGAAGATGGCTTGACGACTCCCCCCCTTTGAGCTTTTCTACTATCTCAACCAACCGTGGGTCGTCTCGCTGTGCCTCACCAAACCGTCCTAGAAGTGTAGGTCTAACCTCCAAGGATGCTAACAGACCGGGTACTAAGTCAACGGAGGGTCTAAAGTCAAACATAGAGATGAATTCTAAGCTTTGTCGTTCAACAAACAACGGACTCAAGGACAACCTTTTCCTACTTAAGGCGTCTGCCACCACGTTACCCTTGCCCGGGGTATATGCTATTTCAAAATCGTAGGAGGCTAAGAATTCCATCCACCGTTGCTGCCTTAAATTCAAATCCTTCTGAGAGAATAAGTATTTTAATGATTTGTGGTCAGTGAACAGTTCGAATTTCTCACCAAGAAGATAGTGACGCCAAGACTTAAGCGCGAAAACAATTGCGGCTAGCTCTAAGTCATGCGTGGGGTAATTCTTTTCATGAACCCTCAACTGCCTTCCACCATAGGCTATTACTCTTCCCTCTTGCATGAGGACCGCGCCAAGTCCCGTCCCACAAGCATCAGTATAGATGGTAAACGGTTTATTCCCGTCTGGCAGCACTAAGACTGGGGCTGAAGTTAAGGCTCTCTTTAAACGTTGGAACGCATCATCGCAATCTTTGTCCCACGTAAAAACCAGGTTCTTCTTCGTTAACCGTGTTAATGGAGCTGATATTTTTGCGAAGTCTTTGATAAACTTCCTATAATAGCCAGCCAACCCCAAGAAACTTCTTACTTCGGTTGCATTTTTAGGGACCTTCCAATCTTGGATGGCCACCACCTTTGCGGGATCCACTGCTATCCCTTCTTTGGAAACCACGTGCCCTAAGAACCGTACTTCCTTCCTCCAGAAGTGACACTTAGAAAATTTTGCCTTAAGGTTATGCGCTCGAAGGGTTTCCAACACTTCCCTAAGATGTAGGGAGTGCTCTTCTTTATTCTTAGAAAAGACTAAGATGTCATCCACAAAGACTACCACGAATTTGTTAAGGTATTCCCTAAACACCCTACTCATCAAATCAACAAAATATGCAGGGGCGTTTGTCAAACCAAAGGGCATCACTAGCCATTCATAGAATCCGTCAGGAGTCCTAAAAGCAGTCTTATCTATACTATCCTCAGCCACTCTCAGTTGATGAAAGCCAGTGGCTAAGTCCAACTGCGAAAACACTGAGGCGCCAACTAACTGATCAAAGAGATCGTCAATCCTCGGCAGTGGGTGTCGGTTCTTTTTAGTAAGCTTGTTTAGTTCTCTATAGTCCATACAAAGTCTAAGAGACCCATCCGCCTTTGTGGCAAAAACTACTGGAGCACCCCACTCCGATATACTACGTCTTATGAACCCCTTCTCAAGCAACTCCTTTACTTGCTTATTGAGTTCCCTCCTTTCACGAGGAGCCATGTGGCGCACTGGCAAAGATACGGGTTTAGCATTATCCACAAGATAAATTCGAAAGTCTATCTCCCGCTTTGGAGGTAAGCCCTTCACCTCCTCAAACACATCCGGATATTCCCGGACCACTTCTACCGATCGCAGGTTCTCTACAGACGCGTCAAGCGATTCAAGATAACTTAGCATAACGGAATTTATGGGATTACA
This sequence comes from Allium sativum, assembly GCA_030737875.1. NCBI lineage: Eukaryota > Viridiplantae > Streptophyta > Magnoliopsida > Asparagales > Amaryllidaceae > Allium > Allium sativum. Next base: position 75,744,282 of record CM060926.1, read on the forward strand.
AAAGATGTCGAGAGCATTACCAAGGCGAGTCACAAGCCTAACTACTCTCCTTTCACAATCAAGAATGGCCCTATTTCTAGACAACCAATCCATTCCTAAAATTAGCCCATAGCCCGTGAAGCCCAATACATAAGCATCACATCTAAATTCAACGCTAAGTATAGAGATTTTCAAATCCAAACATATCATGGTCAAATGAGCCGAACCCCCAATTGGATTTGAAACGACCAAGGGATCCTCTACTAAACTGGTGTTCAAGTGCAGTGATTCAACTAATGATGCAGAGATAAACGAATGAGATGCGCCAGAATCGAATAAGGTACGGACAGGATGATCAAACAGAAAAACTAAGCTTTCAACAGAAATTGTTCTACCTCTTTCTTGCAGCGGTGGGGCCGCAATAGCCTGAACTTGCCCCCTTGCCTGCCCTGGTGCCATAAGAGCCTGCACCTGTCCTCCCGAGGTAGATCCTGCCCTCTGCCCCTTCTTTGGACAGTCCTTCACTAAATGTCCCGCATCTCCACAATGAAAACAACCAGTCTTCTTTTTCTTTCTACAATCTTTGCTGAGATGGCCAGGCGTCCCACAATTGAAGCATTTCTTCTTCCCTTTGCCATTATTGTTTTTACCACCCTTCTTATTTTGCTGTTGGGGTTTCTTCTGATCCCCTTTCTTTTCAACTGCCTTATCCTCATGCATAAGTGCCATTTCTACTAGCTTTTCAAAGGTGGCTCCCATAGGGATGTGGGTCATAGCCAACCCTTGCAACGGTTCATTCAAGCCTCTAACGAACCTCAAAGCTTTCTTCTCTGGCGTGTTCACCAACTCCAAGCCAAACCTTGCTAACTGATTAAATTTATTGACATATTCCTTTACTGATGAGCTCCCTTGCTTTAGTGCCAGGAATTTTTCCATATTTAAGTTCTCCTCTGCCCTTGAAAGAAACTTTGCCTCAAACCTTCGTCTGAAATCCGCCCATGAATCAACTGGACGTTCCCCGTTAGTGACCTCCCACCAAAACGAGGCATCTCCCTTCATTAACCAAGCAGCTAAACGGACTTTCCTCCCATCTTCCACTTCAAAGATATCCAACAATTCCTCAGTCTCCTTAAGCCAATCTCTGGCCTCCACAAACGTCTCAGTCCCTTGAAAAGTTTTTCCTCTCATAGCCTTGAATTCCTTGCACGTCTTTGCAAAAGTGTCAACACGAGGAGGAGGAGGAGGAATGGGTGCAACTAGGGGTGGAGGAGTATCCGCTGGGCCTGCAGTGGTGGCCCTAGCCTCCAAGTATCTCCTAAACCACCCTGGAATCGTCACACCTTCTGGGAGATTAAGATCTTCAGCCATGCTGAAACGAAAAAGGAAAGATTCAAAATGGAGAATTCGAAAGATAAAGATAAGGATGTGGCTATTTGGGATTATGTTTTTCATAAAAACTCTCTTTAAATAACATGTTTTTTTTTTTTTGAAAGCACTTCTTCCAAAAATACTTTAGAAAAAAAAAATATTTTTCTAATTTTTTTTTTATTTGTTCTGGTAACCTTATGCTCTGATACCACGTGTAACACCCCACGTCCATTAATGTCACTCACAAAGGGAATGCATTAACTTCCATGGAGGTTTTAAGTGAATATAGAACAGTAAAATTACAACAAGACATATATAAAATAGTACTTGGAAATTCAAAAACTTTATTTCATTGTAGCAGAAGTCAAAACATGTTTGATTACATCATAACACCATATTCAATGTCAAGTACAATATCTATCTTGATAAAACAAGTACATAATCCCATTACATGAATAGCCATTAAAAAGAAAGATAACAAGCTGGACTTTACTTCAGCAGTCCAAGCTTTCCAGAAGATAAGCGATCCAACTAGACTCCACTAGAACTTGGCCCAACCTGCGGACCTGAAGGGAGAAAAAGGATGGAAAAGAGGGGGTCAGACATAAAGTCTGGTGAATATGATAATTCTACAATACTATTACCAAAATAACTGGACTAAGGCATAAGCTGGAAAACAAGAAAATGTCTATGAAGAGCAGATTAAGGACATAGACAATCGCTAAAGGCAACGTTATAGGCGCTCCTAAATACTAAAGGATAAACACTATACTGCACCAAACCAGTCACCCTAAAGATTCATCCCACTTAGCTTCACTTAGAAACTTTCCCAATGGCTTTACGTATCCCTAGCTGACTACATAGGTGCCGCCTGCCGCTATCTCCACTAGGTGTACCCTACTTCCCATTATTCGATTGGCTCCCTAACTCGTAGATACCCGTGCTGGCCCCACAGTGGGGTGTATCACTCCCCTAAAGTGGCAACCTGATACAACGGACATGCACGGCTTATACCTACACGATGCAACAACGTCTTACCTACCAGCCCGGGTCCACACACGCATATGAAACCCGTTGGACTTGCGTTGCCACCGCTCCCTGTTTTGGCCTCTTATAGTCAAACCCAGTATGCGTGTCCCGTCCTCGACTTGGGTCGAGCCCACAAAGATACGTTTTGGGATACTGGTTGAAATGGGCCCCCACTATTTACCACAAGCATTCCACCTAAGCTTGTCCCCATTAGTCCATCCCACTTAACCCACTTAGTCATGTTCATTTACATGTGTGTTTGGTTAAGTCTAATCGTATTTCAAATGCCTCTAAAGGCAACCACCAGATTCCTCATGCCACCCAAGGCACCTACTTAACCCCCATGTCCCACCTTACATGATTATCTGGTTAAGTATTTCTTAGTTCATTAAGGCCATAACCTCATAAAGACCTCTCACATTAGACTGGCATTTATGGCAGCTGGATTTGCCGGGCGGGTCCGGGCAGTCTTACACCATAAAAGAGTCTAACCTCGTGTCTTTACAACTGTTATGCTTTAGTTTGGGCCTAGGACCTCTCACATTGGGCTGACATTTGTGACTACTGGATTTGCCGGGCGGGTCCGGGCAGGTTTACATCACAAACGGGTCCAACCTCGTGTCCCAAGCATTGATTATTAATAATAATCCACTTTCCCCCAATTTTAATAATTCCCTACTTGAATTATTAATTACTTCCAATTTTTAACAATGTCCATAATTGACTCAATTATGGACATCCATTCATGGTATGCAAAATATTACAAAATTGCACCCAATTTATTAATTCCTAATATTACCCCTACCCCACGTTTGAACGTTTATTCGCAAAATATATGTTAGACTCGAATAGCCTAACTCATAGCATAAAAGAGATTATCATAATAACAACATGTATATGTGACCAAATGAATCATAATAAGGGGTGAAACTTGCATATGTCCAACTTGCATAGATTATACATGTCATGGACCTAAAGGTGTCAACTTGTTCAAAATTCACCTAATATAATCTCAATCAATTTTCATAAACTTACATATGAACATGTGTGAATCAACATCATCTAATTTTTTAACAACATGGTTTTATATGGGTACACCTAACTCAATAGGCAAATTCCCATAATCAAGTTTTATTTAATTATAGTTTCAAGTTTATGGGTACACCTAACCTAATAGGCAAATTCCCATGAACAAGATCCATTTAAATTAAGAAAAAAAAACATAACTTTAAGCATGATCCAACAACATGATTTTTCAACATAATATAACATGATTTATAACATGGCATAGTATGATAGTATAACATGGCTTGACATGATTCTCAACATAGCACGACATAGCATAAGAGAATTTACAACATAGCATATATAATTTACATCATACGACAACATAATAACATAATAAGAGATCCACAATATATAGGATTTACAATTACAAATCACATCACTTTCTTGTGATCCATTCATAACTGAGTCAAATTAGTTTGTAATAGTCTTGTGAGAATCATCATACTCACCAACAAAAGAAAAGAATTAGAGAAAGAGAGATCTTTTGATTTGATTTGTGTAGATTTAGTTGTAGATGATTAGGCTTCCTCTTCTTAGTTTGTGACGGCTATGCTGAACTCCATGGCAGCAGCATGACGGTAGCTTCTCTAATTTTACAAGTGATTTAGGTCTAGGGTCTACCCACTTATTTATAGATTTTAGAATTCATTTAGGCCATTAGATTTAACCTAGAAATAACCGCAGCCGTTCAGACAAGATGGGGTTTATCTTGTTGACTCAGCAATGAGTCAGAAGTGACTCAGCAAACACTCAGCATATTAATAAACTTCTATTCATGTCATAAATATATATATTTTTTCTACAATGTACATATTAGATACATCCCCCTTTACTTATTATTGTTTTTATATACATATTAGATACATCCCCTCTCTCACACACTTATTAATATTTTTATATTCATATTAGATACATCCCCTCTCTTACACACTTATTAATATTTTTATATTCATATTAGATACATCCCCTATCTTACACACTTATTAATATTTTAATATTCATATTAGATACATCCCCTCTCTTACACACTTATTAATATTTTTGCAACTTTAGTGTTAATAGAAAATTCGGGGTGTTACATTTATCCTCAACACTCCTTGGTTATCCAACTCAAAATCAGACTCCTTTTCATTCGTGACTCCTTGAATTATCTTCTCTAGTTTGGCATCTCTTTTCTGATTACTCATAATCCTTTCTTGGAGAGTCGGTGTGACTTCCAATAGGGATAAAATTGCATTTCTACTCAAATCGTCAGCTACCACATTTGCTTTTCCGGGTGTATAGATAATGTCCAAGTCATATGATGGAAGAAATTCTAACCATCTTTATTGTCTCAAATTTAAATCTTTTTGCGAAAATAAATACCTCAATGGTTTACGGCCTGTAAAAAGCTCGAATTTTCCACCCACAAGATAATGTCTCCACATCTTCTATGCAAAAACAACGGCTAATAACTCCAGATCGTGAGTTGCATAATTCTTCTCATGTATCTTTAATTGCCTACTTGCATATGCAATCACCAGACCGTTTTGCATCAACACAGCTCCTAATCCAACTCTACAAGCGTCAGTGTAAACTGCAAATCCACTCGTTCCATCGGGAATAGCTAATACTGGTGCTTCGGTTAATCTATTCTTTAACTCTTGAAAAGATTCTTCACACTTTGGGGTCCAAATAAACTTTTGGCCTTTCTTCGTTAACTTCGTCAGATGAGACGATATCTTGGAATAATCTTGGATAAATTTTCGGTAGTATCCTGCCAATCCTAGGAAACTTCGAACATCGGTTGGTGTACAGGGTTGTTTCCATTATTGTACCGCTTCAACTTTTACTGGATCTACTGATATTCCATCTCCGTTCACAATATGCCCCAACAATCTTACTTCAGACTTCCAAAAATGACATTTTGAAAACTTGGCTTTCAACACGTTTTTCCTTAGAGTTTCCAGTACTACTCTAAGATGATAGCGATGCTCCTCTTCGGTCTTTGAATAAACCAGAACATCGTCGATGAAATTTAAAATGAACTTGTTCAGAATTGTCCTAAAGACTCGGTTCATCAGATCTGTGAAAAATGTCGGTGCGTTGGTTAGACCGAAAGGCATTACCAACCACTCATAAAAGAAATCTGGGCCTCTAAATGATGTAAAAGGAATGCTATCTTCAGCGATTCTTAATTAGTGAAATCCCGTTGCTAAATCCATTTTGGAAAACACTGTTGCTCCGTGCAATTGGTCAAAAAGATAGTCGATTCGGGGTAAAGGATATTTTTTTTTATGCTTACTTTGTTTAACTCTCTATATTCTACACACAATCGTAATGACCCATCAGACTTCACTACAAAAACTATCGCCGAGCCACAACTAAAAAAACTAGGTCGAATTAAGCCTTTATCTAGCAAATCCCGAGTTTGTTTCTCCAGTTCCAAAACTTCTTTTGGAGCCATTCGTCTCTTTGGTTGAACTACCGGTCTTGCTCCTGGAATTAAATCAATTTAGAATTCTATCTCCCGATGAGGAGGTAAACTTCCAACTCCCTCGACTATATCATTAAATTCTCCAACTACATCCAAAGTTTCAAGATTTTCTTGTGGTGCTTCTAAGGCGTATAAGAAACTACAGGTATGAATACCGGGTTTTCCACAAGGTATCCTAGCTTTACGATATAAGCTTGCTATCAAGGTTATGGTTTCTTTATCACATTTTATCTTAGCTTGGAACTCGCTCAGCCAGTCCAATCCAAGAATAAAATTGAAACTTTTGAAATCTAGAACATAAAAATCAAAACGTAAGGAATGTGAGAGATATAACAGTGCTATTTCCTCACAACACATTTTCAAATCGGTTTTACCACCAATGGGATTTGATACGCAAATTGGATTTGGGGAAATAATTGGTTCAAGGTTAAATTGATCTACCGTTTCAAAAGAAATAAAACTATGTGAAGCACCGGTATCAAATAAAACTCGAAGGTAAATTCCATTAAATTTTAAAGTACCTTCCAACACTCCTTCCCTTTCACATTCTGAGAAGCAGATGGTTCATTCTTGATTGCATAAACCTTTGCCTATGGTGCCCTCTTCATCAGTGGACATTCTTTCACCATGTGTCCTAGCTGGTGACAGTTGAAACAGAGATTCTTCACCACCATCTCATTCCTCTGATTCTGCTGCTGTTGTTACTGGGGTTTCTTTTGCTGCTGTTGTGGTTGTTGTTGCTGGGGTTGCTTGTTTCCCTTCTGCTTACAGAATCGTGCTATGTGTCCCTTCTACTTACAGTTGTGACACAGAACATTCTTAAAATGATTTTCAGTTTTCTATTGTACTACCTTTCCTTGGTTTTGTTGTCCTTCTAGTCATTAAACTATCTTTTCAGAGAATTTCCTCCACTAGCTTCTCCAGTCTGAGCCTTTTCTGCTGTTGGTTTCTTAGCATCCAAGGATTCATACCTGAGTGCTAAGTCCACTAATTCAACAAAGGGTATTTCAGATGTCCCATCATCCTTCCTTGAAGACTATCCTTTACTCCAGCTACAAACATCTGTTCTTCTTCGGTGAAGTATTGACCAAATCTGGTCCAAAGCTTGACATTGCATTGAACTTGTTTTCGTACTCAGTGACATTCATGTTTTCTTGCTTCAAGTCAATAAAGTATCAGTACATCCTTGTCTTAACCGTGGCTGGCAGATACTGGACTTCAAAAGCTTCTTTGAACATGGCCCAAGTAAAATTCTCCTCAGGAGTGTTTGTAGTCTGAGCTTCCCACCAGATTGCTGCAGCTCCCTCCAGATTTCATGAAGCTAAGAGACATTTATACTCTTCGTCCAACTTCAATCCCTTAAAAATCTTTTCACATGATCTAACCCATGATTGGACATCAACCAGTGATTCAGTTCCCTTAAAAGTCTTTCCTCCCAGATAGTGTAATTCTTGCAAATCATAGCGAAGTTTGGTTGCGTTGGAGCTCGGACCACTTCAGCTGTATCCGCATGGTTTGATTAACAGTATGCCTATTGGTCGTGGTGGCCCAACTTGCTCCTCGGCCTCATCTTCCTTGTGAACTCATTTTCAACCTTCGGAGTATATGGTTTGAAAGTTAATACTCAATCGAAAGATATGTCTAGGGATAACTTAAAAGTCAATAACTAAGGTCAATAGCTAAGGTCGTCCTATACTAAAATAGTTTTTTTTAGTAAAAATACGCTCTCTCAACACTTACTTAAAGTCTAGGTGTTCGGAAAAATCTGAGCACTGATACCAACTGTAACGGCGCGATTTTCGATGCCTCGAAAGTCGTGTCGTTATTGAAAGAATTTAGAAGGTGAGATAGAAAAGGTAGAACTTATAGAACAAAAGAATAAGAAAAACATTAGAATCTCGTAGTGGAATTTCACAAAATACATAATATATTACAATACTAGATCTGCAACATCATGGTACATCATCATAATACATTACCATATTACAACAGCATAATTATACATCATGACTAGGATAATACAGATAACTAAATTGGATACATAGATATAGATATACTAATGGTCTTGAACTTGAACTTCATATGGTTCCACTTGCCTTGCCTGAATTACTTGTCTACTCATAATAAGTATTATGAGTACCCAAGAGTTTAGGAAAACACAGAAATAAACTCTGGGTCAGTCAAGGGACTAGTGTGAGTAAACACAGTTAAAAGATGTAAACAGGAAAGTAAGAAATAAGGTTTTCATATTCACAGATTCATTTACTTTAGAAATCTTTAGACCAACCCATAACTAATATATGGATAATGACCCAAGTATTTTATATCAAAACGTTTGATATTACGATAGTTTTTATCAAATAAATAATCATCTAGTGAAACGCTTGCATCTCACTTTCACGTATATAGTATAAAAATCAAAAATCGCAGAGCTCTTATTGGAGATTGGATTCCAATAGACAAGGTATGGGAGCACCTACCGATCAGTGTACTCTAGAGAGGATACACTGGGGTTCAACAAGAACATCTTGTAACCCGGCCACACATAACCGTCCACTCATTTAGCTTGAGTGTAACGAATATATTACCACCTCCACGGTTGGGAATGACCCAACGATTCCGAAGGTAGCAGCGAAAAGAGATTAAGAAGTTAAATATGGAAGTTCTCTAGGTGGTGATAATATACCCTGCTTGGGTATGACCCAACTAGCCATGCTGCCTAGCCCAACTTTTGTTACTTCCTGGTTGTGAGGTTTGAGGTCACGTTTATACTTCTGACATATTATTTCTTCAATTACTTTGAATGCCACATCGTCATATACGTCAGAAACACTCAATTGATTACCCAAATATATTTCAGGCAATGAATCTAAGAGAAATGAATTTCTCCGCCACCAACGTAATATACTTACGTAAATTCGATATGTAGAATCTAACTGATATACGTTGTCAGACACTCGTCCATTCGGGTTTGTCCTGAGACTGAACAGATCGAAGGTCATATTTAAAATAGTCCTTGCGTATCTCTATCTTCAATATTTCTGACACGTGTCGTAATATTCGAGTCGAAGTGGAATATTTATTCTGGACTCTTCGAAACGATGTACGAAATGTCTTTTATAGTAGACAAATAATTATCAGCTTAATCTAATTATAATTCAGTTTATACATCCTATATTTATGGGTTTTCAGTTAACATAACAGTATATGTTTATCGTGTTCATGTCTGGATATTTTTAATATCTTTTATAAATGAACAGTTAAAGTGTGTGTGTCGCACACGGTATTTTGTTTTGTTTGTCATCGACATTTAGACGATGTTTAATTCTCCAGTTCTTCTGGTAAATTATTTATAACTTATAATTTATCTTAAGTAAATTAATTAAATAATTTATTTAAATTATTTCCTTTAAGTTTCTAATTTTCAAACTCGTTGAACTTCTTCGGTCAACTTCTGTACTTAATCTTCCTGCCACTTTCTTCCTTCCACTTGCCTATGCCAAATTAAATAAAAATTCTCTTTTTATTTAATTATTTTATTTTTCCTAAATTTTATATATTTTCTATTTAATTAAAATAAATTTTAATCAAAAACTTCGTTCAGAAACTCATTTTTAAGCGTATTGACCAAAGTACTAGCTCCAAAACACCATTATTCTGCTTGCCAAACCACCCTAGTCACCGTCCGTTATGAAATTGCCAAAGTACCGCCTGGTACTTTCCCATTTGCTAAAGTACCAATGCGCCAGCTCTCGAAATTTCTTTCCACAACCGTGTATTTCCATTTTACCAAAGTACCACTTGCTACTTTGCAAAGTACCGAAGTGCCAGATCTGCAGTTACCGTGCCAACCCTCCTGATTACCACCTAATTACCATGCTCTGGTCAAAGTACCAAACTACCACCTGGTACTTGGCAAAGTACCAAGTACCAAAGTACCAACCCTTCCAGTCACCATGCCAATCCCCCTAATCACCACGTAAACACCAAGCTCCATCACTCCTTTTTCCTTTCCATCTGTTCACGTACACGTGCACGTGTACATGCCAACCCGACATCATGGACCACCTGCGACCGTCCCCACACATTACCCATCACCTCCAGGTTGCATCGCCACCGTCAAATCCGATTGCCTCCACCGCTACAGTAATTTCACTGTATGATCACTCCACGTCGAAAATGGGTTCATCGGAGAAAGCTTCGATTTCTCCTCCACGCTGATCGGATCACCGTCCCACTTCTGCCACATCACCATGGCTTCCCCATGCCCTGATCCCCCATGGACCGCACCTCCCTATCGCTGCCGTCAGTGAGAAGTTCCGGCGAGAACACGAAGGACATAAACATGAACCCTAAATCTAATTATAAAACGTTTTCAAAATTTACATTACAGAAAAATCCTTTTATATTTTTCCTACACTCAAGAGCCTCTTATGCTCCTCCCTGCCTCAAGCCTCGTCAGTTCATCCATTTGATTGCCGGAATTTGATCAAAGTTCCTCTTTTGATCATCTCAATATTCCTCGATCACCCCAACGATATAATCCATGAAACTTACTTTTAAAAATCATGATTCGAAGTCAGGTTTCCATTCATATAATCCAAACCTGGTTTCGTCTTGTTTGAGTTTTAAGGTTTATAGAGGATTAATAGAGAATGTACTGTGTTTTGTTTTCTTGAATATGTTTTCGATCTAAAATCTCTCCTTTGTTATATTTACTAATGTATGGTAAGTATATCTTATATCCTATAACTACATCTAGTGTGAAGAGTTTGGTTTGATTTACTTCTAAGCACAAGTGTGCCACGGTACTGTGTTTTACAGAACAAAGCAACAAGTTTCTAAACTAAAGTTTAAAACTAATACTGCACTTATACAAAACATCTTGGTGCTTGTATATATGAAAGTAACTGATGTAAGTAAGGTTTCTACATCAATACTCTGGTTGTTTGTTGGCAAGATGATGATGTTTAGCATAATATAACTTGTAGTTAAACTAACCATACACAAAACTATTTTACAACAAAGTATTATACTATGAATTTAAACAGGGTTTACTCACCTTAAAGCTTTCCAATTTCCAAAGATTCCACTTCAGTATTTTGTGTAAACTTAGAGTTGTTTATGAAAGGAAAATGTAGAGAGTTTGTGTAGTATTTATAGCCAAGTCCTATGAATTAAAAACCAATTTCCTCACATGGTTTCTACAGGGATTTTCTCTAATAGGCTTACCCCTTGGGTTTGATTCCTACGCCATGTTTTCATGGAAAAGTTCTCATGCAAGAATTATTTATTTAGAAAATTTGGCCAATGGCCTTGTCCTATGTTAGAACTTCTAGAAGCTCACTCCCTCTTACCATACTTCATTTAATGCCTTCTATGCATTATAATAAGGTTTCTTCATCATTAAGTATTTGAGATATTTTATTAAAGAAAAATTGTATATTCATAAGCTTGAAACGTAAAGCCTTAGGTGATGGTCCTCCTATGTCTTAGTAACACTATTCGTGTTAAATCATATTATGGGTTTTGTTTTCTTATGGTTTTCCTTTTGTCTCATCTACCTTGATATTTATCATAGGTCAATGGGTCAAACATGTTGTGTACATGTCTTTTCTATGTTCTTATGTATATATACATAGCCGATTTGTTTCTTGTCCATGTATATTAGTTCGTTATCTTTTTGTTGTAAGGTCCTTGGTATTTTTTAAGTGACCAATACCGCTTTTTATACATGTTAACATTTTATCCTATATGTGTGTTTAAATATACATCTATATTTATATATTTCTAATATGTTTCAAGTGATGGTCTAAATGTTACATATTGATATCAAGTTTAATCATATAAATATGTACACTGTTTATTTATCCATGTGTATTTAGCTTATTAATTAGCTTATTTCATTTTAATCCCCTTATTAAAATGATTATTAAAAGCTAGAAAAAGTCGGGACATTACAGTAGCTTTGGATACCAGTTAGATAGTATTATTACTTTGGTAAGGCTATATTTGATTATATTATATTTTATCGATTCCGCTGTGAGATGTTTCTGAGCTCTGATATGTTTACTATCTCCGTATTTTCTGCAGGATACCAAACAAGTTGACTCTGGTTTGGATAGATTGGAATTTTTGAAAAAAAAAACAGTGTGTCGAAATTCGGGTTGTTACATCGGGTATCAGAGCCAAGGTTTAAGATTTCTTTATAGACAGAGAGTGAACGTATTTATATATTCTTAAATAGTTAGAATAATATATATATATATATATATATATATGTGTGTGTGTATATATAAAAGGGAGAAGTTAGGGTGCCAAGGTTTGTACACTACAGAAAAGGTAAAGGAAATATAAAAAAAAACTGAACCATTTAGCAAATCGGTTAAGGGAAATGTACATGATGATTGGTGAAAGAAAATAATGAAAAATCAGTTCAGAAGAAACCATTTGGAAAATGAATGGATTTCAAGGAATTATTGGAAACGATGGTATAACTGAGGAGAAACTTTTGGGAAATGGAACTGATAGTCGACTGACCCTATAGAAATATTTTCAGGCTTTTAGTAACCAATCGTTGCTAAGGAACCAAGAAGGCAAGAAGTTAAAAAAAAGGGTCGGGTCGACCCAACATTCGGGAGGGTCAACCCAGCTTTCGGGTGGGTCGACCCAGTGGATGACACACTGTGAAGGTGGTCCAACTCACCTGCGATACTTCTGCTGAAATAAAATGTGAAGCCTTCAGCTTTGTCATTTTATTACTTACTCCCCCCGAACAGCGAAACCCATTTCCCCCAACACTTCCAATAGCCGCCACCGCTCCAAAACTCCACTGTTTCTTGCAAATTTGGTATCAAACTGAAGCCCTCGACCTTCTCTATCCAGATCTACATATCTTTCTCACAAATTCAAAGAAGATTCTCCATGCCTCAAAGTCCCTCTTTAGCCTCCCGTTATCCCTAATTAAACCCCCAAGAGATCGCTTGGTGGCGCAACTATAGGCGTGTAGTGGAAGCCAATGTGAACTCTAGTGGATATCATATTTTTCTTGGGGGACCCGTTAGATTTGCAGACTTTGTTGGCACCCCCTTGGAGCATCTATTTCATGGTGCGAGGTTACATGCTATTCTTGACCATAGTACGGTAGAGCAGACTGCTTACCTAAGGTTAGTTTGTCTTTTTGATGCAAATTTAAGTAATAGAGAGGAGAATAGAGAGGTAGTCTTTCAGACTGAGGTGAAGGGGACACAAATTATTTTCACCAAGAAGTAGTTTGGAGAGATGCTTGGTATTGTGAAGAGGGTTTGCATTTTGAGGATGTGGAGATGACTAGTTTGGCCTTACCGAGCAGGATTTTTTGAGGATGTTGAGCATAAAGCTTGGGAGAAGGCGCATTTACGCCTCTTGGCTAGGGTGGTTATATGCATCTTGCTGAATAACCCGACTTCTCGGACAGGCAGTTTCGATAGAGTTACTAGTATAGTTAGGCATACTACTATTGCTTCTTTTGATGGACTTGAGGTCAACTGGGCAAGGGCGATTATGGAACATTTTGCTACCGATCTTGATACTAGACAATCTACTATTCCATTTGGACATCTTTAGAAAGTAATGTTCAGACAGACTGAGATTCCTTTAGGTAATGAGAGTTCTATCACAGAGTCCCACCCTCTTATAGGTGCACCCACCATGACTAGGATGTGCATTAACTTGGCCCAGTTACATGAGGAGGAGGCCCAGTTTATGGAGCATGAGGACGAGTTTGAGGGTGGTGGTGATGGTGAGGGTGACTTTGAGGGTGCTGGTGATACTAAGGATGAGGGTTATCAGGACCAGGGGAATCAAAAGTTTGGCCCAGTTGGTTTTCAGCATGGAGCAGTGGTCAGATATGAGTTGGAGGCGGGGTTTGGGGACCAGTTTACCCGGGGGGGGGGGGGATAGGGGCAGTATTGGTATTTTGTCCCGCCAGCGAGATATGAGTAATGGGGTGCAGAGCAGTACTGGGAATGCGCCGGGTCTTCCCAGTCATCTCAGTAGGGTTCATGGCCAATAGAGGAGCCATGGAATTTGAGGACAGAGGTTTGGTCTATTTCTAAGAGGAAAAAGCAGCGAGATATCTTGCTTGGACGGCAAGACATGGCCAATACATAGGTAGAGTTTGACCAAACCCAGGAGCAGTCCTTATAGGAGATGCATGCAGCCTATCAGCGGTATGAGCAGATGCAGTTGGAAATGCGATACATGCATTTGTAGCTTAGGGATGGTACTAGGCACTAGGAGGAATGCCTAAGTGGGTTGGATTCTTTTCTCCATGATATCTTTGGGCAAGGACCCAGGACTCCGTTCCAAGGATAGATGGTTATCGGTGTTGCTGCTTGTAGGACTCCTTTGTTTTAGAACTTGAATATCTTTATTAGTTAGACTTAGTAAAACTTGTACTTTGAACTTATTTGTTCTTATATTGGTGTTTTTTCTTTATGTTAGATACTTTGCTCTAAGTAATGAAGTCTTGGTGAATCACTATAAATATAATTGGAAAAAACAGAAGAAAAAAACATTACAAGATAGTAATATAAACAAGGTTTCCTCAAAGTATTGCATGGGACACAAAGTAAAAAAATTAAATTTTCTGAAATTAGAAATTTTAAAAGTTGGTTGGTAGGATTTTGGATGCAAGAATTGGATCAACTATGCTCTTTCTTTGTAAAAGTGTGGAAAAAATTGGTTGAAAAAGATATTTTTGGTTTTCAAAAATGTTGCAATTATGAAGAAATTGCCAATATATTTAGGATGTGTGCATCATGTTTTCGAAAGATTTTCAAGAATAATTTGCATTCATATAGGAGGTACTGCTTAGGCATTCATTACATTCATATATTATTATGTGTATTACACATTACTGAAGTGCACAGATGGTTGTTATTTACAAGTGGAAGAACATTACTCCATCCTTATCAAATTTTGGGGATGAAATTTCCTGAGGAAAGGAGAATGTAACACCCAGTATTTTATATTAATAATAAATGAAAATATTGATAATTTATGATTTCATAACATAGCCCCAAGACGTATACCATTGTGTTCGTGGCAATTTTCTGATTCGTTTTGATATATGATATGGCCAAAAAGGAGCCCATTTGGGAAAGTTATCACCAACCAGAGCAGATCTGCCATGGGTGGGTCGACCCCTGTGTTTACCCACCTTAGAGGTGGGTCAACCCTAAGGTAGACACATGGGTCGATCCATGTGAGGTAAGTTCTTGAATTTGATTTTTTAAGTTTCTCTCTTCCTTTCTCTCTTCTTTTAGCATCAGATTTGTAAATCTGTGGTTATTTTGATAATAGATTCTGTTAGGAAGGCTGCAGAATAACAGATCTGAATCAGATTCAAGGATTGGAAAGCTGTCAGGTGAGTGGATTTAAATTATACCTTTTGGTAACGGTATATTTATCGTTTACATTCCCCGTAATTCTTAAACATGTTAAATAATTGGAATCTATGGAGATTGACTTCAAACCTATTTGTAACATGTTGTGAACATTACTGTTGTATAAAACCCAATTCCATTAGGTCTCCTGTTTTAGTTGGGAATTTACCATAATATTGAAATTGTTGAACATGTAATAATACTGAATATGTTCTTGAGAATTGACATGCCAAAATGGCAAAAAGGGAAATTACAGTAATTATTAATAACATATGAAACATGAATCCAATTTCTAACTCAGAAAATAAGAAGGGAAGATCTAAAGTGGACTGAATTAATTGGATTTAGGGAAAACGATATATTTCCATGGCGAAAATTTTCTGAGAACGTAGTTGCAAGAAAAGCTATAAGAAAAATAAAAGAAATAACTTGCAACTACGGATCTAAGTCGGTATGCGTTGTGGAAATATATCATTATATCTTTTTGTAAATCAAACTAACAAGGTGAGTGAAATGTTTTCCAAAAAGCAAGGAGAATATAAATAGAGGTAATTAAAGAAAGATTACAACAATAACAGAATCGTGATGAACAGAGAATATAACCTATTATGATGAGAATGTAATATAATAGGTAGGCTTGTGCTGGAAGTGTAA
Organism: Allium sativum; assembly: GCA_030737875.1. Taxonomy (NCBI): domain Eukaryota; kingdom Viridiplantae; phylum Streptophyta; class Magnoliopsida; order Asparagales; family Amaryllidaceae; genus Allium; species Allium sativum. The sequence continues at coordinate 75,760,284 of CM060926.1, forward strand.
AGTATAACATGAGTTGTAATAAATGAAAAGGAAACTTATTAATAAACCTTAGTTAAGAGAACTAGGTAAATAAGTAGATAACAACAAGAGGTTGTGATAATGAGGTTGTGATTAAGTAAGAAACAATGAACTAGGCTTATTATTAGTAGACTTATAATTGGAAATATGAAGTCTAGTAAAGGAGATAAATAATAAGCGGAAGCCCGCTCCGGCGGCATAAGGCTGAAAAAAGAAAGTATGAATCCAATTGTAAGCTAATGAATCTAGCAACTTGAGATAACAGTAATAATGTGAATAATCAAGTTAATTAGAAACCTGATGAGATATGGCAAGCAGTTGGTTAAAAGATTAGATGTAAGATCTAATAACACGTTAGTGTAATGCGCTAGCACTAGTCCGCATGTACGAAGGTGAAGAACCCAACGGGGAAGATCATCGAGTTGTCTGGAGACACGAGAGAGTACGTCCATCTGATTCTTATGTTGATTATTTTTCTTGCTCTGCGAGACTGGAGGGAAGTACGTGGATTTCAAAGGACGTGTAGGGTACTCCGTGGTGGTCCTATGTTGCAGTACACGCTCAGGCTATATTCGTAGAGGTTTGGTCTGTGCGGTACTTCCGGTGTGTATACCTTGACTACATCTATAGCTTGGAAGTCAGGAAGTTGTGGCTGATGGCGTTGTATGATTCGGCGATTGCCTCGGGAAGCGGTTGGGTCAGGACCAATACAAGATAGTAATCGTCGGGTACCTATCATCGGCAGTCAGTGAGATGCGAAAAGACTAGAGCTAAACCAAGAGACCATCAATCTTTCACTATCGAGACGTTGGTTGTGGGAGACGCCAAATTGGATGTTAGATTGTTTTCTAGGGGAACGTCACTTAGCTCTCATTGTAGTTTTTCAGTAGTTGAGGGAGGGGTCAGGTGAGACCATAGCTACCGGTAAGATGCAAACCATATTCTGGATATTTGTATTGTATGCCTTTTAGGGCGGACCTTTATAGATATGGGAATCTCCCGACCAAGTTCCGTGCATTCAGGTGCAGCCGTATTATGGGACTTGGTGTACAATAGGCAGTGCGTTCGTGTGAGGGTCTAGATAAATGCACTGGGTTGTGTATCGTAGACAAGAGGGCATTACTACGTGCTGAGACTTGATTCGATCGAGGAGCTCAGATACGACGATCCGTACACTTACGTGGGGGTAGTGATATGAAGTTCCATACATCGTTCGACGTAGGATGAGAGTTGCATATGCTTTCATGACATGACGCGACAACGGAGATTGTACGAGGAGGATACCATGGGGAGTACCTTGATATGTTATGGATAGCTGCATATATATATTATTAGGTTAATCTACTAGGAAGTAGAGGGTATGACATGAGTATAGAGCCTTAAGTGTCGTTAACCCAAACATCCAAATAACTAAGAAAACATAACTAAACGGTATATGTAAGGTTACTTAAGAATGTATAATTTGTCCAGTCACCACAACTTTATGTTCTGACCCCCTCCTCATAACACTCTCGTAGGTTAGGTTTATGGCAGAGATACGATATCTTTGGATACTGGTTAGACAATATTATTTTTTGAAAGGCAAAGTGGAACTTTTATTTACATAAACACAAATTACATGAGTTCAAAATAACAAATCAACAAAAGTGCATTTACAAATCCAAAATTTTTAGCATTGATCTATGAATTTGAGTATACAGTTGATCAGTGTTCAAGCTACCATTTCCAAAGATGCGATTATTACGCTCCTTCCAAACCGCAGAAATGAGTTTCTTGAGAAGTTTGAGTAGAACAAAAGTCTTCTTAGTTTTCCATCGTGTTGCCTTAAAGATATTGAACCATTCTATATCGCTTGATGTCGAGGGTCTATGAAAGCCACCTGTAGCCAACAGCCTCCACCAAATTAAATGCACATAAGTACATTCGAAGAACAGATGTGTATTGGTTTCAGGCGCATTATTACATAGAACACAGGTGTCATTTTCAAGTATACCAAAGGAGAACAGCTTATTTCTGGTATTGAGCGCATTTGCCATTACCTTCCAAAGGAGCAAATTGTCTTTCGCCGAGCTTCCACAGTTCCATATTCGCGAGTGCCATGGAAAATAAGGTTTGGGTGGAGAAAGCAGCTTGTAAACAGTTCTGATAGAGTGTTCCTTACCCATCCAAAGCAATGAATTGTCTGAAGGAAATCTATAATGATTAGTAATATGATTCCAAAGCGCTCTCAAAGACGAAGAGCTACTATATGGAAGATGAATAGTGCCATCATGAAAGTAGTCACCAACAATTGCCGAATAGGGAATACCAGAGGTGAAAATGATATTTTCCTCCACTACATCACTCAAAAATAAACCTGAACATGCCCAAGGACTATGCCAGAAAGATAAATTAGCAATGTTCCGATAATTACATTGCACAAGATGCCTAAAGGTTTCTCTTAGCTTTAGAATGGATCTCCAGCTCCAACTGCAAGATTGAGGTATTGACAATGACCAAAAATTCTTCCTTCCAATAAGATTGGCATGAACCCACTTAGCCCAAAGACCTTTGTTTAATGCAAATAGTTTGTCATAGTATGAAGACATAGCCGCACGATTCCATTGATAAATATTGACGATGCCAAGCCCACCATATTTTTTATCATCATATAACTTGTGAAAAGCAAATGGTATTTTTTTTTTAGAGAAAGGATCCCCATGCCATAGAAAATTATTCATTGCACTTGTGATCATATCAATTAATTTGGTTGGAAGAATGTAGTGCCTTATCCAGTAATTGGTCATAGCAGTTACAATAGATTGGATAATAGTTAATCTCCCTGCTTGCGATAAACTACAATCCGGCCATTGTTGAAGTTTAGATATGATCTTTTCATAGAGAGGAAGGCAATGTTGTTTGGTTATTCTGGAGCAAATGAGAGGCATTCCAAGGTATGATGCATTGTGGGGCAATTCAGCAAGTCCAGAACTATTAATAATTAACATTTTTTCAGGTGTAGGTAAACCAGCAATTAAAATATGCGATTTACCCATATTGATTTGTAGCCCAGTGATTCTGAAAAAACTATCAAGAGTATCAAAGATGCAATTAATATTCTGAATGGTAGGCTTTGTAAAAATGATTAAATCATCCGTATATAGGAGATGGGTAATAAGTGGATTTTTGCATTTAGGATGAGTTTGCAGCCTTCCATTATTAACTTGCTCCAATAACAAAGAATTCAACAACTCCATAGTGATAATAAAAGGATATGGTGAAATTGGATCTCCCTGTCTCACTCCTCTAGTGCCTTTGAAAAAACCATGTAATCTCCCATTTCTTGAGATAGAATAATAAGGCGACGATATACATGTGTAAATCCACGCAATGAAAGGAAGAGGGAAATTCATACGAGACAATATAGCTAAAATGGAGTGCCATGATATTGAATCAAAAGCTTTCCTAATATCCAATTTGAGCATGCAACGTGGAGAAATATTATTCCTATTATAACGATATAACATCTCCTGAGTAATCAGAATGTTGTCACTGATACTCCTACCCTTGACATAAGCCGATTGATTTTCAGAAATAATGCATGGAATCACAATTTGCAGTCGATTTGCCAAAATCTTAGAGACAATCTTGTATAAAATGTTACAACATGAAATAGGCCTGTAGTCTGAAACTGAAATTGGATTATCAGTCTTTGGGATTAAGGAAATTGCAGTAGCGGATAAACTTTTTGGCAACTGATTATGAAATAAGAAGAACTTGATTTCATTGATAATATCGACACCAATTATAGACCAACACCGTTGAATGAAAAAGGCGTTGAAACCATCAGGCCCGCCACAGCTGTCAGCATCAAGGCTAAAGACTGCATCCTTGATTTCTTCACTTGTTATTTCACGAATTATATTGTTTGACTGGTCTGAAGAAAGGAAAGGCAAAGTAACATTACACAGTGATTGCACATTGATATCAGGCAGATTTGGAGAAGCAAGAATAGATGAGAAATAGTCCACAAACGCTTTATTGATACCGTCCTCTGATGAATGAATAACACCAAACTGGTCCTTGACCATATGAATAGTATTACTGAATTTCCCAATCTTAATCGAGTGATGAAAAAGTTTGGTGTTTCTGTCATAATCTTTCTCTCTTTTTAAAAAAGAACATTGTCGTGATGCTTGAAGTTCACAATTGAGTGCATCCTGTAATCTTTTTTGCAGTGTATACTCTTCACGTAGCAATTGAGAATTAAGTGGACTGTGATATAATTGTTCTTGCACATTTGCCAATGCGAGTCTTATATTGGATTACTGTTTGGAGCCAGATCCAAACGTGAATGCTGACCAAGCTTTGAGTGATAGTTTGAGTAACTTAAACTTGCATAAAACTTTTTCCAAAGGGGTACCAGAAAAATGCTGAGACCAAGCCTGCAAAAGAACAGTAGAAAAATCGACATGTTTAGTCCAGAAATTAAAAAATTTGAAAGAAGAATTACCACTGCTAATAGGATGATCCAATCCCCAATGGAAAAGCAAAGGACAATGATCGGAAAGAGAAGGGTTGAGAGCTTGATAAAATGAATGAGGCCAAAGTTGAATGAATTGAAAGTTGGCAAATATATGATCTAGCTTGCAGCGAGTGTGATAACCAGACTGACACTTTTTGAACCATGTGAATTCGAAGCCGTAACAAGTAATTGGTGTAAGGAAAGACTGAATTAAAGCATGATTGAGCGGTGGTATGTCTTTGACAGAAAGGGAAACTCCACCTGATTTATGGCGGGATGAAAACATGCAGTTAAAATCACCGCCTATCAACCAAGGATTAGAAGAGACATTCAAGGAAGGAAGGTAGTCTAGAAAAACTTGACGAAGAGAAGAAGAATTCTGAGCATAAACAGAAGTAAGGAAGAATGAAGAGTTCGATGGTAAATGAATGCATTGGAAGTGCAAGAATTGATCCGAAGAACTGATTTTGGTTAAATGAAAAAAGGAGGGATTCCAAAGAGTTAGAAGACGACCATAAGGAGCATCAGCAATGTTATGATCAAAATGCCATTTTGGACAAATAAAAGAAGCGACTTTAACCGTAAGATTGATGTCCAATTTTGTTTCAGAAAGACACATAACTTGAACCTTGTTTTCACGAATAAAAGCTTTGACTTCACTTTGGTAAGGCTATATTTGATTATATTATATTTTATCCATTCCAATGTGAGATGTTTTCTGAGCTTTGTTATGTTTATTATCTCTATCTTTTCTACAAGATACCAAACAAACCGACCCAAGCTTCGATAGGTTAGAATTTTTTTTAGAAATGCGGTTTGTTGAAATTCGGATTGTTACAAATTAGAAGAAGAACAATTAGTCGTATAACAATTCACGACATCCTTTAATGTTTGACAAGTTTGAACATCAAAATTTCATGCATACAAGTACCGGTACTGATTGATTTCTGATAAAATAATTTTCCTTGCTAGAATCCAATTGTTTAACTCGTGCACTTGCTCCGCTACATAATGAAACTGACAATTGCCATCACGAGCAACATCTTGAGCATTAACAATGTACTTATAATGAAAGCTCGAAATAAAAACTAACGAATTAAAATCACCATTCAATGACGGCGATACTTTTACGTCATGTGACGGGCCGCCCCGGACCAGATGATATTTCCCCGAAATGCGCTGTGCTAATGCCCGACCAACACGGGACGGTCGTCAAAGGAAAAGGATTTGAAAACTATGAATCATCAAGAACCTATAGTATATCTCACAGCGCATAGAATAAAATATAATAATAAATAACTTGATATAAAACAGGCGAGACAATGCATAAGTTGAAAATTAAACCATCATAGCAGCGAAATCCAAAATACAGCTTATGATCCAAACCATTATCACAACTTCAAAATATTGTCTCTAAAGCAAAATAGAAAAGGTACACTACTAATGCCCAAAGTAGTGACCAACAACAACGCAGGGAGAATATATGTAAATAGTTCGTGGAAGCCTCCTGCTCGTCTCTGGTCCGCTACTCGTGCATAACCACATAACATATCTCTAAGTTTAGGAGCACCCAAAGTAATAAGAAGATACATAAAACTGTGGGTCAGACAAAAGTCTGGTATGAGCGATAGCAGCAAAATAAAACAATAACAGGTATAAATAATCATACCTGAACCTAGACCTGCAACAAAAGAGTTAGCACAAAAAGATGTTCAGTACTCTAAGGTAACATTAACATAAAGTGTAAAATGGGAGTGTGCATGTCATGGTGATAGCAAACATCAAACATAGCAATCATCCTCACATCTCTCGCTCAGTGCGTAAAGCATACAATATCCACCACTTTGATCACCACATCCTTTATTACGACCACTTTGCCCTTGGGAGTCCTAACGACCCAATTGCGCTGATCCATAGTCGATATGTAATGAAATGAGGTTTTCTACCCAGAAAATCGACATAAAACACAATGTCGACAATCCAAGAATAGAAAATACTGGAACGTTAATGAAAGAAGTTAGAGGGTGAGAATAGATAACATAGAAAATTAGAATAGAAGAAGAAGAAGAACACATAGCACATCAGTGTAAACACGAATCTCACAGCGGAACGAATAAAATATAACATAACTTTAAAATAAACAGTATATATACAATAACATTATTAGAGTACAATACTTACAATATAGCGGAAATAACAATACTAGATAACGCTGAAGCCTCCTGCTCCAAGCTCCACCAATGATATCTGAAAATACATGAACTACTTGACTGCCCGTACAAGTTTGGGCACCCAAGAGTTTAGGGAAAAACAAAACAAAAATAAATTCTGGGTCAGTCATAGGACCGGTGTGAGTAAACTTTAACCACATGGTTTAACTTTTAAAAATCCTTTTAAAAGAAAGGATAATCGTAAGACCGATCCCACTACAACAAAATGACCCTATTACAACGGTGGAACACCGTTGTAATATACATTTTACAACGGTGGGCAAACCGTCGTGTATTAAGAAGTTGTAATAGACTGATATCTTTTACAACTTTTTTGCACTGTTGCAACACCGTTGTAATATGTATATTTTACAACTCTTTTCCACCGTTGTAAAATATTTTATTACAACTTTTATTCTCTGTTGTTGTATATTCTGTTGTAACGTCAAAGCATATGTATGACAACTGGTGATTACAGTTGTAACTTCCAAAATATTACAACTATTTCACACCGTTGTAAAATATTTTATTACAACTTTTGTTGCTGTTGTAACTTACATACACCTTACTAATATAAAGAATTCACATATATTAATAATAGTATGATTCATATTTCAATGCAACAAATACAACTATACAGAATCATTCATATATATTAATTAACATAATATTCGATCAACATACACATAGTACATCACCAACTAAACCCGTCATAAAAAACATAACCATTTCAAAATACATACATCGATCTAACACAAAAGATACATAAAAAAGATAGAAATTTTGTCCACCAAAGATACATAAGAATACCCTACGTGGCCGACGACCATCCATCCACAAATGAGCATATGGTTTTCCCTGAGTACGGAGTGATAAAATCAAACTGGAAATATGTTGTAGCAATTAAATAGTGTAAAAAAATAATGAAAAATGAGATACCTTAGGTCCTTAAAATGATTGATGAGGAGAAGCTGCAGCAAGAAACAAATATTTGGTAAGTTTATCATGTTGATTTTTTTATTTTCACTAAAGAACACCTTCCAGCTATACATATTGCCTTTGCTTTCTGTTGCTTCCAGTCATTTTCCACCAATCTAAATCAAAATGAAATCCCAAACAATTAATAATAATATTACACTTAATAATCACAAAATAAGAAATATAGAACTAACCATTCGTTCTATATTTGCTGTAAATACAGGATTAGGTTAAGAAGTGGTAAGGATTGCTTGAATTGAGAGAGACCATGTTTAGGTGAACACCATTCATTCTCTATAGCAGGCGGCACTAAGAGTTATGAACTACCCATTCGAGCACCATAATGAAAGAAAGCATAAGGGATTCAAACATGGAAGTACCTAGCCAAAATCCACCAAAATCTAGAGCGAATGATCATAAGTTTGTGTGAAATTATCTTTTAAATAAACACCCCAAGACAATTCAGAGGATTGAGTAAGCATCTGGTACTGGTTAAGTTCTAAGGATGACATATCTTGCACTGATGGCTGTGATTTTTGTTCCTCTGAGTTCATTTTTTGGGTCTCCTTTTCTATTCTTTTCACTTCACCTTTATTCTCTGGAAATATAAAATGAAAGATCAGTACCATTGCAAAGGAAATCAATATTGCAAATTAAAGATCAGTACCAAAATCGGCCCAAACAATTCTAAATGTAACATAATAGGGAAGGACACACATAATACTTTGCTATTTCTTAAGTTGCCTACTCATGTTTAGGCCTACAAATGAGGTGACAAAATAACATTTGCGGAATATTACTTCGAATATACATGGTGTCGAAATATTTTTAAGAAGGCATCACATGCATGAAGTTAAAAAGAACATTCACTTATATATATATATATATATATATATATATATATATATATATATATATATATATTAACGATAATCAAAGTCAATTTATCATTGAAACATAACATCTTGAACAGCATTACATGAAACAAACAATATCACACCATCCTCTTTATATACAATAGCTTCCATCTAAAGAAAGTAAAGAAGAGCTGTAGCCAGTAGCATCTATTTTGAAACATAGAGCAATGCATCGGTTCGGAAACATAATTGTAATTTGGTTATTTAGTAAGAAGGGCAGTGTGTAGAGTTTATGGTGTGTTTGTATGTTGATACTTTTGATTTCGGTTTGTATATGACTGTAGGCTTTTATATTTTGTGTTTTGGTTTTGCTATTTGGGCTGGAATGAAGGTCCAGGCCCAGCTGAGTGTATAAGTACTCTATATTTGTATTCGTGACAGGGGAGATAATGATTTTCTGGTTCTTCGTCAAAACTTTACTTTTCATGGTATCAGAGCTACGGATCTAGATCTGATTTTTTTTCCTCTTCTTCTTCTTCGATTTTTCTTTTTCTTTCTTCTAAAAATGGTGAACGAAAGTTCTGATTCAACTCATCTTGAGTCTCCTCTTCAAGGTAATCAACTGATCAATTTTAATGATCCCTGTTACCTTTCAAATTCAGATCACCCTGGAATGCAACTTGGAAATCACATTCTAACTGGTTCGAATTACATGAATTGGTGTCGAACGGTTAGAATGGCCTTGATTGCTAGAAACAAGTTACAATTTATTGACGGTTCTCTTCCTATGCCCTCAATTGGATCTGCTGATTATCAGAAATGGGTGAGAAACGACTACATGGTGATGTCGTGGATCCTGAATTCCATGGATAAGGTTTTGTCGGAAAGCTTCATTTTCGTTGATTCTTTGATGCAACTTTGGAAGGAGCTAGCAGAAATATATGGTCAGATTACAGCACCAAGAATCTTCGAATTACATCAGAATTTGACATCGACTTATCAAAATGAGTTAACCATTGCTGAATATTATGGGAAATTAAAAGGGATCTGGGATCAATTACAGCTTCTTGAAGGATTTCCAGAATGCACGTGTGGTGTTCTACGAAATTGTTCATGTGGAATTCTTAAAAAGGTACTTGAAAATGATCAGAGGAATAAACTTATGCAACTCTTGTCTGGTCTTACGAAGGAGTATGATCAAGTTACAACAAACATTTTGAGTTCAGATCCACTTCCTACTGTACATAAGGCTTATTACATTCTTCAGCAAGTGGAGCATCAGAATAAGCTTGGAGAAAAGAATTCTAATCCTCCTGAAACAAATGCTTTCAATGTTTCAAAACAGAATTTTCAGAGTATTCAAAAGGATGCAAAAAGACAGAAGAGTGAATTGTTTTGTGACTATTGTAAAAAGAAAGGGCACTTGAAGGATCAGTGTTTCAGGCTCATAGGTTATCCAGAGTGGTGGAGTAAAGAAATAGCTATGAAGGGTAAACAGAATTTAAAGACTAATAACAGTACTGATAAAGGAATTCTTGGAAGAAAACTAGAGTCAAAAGAGAGTGTAAAAGCTAATGTTGCTACCGCTGAAGATGAAGATTTTGATCTAGTAATGATTTCTGCCTTGTATAATCATATGATGAAGATGGTACATGAATCTGGATCTAGTTCTTGCATGGAAGATAATCCACTTGTTTCTTCTGTTAACCATGCAGGTATATTTCCTTCAACATTTCAAAAGAATGTTAGTAATAATGTTGATCAGAAATATTGGATAGTGGATACTGGAGCTACTGATCACATGACATCTAACATTACATTTTTTGCTTCACTCAAGAAAATTAAAAATCCTATTAAAGTAACTTTGCCTGATGATTCTATAATTCTTGTTCACCACATTGGAACTATTAAATTCAATCCAAATATACAGTTGCAAAATGTACTGTATGTTCCCTCTTTTAAAAATAATTTTTTATCAGTAGGAAATCTTCTTGATCAGAATAAAATCATTGCAAAATTCACAAGTTCTCATTGTTATTTTCAGGACCCTGAATCAAATGAAATTCAAGCTGTTGCATCAAGAATTTCTGGTCTATACAGACTGTATTCCTCTTCCTTTTCTTATACAGCAGTTTCAAATGTTTCTTCTGTAATTGAAAATAATTGTTTTCATGCTTCTAGCAACAATACTATCACATCTTGTAATACACCTAGTGTTGATACTCTTCATGCTAGGCTTGGTCATCCTTCTCTTAATAAAATGAAATATGTTCAAACTTCTTTGTCAGGCAAAATACTTAAGGAATTTTCTTGTGAAGCATGTGTGTTAGGAAAACAACATAAATTTCCTTTTCCTCATTCTGATTCTTATGCTATTTCTGCATTTGATTTAATTCATATTGATTTGTGGGGAAAATATCATAGACCAGCTCTTAATGGAGAAACTTATTTTCTGACTATTCTTGATGATCACACTAGAAATACTTGGACATTTTTACTTCATTCTAAAATACAAGTATTTTCTGTGATTACTAACTTCATTGAATATGTCTCTGCACAATTTGAGAAAAAGATAAAAGTTATTAGGTCTGACAATGGCACTGAGATAATTCAAGATGCATGTAGAAAGCTTTTTGCATCAAAAGGAATAGTGCATCACAGATCTATTCCAGGAAATCCACAGCAGAATGGCAGAGTAGAAAGGAAGCACAGACATTTGTTAGAGACAGCAAGAACAATCAGATTGCATGCTGGTATGTCTTACAGATTTTGGGGTGAGTGTTTATTAGTTGCTACTCATTTAATAAATCTCATGCCCAGTTCTGTGTTAAATTGGAAAACACCATATGAACTGTTAATGAATAAAGCTCCAGATTATACACATCTTAGAGTTATTGGATGCTTAGCTTTTTCCTTTCAAAAATTGCATGACAAGTTTGCTGAAAGGGCTAAGAAATGTGTTTTAATTGGATATCCACATGGACAGAAAGGGTATAAATTGTATGATTTGGAGACACATAAGGTTGTTCTGAGTAGAGATGTGCATTTTGTTGAAAACATCTTCCCTTTTAAAAAGAAAATAGATCACATTCCAATGAATGAAATTTCTCCTGGGAAAATAGAGCTAGTTAATCCAGCTTTAGATCAACATAGTTCAAGCATTCAATCTTCATACTTGGATTCCAGTCCACATGAGTCTTCTTCATCTCCTCCTAGTTCAAATGTTTCAACACCTGAAGATCACCTCAATGACACTGTTCAAACAAGTTCTCCAGTCACTGAAAATCAGTCTTTATCTATTCATTTAGACAATGATCAGCAAATATTGCCTAGAACTTCTTCTAGAGTATGTAAAGTGCCACAAAAGTATGATGATTATATTGTTGGAAAATTCCCTACTAGACAAGTGCACAATTCAAATTCTTTTAATGTGTTTTCTGCATCAAATTTTACACATTTAGATAGCATTGAAATGCATAGTCTTTCAAATGTATTGTCTTCCTATGAACCTTCTTCTTATAAACAAGCCAAGAAATTTCCAGAGTGGGTTAAAGCAATGGAACAAGAGTTAATTGCTTTAGATAAGAATGATACATGGGATTTAGTTCAGCTTCCTCAAAACAAAAAACCTATAGCATGCAAATGGGTTTTTAAAACAAAGTTTAGACCAAATGGTGAAGTTGAAAGACATAAAGCTAGATTGGTTGCAAGGGGAGATAAGCAAATTTCTGGTAAGGACTATAAATTCACTTTTAGTCCTGTTGCAAAATTTACTACAGTTAGAACTGTTTTAGCTGTAGCTTCAATAAGAAATTGGATAATTCAGCAATTAGATATTAATAATGCTTTTCTACATGGATATCTCCAAGAAAGGAGTATATATGTTACCTCCACCTGGGTATGATAAAGCAGATTCTAATCAAGTTTGCAAACTTAAGAAATCCATTTATGGTTTAAAACAGGCTTCTAGATGTTGGAATCAAGAGTTAAGCAAATTTTTAATTAATTGGGGTTTTCATCAGTCCTTGCAAGATTATTCTATGTTTATTTTCAAAAGATCTAATGTGTTTGTGGTAGTGGTTGCCTATGTAGATGATCTCCTTATTGCAGGTAATGATCAACTTACTATTGATGCTTTAAAACTTGATCTTCATCAAGCTTTTACAGTGAAAGATTTAGGGCAGATTAAATATTTTCTTGGTATTGAGGTTACAAAGTCAGAATCTGCTATTTGTCTTCATCAAAGAAAATATATACTTGATCTTTTGAGAGATTATAAACTAGAAGATTGCAAACCAGTAGCTTTTCCAATGCAAAAAGGACTTAAGTTAAGTAATTTTGAAGGTGAAGTTTTAGTAGAACCTGAAGTTTATAGAAGATTGATAGGTAAACTTTTATATCTCAATCTAACAAGACCTGATATTTCCTATTCTGTTCAACAATTAAGTCAGTTTTTGCAAAGTCCAAGGATTCCTCATTATAATGCTGCTGTTCATATTTTAAAATATCTAAAAGGCTCTGTAAGTCTGGGATTGTCTTTGCCATCCAGTTCTGAATTCATTCTTCAAGGTTATTGTGATGCTGATTGGGGAATGTGCACTGATACAGGCAAGTCTTTGTCTGGGTATTGTATTTTCTTAGGGGATTCATTGTTTTCATGGAAAACTAAAAAGCAGAAAGTGGTTTCTAAGAGTAGTACTGAAGCTGAGTATAGGAGCATGAGTTATGCAACCAGTGAATTAGTTTGGATTGAGAGATTACTTGTTGATTTGGAGGTAACTGTTTCATTTCCAGTTGTTTTAAACTGTGATAACATTTCTGCAATGCATATTGCACAGGATCCATGTTTTCATGAGAAAACAAAGCACATGAGAACCAAGCATCACAAGCTGGATGTGCATTATGTTAGAGAAAATGTGCAGTCTGGATTTTTGGTGACAAAGTATGTTAGATCAGCTTCACAGTTGGCTGACATCATGACAAAACCCCTTTCTTCTGATCAACACAAAATTTTGGTGCAAAAGCTTGGTTTGGAGAATTTTTCTTAATGTCAAGATTGTCATTTGTTTGTTTATGTCAATCTTGAGGGGAGGGTGTAGAGTTTATGGTGTGTTTGTATGTTGATACTTTTGATTTCGGTTTGTATATGACTGTAGGCTTTTATATTTTGTGTTTTGGTTTTGCTATTTGGGCTGGAATGAAGGTCCAGGCCCAGCTGAGTGTATAAGTACTCTATATTTGTATTCGTGACAGGGGAGATAATGATTTTCTGGTTCTTCGTCAAAACTTTACTTTTCACAGTGTTTATTTATGACCACAATATTTTCCTTTATGACCTGTGCATTTTAGTTAATCTATTAACTCGGCATTTGTTCAATTCTTCAGTACAAAAGGTATAGAATCATTTTGTCATATGCCTTGGGAAGAAATCCCTAGAACATCATCTGTATCTATACAGGCATAAAAACAATGTAGTTAGAGTCTTTTAGCCTTCAACACACGATATGACTTTAGCTGTGCACATTTTAAACACTAAGATATCAATGAGTGTATTTGCATGAACTAATTATATGTGAAGAAGAAAAAAGGTTAGTCGTACAGAATCCATGCATAATCCAGCACAACTTGCAAAAACAATGGTGAATCCAGCTAAAAGAAGCAAAATTGAACCCAAGTAGTCATACACTAGGATGTTGATAAATCTTACTGGTCTAAACTAAAGAATTTTAAAATAGTATAAATGTTTATTTTTATCACACTATTTCAAATATTTTGTTTAGTGGCTTTAAAAGATTATTCCAAGAGTTACACTTACATTTATGTATCGTGCATTTAAGATTATCCAGTTAACCGGAAAAAAAAGGTGTTTTATAATATATCACTACAATCATCCAAGTTATAAGTAGTTTGTTCTATCTTTGTTTGTACTATTTCATTTCTAGATAACTCCAAGTTAAACAAGTTACAAATAATAAACAGATCGATAACTCACAACTAAAAGGCAAAATAGAAAGGCAAAATAGAAAATTACCAATTAACTATTATTAAGAAGCCAGACATCAAACAGCTTATCTGCATGAGCAATATGAGTGATAATTCGTAATTCCAATCCACAGGAATACATAATAACAAACTAATATTTACATCCAAAAAAGGATACTACCAACCAAGCTTCATAGGTTCAATGAAACAGAAAGAACAAACCTGAAGCACTTGGTTCATTATGTGAGCACAGTAAATGAACTGTTCAAATCAAGCACTTGGTTCTTTACTGCCAAAATTTTGACTATTTTCTTGATGTTATTATGCAAGGGATTGATTACCAAATGGTTTACTTCTACATTCATTGACTTTTCATGTTGGTAATGTCGTTTTTTATTCTTTTCTCACACCTGCACTAAAATTACCATACGTTCACTTCATAATTGTTAGTGTGGTTACATTTTTATGGGTATCTGTTAATATATTTGTTGCACATTTCACTGATATTGTTTGTTGAGTATCTAGTAATTATTCTCCTAGATTTGGTAATTATACTTGCTATTGGGCTTGGAAGCAGTATTCAGTATTTTGCAGCTTCTGCTAATTAATTTTTGGTTAAAAATAAGGCAATATGAGTGGACATCAAAAATGCCATTTTTATGCTCAGAGGTACAAATACCAGGCTATGCCACTATATCCTAAGCTTTACTACAGCAAAGTAACTAATTTATCTAGATCTCATTTCTGTTTATATGAACCTCTAATTTTTTACATACAAATAAGATATTTTATCCTTTTGAATGACAAATTAATAGTATTAATTATAGGCTTTATAACTGGAATTCTGAATTAAATTTACCATTTATCATTTTTCGTTAGAGAAATTAATGTCCTTAAAATTAGTTACTTTAAGGCGTTATCCTAGAAATGTATTACTCTATGCTGAGAGCTTTTCAGTCTTTTCTTGGTATAAATTTTAAAATTATGATCCATACATAAATCATTAAACGTTCATATTGCAATAATACTCATATTTATGTCCATCTTATCCTTTTTTTGGTCTTTTCAGCCTTAGCATGATATTGCCATAACCGTGCATTTCTTATCAATTAATGATTATTACTACGTATTTTTACTATTTATATTCCTTGGACTTAAATGCATTTAAAGAATAATATTTGTGAGAAATTATGAAGTTTAATGTGTATCCAGTCCGAGTCAATTACATGAGGGCTTAAATTTTTTTTTTTCATGAGACACAATTAAAAGGCTACAAACGTTGAATCCAATTATTCTAAAATTCATGCTTGGTTTTTTCCTGTTCTCCTGGCATGCTTGCTCTATGAATTGGCAAAATAACCCAACGAACAAGCAAATAAAAAACATGCTTTTTGTTGTATGATAGACATTTGAATTCGTTATGAAATATGGAAGGCAGTATCATGAACCATTGACCTAACCCCTAATTGTTCCTTGAAAATAGACCTTATATTGAATTTGTTATCCGGTGCGCAGATTTTTTTGGTTGACTTTTGGTTATTACTTATATTATTGAATTAAGATTTTGCTAAGAGGGAAAAAGTCACCCAGTTTTGGTTTAATAATTGATGAATAGCGCTTACTCTTCTTTCCTACAGGAAAAAAATTTACTACAACATTTGGTTTTAGTTTTATTAACTTTTGAATTTTGTTTTAACGATTTTTTAAAACTATTTCATATCATTATTTATCAAACAAAATAACATAACCATCCGAAGTGCACTCATTTTTCTTAGCTATTAAATATTATAGATCAGCAAGTATGTAATACAAATCATATATATCATTTTGTCAAGTTTATATATTTCGTAGATTATAGCCATGGTTTTATCTTAACGATACTATTTTTTGGTAAAACAACAAAATGGCAGGAGCTTAATAAAATACCAATTCGGCCCGATGAACTTTGCAAAAGGATTACATTTAACCTCCGTGACTTTGCAAAAGGATCACGTTTTAGCCTTTTTGGTAGTATAAGAACTCTGAAAGGTTTACTCAATTATCAAACTTTTGGTACTTAGCATTATATTTTTTTTATAAACATGGATCTCAGTTTCTAATTTGATGCTGTGAATAAGATATATCTTATATCTTGGATAGTTTGCTTTGAATATCTAAGCTTGCTATGAGCCTTTTTCATGCATTATTAGATCCGGGTTTTTATCGATACTCGGTTTATTGATAGTTTTGCATACAATTTGCTTTGTGCAGTATGTAATTGTTTGATACAGTGAATAAGGTTGAATGAGACCATAATTTACAGCTCTTTTACGTTTTTAACATTCTCAAGCGATCTAGGGATAGCTTCAGTTGGTTGATTATCCTGTAAATGGCTTCACATGTACATAAACCTATATGCTAATAACTTTGTTGTTGTAACATGAAGTCTGAAACCTTTCAAATGGTTTATTCAGAAAGGGAAAGCAAATATTCGGCAAAACTAATCAGTACTTGAGTAAATAATAATAATATAGCAGATGGTGCCTCTGATTGACAAGATTCTCATGTTTACATTACAACAGAGACCATGTTTACATTACTTTAATTTTACAACTGTGCGTTTTGCAAGTAAATAATACTAACCTTTTGATTTGTGATTATGCTCAACAGAGACCATGTTATCATGATTACATTACAAAGGTAATCAAACAAGATGTTATTTTTAAAATGCTTACTTGCAACCCATTTGAAGCTCCAACTTAGGTGGACCAGTCTTTGAAAATGAAAAATTATTGCTGCGGGTTTCTTTTTTTGGTAGCCGCAACACCACCAGTTCTATCTGTTCTATTTTTAGTCTTCATGTCGTTGGTTACTTTGCTCAACCCTGTTAACCAAAAGATCAGAGTAACACTTTTAGCTTAAACAGCAACAAGCCTACAACACATTTAGTAGCTTCGTGGAACTTTTAACTTCACTTCATTCTTTTAAGGATGTTGTCACCCATTATACAGTTCGTAACATGAAATTTTACACAGTAAGACACTTGGACTTGGTCATTAAGCATTAAAAATTAAATATGCCAGTCTACCTTAAAACTTAGAGAACATGGGTAGGGGGTGTGGATATATTAGATTGATCTTACGGTATCCACAGAGAAAGAATAGTACAGGTTGAATTATACAATGCTGGTTTTGAAGGTTTTTCTTCAATACAAAATTGCAAAAGAGTAAAAGTCATGCTCGGATGTAAATTTAAATCCATATTACCAACTAAACTCATGACAGTACCATATAAACCAGTTGGAAATACTGGTATTAATTTAATTACTCAAATATATAAGGATATCCAAAACGGGACAGTGGTAAGTCTATAGACCATTGATATAAAGGGTCTGGATCAAATCTCATTAGCATCAATTCACCAAGGTTCAAAAATGAAAAAGAAAAACTACCCAAATATACAAACAGATGTAAAGCACAAACCTGTGGTAGATTTCCCGGAGCTAATGTCTTGAAAAACAATAGACATGCCTTCTTTAGGTTTTGACGGTGATGTAGATGCTTCAGAGGTGAAAAGTGTAGATGGTGGAGGGGGCAGAGATGCCGGATCTTTAACTGTCGAAGAATAGGAAGGTACTGCAGAAGACATTTTGCCACCAGGAGGGGCCCACGTAAGCCCTAAAGGATAGAATGTCTTGACATAGTCCCGCAAACTCGGAAAATACAACTCCTTCAGTGCTTTTGCCCATTCTACGTGGTTTGGATCTTTATTTCGATACTCAACTAAAATCTGAATATTGAGATCAAATGTTATTTCTGATCAAAATAATGTCTGCACTTCACTAGGTTTAGACATTTACCCAGGAAAAGGATAATTTTGAATATAACGAAATGACAATCAGGAGACAGTAGACGAATACAAACAGAAGCAAACCTTACCATTTCTAATAAAAATAATGGACGAAGCTCTTCAGTACTCAAGAACCCTCCATTCTGAGTAACAAATAACAATAAGCTTTAATATCTGCCAATCATTCAAATAGCTTTTAGTCATAGCAGCTTCTTCTAAGCACCAAGTAATAACTTTGATCTTCAATATCATATCTGAGTTCTCTGCTTTTACTCAGAATATCTTCCACTTCAATATCATATCTTCCTCTTCATCAATTTGAATCTACAATACACAGTTGAAATATAGTTTGAGATAAAATTTATACTTACAAATCTATACAAGGTTAACTTTTGCTTCAATTTATGGGGCAAACAGATTAACTTTTTTAAAACCTTTTCCACTTAGATAACAATAACATATAAGGTTAGACAGAAAAATACAAAACTACACTGACCATGGCTCAGCCCAAAATTCAGCAAGGGAGAAACACGGTTTGAAAACACATGATTAATCCATCAACAAAATTAAATATGTTTTCACCAAATTTATATGGATGAGGATGCATAAAATTAGATATGAGACCTTATATTCCCCGAAACAGGAAGGTGGCGTGGGTCTTATCAATTTGAGAGAGCTTAAGAAAGTTTACCACCTAAATTTAGCTTGGAAAATTATAAGCTCAAACACCATTTGGGCTAAATGAATGAGAAATAGATATATAACTAATAACAATAAATTCTGCATTATGTACACTGACAATACCTCCTCCTTTATTTAGAAAAGCATTCTAAATAGCAGAGATGAGCTTAAGAAAGATATTTAGTGTAAAATTGCTAATGGAAATGACACAAGTCTATGGAAAGACTTATGGTTTAATGGTTAAAGTCTTATCTCTAAAGTAGGGTGGGATACTCTCGCGATTGCGGGTGGCTATGACTTGCCAGTCAGTAAAATTATTGCCTAAAATAATTGGAACACCGACTCTATAAGTTGCATGTAAGCTATTAATCTATAAGTTGCATGTAAGCTATTAATCTAGATCTAGAGTATATTCCCATCTGCTTTAATCGGGAAAAAGACATGTGGACTTGGTTCTACACTTCAAATGGGTATTTCACTAGTAAGTCTGCATGGAATATATTTAAGTACTTTTTTACAGAAAATATATTTAAGTACACCAACAATTATCAATATATGTCTTTATACATTTTCTATAAATAATAACTTCCTTCTTGTTCTTTTCTAGAGAATATACATTCTAGTACAACAACACTTGTAAATTTATATCTTTAAACATTTGCCTCCAATATGTGCTGGAATCAACCTTTAAGTTTACCTTTACATATTTTCCTGAGGGAGTTATAACTATAGACACCTTAAAATATGAATGTTATTAATTTATTAACTTGTCAGTAAGACTTTTAACCAACTTCATGTTTATTTTTATCTCTCAGATTAAATATCACCCACAGTAGGTGATTACGAAGTCAAATATATCAGCATTCACTGAAATAAGCGTAACAAGTTTAGTCTTAAATTGTATTATTAGCAAAAATTATATGCTTACAAAAGCAATGATACGAGAAAAATTCTGGATGTGATTGAGGATTAAAACCAATACTTTTCATACGCAGTTTTGTTAACAAAATTAACAGCAAAATCGAACATAATATATAACAAAACTTACAGCAATTAACTTATACAGCAAGATTTGATTCCCCAATTGCGATTTGAGCGACAGATCGAGCTAGGTATGGGCGTTTGTAGCGAGGACGAGCAAAAGAAGGGGCTTTTCTGAGCAACGGAGGAAGAGTCGATCGAGTTCTGAGGCGTGGAAGAGGCAGCGATGAGGCGTGGAAGAGGCGATCGAGGCGATGAGGAACGGAAGAGGCGATTCAATTGTAGGGTTTAATTGTGAAGAACTGCGGCTTTTTTTTTTGGTAAAGCAAAAGAGTGGGTTTACTGAAAACAGCGGAGGGAAATGGAAAATATTTCACACACGTGAAATTCACCATGGTGGTTTCCAATAATACAACGGTTAGGCAAGTAGACTGGTTAAAATTGCAATTATTACAACAGCTAATTAACGCCAGTTGTAAAATAAAAGTTGTAATAAAATTGTTTTGTTGTAGTGTCCACACATAAACACGGATGGTTTTTACCTTACGATAACTCAAAGCATTTTTGAAATCAATACTCATCTAATATTATAATAATGTCTAAATACAAGTAATATCAATCTAGTAGAACGTTTGCATCTCACGCTCTACATATATAGTATACAATCAAAACCGTAGGCTCTTATTGGATAATGGATTTCAACTGGCAAGGTATGGGAACACCATCCGACAGTGTACCTCTAGAGAGAAATACACCGGGTTCAACAAGAACATCTTGCATCCCAGGCTTAAACATGACCGGTCCCTCACTTAGCTTGAGAGTACCGAATGTATTATCACCAACGGTTGGGATCAGAAACTGTTTCCCGAAAGGGACAGCATCGATAGATTTAAGAAGCAAAAGGAATTTCTCTAGATCAGGTGACAATATACCCTGCTTGGGTATGACCCAACTAGCCATGCGACCTACCTGATTTTATACAATTTTCCGGTTGTGAGGCTAGAGGCTATAACGTATCTTTTGGTCTTCATTCACTTTGAATGTCACATTGTCATATCCGCCAAATCACAAATTGATTTTACCAAACATACTACGGGTATACGGCTAAGAGAAACAAATTCCTCCGCCATCAAACGTAACTACGTTTGAAAAGATCAACTTACGCGATCTTTTAGATATACTCTATCAGACACTCGTCCATATAAATTTGCCCTGGGACTGGACAAATCGAAGGCATTATTCTGTAAACAGGATAGCCCTTGCAAAACACCGTCTTCAATTATCTTCATCATATTTGATTCGCAACGTTAACGTCTACACATAGTGGTTTTCAAATAATGAATCTGATCCCGGTCTCCCCGTATTGACGACGTAAAAAGGTCAAAAACTTCGATAGTCAGAGATTTAACTATTAAAGGAAAACACGTGTGCAAACAACGATATTATTTCCAGATGGAAATTCTTTCGACAAATCATCATTCATTTATCTCTTAAATTCACTTATCATTAATTTATTCATTTTCATTTCCTGTTTCCATATATTCAACATTCCTTATTTTCTAAATTTATAAAATATACGTTATTAATCATTGGAAAACATTTCCATCTCTTTTTCATGTATCACTGTCATTCCAGTATTCTTTATCATCAAACATTTCATTTTCTATGCTTAGAAAATACCTCTGATTATATTTGGAAAATGTTTCCAAATCTCATTTATATGAATTTCAAACTAATGTTATATAAAACATCATTATGATCGCTCAATCCATTTATCGTTTATTACTTAACAGTATTTCTGATCAACCTTCACCATCGAACTTCAACTATTCCTTAGTAAATTATGAAGTCAATCAAGTTAGGGTATAATTACCTCTCAGACCTTAACTGAACACGTTCTTAACCTTGCAACAGATAAAGTTCACAACTCAAATCTTAACACTTATTGCTTACGCCGATTCTCGGATTTCAGTTTACAATTCCATTTCTTTTATGAAAATCAATTATTATAACGATAATGTTATAATTCGTACTTCCGGAATATCTAACTTTAAAACTATAACTTTTATTTCTTTTATTTGATTAAATAATAATCTATTTATTTAATAATAAATAAATCTTGATTTAAAAACCTGGAAAGTAAATAGTACTTTTCTGAATTCGATATAATTCAATTCAACGTATAATTCTCTTTCGAGTAATCACTATTTGATTAACTCTTCTTCGAATAACCTATATTCAATTAACTCTTTTGAATAACTTAAATTCGATTGACTCTCGTCGAATAACTTATATTCGATTAATTCTCGTCTAATTACTTATATTCAATTAACTCTCGTAGAATAACTTATATTCGATTATAACCATAAGTTTCTAGTCAAATGCTAATTACACATCTTTACGGATTTTATTTTAAATCCTTTTTACATTACGAACATTGAAATGGATTTCATCATCTTCTTTTTAAAGCAACTTCCAATTTTCCATTTTATATTCACAGTTGAATTTGCAATCTCAATTATCCACTGATAATTATATGTTTAATTCATTTATAAACTTTAATTATAAATCCAACTACTTGTTTTTATTATTAAACAAGTTATTTATTTCTAATCATTCGAATTTCATTTTTGTTTGAATTCCTGTTTAAAAATCCAATTTCCTTTACAAATGTTTTTATTTGCAAAGTCTTTGCTTAATTTCATTATTCACATCGAATGTGAATAATGTTTCCTTTTATATACTCCATTTCATTTGATTTCGTATTTAAAGTAATATCGTTATTTCCAAATTCTATTAATACTTTTCTTTATAGAATTATTCATACAAAATCTCCTTTCCATTTCTAACACTTAAATCTCATTTATAATTCTCTTTTATCAATGCTAAGTTCACATTCTATTTTAAATATCGGAGTTAAAACCGATTTCTACTTCTCTATATAAATTCAGATTTATATATTCCATTTATCAAAAGATAAATATTTAATTTAATTTATAAAATATTACTTATAAATTAATCGTCTCCATTTATAAATTAAAACACATTTCTGTTTATAATCTACTTTGAATTCATCTTCTCGTTGTTCTTTAATATCTTGTCAATTCCCTTTTATAAAATCTGTTCATTTTATAAATGTTCTCCTTTATAAAATATGTTAAATTTATAAATGTTATTCTTTATAAAATATGCTCATTTTATAAATGTTCTTCTTTATAAAATATTTTCACTTTATAAATATTCTTCTTTATAAAATATTCTCATTTTATAAATGTTCTTCTTTATAAAACATTCTCATTTTATAAATGTTCTTTTTTTACAATCTATATTTATTTAATATAAATATTTTATTTTCCATCTACACTGTAAAAATTAACTTTTCACATTCTAGTACTTCTTATAGTATTTATCGTACCATATAACAATGATCGGTATCATTCAAACATACAAAATCAGCAATAGATTGCATATCACATCATATAACACAATATATGAAAAACAGTAAAATAAATGTTGAGGAATCCAGTTGGATCCCGCTGACCTGTTTCACTGCATCCACAGATCTTACACAATATAATTCATATCAATTTCAGTTCAATATGTACTATTCTAATAAACAGAATCAAGGTTTGTTAACGATATGTGTATGTATCGTTATCTGTAATTTCAACCAACAATCAATAATTCAACCAAACAACCATCACACAGAGATCAATCATCATTTATCAGTATTAGATTATATTTATAAAAATATAATTTAAACAGTGTAAGTGAGTTTTACTCACTTTGGTTGGTTATCGTTAAATAACGATATTCGATCGTCGGACTAGTTCAGGCGTTTTATTTCGCCATAAATTGAGACGATCTCCAAATCACTCCAAACCAGTTTCATTTCGTAGGCTGCGTCCATAAGACCCCAACGCGACCAATTTCGCTGAATTTCGTTTTTGTATGATAAAGTTATGAAATTTATAAGTTAACGCAGATATAAATTAATAAAAACATGGCATTTAAATGATAATGGGCTTTACCTCTTAATATTTGAGCCTAATACCCGAATACACCAGCCCACTGTATTCCTCTTCTTCCTCCAACTCCCTACAGCAGCTCCAAAAACGTTTTTATGGCCATTGCCACCATTTCAACACCGAATCATTACAAATCACCACTAATCTTCTCCTCTTCCGATTCTCCATCATCTCCAATCATCAAATCCAAGTTCAGCGCCACCCTATGAAATGCGTTCGACAGCCTTCTCCGATCCAATAGTGCACCACTCGACACATTTTCGCATAGAAACTCCCCAAAACTTCCCACGAGGTGCTAAACAACACTACGAATCCAAAACCAATACTTAAAACATGCATCAATCCTTTATTTGATCTAAAAACCCAACCTTACTCTACATGTCGCATGTTGTACATGGTTTTGAGCAACACATAACTTCTCGAAACCCATCAATACCCATATTAAATCGAAGAGAATCGAATAACATTCACGAATATATAAGAGTTTGGATTAATGGTATTTGATTTTGATTTTTGTTTGATTTTGAAAAGGGAATGTTTACTGTTGAATTTTTCCTAGAGGGTTGCGGCGCTATTTTGACCAGAGAGAAAACAATCTAGGGTTAAGGAGGATGTTAGGTATTTATAGATTAGGATAAAATATATTTTTATTCTATTTTTATATTTTATTTAAGACATTTTCTAATTTATTCGTCTTCTAAAAGTCCCTATGATCACATACAATATCCAAAAATCATGGAAATTGACATGCAGCTAGAGTTTGACATTACGGACCCACCGAAACTTGTTTCGTCGAATTCTGACTCCGTTTGCTCACACAACATATTTTTAATCGTCAAAATATCGACTATTTTACACATTAAAATCGCGCATGGCCACGTACTGACTCCAAAAATCACGAAAACTGAAATCTAACAATAATTTGATATTACAGATCCAACAAAATTGGTTTCGTCGAATTTGGAGGTCGTTTGCAAAAATGGCTATTTCTAATGCTCTAAATAGACCGTTTAAATATAAATATACTTAAAAATAATTAACTTAAATATTGATAAACAAATATTATCGTATATATTCACATAGAATATTATCCAGCTCCAAAATAAACATATCGCGATTTATAACCCGATATTTCAAGTCCAAATTATATCGATATCCAATTTATATATAAAAATCCATTTATTATATAAACAAATTGTTATAAATTATAAAGGAATTCCATAGAGACTTTTCAAAAATTTTATTTGGACATAACTCATAATCTACAGGACGAAATCTCGATTTTTCTGTTTCATTAGAAAAATATAGTTCAACAGATCCGAGCGTCTCTTGTTTCACAGAAATCCGACTTAAAATGGATTCTATATATTCAATTGAAGTTCAAATCGCCAAATAACGAACTGTCGCTACTTTACAGGCTCGATTATAATTTAATTATAATTTATACGTTCTAACGTCGTATATATAATATATTCGTTATTCTAATTCAATTCTAACTGTATTATACCTTATATATGATCAAATTTACACCGTATTGCCAATTCAGCTATTTTCGACTACTTCGGAATTATAATATATTTTTATATTATAAATATTAATTAATTATTCATTATTATTTAATTAAATAACCATTTAAATTTCTAAATCACTATTTAAATAATTAAATAAATTAATTATTACACAGTAAAAATATGGGACATTACTTTCTCCCTCCTTAAAATAATTTCGTTCTCGAAATTGCTAAGGCAGAAAACATCTCTATTGTCTAGTTAACAATTATTTGTTTACTTCTTTTTAACTTTAGTTTCAACTGAACCAATTTAACTTCAATTAAAATATTAATTCGTTTCGAATAACTAAAATTTTCAAAAATTCTGAAAATTTTCAAACACCTCGAATTTTCAGAAAATTTCGCTAGCACCTCCTTTGTACGGCTCAATCGGTACAACTACAACTCACATCTTTGGGCCTTCTCCAACCCAAAAGAAAATCAAACAGCCAAGCGGCTTTCCAAGCGGCTTGCCAATTCGACTCATAAAACTCATATCCAATGTAAAAATATAAACTTGTATCTTTTTGTTGGGCATATCAACTTTATCACTTTCACCTGCTATCAATTCAACATATACCAATGTCATCTCAACCAATTTCCAATCAATATTTGTTCAACACAGCTATTCGTATATATCCAAACCAAATTTCATTTCAACTCAAGTCCCATTCTCGATTCCAATTCTTAAATTATCACTTTAACGTAATTCCATATTCCTGTCCTGTAATCCAATTTTACTCGATATCATTCTGTTTAAATTCAATTTCAATTACCACTTAACTGGCTTTAATTAAAATTTCAATTTCTATTGGCTTTTACAAATTCTACTTTAATTTTTTTTAATTCAAATAATCTATTTCTGGTAGTTTTTAAACAGCTTAGCCTTTTCCAAAAATCAAAATATTCATTTTGGAATATCAAAACAACTTGTTTTCTCAAAACAATTCATAAACAAAAAATTTGGTCGTAATCCGTCACTTACAACTCGAAAATGAACACCTATAATGTCATGATCATCATCGGAATCTATTTTCCAACTATCGAAGTGAGATCAATACTATATCACTTTCAAAACCATTTCTAAACACTTTCATTTTGAAATCCATTTCAAAATATCCTTTTCAATGCTTGTAACAAATTTAAAATCTCCAGGATTTTAAAATTCACATATATTTAACCAAGATTCATTTACAAACACGTTTTCAAATTTCTAGGGTTTTAATTCCAATTCTGGCATTAATTTCAGATTTAATTCATCTGATTTAACGTATTTCACTTATATGAATTATGAATAGTTATTTATAACCATTTCACGTTCTATAATCTTATTCGATTATAATATCAACCAATATATACTATAATACTTCAAATATTAATCATACTTTTATATCAAAATATGATTTGGGTAAAATTATATCATTTACCCTCTTTTCAAAACATACCGTGTCGGTTCATTGTATACGAGTGTTTATAAACTCCTACTGATACAGTGGATCAAACCGATCAATCAGAACTCATAAACAACTCGACCAATAAATCTCCACAATATAAAACAATTTTATATTGAATAACAAATAAGTGCTCATATATATATACACTCAACTCAATCTAGGGTATTACTAACCCCATCTCTACCGAGTCACGCCACAGAGCCAAGGTAATCACTTAAACTTTAGCTCTGATACCACTGTAATGAACTGGGCTTTTCTACTTAGAAAATCGACATAAAACACCATGTCGACAATCCAAGAATCTAAATACCAAAACGTTAATGAAAGAAGTTAGAGGGTGAGAATAGATAAGATAGAAAATTAGAATAGAAGAAAAAGAAGAACACACAGCACATAAAAGTAAACACGAATCTCACAACGGAACGAATAAAATATAGCATAACTTTGAAATAAACAGTATATATACAATAACATTATCGGAGTACAATACTTACAACACAGCAAAAATAACAATACTAGATAATGTTGAAGCCTCCTGCTCCCAGCTCCTCCAATGATATCTGAAAATACCTGAACTACTTGACAGCACATACAAATTTGGGCACCCAAGTGTTTAGGGAAAAACAAAACAAAAATAAACTATGGGTCAGTCATGGGACTGGTATGAGTAAACTCCAACCACTTGGTTTAACTTTTAAAAATCTTTTTAAAAGAAAGGATAATCGTAAGACCGATCCACACATAAACACGGATGGTTTTTACCTTACCATAACCCAAAGCATTTTTGAAATCAATACTCGTCTGATACTATAACAATGTCTAAATACAAGTAATATCAATCTAGCAGGACACTTGCATCTCACGCTCTACATATATAGTATACAATCAAAACCGTGGGCTCTTATTGGATAATGGATTCCAACTAGAAAGGTATGGGACCACCTTGCGACAGTGTACCTCTAGAGAGAAATACACCGGGTTCAACAAGAACATCTTGCAACCCAGGATAAACATGACTGGTCCCTCACTTAGCTTAAGAGTACCGAATGTATTATCACCAACGGTTGGGATCAGCAACCGTTTCCCGAAAGGGACAACATCGATAGATTTAAGAAGCAAAAGGAATTCTCTAGATCAGGTGACTATACACCCTGCTTGGGTATGACCCAACTAGCCATGCGACCTACCCGATATTATACCATTTTCCGGTTGTGAGGCTAGAGGCTATAATGTATCTTTTGGTCTGCATTTACTTTGAATGTCACATTGTCATATCCGCCAAATCACAAATTGATTTCGCCAAACATACTACGGGTATACAGCTAAGAGAAACAAATTCCTCCGCCACCAAACGTAACTACGTTTGAAAAGATCAACTTATGCGATCCTTTAGATATACTCTGTCAGACACTCATCCATATAAATTTTCCCTGGGATTGGACAGATCGAAGGCACTATTCTGCAAATAGGATAGCCGTGGCATAACACCTTCTTTAATTATCTTCATCATATTTGATTCGCAACGTTAACGTCTATACATAGTGGTTTTCAAATAATGAATCTGATCCCGGTCTCCCCGTATTGACGACGTAATAAGGTCAAAAACTTCGATAGTCGGTGATTTAACTATCAAAGGAAAACACGTGTGCAAACAACGATATTATTTCCAGATGGAAATTCTATCAAAAAATTATCATTCATTTATATCTTAAATTCACTTATCATTAGTTTATTCATTTTCATTTCCTGTTTCCATATATTCAACATTCCTTATTTTCTAAATTTATAAAATATACGTTATTAATCGTTGGAAAACATTTCCATCTTTTCATGTATCACTGTCATTCCAGTATTCTCTATCATCAAACATTTCATTTTCTATGCTTAGAAAATATCTCTGATTATATTTGGAAAATGTATCCATATCTCATTTATACGAATTTCAAACTAATGTTATATAAAACATCATTATGATCGCTCAATCCATTTATCTTTTATTACTTAACAGTATTTTGGATCAGCCTTCGCCATCGAACTTCAACTATTCCTTAGTTAATTATGAAGTCAATCAAGTTGAGGTATAATTACCTCTCAGACCATAACTGAACACGTTCTTAACCTTGCAACAGATAAAGTTCACTACTCAAATCTTAACACTTATTGCTTACGCTAATTCTCGGATTTCTGTTTACAATTCCATTTCTTTTATGAAAAACAATTACTATAACGATAACGTTATAATTCGTACTTCCGAAATATCTAACTTTAAAACTATAACTTTTATTTCTTTTATTTGATTAAATAATAATTTATTTATTTAATAATAAATAAATCTTGATTTAAAAACCCGGAAAGTAAATAGTACTTTCCCGAATTCAACATAATTCAATTCAACGTATAATTTTCTTTCGAGTAATCCCTATTCGATTAACTCTTCTTCGAATAACCTATATTCGATTAACTCTTTTTGAATAACTTATATTCGATTGACTCTCGTCAAATAACTTATATTCGATTAACTCTCGTCGAATAACTTATATTCGATTCACTCTCGTCGAATAACTTATATTCGATTAACTCTCGTCGAATAACGTATATTCGATTATAACCATAAGTTTCTATCGAATGCTAATTACACATCTTTACGGATTTTATTTTAAATCCTTTTTACATTTCTAACATTGAAATGGATTTCATCATCTTCTTTTCAAAAAACTTCCAATTTTCCATTTTATATTCACAGTTGAATTTGAAATCTCAATTATCTACTGATAATTATGTTTTTAATTCATTTATAAACTTTATTTATAAATCCTACTACTTGTTTTTATTATTAAACAAGTTATTTATTTCTAATCATTCGGAATTTCATTTCTGTTTGAATTCCTGTTTAAAAATCCAATTTCCTTTACAAATGTTTTTATTTGCAAAGTCTTTTCTTAATTTCATTATTCACATCGTATGTGAATAATGTTTCCTTTTATATACTCCATTTCATTTGATTTCGTATTTAAAGTAATATCGTTATTTCCAAATTCTATTTATACTTCTCTTTATAGAATTGTTCATACAAAATCTCCTTTCCATATCTAACACTTAAATCTCATTTATAATTCTCTTTTATCAATGCTGAGTTCACATTCTATTTTAAATATCGGAGTTAAAATCGATTTCTACTTCTCTATATAAATTCATACTTATATATTCCATTTATCAAAAGATAAATATTTTATTTAATTTATAAAATATTATTTATAAATTAATCGTCCCCATTTATCTGTTAAAACAGATTTATGTTTACAGTCTTCTTTCAATTCATCTTCTCGTTGTTCTTTAATATCTTGTCAATTCCCTTTTATAAAATCTGTTCATTTTATAAATGTTCTCCTTTATAAAATATATTAAATTTATAAATGTTCTTCTTCATAAAATATGCTCATTTTATAAATGTTCTTCTTTATAAAATATTCTCATTTTATAAATGTTCTTCTTTATAAAATATTCTCATTTTTATAAATGTTCTTCTTTATAAAATATTCTCATTTTATAAATGTTCTTCTTTGTAAAATATTCTCATTTTATAAATGTTCTTCTTTACAAAATATTCTCATTTTATAAATGTTCTTTTTTTACAATCTATATTTATTTAATATAAATATTTTGTTTTCCATCTACACTGTAAAAATTCACTTTTCACATTCTAGTACTTCTTATAGTATTTATCGTACCATATAACAATGATCGTTATCATTCAAACATACAAAATCAGCAACATATTGCATATCACATCATATAACACAATATACGAAAAATAGTAAAATAAATGTTAAGGAATCTAGTTGGATCCCTCCTACCTGTTTCACTTCATCCACAGATGTTACACAATATAATTCATATCAATTTCAGTTCAATATGTACTATTCCGATAAACAGAATCACGGTTTGTTAACGATATGTGTACGTATCGTTATCTGTAATTTCAACCAACAATCAATAATTCAACCAAACAACCATCACACAGAGATCAATCATCGTTTATCAGTGTTAGATTATATTTATAAAAAAATATAATTTAAACAGAATTAGTGAGTTTTACTCACTTTGGTTGGTTATCGTTAAATAACGATATTCGATCGTCGGACTAGTTCAGGCGTTTTATTTCGCCATAAATTGAGACAAGCTCCAAATCACTCCAAACTAGTTTCATTTTGTAGCCTACGTCCATATGATCCCAACGCGACTAATTTCGCTGAATTTCATTTCCGTATGACAAAGTTATGGCATTTATAAGTTAACGCATATTTAAGTTAATTAAAACTTGACATTTAAATGATAATGGGCTTTACCCCTTAATACTTGAGCCCAATACCCGAATACACCCACCCACCGTATTCCTCTTCTTCCTCCAACTCCCTACAGCAGCTCCAAAAACGTTTTCATGGCCATTGCCACCATTTCAAACCTCCACAACTCCTCCATTTCAACACCGAATCACTCCAAACCACCACCAATCTTTTCCTCTTCCGATTCTCCATCATCTCCAATCATCAAATCCAAGTTCAGCGCCACCCTAGGAAATGCATTCGACAACCTTCTCCGATCCAACAGTGCACCACTCGACACATTTTCGCATCGAAACTCCCCAAAACTTCCTACGAGGTGATAACTGTAATGACCCAAGAATTTTCGACCCCGAAAATCAACATAAAATCACCACGTCAACTATCCAAGCATCGAAAACACTGGATTGTTACTAGAAAGAAATTAGAAGATGAGAAAAGAAAGAAAGAAGTATTAGAATAGGAGAAAAAGAAGAACACATCAGAATCTCACAGCGGAACGATTAAAATATAATATATCAAATCTCGTTAAAACAAAGAAACTGAAATATACATACCAATCATCAGAATACAATATATATCTATCACAGCGGAGATACACTTTATATATCTAACGGTGAAGCCTCCTGCTTCTAGCTCCTGAATTCCAGCTAAACCTAACCTGTAGATATACTCGGTCTGACCCGAGCACATTTGAAGCAAAGCAAAATTCACCCAGATCAATCTGGAATACTTTCAGTGATAAATTCATAGCATAAACAACTTTCTTAACTTCGAAGAATCCTTTTTGAAATAAAAGGATAATAATAAGACCAGCCCACACATAAACACGGACGGTTTTTACCTTACTATAACCCAAAACGGTTTTGAATTCAATATGTTTTCTGATATTATAATAATGTCTATCAAATCACAAATAAATATCAATCTAGTAGAACGCTTGCATCTCACACTCTACATATATAGTATACAATCAAAACCCGTAGGCTCGTATTGGAGAATGGATTCCAACTATGGCAAGGTACGGGACCACCTTCCGACAATGTACCTCCGGAGACGAATACATTGGGGTTCAAAAAGAACGTCTTGTAACCCGGCTCACACATGACCGGTCCCTCATTTCTCTTGAGAGTACCGAATATATCATCACCACGGTTGGGGTCCAGCCAACCGAACCGATAACGTGCATACAATTAAAATAAAAGGGACAACCGAAGGCATTTGATTTCTCCAGATCAGGTATTGATATACCCTAATGGGTGCGACCCACATAACCATGCTGCCTACCCGATTTTGTGCCATTTCCCCGTTTGATGAGGCCAGAGGTTACGCTTATCCTTCATTACAGTATATCTCCATCTACTTTGAATGCCACATTGTCAGATCCTCTAGAAATCACTTAATTGATTTCCACAAAAATACTTCAGTTGTTAGGATAAAGAAGTTTCCCTTCTGTGCCACCAACTTGGTACGTTTGAAGAAAACCACGTGCACGATCCTTTTGGAAATTTTCTGTCAGACATTCATCCATACAAGTTATCCAGGAATAGGATGAACTGAAGGCACTCTCCTACCGCATCCTAGGAATCAACCTATAGACCAGTAGCAAGTAGTCCTTGCAAATCCGTAGATTTTAACCACGACAGAGTCACAGTATATCCCTGGCCGCTAAACCAGAAATTATAAGCAACCCTTCCGTTTCATAAATATCTA
Organism: Allium sativum; assembly: GCA_030737875.1. Taxonomy (NCBI): domain Eukaryota; kingdom Viridiplantae; phylum Streptophyta; class Magnoliopsida; order Asparagales; family Amaryllidaceae; genus Allium; species Allium sativum. Next base: position 75,793,407 of record CM060926.1, read on the forward strand.
CGGTCTTCAATTATCTCCGTCTCCATCTCTTTCAAGTTAGTCGCGTTCGCACAGTTGATTCGAAGTCGTTTTGGGTCTATTCTCATCCTGATCTCTTCGAAACAACACGCCAAAAAGGCCCAAGAATAATGCATTTGATAGTCGGTGGTTTAACTATCAAATCATAAAGATATCATTCACTATGTTGGCAGCTCAGGTCATTTATGTTAACATATTTCATTTGAAACTATTACATCGATTCTCATTATCGATTCCATAAATTTTATATCGACAAAACTCTTCCAGTTCATATCTTTGAAAGTGTTAATCCATATTTTCTTTGGAATAATGAATTTTCAAACTCCGCTCATTATCTCCTTTGTCAGGGGACATTACCCTTTTCTATAAACCATCTTGTATTACCCTTTTAATTTGAAACATCGTTTTTATTTCCAAACCCTTTCGTAGATCCTTATATTTGAAAATATCACTATGGTTTATAAATCCTCCTTTCCAGTTCCTTTATCCTTGGAAATATCATTTTATTTCTATTTAAACAATGGCATGATTCACTTACCAAAATCCTCACTTTGTTCACTTAAAACATTTCACTTAATCCAACTCGCCGCTTTCAACTCATCGTCTCAGTTAGAACCCTTTTTTTACAACTTTGTTTATATAATTTGAATTAAACTTCGAATTCTTTCCATATCCTTCATTTTGTTTAAATAAAGAAACTCCAATTATCAAACACTCGCTTTAGTTATCATTAGATACAAGTAGTTATCTTTTCGATTTACTAAAACTGACATATTTAATTAGATTTTAAAGGGGTATTTAAATGATAACTCTTATTAATCAGAATTACTCAAATATCACTTTCCTACTGTCGCCACTAATACTATCTCTCGATAATAACGAAGCCGTTCAAGTTGGGGTATTCTAATTACCTCTCAGACCTTGACCGACGACGCTCTTGTCTTAAGATAGTAAAAGTTCTCCACTTAATATCTATTATTCCATTTCCATTTCCACTTCCATTTTATCATGGTTTTATAAGCCATTTCCTTTTATCTGAAAACCTACTTTACAAATCAGTTCTTTTTACTTCATCGAGTAAACTTCCAAACCCTTAGTTACCATTAAGGTCCAGTATAATTTTTTTGCAAACCATATCATATATTCGTGATTTCTTATGATCTCTCCACCTATGCTATTAGATCAACCAATGTTCTTATTAACCATCCATGGTAATTACCTTCATTCTTACTTAATCAACTTTATCACAATGCCCGCATTTTGCTTATAAATTACTTTCACAAACTTCGTTTGTAAACTCGGATTATAATCCTTGTATATTCTCCTGTTAGTTTTTGATCATACCCTATCGACACTCGGTTACTTCTCACTTTAATTCTAATTTAAAAGGCATTGCTTTAATTATGTTCAAAACTTGTTTTTTCAATGTTAGTTAGCTCGAGAATCTTTTATAAACTTATGTTTAAAAAATCATAGAATTTTCAACAAGATCTCTTTGAAAAAAACTCGTACTAGACCCTAATCAAATCGTATCGCCACCTGATCACTTTCTTATTGAATTCCAATTAAAATTATTCGCTTTAATTATTATTAATTAAAATAATAATTAAATTTAACATTAACTATATAAAAATAGTTAACTTTGATATAAGCTAAAAAAATAGAATAATTATCCTCTTTAAAAACTCATTAAATAATAAATAACTTTATTTAACATCAAACAATTCGATAATTACAATAAAATATAGTTAATCGAAGATTAACTAACTGTTAACACTATTCGAATATTCAGAACATTATTTCTTTGATTAATTTATATCAGATTAACCAAATTCCAATTATCACTTATAACCATGGATTTTAGCCAATCGTACACGTCAGTTAATTGTCAACCAATTCCCCATTTCCATTTCCCTTTTAAATTTAATTAAATAACTTAATTAATTTTAGAACATTATTTAATTGTTTTAAGAAAACAATTATCCATCGTTACCAACTGGTATGTTATTTACAGACTTCCAGTCAAAACTTGACATAAGAATATGTCATATCAATGTTAAATGATCCTTCTTGAAAACAACATGATTTAAATATAAATATATTTATAGAATTTCTATTTTTTTATATAAAAATAAACTTAAACTTCACATTATTTATAAAATAAATTTATAACTAAATATTTCGCTAATTCGCCTGACGACAGAACGATATTTAAAACAGTATGTTTTAGACCCTTGCTGCCAACTACCCAATCAGAGCTGTCGATTGATTTAAAACAACCACAACAATAATCAACATCCGTTCAACCATCAGTATCCAAACAGGTATACTGTCAATTGGGGTTCAGTCAGTTCATGTGTAATAATATAAAAATAAACAATATACAAAATATTTCTTTGAGGAATCCGGTCGGATCCATCCAACCTGTTCTTCTCTGCAACAAGGTTATTATAACATTTCCTGATAATAATTTTAAATAAATAAATGACGATAATATAGTCAACAACAACCATTAAATCAACCAATAGCAACCAATGCAGCCAATTAACCAATATATAATGGTATTTTAGTTCTATGAATTTATCACATCACAGTAGTCCAGAAAAGTGTGAGAATTAACTCACCGGTTGTTTCAGTTGACGGTTGTGGCAATGTTTGTACCATTTAATTCCAACCGCATGTTCAAAATTGTCTAAAAATCCAACTGCGTCCCATCGACTGCTAGTCAGCGTTATCGCCTAGATCTCGTCTCTGCGATCCCAACGGATCATATTTCACATAAATCCGATTTTGTATGGAAAAAATATAACTATTTTAAGTTTGTATAAATTATACGATTATGAAACTAATTAATTAATTAAAACTTAATTGACGTTTTACCTTAATTAAACCCATTAAAAAGTGCAATGTCATCATTGGGAACGCGTTTTTTCCTTACCACTTTCACAAAACCGATGGCCTCACCGTTTAACCACTTCGAACCTACTGTCCTTCACTGATCAACCAGCGCCGACTCTCCAGCCCACCTGCGACTTCCCCTGACCCACCGCCGTGACCGGCGGTCCACCCAGCGCCGACGCCGTGAAGCTCGACCCCCAGAACATGCTCTCGGCGCTTGAAACCGAAACAACCCGTTGTCCGTTAAAACCAAGATTGCCACTGCCTCAGATCACCGTCGGTGACCGGACCACCGCCGAACTAACCCCCTCGCCTTACAGCATGCCTCCCTTTAGGCGGTTCCACCTGATATCGACCAGAGCCACCGGAAAATTGCTAAACCCGATTCCAGCTTTCGAAATCACCCTAAAACACTGACCTCAGTTCAACTCCTTACCGCGACTTCCTCCGACCACCGTAGGACTTCCCACCGGTACCAAATCGAAGCCTCGCTCCTCCTCTTCATTTCCCCCCGGTATGAATCCCTGAAATCACCCACATCTCCCGAAATCAAGCCAAAAACGAAACTGATTCTTCTCAGTTTTCGTGAAATCCCGGCCACCACAGGTGACCGTTCGACCCCAACTATTTACAGCAACTCGACATTGAGCCGATCTACAACTTTGCTTTGGATTTCCATTGAAAATTCTTGACAGAAATTAAAATATAATTTGTTTAAAGAACAGGGGCTTTCCTGCAAAATAGGTTGAAGAAAAATGAAGACGGATGGATTTTCTGGGGTTTTTGGGGTATATATAGTTGTAAAAATTATTATTTTAACTTGACGTGACGAGCGACGCTGCCTAACGATTTTTATTTCATGTCAATCGCAATTCTGAATGTTGTTTATGCGCTCCTGTGCGTTCGCTGCGGGAATTGACACCATCGTATAATTTGACGATACGGTCCTAATGAAACTTGTTTCGTCGAATTCCGGGTCCGTTTGCTCACATGGCTCTCGTTCACGTTCAAATGGTCATTTTTATTTGTATTTTATTTGCCATGCTCACATATTAACACCGATTGATGCGCAACTTGAAACCTAACAATAATTTACTGTTACGGTCTCAATAAAATTTGTTTCGTCGAAAACATAGGTCATTAGAATAAAGTTCCTTTTATAACTGCCTAATTCAAAGAAAATAAACCAATCTTAAAATACCTCAATGTAATAATATTAAAATATTATAATTGGCCATATGCGACCAGAATTTTATATAGAACCAAGATAAAATAAGTCGGGTTGAGTTCCAAGCCAATTTGATATTAAAAATATTTAAAAACCCCTTATTTTATATAATAAATCGATATAATATATATAGGAATTCCATAGCGACTATTTTAAAATTTGATTTGGACATAAAATTAAACCTACGACACGAAAACTAGATTTTTCTCTTCCATTAGAAAAATATCATCAAATAGATTCCGATGTTTCTTGTTTCGAGAAAATCCGACTTATTTTGAATCTTGTACGGCCATTTAAAGTTCAAAACACCAATTTACGAACTACCGCGCCGCTACAGCTCGTTTTATAATTAAATTATAAATTTAAACGTTATAACGTCGTTAAATAATGAAATCGTCATTACAATTTCAAAACAAACAATATTACTCTATTTTGAACTGCCCGTTCACCCTATACTGCAATTTCAACATTTTCCCATTTATTTTGGAAATAAAATTTTATTATATTTTTAATTTAAATACCATATTCTAAAATAAATGGTTAAATTCAATAATTTAAATTCAAACAATATTTTTAATAATTAAAATAATTAAATAATTGGCCAGAAAAATACGGGTCGTTACATTCCTGCCCCCTTAAAATAATTTCATCCTCGAAATTGCTAAGGTAGAAAAAATGTTGCAACCTTTCATCTTTTCAAAAATATTTAATTAACTCAGTTTTATTTCCAAAATTTACCCAATTGGGTTTAAAACCAAATTAATTCAAACAACCAAATTTTCCAAAGATTTCAAAAATATTCTAACACCTTAAATTTTGGAAAAATTTCAGCAAAGTCTCCCCTATACGGAGGGACATCTGCAATATTGCAGGTTCAAGAAATAGATATACATCGACCAGCACGGTCGGAAAAAATAAAAATCCAAACTCAAAATTCAAATAAAATCCCAAAATTTTATATTTGCGTAGACGTACCTTTTTGCGAGCGCTTTTATTCGATGAGCGATTAATTATTCTTGAGCTTGTTTAATATTTTATGCAGCGCCATTCAAACTGGATTCAATTTACTCTAGAACTCCCTTGGACAGGTTTTCAAATTTGAAATAGCCTTTCTGCACCTATTCTCAACTCCAATGAAATTCATTAGCTTTCAAGACAAGATCAATATGGTTTAAGAATCCATATCATTCGTATCATTCATGCCAACCAATTTGAAATAATCACACCACTTTATGTATTAAATTGTAACCAAGTCTTAGTAACCCATTCTGATTAAGTCATCTTGGATTAACTTATTTATCCAGATTGGTTTTCAACCAAGTTAATTTATTCCAGGGTTATATTCAGACAATCCACCACACAATCCAGCCATATTATTCAAATTAGTATTAGTAAATGTTTCTACTTCCAACTCAAGTCAAATACTTATCGACTTAAGTTAAATTTCATTCTGACATCCCAATCCAAATCATATCTTATATAATTCATTTTAGCTCAACTTAAGTTCATGTTTTACAGTTTTACGTTTTAAATATGAAATGTCCTCTGTTTGGTTCATTCCAACGTGTAATCAATCCATTCCAGTCAACACTGTTAAATTGAACTGCCCAAATTATAATAATTTAAGAAAATTATTAACTTTACTGCTTTATAAAATATATTGGGCAAAAATAATTTGAAAATAATTTATATCAAATTACAAATACGCGCTCTCATACATATACCCAACTTAATCTAGGGTATTACTAACCCCAGCTCTATCGAGTTGCGCCACAGAGCCAAGGTTACTACTAAACCAATAGCTCTGATACCACTGTAACGACCCAGGAATTTTCAACCCAGAAAATCGACATAAAATCACCACGTCGACTATCCAAGCATCGAAAACACTGGATTGTTATAAGAAAGAAATTAGAGGATGAGAAAAGAAAGAAAGAAGTATTAGAATAGAAGAAAAATAAGAACACATTAGAATCTCACAGCGGATCGATTAAAATATAATATATCAAATCTCTTTAAAACAAAGAAACTGAATATACATACCAATCATCAGAATACAATATATATTTGTCACAGCGGAGAAACACCTTATATATCTAACGGTGAAGCCTCCTTCTTCTAGCTCCTGAATTCCAGCTAAACCTAACCTGTAAATATACTCGGTCTGACCCGAGCACATTTGAAGCAAAAAAAATTCACCCAGTTCAGTCTGGAATACTTTCAGTGATAAATTCGTGGCACAAACAACTTGCTTAACTTTAAAGAATCCTTTTTGAAATAAAAGGATAATTGTAAGACCAACCCACACATAAACACGGACGGTTTTTACCTTACTATAACCCAAAATGGTTTTGAAATCAATATCATTTCTGATATTATAATAATGTCTATCAAATCACAAATAAATATCAATCTAGTAGAACGCTTGCATCTCACACTCTACATATATAGTATACAATCAAAACCCGCAGGCTCGTATTAGAGAATGGATTCCAACTATGGCAAGGTATGGGACCACCTTCTGACAATGTACCTCCGGAGACGAATACATTGGGGTTCAACAAGAACGTCTTGTAACGCGGCTCACCCATGACCGGTCCCTCATTTCTCTTGAGAGTATCGAATATACCATCACCACGGTTGGGGGCCAGCCAACCGAACCAATAGCATGCATACAATTAAAATAAAAGGGACAACTGAAGGCATTTGATTTCTCCAGATCAGGTATTGATATACCCTAATGGGTGCGACCCATATAGCCATGTTGCCTACCCGATTTGGTGACATTTCCCCGTTTGATGAGGCTAGAGGTTACGCTTATCCTTCAGCATAGTATATCTCCATCCACTTTGAATGCCACATTGTTAGATCCTCTAGAAATCACTTAATTGATTTCCACAAAAATACTTCAGCTGTTAGGCTAAAGAAGTTTCCCTTCTGTGCCACCAACTTGGTACGTTTGAAGAAAACCACGTATGCGATCCTTTTGGAAATACTCTGTCAGACATTCATCCATACAAGTCATCCAGGAACAGGATGAACCGAAGGCACTCTCCTACCGCATCCTAGTAATCACCCTATAGACTAGTAGCGAGTAGTCCTTGCAAATCCATAGATTTTAACCACGACAGAGTCACAGTATATCGCTGGCCGTTAAACCAAAAATTATAAGCAACCCTTCCGTTTCATAAATATCTACTGTCTTCAATTATCTCCATCTCCATCTCTTTCAAGTTAGTCGCATTCGCACAGTTGATTCGAAGTGGTTTTGGGTCTAGTTCCCATCCCGGTCTCTTCAAAACAACAAGCCAAAAAGGCCCAAGAATAATGCATTTGATAGTTAGTGGTTTAACTATCAAATAACAAAGATATCGTTCACTATGTTGGCAGCTCAGGTCATTTATGTTAACATATTTCATTCGAAACTATTACATCGATTCTCATTATCGATTCCATAAATTCTATATCGACAAAACTCTTCCAGTTAATTTATTTGAAAGTATTAATCCATATTTTCTTTGGAATAATGAATTTTCAAACTCCACTCATTATCTCCTTTGTTAGGGGACATTACCCTTTTCTATAAACCATCTTGTATTACCCTTTTAATTTGAAACATCGTTTTTACTTCCAAACCCTTTCGTAAATCCTTATATTTGAAAATATCACTATGGTTTATAAATCCTCCTTTCCGGTTCCTCTATACTTGTAAATATCATTTTATTTCTATTTAAACAATGGCATGATTCAATTACCAAAATCCTCAATTTGTTTACTTAAAACATTTCACTTAATCCAACTCGCTGCTTTCAACTCATCGTCTCGGTTAAAACCCTTTTTTTTTACAACTTTGTTTATATAATTTGAATTAAACTTCGAATTCTTTCCATATCCTTTATTTTGTTTAAATAAAGAAACTCCAATTATCAAACACTCGCTTTAGTCATCATTAGATATAAGTAGTTATCTTTTTGATTTACTAAAACTGACATATTTAATTAGATTTTAAAAGGGTATTTAAATGATAACTCTTATTAATCAAAATTACTCGAATATCACTTTCCTACCGTCGCCACTAACACTATCTCTCGATAATAACGAGGCCGTTCAAGTTGGGTTATTCTAATTACCTCTCAGACCTTGATGGACGACGCTCTTATCTTAAGATAGTAAAAGTTCATCACTTAATATCTGTTATTCCATTTCCGTTTCCACTTCCATTTTATCATGGTTTTATAAGCCATTTCCTTTTATTTGAAAACCTACTTTACAAATCAGTTCTTTTTACGTCGTCGAGTAAACTTCCAAACCCTTAGTTACCATTAAGGTCCAATATGATTTTTTTACAAACCATATCATACATTCGTGATTTCCTTATGATCTCTCCACCTACGCTATTAGACCAACCAATGTTCTTATTAACCATCCATTGTAATTACCTTCATTCTTACTTAATCAACTTTATCGCAAAGCCCACATTTTGCTTATAAATTACTTTCGCAAATTTCATTTGTAAACTCAGATTATAATCCTTGTATATTCTCCTGTTAGGATTTGATCAAACCATATCGACACTCGGTTACTTCTCACTTTAATTCTAATTTAAAAGGCATTGCTTTAATTATGTTCAAAACTTGTTTTTTTCAATGTTACTTAGCTCAAGAGTCTTTTATAAACTTAAGTTTATAAAATCATAGAATTTTCAATAAGATCTCTTTAAAAAAACTCGTACTAGACCCTAATCAAATAGTATCTCCACCTGATCACTTTCTAATTGAATTCCAATTAAAAGTATTCACTTTAATTATTATTAATTAAAATAATAATTAAATTTAACATTAACTATATAAAAATAGTTAACTTTGATATAAGCTAAAAAAAATAGAATAATTATCCTCTTTGAAAACACATTAAATAATAAATAACTTTATTTAACATCAAACAATTCGATAATTACAATAAAATATAGTTAATCGAAGATTAACTAACTGTTAACACTATTCGAATATTCAGAACATTATTTCTTTGATTAATTTATATAAGACTAATCAAATTTTAATTATCACTTATAACCATGGATTTAGCCAATCGTACACGTCAGTTAATTGTCAACTAATTCCCCATTTCCATTTCCCTTTTAAAATTAATTAAATAACTTAATTAATTTTAAAACATCACTTAATTGTTTTAATAAAACAATTATCCATCGTTACCAATTGGTATGTTAGTTACAGACTTCCAGTCAAAGCTTGAAATAAGAATATGTCATATCAATGTTAAATGATCCTTTTTGAAAACAACATGATTTAAATATAAATATATTTATAGAATTTCTATTTTTTTATACTAAAATAAACTTAAACTATAAATTAGTTATAAAATAAATTTATAACTAAATATTTCGCTAATTCGCCTGACAACAGAACGATATTAAAAACAGTATGTTTTAGACCCTTGCTGCCAACTACCCAATCAGAGCTGTCAATTGATTTAAAACAACCACAACAATAATCAACATCCATTCAACCATCAGTATCCAAACAGGTTTACTGTCAATTGGGGTTCAGTCAGTTCATGTGTAATAATATAAAAATAAACAATATACAAAATATTTCTTTGAGGAATCCGGTCGGATCCTTCCATTCTTCTCTGTAACAAGGTTATTATAAAATTTCTTGATAATAATTTTAAATAAATAAATGACGATAATATAGTCAATAACAACCATTAAATCAACCAATAGCAACCAACGCAGCCAATTAACCAATATATAATGGTATTTTAGTTGTATGAATTTATCACATCATAGTAGTCCAGAAAAGTGTGAGAATTAACTCACCAGTTGTTTCGGTTGACGGTTGTGGCGTTGTTTGTACCATTTAATTCCAACCGCACGTTCAAAATTGTCTGAAAATCCAGCTGCATCCAATCGACTCCTAGTCAGCGTCATCGCCTAGATCTCGTCCCTGCGATCCCAACGGATCATGTTTCACGTAAATCCGATTTTGTATGGAAAAGTTATAACTATTTTAAGTTTGTATAAACTATACGATTATGAAACTAATTAATTAATTAATTAAAACTTAATTGACGTTTTACCTTAATTAAACCCATTAATTAGTGCTACGTCATCATTGGGAACACGGTTTCCTCCTTACCACTTTCACAAACCCGATGACCTCACCGTTCAACCACTTCGAACCCACTGGCCTTCACTGATCAACCACCGCCGACTCTCCAGCCCACCTGCGACCTCCCCAGACCCACCGCTGTAACCAGCGGTCCACCCAGCGCCGACGCCATGAAGCTCGACCCCCAGAACATGCTCCCGCCACCTGAAACTGAAACAAACCGTTGTCCGTTGAAACCAAGATTGCCACCGCCTCAGATCACCGCCGGTGACTGGACCACCGCCGAACTAACCCCCTCACCTTCCAGCACGCCGCCCTTTAGGTGCTTCCATCTGATATCGATCAGAGCCACCGGAAAATTACTAAACCCGATTCCAGCTTTCGAAATCACCCCAAAACACTGACCTCAGTTCAACTTCTCACCGCGACTTCCTCCGACCACCGTAGGACTTCCCACTGGTACAAAATCGAAGCCTCACTCCTCCTCTTCATTAACCCCCTGGTTTGAATCCCTGAAATCACCCACATCTCCCGAAATCAAGCCAAAAACGAAACTGATTCTTCTCAGTTTTCGTGAAATTTCGACCACCACAGGTGACCATTTGACCCCAACTTTTTACAGCAACTCAGCATCGAGCCGATCTACAACTTTGCTTTGAATTGCCATAGCAAATTCTTGATAGAAATTAAAATATAATTTGTTTAAAGAATAGGGGCTTTCCTGCAAAAAAGGTTGAAGACAGATGGATTTTCTTGTTTTTTTAGTGTATATATAGTTGTAAAAATTATTATTTTAAGTTGATGTGACAAGCGACGCTGGCTAACGATTTTTATTTCATGTCTATCGCAATTCTGAACGTTGTTTATTCGCTCCTGTGCTCACATACAAACCCCGTTCGCTGCGGGAATTGACACCATCGTATAATTTGACGATACAGTCCTAATGAAACTTGTTTCATCGAATTCCGAGTCCGTTTGCTCACATGGCCCTCATTCACGTTCAAATGGTCGTTTTTATTTGTATTTTATTTTGCCACGCTCACAAAATAACACCGATTGACGCGCAACATGAAACCTAGCAATAATTTATTGTTACGGTCTCAATAAAATTTGTTTCATCGAAAACAGAGGTCATTTGAATAAAGTTCCTTTTATAACTGCCCAATTCAAAGAAAATAAATCAATCTTAAAATACCTAAATATAATAATATTAAAATATTATAATTGGCCATACGCGACCAGAATTTCATACAGAACCCAGATAAAATAACTCGGGATGAGTTTCAAGCCAATTCGATATTAAAAATATTTAAAAACCCCTTATTTTATATAATAAATCGATATAATATATAAAGGAATTCCATAGCGACTATTTTAAAATTTGATTTGGACTTAAAATAAAATCTACAACACGAAAACTGGATTTTTCTCTTCCATTAGAAAAATATCGTCAAATAGATTCCGACGTTTTTTGTTTCGAGAAAATCTAACTTATTTTGAATCCTATACCGCCATTTAAAGTTCAAAACGCCAATTTACGAACTGCCGCGCCGCTGCAGCTCGTTTTATAATTAAATTATAAATTTAAACGTTATAACGTCGTTAAATAAATGAAATCGTCATTACAATTTCAAAACAAACAATATTACTCTATTTTAAACTGCCCGTTCACCCTATACTGCAATTTCAACATTTTCCCATTTATTTTGGAAATAAAATATTATTATATTTTTAATTTAAATATCATATTCTAAAATAAATGGTTAAATTCAATAATTTAAATTTAAACAATATTTTTAATAAATAAAATAATTAAATAATTGGCTAGAAAAATACGGGTCGTTACATTCCTTCCCCCTTAAAATAATTTCGTCCTCGAAATTGCTAAGGTAGAAAAAATGTTGCAACCTTTCATCTTTTCAAAAATATTTAATTAAACTCAGTTTTATTTCCAAAATTTACCCAATTGGGTTTAAAACCAAATTAATTCAAACAACCAAATTTTCCAAAGATTTCAAAAATATTCTAACACCTTAAATTCTGGAAAAATTTCGGCAGAGTCTCCCCTATACAGAGGGACATCTGCAATATTGCAGGTTCAAGAAATAGATATACATCGACCAGCACGGTCGGAAAAAATAAAAATCCAAACTCAAAATTAAAATAAAATCCCAAAATTTTATATTTGCGTAGACGTACCTTTTTGCGAGCGCTTTTATTCGATGAGCGATAAATTATTCTTGAGCTTGTTTAATTTTTTATGCAGCGCTATTCAAACTGGATTCAATTTACTCTAGAACTCCCTTGGACAGGTTTTCAAATTTGAAATAGCCTTTCTGCACCTGTTCTCAACTCCAATGAAATTCATTAGCTTTCAAGACAATATCAATATGGTTTAAGCATCCATATCATTCGTATCATTCATACCGACCAGTTTGAAATAATCACACCACTTTATGTATTAAATTGTAACCAAGTCTTAGTAACCCATTCTGATTAAGTCATCTTGGATTAACTTATTTACCCAGATTGGTTTTCAACCAAGTTCAATTATTCCAGGGTTATATTCAAACAATCCACCACACAATCCATCCATATTATTCACATTAATATTAGTAAATGTTTTTACTCCCAACTCAAGTCAAATACTTAACGAATTAAGTTAAATTTCATTCCGACATCCCAATCCAAATCATATCTTATATAATTCATTTTAGCTCAACTTAAGTTCATGTTTTACAGTTTCGCATTTCAAATATGAAATGTCCTCTGGTTGGTTCAATCCAACGTTGTAATCAATCCATTCCAGTCAACACTGGTAAATTGAACAACCCAAATTATAATAATTTAAGAAAATTATTACCTTTACTGCTTTATAAAATATATTGGGCAAAAATAATTTGAAAATAATTTATATCAAATTACAAATACGCGCTCTCATACATATACCCAACTCAATCTAGGGCATTACTAACCCCATCTCTATTGAGTTACGCCACAGAGCCAAGGTTACTACTAAACTAATAGCCCTGATACCACTGTAACGACCCAAGAATTTTCGACCCCGAAAATCGACATAAAATCACCATGTCGACTATCCAAGCATCGAAAACACTGGATTGTTATTAGAAAGAAATTAGAGGATGAGAAAAGAAAGAAAGAAATATTAGAATAGAAGAAAAAGAAGAACACATCAGAATCTCACATCTGAACAATTAAAATATAATATATCAAATCTCTTTAAAACAAAGAAACTGAATATACATACTAATCATCGGAATACAATATATATTTGTCACAGCGGAGATACACTTTATATATCTAACGGTAAAGCCTCCTGCTTCTAGCTCCTGAATTCCAGCTAAATCTAACCTGTAAATATACTCGGTCTAACCCGAGCACATTTGAAGCAAAGCAAAATTCACTCAAGTCAGTCTGGAATACTTTCAGTGATAAATTCATAGCACAAACAACTTGCTTAACTTTGAAGAATCCTTTTTGAAATAAAAGGATAAGTGTAAGACCAGCCCACACATAAACACGGATGGTTTTTACCTTACTATAACCCAAAACGAATTTGAAATCAATATCTTTTCTGATATTATAATAATGTCTATCAAATCTCAAATAAATATCAATCTAGTAGAACGCTTGCACCTCACGCTCTACATATATAGTATACAATCAAAACCCGCAGGCTCGTATTGGAGAAAGGATTCCAACTATGGCAAGGTATGGGACCACCTTCCGACAACGTACCTCCGGAGACGAATACATTGGGGTTCAACAAGAACGTCTTGTAACCCGGCTCACACATGACCTGTCCCTCATTTCTCTTGAGAGTACCGAATATATCATCACCACGGTTGGGGGCCAGCCAACCGAACCGATAGCATGCATACAAATAAAATAAAAGGGACAACCGAAGGCATTTGATTTCTCCAGATCAGGTATTGATATACCCTAATGGGTGCGACCCACATAACCATGATTCCTACCCGATTTTGTGCCATTTCCCCATTTGATGAGGCTAGAGGTTACGCTTATTCTTCATCACAGTATATCTCCATCCACTTTGAATGCCACATAGTCAGATCCTCCAGAAATCACTTAATTTATTTCCACAAAAATACTTCAGTTGTTAGGCTAAAGAAGTTTCCCTTCTATGCCACCAACTTGGTATGTTTGAAGAAAAGCACATACGCGATCCTTTTGGAAATACTCTGTCAGACATTCGTCCATACAAGTCATCCAGGAACAGGATGAACTGAAGGCACTCTCCTACCGCATCCTAGGAATCACCCTATAGACCAGTAGCGAGTAGTCCTTGCAAATTCGTAGATTTTAACCACGACAGAGTCACAGTATATCCCTAGCCGCTAAACCAGAAATTATAAGAAACCCTTCCGTTTCATAAATATCTACGGTCTTCAATTATCTCCGTCTCCATCTCTTTCAAGTTAGTCGCGTTCGCACAGTTGATTCGAAGTGGTTTTGGGTCTAGTTCCCATCCCGGTCTCTTCGAAACAACACGCCAAAAAGGCCCAAGAATAATGCATTTGATAGTCGGTGGTTTAACTATCAAATCATAAAGATATCGTTCACTATGTTGGCAGCTCAGGTCATTTATGTTAACATATTTCATTTGAAACTATTACATCGATTCTCATCATCGATTCCATAAATTCTATATCGACAAAACTCTTCCAGTTCATTTCTTTGAAAGTATTAATCCATATTTTCTTTGGAATAATGAATTTTCAAACTCCACTCGTTATCTCCTTTGTCAGGGGACATTACCCTTTTCTATAAACCATCTTGTATTACCCTTTTAATTTGAAACATCGTTTTTATTTCCAAACCCTTTCGTAAATCCTTATATTTGAAAATATCACCATGGTTTATAAATCCTCCTTTCCAGTTCCTCTATCCTTGGAAATATCATTTTATTTCTATTTAAACAATGGCATGATTCGATTACCAAAATCCTCACTTTGTTCACTTAAAACATTTCATTTAATCCAACTCGCTGCTATCAAGTCATTGTCTCGGTTAGAACCCTTTTTTACAACTTTGTTTATATAATTTGAATTAAACTTCAAATTCTTCCCATATCCTTTATTTTGTTTAAATAAAGAAACTCCAATTATCAAACACTCTCTTTAGTTATCATTAGATATAAGTAGTTATCTTTTCGATTTACTAAAACTGACATATTTAATTAGATTTTAAAAGGGTATTTAAATGATAACTCTTATTAATCAAAATTACTCGAATATCACTTTCCTACCATTGCCACTAATATTATCTCTCGATAATAACGAAGCTGTTCAAATTGGGGTATTCTAATTACCTCTCAGACCTTGACCGACGACGCTCTTATCTTAAGATAGTAAAAGTTCACCACTTAATATCTGTTATTCCATTTCCATTTCCACTTCCGTTTTATCATGGTTTTATAAGCCATTTCCTTTTATCTGAAAACCTACTTTACAAATCAGTTCTTTTTACTTCATCGAGTAAACTTCCAAACCCATAGTTACCATTAAGGTCCAATATGATTTTTTTACAAACCATATCATACATTCGTGATTTCCTCATGATCTCTCCACCTACGCTATTAAACCAACCAGTGTTCTTATTAACCATCCATGGTAATTACCTCCTTTCTTACTTAATCAACTTTATCGCAATGCCCGCATTTTGC
This sequence comes from Allium sativum, assembly GCA_030737875.1. Classification (NCBI taxonomy): domain Eukaryota; kingdom Viridiplantae; phylum Streptophyta; class Magnoliopsida; order Asparagales; family Amaryllidaceae; genus Allium; species Allium sativum. Next base: position 75,809,389 of record CM060926.1, read on the forward strand.
TTATAAATTACTTTCACAAACTTCGTTTGTAAACTCGGATTATAATCCTTGTATATTCTCCTGTTAGGTTTTGATCAAACCCTATCGACGCTCGGATACTTCTCACTTTAATTCTAATTTAAAAGGCAATTCTTTTATTATGTTCAAAACTTGTTTTTTTTCAATGGTACTTAGCTCGAGAATCTTTTATAAACTTATGTTTATAAAATCATAGAATTTTCAACAAGATCTCTTTAAAAAAAAACTCGTACTAGACTATAATCAAATCGTATCGCCACCTGATCACTTTCTAATTGAATTCCAATTAAAATTATTCGCTTTAATTATTATTAATTAAAATAATAATTAAATTTAACATTAACTATATAAAAATAGTTAACTTTGATATAAGTTAAAAAAATAGAATAATTATCCTCTTTAAAAACTCACTAAATAATAAATAACTTTATTTAACATCAAACAATTCGATAATTACAATAAAATATAGTTAATCGAAGATTAACTAACTGTTAACACTATTCGAATATTCAGAACTTTATTTCTTTGATTAATTTATATCAGACTAATCAAATACCAATCATCACTTATAACACTATTCGAATCCCTCCAACCTGTTCTTCTCTGCAACACGGTTATTATAACATTTCCTGATAATAATTTTAAATAAATAAATGACGATAATATAGTCAACAACAACCATTAAATCAACCAATCGCAACAAACGCAGCCAATCAACCAATATATAATGGTATTTTAGTTTCATGAATTTATCACATCAAAGTAGTCCAGAAAAGTGTGAGAATTAACTCACCAGTTGTTTCAGTTGACGGTTGTGGCGTTGTTTGTACCATTTAATTCCTACCGCACATTCAAAATTGTCTGAAAATCCAACTGCGTCCAATCGACTCCTAGTCAGCGTCATCGCCTAGATCTCGTCTCTGCGATCCAAACGGATCCTATTTCACGTAAATCCGATTTTGTATGGAAAAGTTATAACTATTTTAAGTTTGTATGAATTATACGATTATGAAACTAATTAATTAATTAATTAAAACTTAATTAACGTTTTACCTTAATTAAACCCATTAATTTGTGCCACGTCATCATTGGGAACGCGGTTTCCTCCTTACCACTTACGCAAACCCGATGACCTCACCGTTCAACCACTTTGAACCCACTGGCCTTCACTGATCAACCACCGCCGACTCTCCATCCTACCTGCGACCTCCCCTGATCCACCGTCGTGACCGGTGATCCACCCAGCGTCGACGCCGTGAAGCTCGACCCCCAGAACATGCTCCCGTCGCCTGAAACCGAAATAAACCGTTGTCCGTTGAAACCAAGATTGCCACCGCCTCAGATCACCGCCGGTGATCGGACCACCGCCGAACTAACCCCCTCGCCTTCTAGCACGCCACCCTTTAGGCGCTTCCACTTGATATCGACCAGAGCCAGCGGAAAATTACTAAACCCGATTCCAACTTTCGAAATCACCCCAAAACACTGACCTCAGTTCAACTCCTAACCGCGACTTCCTCCGAACACCGCAGGACTTCCCACCGGTACCAAATCGAAGCCTCACTCCTCCTCTTCATTTCCCCCTGGTCTGAATCCTTGAAATCACCCCTTTCTCCCGAAATCAAGCCAAAAACGAAACTGATTCTTCTCGGATTTCGTGAATTTCCGGCCACCACAGGTGACTGTTCGATCCCAACTTTTTACAGCAACTCGGCATCGAGCCGATCTACAACTTTGCTTTGGGTTGCCCTAGCAAATTCTTGATAGAAATTAAAATATAATTCGTTTAAAGAGCAGGGGCTTTCATGCAAAATAGGTTGAAGAAAAATGAAGAGGATGGATTTTCTGGTCTTTTTAGTGTATATATAGTTGTAAAAATTATTATTTTAACTTGATGTGACGAGCGACGCTGACTAACGATTTTTATTTCGTGTCTATCGCTATTCTGAACGTTGTTTATTCGCTCCTGTGTTCACATACAAACCCCGTTCGCTGCGGGAATTGACACCATCGTATAATTTGACGATACGGTCCTAATGAAACTTGTTTCATCGAATTCCGAGTCTGTTTGCTCACATGGCCCTCGTTCACGTTCAAATGGTCGTTTTTATTTGTATTTTATTTTGGCATGCTCACAAAATAACACCGATTGACGCGCAACTTGAAAACTAGCAATAATTTACTGTTACGGTCTAAATAAAATTTGTTTCGTCGAAAACAAAGGTCGTTTGAATAAAGTTCCTTTTATAACTGCCCAATTCAAAGAAAATAAACCAATCTTAAAATACCTCAATATAATAATATTAAAATATTATAATTGGCCATACGCGACCAGAATTTCATATAGAACCCAGATAAAATAACTCGGGTTGAGTTTCAAGCCAATTCGATATTAAAAATATTTAAAAACCCCTTATTTTATATAATAAATCGATATAATATATAAAGGAATTCCATAGCGACTATTTTAAAATTTGATTTGGACATAAAATAAAATCTACAACACGAAAACTGTATTTTTCTCTTCCATTAGAAAAATATCGTCAAATAGATTCCGACGTTTCTTGTTTCGAGAAAATCCGACTTATTTTGAATCCTGTACGACCATTTGAAGTTCAAAACGCCAATTTACGAACTGTCGCGCCGCTGCAGCTCGTTTTATAATTAAATTATAAATTTAAACGTTTTAACATCGTTAAATAAACGAAATCGTCATTACAATTTCAGAACAAACAATATTACTCTATTTTAAACTGGTCGTTTACCCTATACTGCAATTTCAACATTTTCCCATTTATTTTAGAAATAAAATATTATTATATTTTTAATTTAAATATCATAGTCTAAAATAAATGGTTAAATTCAAATAATATTTTAAATAATTAAAATAATTAAATAATTGGCCAGAAAAATACGGGTCGTTACATAAACAACACTATGAATCCAAAAACAATACTTAAAACATGCATCGATCCTTCATTTAATCTAAAAACCCAACCTTACTCTATATGTCGCACGCTGTACATGGTTTTGAGTGACACAAAACTTCTCGAAACCCATTAATACCCATATCAGATCGAAGAGAATCGAATAACAATCACGAATATACAAGAGTTTTGATTTATGGTATTTGATTTGATTTTTATTTGATTTTGGAAAGGGAATGTTTACTGTTGAATTTTTCCTGAAGGGCTGCGGCGCTGTTTTGACCAGAGAGAAAATGGTATAGGGTTAAGGAGGATGTTAGGCATTTATAGATTAGGATAAAATATATTTTTATTCTATTTTTATATTTTATTTAAGTCATTTTCTAATTTATTCGTCTTCTAAAAATCCCTATGATCACATACAATATCCAAAAATCATGGAAATTGACATGCAACTAGAGTTTGACATTACGGACCGAAGGAAACTTGTTTCGTCGAATTCTGACTCCGTTTTCTCAAACAACGTGTTTTTAATCGTCAAAATATCGACTGTTTTCCACATAAAAATCGCGCACGGCCACATACTGACCCTAAAAATCATGAAAATTAAAATCTAATAATAATTTGACATTACGGATACAACACAATTAGTTTCATCGAATTTGGAGGTCGTTTGCAAAAATGGCTATTTTTAATGCTCTAAATAGACCGTTTAAATATAAATATATTTAAAAATAATTAACTTAAATATTATTAAATAAATATTTTCGTATATATTCACAAAGAATATTATCCAGCTCCAAAATGATCATATCGGGATTTATAACCCGATATTTCAAGTCCAGATTATATCGATATCCAATTTATATATAAAAATCCATTTATTATATAAATAAATCATTATAAATTACCGGTACATTTGGCACATCCGTTGGACGTGTGCAAATAAACCCAGAAACATATTTACCTACCATGTGAAATAATGGTTATATATGTATAGTATACTTGATGCAAATAAATATGTAAGCTAAGTTCTTTTTATTGAGAATGTGATGCTATTTTTCATATATCAAATTGGTTTGTGCAACAAATGGATTAGGAAATAAATATAACATAGATATTACTCATAAGCTCAAAGTAAAATATTACATTATAACTTTTATAAACCTATATCTAAAAAATATGAGTATTAGGTGTATTAAATTACGTAATATCAAAAAAAAATTAAAATCTTAAAAAAGAGAGTATTTTGGTTAGGGGTTACGGTTACGACAACCATCAATTTTACCGTCAATCGTAGCCGCAACCGTTGTTGATGGTTAGCAAATTTTATAATCATTACCGTAACCGTCTAACCGTTTACCGCAAACATTACCGTAAATTTACATTGCTATTAATAAATAATTCAAGTTCTAACTTTTTTCTTAACAATTAGTTTGTTTATCTATGAAACAAACCATCCATGTGCATGTTTACATACGTAAAAACGCAAATAATTTGTACATATGTTATTTTTCTAGCTAAGTTATTAAAAAAAACATACATGTTTTTTATGAAATACTTCAAAAAATCATGTGCAGTTGGTATTTTTATCGCGGTTATCAAAATTTGCAACTGTTACCGTCACCGTTAGAAGGTAACCGTGTGAACGGTTAGACGGTTCAACCGTAACACCCATAACTCTGCTTATAATATAAAGAAATAACATTTATCCCAAATGTGTACATGACTAAATAAGGATAAATTATTAGAGCATAAAATGCATGCAAATCTTCTTCTTTCATCCATTTTAGGTGCGTAACACAATATATTAGCAGAAATGAAGACCTATTTTTCACGTGTTTATTTCTTGGCAAGCATTACTACCGTAACTAAGTACATAATCAAAATTTTGTTAAAAAGGAAACAAAAGTCACAAACGCAGAGCTGCATGGACAACTGGCAAGCACAAAATATTTTCATCCACCTTAAGAAAAAGCCACAAGTTTGTACTATGGTAAGTAATACAACAAATCTAATAATTGTCAAATTAATGCTGTGCTATGGTTGAAGACAATGCTAAAAACTATTTAATTACTACAACTATTTCATTACTATTTAGTTAGTATGAATTATGGACAACTCTTTAATTACTAAAAAATATAGTGGAATTACAATATGATATATTTTATTGCTCACTTTGTGCCTATATTGATCGATTTTGCACTTGCATTTTTTTTTTCTCAAACTGCTTCAAAACATAATTTTTTGACTCTTTCTATAGTTCGTCCGTTGAAAAAAGAATTTCATTTGATCAAGACCCATTATGAACAACGGGTCTTTAACCAATGGTATACTAATCCCATTACAGAAAATCTTTGATCGCTTCAATGGATGTACTACCAATTCAATATAAAGAGAAAGCATGTTCAGTAGGCCATGCAAGTCTTATAACATAAATCAACAAAAAAGAAACGATGATACAAAACTAAATAAATTGTCAGCTTTCTTTGTATATACCACACAACTGCAAAAGAACCCTCATTCCAAACGTCAGCCATGTCGCTAACGAACAGTTTGACAACTTGCAAATCCAAGCAAACATTTAAAAAGGCAAAAATACCCATACAAATTAGAGATTTAACATTGATAATACATCCATCCTATTGCAAATTGATGCATGATCCCTTATTTATTCCTTTCCTTTTACAGCTTCCTATCCATTCTCCCTCCTTTGAAATCTACCTCCTTTGAAATATTTCTGTTAACATGTGTTTTTATGTGCATGGAGCCCTCTGGACTGTAAATGTAAATGACAACAGTTAGTGTGATGAGCTAGAAAAATTAACAAATGAAATGTCAAAACAGTGCAATGAAATGGTACACAAAAATTTTCAGTTTTCAACATTAAAAATTTTCTTGCGGAATTGCCTTAACTGGAAATACTCTCAGGAAGTTCTCTAATAGAAAAATATTCTTAAAATGGTTGTATTAAATTATCCAAAAAAAATATCCACATGTGTGGTGTTAAAAAAATACCAAAAATTGGACATTTGTAGATAATACTCGTGATTTTGTATTCTGTATTTTAGATTAGTTCAAGCATCATCTAAGGTAAATTTAGATGTAAATGATTGCTCAAAAAGAAGCATTTACATATAGGAAAAAGAATTATTAAGTTTACACAGAAATTATAGGTTATTCTTGGATTGAAACCAAGTATATATTATATTATTTTCCTTATATTGAATGATACCAAGTATGAGTCTTTCTTTTCCTTGTATGATACTAATATGTGACTGAAAAAATTGAGTTAAAATTGCAACATAGTTAATGTAATTCTTAGTAGTTTGCATTGTTAGAATTTTGAACTTTTATCACGCAGCTGCATGAAATAACAATTAAGTTGAACAAATTGTCGAATTGTATATGGAAAACAAATTCTTGCCTGCGAAAAATATATGAGAAAGAATCAATCTAAATGAAAAAGTTATGTAGAAAAGAAGACAAACAAAACATAGCCATAAAGGATTAACTTATAACTATATACTACAACAGGTAAACATACATTTAAAGATTGATTATATGGTTATATAGTCATAAAGGATTATATTTTTTTTTTTTTTGCATAGCAAGCGGGTTTGAATGGCCCCAACCATCTTTATTAATAACTCAATACACTTACAAAAACAGAATTAACAACTTAACCATCAAATACAACGTAAGATAGTTCGGACCATTACATGTTTATCAGTTAATATATTACTAAACACCCTATTGTTCCGCTCCATCCACACGTGATACAAAGTCTTCTTCAAAAGTTTTAAAAGCAAACATCCACTAATGTTCTTCCATCTGGTGAATTTGAAAATTAAGTACCATTCTTCAGCAGACGATGCCATTGGATCATGCAGCCCAAAGTGAAACAGCACCTTCTTCCAAACAAAAGCCGTATACTCACATTCGAAAAACATATGCCTAAGTGTTTCTGACTGGTTATGACATAGCAAGCACTCATCACTTTGTATAATATTCATTTCAAGAAGTTTACTTCTGGTATGCAAGCCATTTTGGAGCACTCTCCACATATGCAAGTTCTCTTTTGGCTTACTGTTTGTCATCCATACCCTAGTGGCCCAAATAAATGGACAATTTTGCCTCACCAGTTCATTGTACACTGTTTTTACCTTGTGATCTTTTCCATTCCAGTGAGCATAAGATGATGATGGGGGACGAACAGCTTGCATAATATTCTGCCACAAAACAGAGACCTGCGCCGAACTACAATGAGGGAGAACAATCGCACCATTCACCACTACTCTAGATACTTTTGCACTGTCATTAATTCTAGCAATATATCTCATATTGTCGTCCACACTAGTAGCAAGAATTTTCCCTTTATCAGACCAAGGGTCAAACCAAAATGATAATTTATTCATATTCATCAAACTGCATTGAAATATCGGAAGGAATGCCGTTCTTTGCTTCAAGATTTTCCGCCACGTCCAGCTACAATCTGACGGAATTAACATCGTCCAAAAATGATCTTTTTTAATTAAGTTCAGCCTGCACCATGAAGCCCAAAGATTGGAATCAAATCTGAATATCTTATCAATTCTAGTTGAAATAGCCGCTCTATTCCACTCTCTAAGGTTCATCACACCCAGGCCTCCATTACCAAACGGCGTACACACCTTCTTAAATGAAATAGGAACTAGCTTCTTCGAGTAGGGATTTCCATGCCAAAGAAAATGGCAAAGGGAAGCATTTATCGTTTCTATCACTCTCACAGGTAGAATAAACAGCCTGGCGTAGTAAATACTCATGGATAAAGCAACTGATTTGACTATGATCAATCTACCGGCCATAGAGAATTTAGACGAAGGCCAGCTTGATATTTTAGAAATGATGCTTTCAATCAGAGGAAGACATTGCGACGCTTTCAGTCTGGAGGTGCATAAAGGGGCACCCAAGTAGTGTTCTTCATCACTCATCGGAGTTAGACCAGTCAAATCATACATAACCCCTTTGATCTCATCCGAGGTACCACCACATTTGATTTTAGATTTGCTTCTATTTATCGATAACCCCGTCAGCCGTTTGAATGACTCAAGAATAGTCAGTATCCCATTAACAGACTTGACGTTTGGTTTTGTGAACAGAAGCAAGTCATCCGCAAATAAAAGTGTAGTAATGTTGGAGTTTTTGCAAGAAGGATGATAATCAATTTTTTTGGATATCATGGCTTGGTTAGCTAGGATAGTAAATAATTCCATAACGCATACAAATAAATAAGGCGAAATAGGGTCACCTTGTCTTAATCCTTGCTTTGTTTTGAAATAACCAAAAGTAGCTCCGTTAAGGCTTAAGGAAATCTGGACTGACGAGATGCAAGTGTAAATCCAACAGAGGTAAGGAATCGGGAATTTCATCTTGTAGAGAACGTAAATTACAGTATCCCATCTCACTGTGTCGTATGCCTTTTGTATGTCAAGCTTTAGGACACACCTTGGCGATATAGAAACCCTATTATACCCTCTCATTAGTTCAGTTGCCAGAAGAATATTATCCGCAATGTCTCTGTCAGCCAAGAAGGCACTTTGATTTGGAGAGATAACATTCGCTATAGCCAACTTTATACGGGACGCCAATATTTTTGCTATACATTTGTAAACTACATTACAACAAGCAATTGGTCTAAAATCGGATACATTTATTGGGTTTTCAGTTTTGGGAATAAGGGCCAATCTAGTATTATTAATGCCACCTAACATCCTACTATGCAGGAAGAAGTTTTGAATGGCCTTTATTACATCTTTTCCAACTACCTCCCAACAACTCTTGTAAAACTTGGCATTATAGCCGTCAGGTCCTGGAGAGCTAGTCATATTCATAGAAAAAATAGAATTGGTAATTTCATCCTCAGAAACTTCAGCTATTAGACTAGTACTCATTTCATTCGAAATAGAAGGAAAGTTTAAATCTGAAAATGAAACAAGTTGAATTGGAGTACCAGTTGAAGTACCCATAGAAGAGGAAAAGAATTCCAAAAAAGCGGCTTGGACTTCATCAGGATTATTACAAGGAGTACCATTTTTATCATTAATGTACGAAACATTAGATGAAGCTTGCTTTATCTTCAGCGAGTTGTGGAAGACTGAAGAGTTCTTGTCTCCGAATAAATTCCACTTGGCCTTGGACTTTTGCTTAGCCATTTTTGCCTCTTCAGTAAGCGTTTTGGCGAGTTCAACAGCTAGTTTGTTTTCTTTCTCTGATAGCCTTCCAATTTCCGAGCTAACAGTACAAGTTAGGATATCATTTTGAGTCTGAAAGAGGTCCTGCCTGATTGAGTTAGAAAGAGAAGTACCATTCCCGAAGTTCACTGCAGCCCAGGTCTTAAGCACACACTTAAGCCTTTTGAGTTTTTCCTGCAAAACAAACATAGGATTTCCCCTTACATAAGTGACCCAACTATTAGTAACAGTGCGTAAAAAATTAGGATGATCAACCCAATTGTTAAAAAATGAAAATGAGGAGGGTTTTCTCATGATTTTCTTGCCCCAGTCCAACACGAGAGGAGAGTGGTCAGATAATGAAGGAGAGAGTTTTTGATAGCAAAGGGTAGGCCATTCATTAACCGCAGCGAAGTTTTGATATGCTCTATCCAAATTACAGTACGTTCTAAGTCCGCTTCTTGAGCAGTTATTCCAAGTATATGCAACACCATAGCTAGGAATAGGAAGTAAGTTAGCGTCATAAATGGCGTTGTTTAAGGGTCTGGTTTGCCTAAAAGTGAGGGGGGGCCCACCACACTTATCAGTAGAATACTGCATACAGTTCCAGTCGCCAATACATATCCAAGGGATAGATGATTGTTGAAGGGAGGGAATGATATCAAGAAAAGGTTGACGGTTAGCTACACTGTTTTCAGCATATATAATAGTGAGGAGAAAGGTTGATTTGGAAGGTATATGAATGATTTCACAGTGGATAAATTGCCTATGAACAATAATGGGATTCAGGGAGAATATTATAGGGTTCCACAAGATTAAAAGCCTCCCGAAAGGCGCTTGAGCAAGATTATGAATATTACTCCAGGAAGGTTTAATATTGCTGATTGCTTTTAAGGTTGATGCATGATTCAATTTTGTCTCCGCTATAGCCATTAGTTGAATGAGCTGTGACGAGATCAAATTTTCAATTTCCAATTGCTTTGGAAGGAGATTAGCCCCCCTTATGTTCCAGAATGATAACTTGTCTATCATTGGGATAACAATGAGGAGGATGCTCTGGTTTTAACACCAGATGAAGTTAGCACGGGAATTTGTTGAGAGGGCAAAGATTCTACAGATTCTACCATAGAGTACTCAGAGGAGAGATCTAGGTCTTGCGGAGCAGACGATAACTTTTTTGGCCTTCCTCCACCTCTTTTGACAATTCTGTTTCTAGGAAAAGGTGGGGCAACAGGCACTTTAGAGCCAGATGAAGAAGTCAAAGCCTGTTGAATGTGAGGAGGCGAGTTTGAGGAATTCTGGTTTATGCTAATGTCACCAAAAATATGGTTTGGCAGTGATAGGGATTTGTACGGAGAATTGAGTTGAGGAGGAAGTTGATTTTGAATTGGATCTTTGACTGGAGTATGAATATTGGCAGAGGTGGAAATGACTTGTAAAGGGTCACCAGAAATAACTGGTAATACATGCACAGCAGGCTCGTTGATTTCACCATTGTGTAGCGACGACGCATTCGCCTTATCAACAGGTATTGAAAGATTTTGATTGAGAATTTCAAATGGATTCCGTAGTGTTACTCCAGCAGTTTTACAAATCTTCAATGAAGTGGACATTGGTGCTGTTAACGACTGGTAGGAAAGGGAATTTTTTGCTTTCGCAGAAAAATTAAAGATATATTCACTTTCAAGTGTACTCTTCCCTTTGTTGGTTAATCCAGGTTCTTCTGTATTCTGCTCTTCAGATTCATCACGATTACCTTCCACAATTACATCACTACATTCTTCAGAAGCTATCATACTATTTTTATCATTAATTGCCTTTTCTTTGTTTACACCTTTCTCATTTACTTTTGCAGCTATTCTCCAAACTTTCTTAGAGTTTCTGAACCTTTTCCTTTGCACTACCATAAATCCATCCTGAATTTCATGATCATGATCACCCTCACCATTCACAGCTACTTCATCTTTTTCATGGTTGACTTTCATCTTATCTTTGCTTTCACTGTCAACCTTGTTACTAACTTTATGCTTTTCACACCGGTGGGTCGCATGGCCAAAAATTTTACACATTGTACATAACAGTGGTTTCCATGAATACTCCACAACAACGTTTGGACAAGTCTCGTCTCCAACTACCAAAAATTCAGGAATTTCTTTTAACGGGTTAACCTCAATCAAGACCTTTGCATACTCAAATCTTTTCATCTTTTCCGTGTTTTCATCGTAGCACAACACTTTACCAATATGACACCCTAACCAGTTTATGCCTACTAACGACCACAATAATGTCGGAATTCTATAGAAGTGTATCCAAATCGGCACTGACTTTATTGCTGCCTGAGCAGACGATAGTGACGGTGTCAAGTTAGAAATAATAAACATCTGACCTCTAATAAACATTGGGTCCCTCCTCAATACAAAATCTTTATCTTCCTGATTAACGAACTTGAAAAAATAGTTTTGCTTGTCGTAGAACATTTCAAAACCACCTTTTAGTTTCCAAACCCTTTCAACATGCATTTTGACTGCCATATAATTCACGTTACCTGCAAGGAAGGTACCCACCAAACAGTCAGTCCAGGCCTTCGCTCCTTCATCCAAGACCAACTTAGGGAGAGTAACCGAACGACCTTCATAATTCACGTCGAATTGAACCGGAACATAAGCACCAGCATTTTTAGGTTTTGTGTACAAGAGCGAGGAAAACTTAACCGGAGACGATTCAGATATAGGCGGAGGAAGGATAGGATAAGAGGGGTTAGGAAGAATTGAAGGCTGTTGAGGTACTGGAGTAGGCGGCTGAGGTACTGGAGGAGGAGGTTGAGGTAAAGGAGGAGGAGGGGTAGGGATGGCGACAGGAATAGGGTTAGGAAAGGACGGAAGAGGGGGTGGGTCAGAGAGGAGAGAGGTAGAAGCGGCGTTGGCAGATGATGGAAGGGACAAGAGGGAACCATGAGAAGACATTAATTGAGGAGCAAAAGCGTTTTGTGAATTACATATAAATTACATAGTATTATAGATAATGTAAAGTCTAATATAAAGTAATAAACAGTGGAAATAGAAGTGATGTTGTACCTTTAAAAGAGGTAAGAAGTTATAATTCAACCAACCTGGTTTCAGCTTCTTCGTCTGATTCCTGGAACACCATCTGCAAGGATGGTAGATAAAAAATTAGTGACTTTTAGATACAAATTTGAATGGATTATATGTTGAATCTGGAGACAAATTTGAATCTAGGGCATCGTCATTGCTCAGATCTTAAGATCGTGAGTCTTGCAAGTTGCACGTCAAGGTAGAGTCTCTATTCAAATTGAGTAGTAAAATGAAAAAAAATCGATAAGTATCAGTGCCTTTTTGGTTGAGAGATCCATGAAGTGTGATAGGACAATTTCCTTATCAAATATCATTTATCATGCAAAAGGGAAGAAATTGGACGTCAATCAATGGCGGGTCTTTTCCAAATAGACAGAGTAACAACCGACATTTAGACTGTTTTAGAACACTTCTAGCAAAAAACCATGAGTTTATAGTTAATTTTTTTGTAATCATTTACAGTAACAATAAGAAAAGATATATCAAACTATCCATTACCTATTAAGCTGATCGGTACATTTCTAATTCTTTACTGGCCCTTTTTTGGTCTAGAAAAAAGAATAATTGTTTTTTGAGTTGGTCAGTTCTCACCAATATCATTTATACTTCTAGGCACAATAGATTTTGCCATTTGATGTAAATGATGTTGTGTAACAGTGAAGAATCAGACGTAGATAGTTTGGAGGCGCGGTCTCACTTTCCTTAAAGCAATATCTGCCCCACTCGTATGAGTTTGCCAACGAGTTGAACGACAGACTGCTTCGCAGGATACAACAAAACCTAAACCCAGAGGCGTGGCAACGCCTGTGAGTTTAATGGGATGTATTATCGGTAAGCAGATAAAAACTGAAACTGTATGTAGAAAATGAGAGAAAAGAAGGGCGAAGTTAATTCTGGACTGGGCGGTAATGAGATATATTTATAAAACACAAAGAGGCATGACCGTTCTGGAATAGTTGCACTCAAACAGACGCGTCCGTCTATTAAAATTTAAAAAATACGATCGTTTGCGTCCAGGCCATATAGCTTCCGTACGGCCACGCACGCACCCACGCGCCCAATCTTTGACCTATAAATATTTTATAAGCCCAAGCTCATATGCATACCCATACAATCAAGCCACTATTCAAGCCCAAGTCATTTCAATTCACAATATCATATACAATGCTTTGTTATATATATTGGAATAGTCCAAAGAACTTGGCGATGTGGGACTTAGTTGTTCTCCTCATTTAAAAACAATCTACCTCAACAATCCCCCACTAGATTGTTTTATTTATGTTGTTCAGTTTTATCTTAACTAGAGATTACGCATCATATGTGGTATCTATTCGATTAAACCACGTATTAGTGTAAGTATCTCAGGAATTTAAAGAAGAGCTGGGTGATCTTAACTTAAACTAAGTCTCCTTTGAGTTATAAAGTCGGAAATACTACACACGCAATTTCAATTTATCAATAAATTTCCCTACCTGTGAGCACCGTTATGGCCATGTGCTCCATCCCAGCTTAATGAACTTTTACAAGAGCAAAATTATAAACTCTTGCTTAGAAGCGGCACCACTTCCAAATTCATAGAGGTAGAGTTCTTTTTCCTTTTCAACGTCTCTGTTACTAGACTAGCTAGAACTTTATTAAGAGTTATTCAACTCAGCCTCTTCATACCTGTAACAGTTTACACTAATTTTACTTAGTGTCTTCCCAATCATATGATAGTTTGTTATTACCCATTAAACCTTAAAGTTAAGTTTATTAATATTAAGGTTGGGTTTCCACTATTATTGATTAATACAAGGTTTAAGTCCCATTCCGATTGACGTAGATCTTACCATTTCCATAGTCAAAGCTTTTGTGAATGGGTCTGCTAAATTATCGCTAGATCTTATGTAGACAATAGTAATTATTCCATCATTTATTATTTGTCTAACATACTCATGTCTAAGACTTATATGTCTTGATTTTCCATTGTATATGTTACTATATGCTCGTGACATAGTAGCCTGACTATCGCATCGTAATGATATGGCTGACATTGGTTTTGACCATAGCTTGATATCTAGTAACATATTTCGTAGCCATCCTGCCTCTTTTCCAGCGGCAGCAAGTGCTATGAATTTTGATTCCATTGTGGAGTGCGAGATGCAAGTTTGCTTCTTTGATGCCCAAGAAATAACACCTCACCTAATGTGAAAATCCAACCTGAAGTACATTTATTATCTCCAACGCTAGTTATCCAACTTGCATCAGTATATCCTTCTAATACACTTGGAAATCCATTGTAAACAAGTCCTAGATTATTGGTTCTTTTTAGGTAACCAAGTAATCTTCCAATTGCTTTCCAATGCTCTATACCAGGATTGCTAGTATATCGTGCAAGTTTGCATATTGCATATGTTATGTCAGGTCTTGTACAGTGCATTGCATACATTATACTTCCAATAGCGCTTGCGTATTCGAGTTGAGCAATACATCTTGCTTCATTTTTATTGAGATCGTGTCTCGAATCTATTGGGTTACTAGCATCTTTAATTTTTAAATGTTCAAACTTCTGTAGCACTTTTTGAATGTAATGTGATTGATTTAGTGCATAACCCCCACTAACTTTACTAACTTTTATACCCAGAATTGTATCAACTTCATTCAAATCTTTCATTTTGAACTTTGAAGTTAAATAATTATTCGTGTCTTGTATTCCTTTCATGTTAGTACCAAATATTAATAAATCATCTACATATAAACAAATGATTACTCCATATTCCTTTGTAAACTTGGAGTAGATACATTTGTCTGCACCATTATATGTAAAACCATTTTGAAGTATAATTGAGTCAAATTTCTCATGCCACTGTTTTGGTGCTTGTTTCAATCCGTATAATGATTTTGTTAGTGTGCAAACTTTTCTTTCATTCCCAGGAAGGATAAAACATTCAGGTTGTTCCATGTAAACCTCTTCGTCAAGTTCACCGTTAAGGAAGGTTGTTTTGACATCAATTTGGTGGATATGCAACTGATAAATTGATGCTAATGCTATTAGTAATCGAATTGATGTAATTCTTGCAACCGGAGCATATGTATCAAAGAAATCAATTCCTTCCATTTTCCGGAAGCCCTTGGCTACTAATCTAGCCTTGAAAGTTTGCACGCTACCATCGTTATTACGTTTTCTTCGAAACACCCATTTGCAACCAATAGGTTTTGACCCTTGAGGCAAGTCTACCAATACCCAAGTATTATTTGATAAAATTGAATCCATTTCATCATTAATTGCCTCCTTCCAAAAAGCAAAATCTCTAGAAGTTATAGCTTCTTTGTACGTTTTTGGATCATCTTCTATATTCAGTACAATAGGAATTTTGTTAGTAACTTCATCTCGAGTTCCTTCTACAAGGAATGCCATAGCTTGAGATGATATAAAATCTGGACCAATGGATTTCTCTTTTCTGATTCTTTGGGTCCTTCTTATTTCCGTCTCTTCATTTGTTACTTTTCTTTTATTACCAGCAGTAGATGTAGTAACATCTGTTGGTGTTTGAGTAATGTCGGGGTTTAATGGCTGATTTGTATTTGAATCATCTTTGAATTTATTTTCAATAAACTCAACATCCCTTGATTCAACAATCGTGTTTGAGGATAAATCCAGTAGTCCATATGCTTTAGAGTTTTCAGCATATCCTACAAATAAACTTTTCAGTGCTCTTGGACCTAGTTTAGTCCATTTTGGATCAGTCACCCTATAAAAGGCAATACACCCCCACACCTTTAGATACCGTAGATTAGGTTTTCGACCATTCCATAGTTGTAAGGAGAAACTTTAGTTTTCCTTGAAGTGATTCTATTGTGCAAATGACATGCAGATAACAATGCTTCTCCCCACAAGTTAAGTGGTAATTTAGCATTTAATAACATGGAATTTACCATATCAACCAGATTTCTATTTTTTCTCTAAGCCAAACCATTTTGTTGTGGTGCGTATGGCGCAGTGTGTTGGTGAATAATCCCATGTTCTTCACAGAAGTTAGAAAATTCAGTGGAGAAGTATTCTCCTCCTCTGTCACTACGTAAAACCTTTATTTTCCTACCTTTTTGATTTTCAACTTCTGTTTTATAGCATTTGAGCATGTCAAAAGCTTCATCTTTATTTCTGAGCAAATACACACATGTGTATTTAGAAAAATCATCAATAAAGGTAATAAAGTACCTTTTTCCTCCTCTGGTTAAAACTCCATTTAATTCACATATATCGGAGTGAATTAAATCCAAGAGTTCTGAATTTCTTTCAACTGTTGGGAATGGTTTCTTTGTAATCTTGGCTTGTATACATATTTCACATTTATCATGTTTATCATCAGTAACAGAAATAAGACCATGTTTTGCAATATATTTCAAAGATCTATAATTTAAATGTCCTAAACGTGCATGCCATAATGGTAAAGAATCAACAGTATAAACAGAACATTCATTTATTTCATTAATGCTGAGTTTGAACATCCTATTACATGTATAACCTTTACCCACAAACATGCCATTTTTGGACAGAATTAAACTATCAGCCTCTAAGACAGATTTGACACCACTCTTGCATAGAATTGACGCAGAAATCAGATTCTTTATAATATCAGGAACATGGAGTACATTAGTGAGAGTGATCTTCTTGTTGGAAGTAAAATGAATCTCCACATTTCCTTTTCCTAGAACCTTCGCACCATTTCCATTTCCCATAAGTACGTCCTGTTGATCTGTCAATTCTGTGTAGGTTTTGAACAGCCCTTTGTTGTTGCAAACTTGAACTGTTGCTCCAGAATCAAACCACCAATCCGAAGATTTTGTTTCAGCAATTGCCATGTGCAAGTCAGTTATCATGCCGATCTGCAAATCCGAAACCATAGCAATGATTTCTTGTACTTCGTCGTTCTCAAACATATTTGCACTTTTAGACTGGCCTTTTTGTTTTGGAGTTGCCTTGCACTCACGTTTGAAGTGCCCAAGTTTGCCGCAGTTATAACAAGCCTTGTTTTTCTTATCCTTTGGATTAGAGTTGCCATCCGTCTTAGTTTTCTTATTTGGCTTAAAGTTCTGATTTTGAGCAGTCTTTCTCTTCTTTCCAGAGTTGACATTGTTCACGTTAGTTACTGCAAAAACACCATCACGGATTCTATTTTCTTCTTCAATCCATATGTGTTTTCCAATCCGTTCCAACGTGAGTTCTTCAGTCATGTGTAGGAGCTTTTTACGATAATTTTTCCAACTAGGTGTAAGTTTAGAAGTAATAGCCCCTACTTAAATAGACTCTGGAATTTGCACTTTTAAATCCGCAAGTTTTCCAACCAGAACTTGTAAGTCATGCATTTGTTCCATAACAGAGACATCATCTTTCATTTCAAATTCAAAATATTGTAGTGTAAGAAACTTATCTGTTCAATTTTCTCTGTTTTGTACTTTGCTTCTAGCGCATCCCAAATTTCTTTAGGCGACTTAAGCGGAGTGTAGAGGTCGTACAACCGATCCGACAGCGTATTAAGAATGTGGCCTCGGCATAGCAGTTCATCTTCCTCGCGTTTCATCCTCTTTTTCTTCAATTCTTCTGTATCTTTGTCTGTCGGAGGAGGAATCGGCAGAAGGTTTTCATCCAATACGTATGAAACTTTGAGGGTAGTAACGAGGAACTTCATCTTGTCTTGCCAGCGAGTACAATTGGTTCCATCCATTCTATCCAGGCGGACGAAGTCCTGGTTCATCAATTTGAATGCGGACACTGCACTGTTATCCATAGAGGATATTGCTTTAAGTTTGTTGTGTAACAATGAAGAATCAGACGCAGATAGTTTTTGAGGCGCGGTCTCGCTTTCCTTAAAGCAATATCTGCCCCCACTCGTATGAGTTTGCCAACGGGTTGAACGACAGACTACTTCGCAGGAAACAACAAAACCTAAACCCAGAGGCGTGGCAACGCCTGTGAGTTTAATGGGATGTATATCGGTAAGCAGATAAAAACTGAAACTGTATGTAGAAGAGGAGAGAAAAGAAGGGCGAAGTTAATTCTGGACTGGGCAGTAATGAGATATATTTATAAAACGCAAAGAGGCATGACCATTCTGGAATAGTTGCACTCAAATAGACGCATTCGTCTGTTCAAATTCAAAAAATACGACCGTTTGTGTCCAGGCCATATCGCTTCCGTACGGTCACGCACGCGCCCACGTGCCCCAAGTGCCCAATCTTTGACCTATAAATATTTTATAGGCCCTAGCCCATATGCATATCCATACAACCAAGCCACTATTCAAGCCCAAGTCATTTTAATTCACAATATCATATACAATGCTTTGTTATATATATTGGAATAGTCCAAAGAACTTGGCGATGTGGGACTTAGTTGTTCTACTCATTTAAAAACAATCTACCTCAACAATCCCCCACTAGATTGTTTTATTTATGTTGTTCAGTTTTATCTTAACTAGAGATTACGCATCATATGTGGTACCTATTCGATTAAACCACGTATTAGTGTAAGTATCTCAGGACTTTAAAGAAGAGCTGGGTGGTCTTAACTTAAACCAAGTCTCCTTTGAGTTATAAAGTCGAAAATTCTACACACGCAATTTCAATTTACCAATAAATTGCCCTACCTGTGAGCACCATTATGGCCATGTGCTCCATCCCAGCTTAATGAACTTTTACAAGAGCAAACCTTATAAACTCTTGCTTAGAAGCGGCACCACTTCCAAGTTCATAAAGGTAAAGTTCTTTTTCCTTTTCATAGTCTCTGTTACCAGACTAGCTAGAACTTTATTAAGAGTTATTCAACTCAGCCTCTTCATACCTGTAACAGTTTACACTAATTTTACTTAGTGTCTTCCCAATCATATGATAGTTTGTTATTACCCATTAAACATTAAAGTTAAGTTTATTAATATTAAGGTTGGGTTTCCACTATTATTGATTAATACAAGGTTTATGTCCCATTCCGATTGACGTAGATCTTACCATTTCCCTAGTCAAAGCTTTTGTGAATGGGTCTGCTAAATTATCACTAGATCTTATGTAGACAATAGTAATTATTCCATCATTTATTATTTGTCTAACATACTCATGTCTAAGACTTATATGTCTTGATTTTCCATTGTATATGTTACTATATGCTCGTGACATAGTAGCCTGACTATCGGATCGTAATGATATGGCTGGCATTGGTTTTGACCATAGCTTGATATCTAGTAACATATTTCGTAGCCATTCTGCCTCTTTTCCCGTGGCAGCAAGTGCTATGAATTCTGATTCCATTGTGGAGTGCGAGATGCAAGTTTGCTTCTTTGATGCCCAAGAAATATCACCTCCCCCTAATGTGAAAATCCAACCTGAAGTAGATTTATTATCTTTAGCGCTAGTTATCCAACTTGCATCAGTATATCCTTCTAATACACTTGGAAATCAATTGTAAACAAGTCCTAGATTATTGGTTCTTTTTAGGTAACCAAGTATTCTTCCAATTGCTTTCCAACGCTCTATACCAGGATTGCTAGTATATCGTGCAAGTTTGCATATTGCATAAGCTATGTCAGGTCTTGTACAGTTAATTGCATACATTATACTTCCAATAGCGCTTGCGTATTCGAGTTGAGCAATACATCTTCCTTCATTTTTATTGAGATCGACTCTCGAGTCTATTGGGGTACTAGCATCTTTAATTTTTAAATGTTCAAACTTCTGTAGCACTTTTTGAATGAAATGTGATTGATTTAGTGCATAACCCCCCACTAACTTTACTAACTTTTATACCCAGAATTGTATCAACTTCATTCAAATCTTTCATTTTGAACTTTGAAGTTAAATAATTATTCGTGTCTTGTATTCCTTTCATGTTAGTACCAAATATTAATAAATCATCTACATATAAACAAATGATTACTCCATATTCCTTTGTAAACTTGGAGTAGATACAATTGTCTGCACCATTATATGTAAAACCATTTTGAAGTATAATTGAGTCAAATTTCTCATGCCACTGTTTTGGTGCTTGTTTCAATCCGTATAATGATTTTGTTAGTTTGCAAACTTTTCTTTCGTTCCAAGGAAGGATAAAACCTTCAGGTTGTTCCATGTAAACCTCTTCATTAAGTTCACCGTTAAGGAAGGCTGTTTTGACATCCATTTGGTGGATATGCAACTGATAAATTGATGCCAATGCAATTAGTACTCGAATTGATGTAATTCTTGCAACCGGATCATATGTATCAAAGAAATCAATTCCTTCCTTTTGCCGGAAGCCCTTGGTTACTAATCTAGCCTTGAAAGTTTGCACGCTACCATCGTTATTATGTCTTCTTCGAAACACCCATTTGCAACCAATAGGTTTCGACCCTTGAGGCAAGTCTACCAATACCCAAGTATTATTTGATAAAATTGAATCCATTTCATCATTAATTGCCTCCTTCCAAAAAGCAGAATCTCTAGAAGTTATAGCTTCTTTGTATGTTTTTGGATCATCTTCTATATTCAGTACAATAGGAATTTTGTTAGTAACTTCATCTCGAGTTCCTTCTACAAGGAATGCCATAGCTTGAGATGATACAAAATCTGGACCAAATGATTTCTATTTTCTGGTTCTTTGGGTCCTTCTTATTTCCATCTGTTCATTAGTTACTTTCTTTTATTACCAGTAGTAGATGTAGTAACATCCGTTGGTGTTTGAGTAATGTCAGGGTTTAATGGATGATTTGTATTTGAATCATCTTTGAATTTATTTTCAATAAACTCAACATCCCTTGATTCAACAATCGTGTTTGAGGATAAATCCAGTTGTTTATATGCTTTAGAGTTTTCAGCATATCCTACAAATAAACTTTTCAGTGCTCTTGGACCTAGTTTAGTCCGTTTTGGATCAGTCACCCTATAAAAGGCAATACACCCCCACACCTTTAGATACCGTAGATTAGGTTTTCGACCATTCCATAGTTCGTAAGGAGAAACTTTAGTTTTCCTTGAAGTGATTCTATTGTGCAAATGACATGCAGATAACAATGCTTCCCCCACAAGTTAAGTGGTAATTTAGCATTTAATAACATGGAATTTACAATATCAACCAGATTTCTATTTTTCCTCTCAGCCAAACCATTTTGTTGTGGTGCGTATGGCGCAGTGTGTTGGTGAATAATCCCATGTTCTTCACAGAAGTTAGAAAATTCAGTGGAGAAGTATTCTCCTCCTCTGTCACTACGTAAAACCTTTATTTTCCTACCTTTTTGATTTTCAACTTCTGTTTTATAGCGTTTGAGCATGTCAAAAGCTTTATCTTTATTTCGGAGCAAATACACACATGTGTGTTTAGAAAAATCATCAATAAAGGTAATAAAGTACCTTTTTCCTCCTCTGGTTAAAAATCCATTTAATTCACATATATCGGAGTGAATTAAATCCAAGAGTTCTGAATTTCTTTCAACTGTTGGGAATGGTTTCTTTGTAATCTTGGCTTGTATACATATTTCGCATTTATCATGTTTATCATCAGTAACAGAAATAAGACCATGTTTTGCCATATATTTCAAAGATCTATAATTTAAATGTCCTAAACGTGCATGCCATAATGGTGAAGAATCAACAGTATAAACAGAACATTCATTTATTTCATTAATGCTGAGTTTGAACATCCCATTACATGCATAACCTTTACCCACAAACATGCCATTTTTGGACAGAATTAAACTATCAGCCTCTAAGACAGATTTGACACCACTCTTGCATAGAATTGACGCAGAAACCAGATTCTTTATAATATCAGGAACATGGAGTACATTAGTGAGAGTGATCTTCTTGTTGGAAGTAAAATGAATCTCCACATTTCCTTTTCCCAGAACCTTCGCACCATTTCCATTTCCCATAAGTACTTCTTGTTGATCTGTCAATTCTGTGTAGGTTTTGAACAGCCCTTTGTTGTTGCAAACATGAACTGTTGCACCAGAATCAAACCACCAATCCGAAGATTTTGTTTCAGCAATTGCCATGTGCAAGTCAGTTATCATGCCGATCTGCAAATCCGAAACCATAGCAATGATTTCTTGTACTTCGTCGTTCTCAACCATGTTTGCACTTTTAGACTGGCCTTTTTGTTTTGGAGGTGCCTTGCACTCACGTTTGAAGTGCCCAAGTTTGCCGCAGTTATAGCAAGCCTTGTTTTTCTTATCCTTTGGATTAGAGTTGCCATCCGTCTTAGTTTTCTTATTTGGCTTAAAGTTCTGATTTTGAGCAGTCTTTCTCTTCTTTCCAGAGTTGACATTGTTCACGTTAGTTACTGGAAAAACACCATCACGGATTCTATTTTCTTCTTCAATCCGTATGTGTTTTCCAATCCGTTCCAACGTGAGTTCTTCAGTCATGTGTAGGAGCTTTTTACAATAATTAATCCAAGTAGGTGGAAGTTTAGCAATAATAGCCCCTACTTGAATAGACTCTGGAATTTGCACTTTTAAATCCGCAAGTTTTCCAACCAGAACTTGTAAGTCATGCATTTGTCCCATAACAGAGACATCATCTTTCATTTCAAATTCAAAATATTGTAGTGTAAGAAACTTATCTGTTCCAATTTTCTCTGTTTTGTACTTTGCTTCTAGCGCATCCCAAATTTCTTTAGGCGACTTAAGCGGAGTGTAAAGGTCGCACAACCAATCCGACAGCGTATTAAGAATTTGGCTTCGGCATAGCAGTTCATCTTCCACGCGTTTCATCCTCTTTTACTTTAATTCTTCTGTATCTTTGTCTGTCGGAGGAGGAATCGGCAGAAGGTTTTCATCCAATACGTATGAAACTTTGAGGGTAGTAAGGAGGAACTTCATCTTGTCTTGCCAGTGAGTAAAATTGGTTCCATCCATTCTGTCCAGGCGGACGAAGTCCTGGTTCATCAATTTGAATGCGGACTCTGCACTGTTATCCATAGAGGATATTGCTTTAAGTTTGTTGTGTAACAGTGAAGAATCAGACGCAGATAGTTTTGAGGCGCGGTCTCGCTTTCCTTAAAGCAATATCTGCCCCCACTCGTATGAGTTTGCCAACGGGTTGAACGACAGACTACTTCGCAGGATAAAACAAAACCTAAACCCAGAGGCGTGGCAACGCCTGTGAGTTTAATGGGATGTATTATCGGTAAGCAGATAAAAACTGAAACTGTATGTAGAAGAGGAGAGAAAAGAAGGGCGAAGTTAATTCTGGACTGGGCGGGAATGAGATATATTTATAAAACGCAAAGAGGCATGACCATTCTGGAATAGTTGCACTCAAACAGACGCGTCCGTTTGTTCAAATTCAAAAAATACGACCGTTTGTGTCTAGGCCATATCGCTTCCGTAAGGTCACGCACGCGCCCACGTGCCCCAAGTGCCCAATCTTTGACCTATAAATATTTTATAGGCCCTAGCCCATATGCATATCCATACAACCAAGCCACTATTCAAGCCCAAGTCATTTTAGTTCACAATATCATATACAATGCTTTGTTATATATATTGGAATAGTCCAAAGAACATGGCGATGTGGGACTTGGTTGTTCTCCTCATTTAAAAACAATCTACCTCAACAATCCCCCACTAGATTGTTTTATTTATGTTGTTCAGTTTTATCTTAACTAGAGATTACGCATCATATGTGGTATCTATTCGATTAAACCACGTATTAGTGTATGTATCTCAGGACTTTAAAGAAGAGCTGGGTGGTCTTAACTTAAACCAAGTCTCCCTTGAGTTATAAAGTCAGAAATACTACACACGCAATTTCAATTTACCAATAAATTTCCCTACTTGTGAGCACCGTTATGGCCATGTGCTCCATCCCAGCGTAATGAACTTTTACAAGAGCAAACCTTATAAACTCTTGCTTAGAAGCGGCACCACTTCCAAGTTTATAAAGGTAAAGTTCTTTTTCCTTTTCAACGTCTCTGTTACTAGACTAGCTAGAACTTTATTAAGAGTTATTCAACTCAGCCTCTTCATACCTGTAACAGTTTACACTAATTTTACTTAGTGTCTTCCCAATCATATGATAGTATGTTATTACCCATTAAACCTTAAAGTTAAGTTTATTAATATTAAGGTTGGGTTTCCACTATTATTGATTAATACAAGGTTTATGTCCCATTCCGATTGACGTAGATCTTACCATTTCCCTAGTCAAAGCTTTTGTGAATGGGTCTGCTAAATTATCGCTAGATCTTATGTAGACAATAGTAATTATTCCATCATTTATTATTTGTCAAACAAACTCATGTCTAAGACTTATATGTCTTGATTTTCCATTGTATATGTTACTATATGCTCGTGACACAGTAGCCTGACTATCGCATCATAATGATATGGCTGGCATTTGTTTTGACCATAGCTTGATATCTAGTAACATATTTCGTAGCCATTCTGCCTCTTTTCCAGCGGCAGCAAGTGCTATGAATTCTGATTCCATTGTGGAGTGCGAGATGCAAGTTTGCTTCTTTGATGCCCAAGAAATGTCACCTCCACCTAATGTGAAAATCCAACCTGAAGTAGATTTATTATCTCCAGCGCTAGTTATCCAACTTGCATCAGTATATCCTTCTAATACACTTGGAAATCCATTGTAAACAAGTCCTAGATTATTGGTTCTTTTTAGGTAACCAAGTAATCTTCCAATTGCTTTCCAATGCTCTATAACAGGATTGCTAGTATATCGTGCATGCTTGCATATTGCATATGCTATGTCAGGTCTTGTACAGTTAATTGCATACATTATACTTCCAATAGCGCTTGCGTATTCGAGTTGAGCAATACATCTTCCTTTATTTTTATTGAGATCGACTCTCGAGTCTATTGGGGTACTAGCATCTTTAATTTTTAAATGTTCAAACTTCTGTAGCACTTTTTGAATGTAATGTGATTGATTTAGTGCATAACCGCCACTAACTTTACTAACTTTTATACCCAGAATTGTATCAACTTCATTCAAATCTTTCATTTTGAACTTTGAAGTTAAATAATTCTTCATGTCTTGTATTCCTTTCATGTTAGTACCGAATATTAATAAATCTTCTACATATAAACAAATGATTACTCCATATTCCTTTGTAAACTTGGAGTTGATACAATTGTCTGCACCATTATATGTAAAACCATTTTGAAGTATAATTGAGTCAAATTTCTCATGCCACTATTTTGGTGCTTGTTTCAATCTGTATAATGATTTTGTTAGTTTGCAAACTTTTCTTTCATTCCCAGGAAGGATAAAACCTTCAGGTTGTTCCATGTAAACCTCTTCATTAAGTTCACCGTTAAGGAAGGCTGTTTTGACATCCATTTGGTTGATATGCAACTGATAAATTGATGCTAATGCTATTAGTACTCCAATTGATGTAATTCTTGCATCCGGAGCATATGTATCAAAGAAATCAATTCCTTCCATTTTCCGGACGCCCTTGGCTACTAATCTAGCCTTGAAAGTTTGCACGCTACCATCGTTATTACGTTTTCTTCGAAACACCCATTTGCAACCAATAGGTTTTGACCCTTGAGGCAAGTCTACCAATACCCAAGTATTATTTGATAAAGTTGAATCCATTTCATCATTAATTGCCTCCTTCCAAAACGCAGAATCTCTAGAATTTATAGCTTCTTTGTATGTTTTTGGATCATCTTCTATATTCAGTATAATAGGAATTTTGTTAGTAACTTCATCTCGAGTTACTTCTACAAGCCATAGCTTGAGATGATATAAAATCTGGACCAAAGGATTTCTCTTTTCTGATTCTTTGGGTCCTTCTTATTTCCGTCTGTTCATTTGTTACTTTTCTTTTATTACCAGCAGTAGATGTAGGAACATCCGTTGGTGTTTGAGTAATGTCAGGGTTTAATGGATGATTTGTATTTGAATCATCTTTGAATTTGTTTTCAGTAAACTCAACATCCCTTGATTCAATAATCGTGTTTGAGGATAAGTCCAGTAGTCTATATGCTTTAGAGTTTTCAGCATATCCTACAAATAAACTTTTCAGTGCTCTTGGACCTAGTTTAGTCCGTTTTGGATCAGTCACCCTATAAAAGGCAATGCACCCCACACCTTTAGATACCGTAGATTAGGTTTTCGACCATTCCATGGTTCGTAAGGAGAAACTTTAGTTTTCCTTGAAGTGATTCTATTGTGCAAATGACATGCAGATAACAATGCTTCCCCCTACAAGTTAAGTGGCAATTTAGCATTTAATAACATGGAATTTACCATATCAACCAGAGTTCTATTTTTCCTCTCAGCCAAACCATTTTTTTGTGGTGCGTATGGCGTAGTGTGTTGATGAATAATCCCATATTCTTCACAGAAGTTAGAAAATTCAATGGAGAAGTATTCTCCTCCTCTGTCACTACGTAAAACCTTTGTTTTCCTACCTTTTTTATTTTCAACTTCTGTTTTATAGCGTTTGAGCATGTCAAAAGCTTCATCTTTATTTCTGAGCAAATACACACATGTGTATTTAGAAAAATCATCAATAAAGGTAATAAAATACCTTTTTCCTCCTCTGATTAAAACTCCATTTAATTCACATATATCGGAGTGAATTAAATCCAAGAGTTCTGAATTTCTTTCAACTGTTGGGAATGGTTTCTTTGTAATCTTGGCTTGTATACATATTTCGCATTTATCATGTTTATCATCAGTAACAGAAATAAGACCATGTTTTGCCATATATTTCAAAGATCTATAATTTAAATGTCCTAAACGTGCATGCCATAATGGTAAAGAATCAACAGTATAAACAGAACATTCATTTATTTCATTAATGTTGAGTTTGAACATCCCATTACATGCATAACCTTTACCCACAAACATGCCATTTTTGGACAGAATTAAACTGTCAGCCTATAAGACAGATTTGACACCACTCTTGCATAGGATTGACGTACAAACCATATTCTTTTTAATATCAGGAACATGGAGTACATTAGTGAGTGTGATCTTCTTGTTGGAAGTAAAATGAATCTCCACATTTCCTTTGTTGTTGGAAGTAAAAAATCACGTATGACAAATTATATGTTACACAAATTATAACAGTACCATTACTTTGTTTCCTGATTTCCAACTTAAAAAGATAAATACGGAAAGGATATACATAGAAGGATAAAACTGAAATTCAATATTTTATTTTCTAATAGTGTTTCATTTTTAGCAGTCGTAAAGAGAGGCGGATGAAGTCATGGCTTAGTTGTCAAAGCTTCCATGTTAAATATAACATAATCCCTTACCACATACGAAACATAACTTGACTCATATGTAAATCAAAACTTAAGCAACAAAGAATATATATAATTGTAGTTCATCCTAATATTTTACAGTCAAGCTAAGCTAATAGTTACAATTATCCATAAACTCAAGTATAATATCTAATGTGAAATAACTAATTATCACATAGTATCAATTCTTTGATCTGAATTTTAATAAATTGCCTCAGTCAAAGTACTTCAACTAAACCATTATAAAAATAAATTGGGATAATCTTTGTCCCTCACCATATACAGAAACATAAGTTGTAGGAGAACTAAGAGAAAAGATCATATTAATAAACTGGCATTAAAAGTTACAAATTGTGTAGTTGAAAAAAAAAACTACTAAAAAAAGAAATACCTGTACAAAATTAATCGACCGGAGCTTCTCTTTACAAGGGATACCTAGTTAAATTGCCAACAGTTTTGAAAATGTTTACCATAATAAACATACGAAATCAAACTAAAATAAGAAAACAGAAAGAAGTGAAATAAATCAACTGAAGCTTCTTTGTCGTGGCCATACATGTAGCCAAATAGACCTTCTTTATTGCTTCTATACAACCCTGCATCATTTTAAAACAAATATTATCGATCAAATTAAGATTGTAGGACAGATCTATGAACATTCTATAATTTAATCATGTACGATAGAGCATAAGCGACTCAGATCCACACATTAGCGTGTTCAACTGACATACGAAAAATAGAGATTTGGAGAAATTCAGAATTAAATTAAGAAAATTGTAAAATTGTGAATTGTATTAGAATCGACGTACCAAAGTGCAGTGTTTGAGACCTAGGAAGCAGCTTCCGGAGGAAGCGGCGGTCGAGCTTCAGTTCTTGTTGCCCTCATAAAGCCTGTCTTTGAATATTTGTCTCGTTTAGATTAAGAAGAGAAATGAATAATGAAAGTGGAGCAGTTGTGTGTAAGGTGCGATTGTGATTCTGAGAGAAGAAAGAAGAGCACCGACAGAAATGAAAGAGGAGGAAACAGATGAATTGCTAATTTGGCTAGTGGACTTCATGGGGAGCGGAACTATGTAACCGCGGCATGGTTGAAAAATTACGTAACTACCCCCATTAACCAAGTGTAAAAGCGTGAGGGTGTTTCGGACATTTCAAAAGCTTCATTTCAAGTTGTTCTCATTATAATTTAGATAAAGGAATTCCATAGCAAATTTTCAAAAATTTGATTTGGACATAACTCACAATCCACATGACGAAATCTCGATTTTTCTGTTTCATTAGAAAAATACAGTTCAACAGATCCGAGCGTTTCTTGTTTCACAGAAATCCGACTTAAAATGGATTCCGTATAATCAATTGAAGTTCAAATCGCCAAATAACGGACTACTGCGATGTTACGGGCTCGATTATAATTAAATTATAATTTATATGTTCTAACGCCTTTTATATAATATATTCGTTATTCTAATTCAATTCTAACTGTATTATACTTTATATATGATCAAATTTACACCGTATTGTCAATTCAGCTATTTTCAACTACTTCAGAATTATAATATATTTTTATATTATAAATATTCATTAAATATTCATTACTATTTAATTAAATAACCATTTAAATTTCTAAATCACTATTTAAATAATTAAATTAATTAATTATTACACCGTAAAAATATGGGACATTACACGATAATCCTTTGCTATGATCACTTTGTCCTTGGAGTCCTAATGGCCCCATTGCGCAGATCCATAGCCATGCTACGATCACTTTGCACTTAGAAGTCATAATGGTCCTATTTCACTGATCCATAGCCACTAATCCGTCTCTCAGTGGTGAACCAAAGCTACCGATACCAATAACCCCTTTGCACACGTCCCGCAGCAAAGCCCAACTTTATAAGTTAACTCGTCGACCCCCATTTGGATCTTGAGCCATCACTTCTCATCTGGACTTCCTTTGCGTCTCGGGTTTTGGTCGAATTAGAATTGATCTTTGGAAGAGTTCACGGTCATCGCCGGTCGTTCATCCTCCATGGGTCGGTCGAACATGCATCAATGATTGGGTCGGTCGAACATTCACCACTGGGTCGGTCGAACATTCACGACTGGGTCGGTCAAACATGCACTACAGGGTCGGTCGAACATTATTGCCCCATCATTGGGTCGGTCTAGCATGCACCATTGGGTGGGTCGAACATGCACCATCGGTTCGGGTCGGACATCATCATGCAGGGTCGGATCGGGTCGGTCGAGCACTGCAGTCCTGGTCGGTCGAACATGCATATGTGGAAGGGTCGGTCGCTCGACCCGTAGCCTGTACCTTTTTCCAACAAACCATTTTTCGTCTCTCGACGGTGTTTTCGACCATTCTAACTTTCCTATGCAATCATAGATCATACCAAACAGTAATAGGAACATATGGAATCAACCAAAAACATCCAGACAAAGATTTAACATGTAATTATGGATCAAACATACCCAAAATCGATGGTTTTTCCCTTAATCCCCTTAATCATGTTTAACCATATGATAGTAAACTTAATCCAAATTAACCCAAAATTTTACCAGTGACATAAAATAATATTTTAGAATTTATGCATATTTTTCCATATTTTTCTGAAGTATAATTTTGCTACCTATCACCAATCACCCGTAATTAGTTCAAAAACATGCTAATCACTCAGCTTAACCACAAATAAATTTCTGATCTGAAACTCTAACTGATTTGGCATGGATCCCAATGTATTCCAGCAGCTCTATCTCGATTTCTATGCTAATCCGCTTTAATTTGATGTAGATTTGGCTAACATGTAATTAGAAAGTGATTAAAGATGAATTTAGAAGGTGGAGGTCATTGCTAGGGTTAGAGAAATGTTTGTAGTGGCTGGAAAGTGAAGAGGAATCATTTTCTAACTCTTTACAGCCCTCCTATAACTCTAATCCCGAAATGGGTTATGGGCCTAGCTGCTAATCACCCTATTAATCCCGATTAAGTTGTGTTTCACCTTCCAAACTTTATTTCAGCCACATCTCCGATATGGTAAGTCCGTTTGACTAATATGACCACTCCACGGAAAGGTAAACCATCATCCGAATCTAATGGAAGAGGTTTTAAATCAAATCTCCTTACCAAGCAAAAGTTATAGGCGAAACAAGATTCACCAAGGGCAAAACGGTCATTTAAAATTCGGCAAAAATCGTGAATGTGGGAAATAACCCCAATATCCGTTTCCCAAAGTTAGACGACCATACGACTTCGTATGAAAATAAAATAAATATTCTACGATCCTTTGATATGTAGAATGCGGGTCATTACATTCTCCTCCCCTTAAGAAATTTCGCCCCCAAAATTCCTTAACCAAGAAAACAAGCAACGATGTCCTGCATGCCTATCAGCCATTTGCAAACAACCAAACATACATAAAATCACAACAAGCCTATCCTAGCATGCGGTTTACTAATAAGGGAATAACTATATCGCGATTTAAAATCTTGCCAGGCAAAGAGTTCTGGATACGACTTCCTTATGTTCTTCTCAGTTTCCCAAGTACAATCATTCTCATTATCGCCTCCACTGGACCTTGACTAGTTCCATCATCTTCCTCCGAAGTTGTTTCGTGCTGTGTCCGAAAATATAAATCGTCCTACGACTCCCAACTGCCTTGGATTCTACCTCGATATCATCCAACTGATCTGGTGAAATAGTCGTATCAAAATCGTGCACGAACTTCCTTAACTTGGAAACATTGAATACGTCGTGAACTCCCGCCATCTTGTCAGGCAATCCAACTTTATACGCTAAATTCCCAACTTGTTCGAGAACTGGGAATGGACCAACAAACCTTGGTGCCAACTTACCTCTCCTGCCAAATTGAATCACTCTTTAGCGAAGAAATTTTGCTGAATACCAAGTCGCCAACGGAGAATTTCAAATCTCTTCGCCTTTTATCAGCATAGCTCTTCTGCCTATCTTAGGCAGCCTTCATTCGATGTTGAATAACCGTGATCCTACTGGAAGTTTCTCTTATTACATCTGGCCCAAGCACAAATTTCCCACCAGTTTCCAACCAACATGATGGTGAGTTGCATGGTCTTCCGTACAAAGCTTCAAATGGAGCCATCCCAATACTGGACAGGTAACTATTATTATATGCGAACTCAACCAGATGCAAATGGTCATCCCCTGAACACCCAAAATCCAATATACAAGCTCTCATGGGATCCTCTAATACACGATTCACCCTCTCTGTTTGACCGTCGGTTTGAGGATGGTATATGGCATTGAGATGTAATTCTGATCCTAAAGCCTCTTGTAAGCTCTTCCAAAACCCACTAATAAATAATGGATCTCGGTCACTCACAATACCTTTAGGTACTCCATGAAATCTCACTACCCACTTCATATATAGTTCCGCTAACATAGCTGTCGTTCTATTCGACTTGACCGGTATGAAGCTTGCACTTTTGGTCAATCGACCTACAATCACCAAAATACTATCATGACCCAATCTAGTCCTTGGTAAACCATCAATGAAATCCATTGAGACTTGTTCCCATTTCCATTTGGGAATTTCAAATGGTTGTAACAAACCACTAGGCTTCTTTTGCACGGCTTTAACTAGCTGGCAGTTCATGCACTTGGATATAAACTTCCCAACGTCTCTCTTCATCCCTTCGCAGTAGTATGTCTGCTTCATGTCTCGATACATCTTGTTACCACCGGGATGTATAGTCAGTTTTGAGTGATGACACTCTCTAAGCACTTCATCTCTCAATCCATTAACGTTGGGTATAACTAGTCTTTAATGGCCCAAAAATCCATACCAATTTGAGCTGATTAATATCCTACACATTCAACTCAAAATGCACGAAAATTGAGATCATTAATAGAATGAAATTAGAGGATGAGATAGAAAAGGTAGGACTAATAGAAGAGAAGAAGAAGAACATAGCTGAACATAGTCAGAGTAAACACGAATCTCACAGTGGAACGAATAAAATGTATTATATTTATAACTTCTTTTACCAAAATCCATTCAAGTTCTGTCTCTTGAAATTTTACTTTTATTTGAGTCATTTTACTTAATGCAAGTAACATCTCATTAACAATTCAATAATATTTTAAATGAGGTCCATTTAAGAAACAATTATTTAATTTAAAATAATTAAATAATGTTTACTTTATCATTGTTGAAGTAAACGGTTTACTTCATCGTTAATCTAAAAATAGATGGGTTGCTTACCTTATATAAACAATAACCAATTATATTGGTTCAATAATTATTTAATACCTCATTAATTAAAAAGGGTAATTAATAAGGAATCTTATTAATTTTTTGATCAGTTTACAGCTAAGTTATTTTCATTAGAATAATTGAAGATCAGCTAATCTAATAATCATTTTCCAAATAAACAGTTGATATAATCAACTTCATTCCATCAGTAAATTTGTTAACTGGTTTTAATTACTTCTTACCGTTAGATTTATATAATTAATCTAATAACGTTTCTTAACCATTTGCTTTGAAATAATTAACTAAATTATTCCCTCTAGGATAATTACAGCTTCATAACACATTTAAATATCAAATAATTGTTTATATGAACAATAAAATACCCGTTTATAATATAACTTTTATTACAGTTTAAAACTTCGCTTTAATTATAAAAATATTATTTTTATAATTAACTTCGTTGATTTGCCTGACGGCCAATCAACTTCATAACAAAAAGAAGGGTTTATAGTCGACTGTTACTATTTTCTTAATCGATATCGTTTATTGATTAAATCAAAATAAATGTTGAATTTCTATTCAACATCAATATCCACACAAGGTTTCAATATCATTTAGGTTCAAACAGTGCATATAAAATAAAAAGTATATATAAATATTGAGGAATCCGGTTGGATTCCTCTAACCGGTTTCCCACATCCACATATGTTAGTCAAACAATTAACATTGATTCCATACTTAGGAATATTATAATCAATGGAATCAGTATGCAACCAATGATGTGTACATATGCAACGATACATATATATTTCAGCCAATTTTATTGTAATCTACCTAAATGACCATCACACAACATTCAATCAATATTAAAATATAATTATAATATTTTAAAATAGATCAGAGTTAGTGAATTTGCTCACCTTGCGCGTTAACCGTTAAATAACGATTTGCGTCAGTTGATTACACCAGACATTTTAATCTGACAAAAAATCAAACGTTTTCTCAATTGCTTCAAACCACTTCATAGCATAGCCAGCTTTCATACGGCTCCAACGTGATTGGTTGCATTCAATTCTGTTAATCGCTCTTTAATGGTAGCTAAGCTTTTGTCCTTCATCACCTTTAAATCCCGATGACTTTCTTTCAGTTCGACGCTTTAGTAAACATTGTCGTTCCTCTAAATCTTTCTTAATCCATATTTCCTTCACCAATACATTTTCATAACGCCCTGCTCTACTACCATACCCGTAGTTTCCACCATCCTCACCTAGAAACTGATCCTTTCACTACGCTTAACCACTTGTTTTGCCATGAAATCCAAGTTCCAGGCCACCACTACAACTCCTACCGACTGCCAAACCAGACCTCGACCTCACACTACACTCGCGAGTCTCTAATGCCTCACGTTATAAAGCCAAAGCCTTCCAGATCACAATGGTTTCTCCTTCAACACCATACCATCAAACTCCACACCGCCATGCACTATTTTATGCGGTTTCTTCACTATAGTCTGACACCCGTACCTCCAACAAACAGGCGCCACAATACCATTTAAACTTCACGCTCCAGGTAAGCAGTCTCATGCACACCCCTTCTAAACAAACTCAAGCCTTTCACCTTTTTAAGTGCTTTTATCACTTCGTGAAAATGTTTACAAAACACGAAACTTTCCCTCACGTCTTTACATTTCTTCCCAGCTTCAGTATTTACCGCATCCTGCTCCATTTCTATTCACACTGTATATACTTCACACAGCATAAATCTGCATGTTGTAGCCAAACACTCCACTACAATAATCATCACGCAAGGAAAAATGGCAACAGCCGATACTTCTATCCCACTCCTCCTCACGGTTCATCACTATCTTCTCTTCCCTGGTTTACTTCCCAGTACAAACAATAGCCTTCCCCCATGTAAAATAATGACTCATGTTCTTGCGTTCCTATTGTTAAGTGTCGACTCATCACTTCACATCTTGCCGAGACCTCCCGTCCACACACACCCTGCAGGTTACCAGAACTACCTTGTTTGCAGGCTTAATACGAACAACTCCAACCCCTTTATATCACTGCCTCCTAGTGCTACAACACACGTATCCCCCAGCACCTAGCTCGAGCTGTTCTTCCTAATCCACCCTTAGTGACTCAACAAATCCCCAGTACACGTCAGCTAAAACCCTTCTATCGCTTCCCGTATACACTTGAAACGCCCCATGCCCTATTGGAAACACCGAAGACCGCTGCGCCACGTTCCCTAGCACAGCGGCCCCCTCCGGTTCTCCTCGACCAACCCCAGTTATTCCGGTGCCAGTAGCTTTCTGCGAGTTCAAACGCAACTCCATGCAAACCGCTACATGTCTCCTGTGCTGACGAGTTCGTGAGGTAACACCGTCGTCTTGGATTCGGTCTGCTTGGATACGAGATGGAGGACGACTGAGATTTCTTTAAAGAAAGAATGGAATTTAATTTGTTTAAAATTTTGTTCGCCACTAAGGCTCAGCGTCGCTTTAAAAAAGAAAGTTGTGTATATACATACGCGATATTACTTAGTATGTAAGTATTAGCTTATAGGGTAGTTCATAAACCTGCATACTTCGGCATGGAGCATTTAAAGTACTCTATCATGTATTTTTTTGTCTATGCGATTTCTTAAGTATGAAACATTAAGGTAAATCAGGAGTTTGTCGTTGTACCGCTTTAGGATTGGTAGGATTTAAAAATAGATTACAGGGATTTTCATTGGTTGTCTACGTGAAAGATCTGTGTAGGAGCATAGGCTTTCTTTTGAAAGGATGGTGACTATTCGAGCCTCTCAACATCACTCATAGGTTGTAGAATAGTTGTAAAATAGGGTAGAAAATATAAAACTTAACCATGAAGTTATAGGAGATGGGTATGCGCTGATTTGTAGAGGTAAGGCTGCGATGATTTGGTGAACGAGACATAGGTAGTAGGCGTTGATAAATTTTTGTTTACGTGACCTCTTCCCAGATCACGGTTTGATATTTAAAATATATATATCATCCAACTTTACATCTTATTTGCGTATTAAAATGATGAATGTAAAAATGTTGGCGGGTATGTAGAGCATAGTTACATATATTTATTTGAAAAGTTCAAAGATTGTTGTATCACTTATATAGAATCCCGACTATTTATGGACCGCTATGGACAAAAAAAAATACATTCGTGTTCAGCGAGGTGCCACGATCTCAAAAATATAATAATATCGGTAGGTTAACTCATATTGTGAAACCCCAAAATATTGATATAGGGTGCAAAATACTCCAAATAAAAAGTTGCATATTTAATTAATTAAAAATTATAGTAAAATTCTAAAAATTAAATTATCACTTCATCCCAAAAGAATATTGTCCAAATTTGAAACCGATAGTTAAATATATTTAAATAACCGTTATGGCCAAAAACGAATATGTCCCTGCTTTTCTGAATATTTAATTTGGACATAACTTGCAATGTATAATCTGAAATCTTGATTTTTCACTTCCATTAGAAAAATATAATTCAACGGATTCCAACGTTTCTTGCTTTGAGGAAATATGACTTATAACAGATCCTATACAGTCAGTTGAAGTTCAGAACGTTAAATTACGAGCTGCCGCGGTATTACAAGCTCGATTATATTTAATATATATTTTTATACATTCAACTTTGTTTTAATTAATATATAAATCCACTTATATTATGAATTCAGTATTTAAACTGATTTAAATATTCAAATATAAAGTGATAAAAATGCGGAACATACATACCTTCCCTCTTAAAAGAATTTTGTCTCCAAAATTACTAAGGTAGAGAAAATGCTACAATTCGTATTATAACCAGGTTAAAAATCTTTTATTTAATTTCTTAAATTCAGTTTTCAACAGAACCGATTAATCTTAACTAAAATATTAAATTCTTCTTATTAACGAATACTTTCAGTGATTCTGAAATTTTCCCAATAGCTTAAATTTTCGGAGAATTTCGTCAGCATCTCCTCTGCATGGCTAAATTGGCAAAACTACAACTCGCCACTTTGGGGCTTCTCTAATTCCAAAAGAAAACAAACAGCCAAGCGGCTTTCCAAAAATAGTCCATAAATCTCATACTCCAATATAATGTAAACTTGTACCTTTTTGTTGGCATTTAACTCTATCTCTACCATTTGTTATCACTTTAACATATATTCAAGCATCCTTAGTTGATTTCCCATCAATACATTCTCAAACCAATATTTCGCTTTTACTAAGCCAAATTTCTATTTCAACTCCAATTCCATTCTCAATTCCAAACTCTTAACCTTGTTAAGTTTTATTACGACATTCCATTTACTGATTATTTCTCAAATCAATTATCTTCATCTCCAAATTCAAAATTCGATTCTTATTCTTCAAGAATCAATTCATTTTAATAACTCAAATCTCCAATATTTCTCTTTTACAATTTTCATTCTGGATCGTTCCAATTTCAGTCCAATTTTGTTTATCTTAGTTTAAGTTCCACTTTTACCATTTTAACTCCATTAGTTAAATCTCTATTTCAGAATTCAAATTCCTGGGATTCATTTTAAATCAGTTTGAAATCATATATTATTCAAAACATTTGAATTTCTGACAACTTGTTTCCTCACAATAATTCAAAAACAAAATCTTTGGTAGTAATCCATCACTTAAAAACTCAAAAATAAACACCGATGATGCCCGGATCACAATCAGAATTTATTTTCCAGCCATTGAAGTGAGTTTAATACTGTATTACTTTCAAAACTCATTTTTTTAAACACCTTATTTTGAAATTACATCAAAATATTCTTTTAAAATGCTTGGAAAAACATTTTTAAATTCCCAGGATTTAAAATTCCATATGTTAAATCCAAATTCATTTACAACCCTTTTCCAAGTTTCTAGAGTTTTATTTCAATTCTGGTTTTAAATTCAGATTTAGTTCATCTGGTTTTGCATATTATACTTATATAATATTTCAATTGGTTATTTATATAACCAACTCAATTATAAATCTTATTTGATAATAACGATCAACACTATAGTAATCTAAAGATATATACTCCTTTTTATATCAAAATATATTTTGGGCAAAATTATTTCATTTACCCTCTTTACAAAACATACTGTGTCGAATTACTCTGTTCAAGAGTTTATGTAACGACCCGCAAATCCGTACCATTCGAGTTGACTGAATATAACTCACGTCCAACCCAAATTGCATGAAAATACAAATCATTAATAGAAATAAGTTAGAGGATGAGAAATAGAAAGATAGAAAATTAGAAAAGAAGAAAATAGATAGAAGATCGAACAGAACAACAACGCAGAGTCTCACAATCGCAGCGAAATAAAATATAATATATAAATAATCGCTTTTGAAATACAACTGTATTTGAACTTACATACTGCATCATAGTACATCACATATACAATACAACGAAAATAAACTGTAGATATCTAACGTCGAGGTCTCTTGCTCCAAGCTCCTCCAGATAAATCTTTAAAATCCTTAACTGTTGGACTGCCCATACAAATTTGGGCACCCCAGAGTTTAGGGAAAACATAGAAAAATAAACTCTGGGTCACTCATTTGACTGGTGTGAGTAAACGATTAAAAACAGTTTTATTTTAACTTTCAAAAGCCTTTTGAAAGAAAAGATAATCATAAGACCGATCCACACATAAATACAGATGGTTTTTATCTGACGATAACCCAAAACATTTTGAAATTGTATATATATCTTCTGATATTATAGTAGTGTCTAAATACAAATAAATAGCAATCTAACAGAACACTTGCATCTCACGCTCCACACATATAGTATACAATCAAAACCGCTGGCGCTTATTGGAGATTGGATTTCCAACTATGACAAGGTATGGAACCACCTTTCGATAGTGTATCTTTAGAGGCAAATACACTAGGTTCAACAAGAACGTCTTGCAACCCAGCCCACACATGACCGACCACTCATTTCGCTTGAGTGTATCGAATATATTGCCACCAACGGTTGGGAGCTACCCAATCGTTTCCCGAAAGGGACAACATCGATAGATTAAGGAAGTAAAAGGAATTTCTCTAGATAGGTGACAATACGCCCTAATGGGAGCGACCCACATAGCCACGCTGCCTGTCCGATTTTTGTCATTTCCCGGTTGTGAGGCTTGAGGCTGAAACTTACCTTTCAGTATAGCACGTCTTTATTTGCTTGGAATGCCACATCATCAAACCTGCTAATATCACAAATTGATTTCTCCAATACCACGGGTATAAAGCTAAGAGAAAGAAATTCCTCCGCCACAAAACATAGTTTGAAGAAATTAATCGTATGATCTGTTAGGATTACTCTGTCAAACATTCGCCCATACAAGTTGTACTGGGATTGGAAAAACCGAAGGCGCTATTCTGGAAATCCATCTTAGGCAATTTCTACCTAGGATTGACAAAACATCCCTTGCATAACTCCATCTTTGATGGTCTTCAATACTCTCTGACTTGAAACGAATATATCGAATCAAAGTGGAATTTAGATTCCGGTCTCTTCGAAAACGATAACGGAAAGGTCCAGATTTGATAGTTGGTTGTTTAACTATCAAATACAAAATAAAATAAACAGATTTATTCCATTGGATTTGCTAAGCCATATTTAAGTAATCTAAATTATTTAAATTCAAATATTAACTTTGTATAAATATTTATTTGGAGATGTAAGTGTTAATTAACTTATAATTTCAATCTTACGTGATAAATCTCATACTTGAATATCTGTTTCATAGCTTATATTCAATTCTAACACTCCTTCTGACCACAAACTAATACGACCTATCGGATAATAGTGAAATCATTCAAGTAGGGGTATTTTAATTACCTCTCAAACCTTGAGTCGAAATCATTTTCATCGTCAAGATGTGTAGAAGTTCAGTATCCAAAATATTTTCTAAAATAGAATTTGTAAATCCAATTAAATTCCCAAATCTTGAAACATTTGTAATACAATATTGTTGTTAAGAACCCTTCATTTAGTTAACTCCACTAAATTATCCAATCAAGAGATTTATTCTTGTACACCAATTTGATTTCTTTATTATCCTAAAATCATAACTAAGTTATAAATATTATCTTGGATCTTTCATTCCACTCTCTATTAACTATACCATTAACTTATCGAAAATCTATTAATTTAAAAACATAATTAGCATTCAGAAATATATCTATGTTTAACAATCATTTGTTAAAAAGTATTAGTTGGAAACGGATTCATTTAACAATCAATTTCCTTTTTAACTATTGGTTTCCATTTGACAAAACTGATCAACGGATTAAAATTAATCTTGCCTTTTTATAATAATTCATTTAATGATTTCTTAAATTCAATTAACAAAAACTTAAGTTCATCTCTGAACTTCTTTACAAAAAACGGCTTAGCAGCTCCAACGGTATATAACAGTTCAGATGGCATTCAAGTCGTCAACCCAATTTGCACAAACCATCATAAAAATGCAATTCAACGTTATCAACTGATAATATCTCAACATATATTAACTGATAAAATATGTTAAACTGATGTAATAGTAGAACAGTGTTTATTTCTACTAACAGGATATTCAAACAATTCGGTCAACCAAATCCATATTGGAACGGTATCTATTTCCACTAGCAGATGTTAATATAAAATATTCAATTATGGTTAATGTAATTAAATATAACTCAATAAATCAACTGACTGAACAACGATTTAGTATTTACTGTGTTTACAGATTTTCATTGATTAGTAGTTTATGTGTTAACTTAGTTTACAACTAAATTTACATATGATTTATTTTAACGATGTTTAGTATTTCAATTGCTTAACAAATAAAATTTATTTTAAATTGAATGGTTTAAATTTGATAATTACGTTGAGTTCGTTCGACTCAATCACACACACACTAGCCAAATATATTTCCTTGATTCCGCTTAAGTTATACACATCAATATATATAAATATATATTCTATTTAGGAATATAACTTAACATTTTACTTTTTATTTTTTTTAAGAAAAATGGGCTGAAGCCCATAGCCCGCATATTAACAACCATCATATATTAAAGCTTTAACGTCCAGGAACCCAAAATACAAAGGAAATTTCTTCCATTCAAATTCCTTTTTCCCCTTGCGTCTTTATCCTGTTATGATCCCCTCCCTACCAGCTTTATCCCTTAACGTTTTTCTTTTTATAGATTTTTATTTTTTTGTTAATGGACCAAAGCCCATAGCCATACCCATGCAACTACATTTCATAGAAAATATTGATGTGTGCATTCAGTAAACCGATCCCTTACTTTCTTTTCTTTCCCTCCTGTTGATTTCCATCTTTCGTTCTCTTTCTTTTCTTTCCTAATCTTTCATTTACTGCTGCTTTCTGGCGTTTCCTCCTTCACAACAATACCCAGCTTCTCTCTGTTCTCCTTTCCTTGCGTTCTTTTGTTCCCATTTATAATATTTACCCTTTTTTTCTTTATTATACTATACTGGACCGAGCCCAAGCCA
This sequence comes from Allium sativum, assembly GCA_030737875.1. Taxonomy (NCBI): domain Eukaryota; kingdom Viridiplantae; phylum Streptophyta; class Magnoliopsida; order Asparagales; family Amaryllidaceae; genus Allium; species Allium sativum. Next base: position 75,850,640 of record CM060926.1, read on the forward strand.
CTGTCCATACGGCAAAAACTATGTACACTCATTTCCCCATCTTTTTTCCCATTCTTCCCTTTGACGTTTTGTTTTCAATTTGATTTTTTTTTCACGCTCATTCCTTTCCGGTTGTCTTTCACTTCTGTTTGGTATTTGTCAATTGTACATGTAAATATAATCTAACTTTATATTTTTTTCCCAAATTTCAATTGCCATTTACCCAGCATTATTTGCCTGCTTGTGTCCCTCATTAAACCATTGAAATTCCCCAGTCCATACATTTTGGTCCTTCCTTCATGTTGCCTCATTTACGCAAGTACCATGAATTCTTTTTTTTATTGTTTATATAAAAATTTTGTTTCCTGTTTTAGAGCCCAAGTCCATGGCTTGCACGTTACACCCCACGCAGTACGCACCCTGTTCCTTGCCTACCTTTTCTTTCTTTTGCATTGGAAGACTGTCAACATCTTGATGTATACAAACGAATTCGGTTCCACACCAAATTTTTCTTCCTCCCTCTTTACTCTTTTCGCTTCTTTCTCTGTTTTCCTCTACACATCGCACAGTGTGCACCGTGCACAGGCACATCTTCCCCAATCACCGTGAGTCCACCACAACCCTGCCCGCATGTCACGCCTTCTCTCAAGATCATCAATGACTGGTCGTCTCAAGCCCGCAACTGCTTCTTCCAAAAATAATTTGTTTACCCACTACTTCGCTCACTGTCTCATTCATTGTTCCCGGTTTTTGATTTCAGGTTGTTAAGAAATCAAATTGACACAATACATTCAGAAGCATAGGTTCGCACTACTATATAAAAAGAAATTTTTTCTCAAATGATTAGTCCACTGTTTTCATGTTAGTCTCATCATCAGGTTTTGTCCATTTCAGGGTTTAGTCTAGTATAAAAACCACATAAACACATTCAAATATGTTTATATGTATAGTTGCATAATCACTAAATAAGGGGAAATTTATATGCATGGTTTAAGCTTTTATGTTCATTGCATTTGTTTATAAATACAAAACAGTGTCTTAGTTCCCATGCTACAGGTCTATGCAATTTGTTCCAGGTCCCTTCTAGTATTCATTCCAAATGTAAATTGTTTAAACAACATACATACAGATGCATCAATATATGGACATCATCCTATATATCAAGTACTAATAGATTGAATTGAGATGAAGGGTTTACTCATAATGTGTTGCTCACTGGTTTATGCAATTTACATTCAAGTTCCAAGTTTAGTCTTTGTCTGCCGTTGTTTTTTTTCAGTTTCCAGATTTCCAATCTTTTGAACCATTCTTGAGGCCACTAACTTAATTCAGTTTTGCTTTAGATTTTGTATGAGTGCATATGAGAGGTATACAGGCGTATTTATAGGCAAAAACAACATATAAACTATGGGGTAACCCCTAGCTTGAGTAGGCTTCACAGTGTAAAGTCTTTAGGCTGTCTCTATTAATTGGAAGTGAGGCGCTAAGCTATATTTTATTCAGTCTTCCCAGCTATATATAATACGACTATTTGCTAATTTGTTAGCAGAGGAGCTAGCTGGAAGGTAGGCTGCACATTTGTGTTAGCTGCAACACTTGTTTTGATTGGCTTCATATGTTTATAGGCAGGCTAGTCTCTTCAGAAGTGCTCATAGATTTGTACAAAGCACATGTGTAATGGTAAAAAGGAACATACTTGGCTCGTAAGTAATTCTAGTTGTCAATGGCAGGCGATTTGATAACATAGGGCAGCTACACTCTAGGCTTTGAAAATGTGATTGTGCTTGAAATCTACCTTTCCTGCACATGTATCTTGTACCATTCCTTTGTATAAAGTGTAAAAGAAAACAACTTAGCTCCTAAGTCATGTGTCATGACTTGCTAGGTGCTTGCAGCCTACCTATGTGCGTACAAGTATGTTTCAAACTTCACTTCAAAGCAAATCCAAGCATTATATTTCCTATGTACTAAATGTAGGCAGCAAAGTATGTAATCATTTAATGATTCATAAATTTAGATGTTTGAATATGGCAATCTTAACTTCTAAGATAATTATAAGCCATTAATAACTATGTACATTATTGATTTTAAAGTAGAAAATCAATGTATAAAACAATTATTGATATTCATTTTCCTATATAATTCTATATTTGTGTGGATTAAAAGAAGTTTGAATGAAAATGACAATGTTAAACAAAATTCACGTAGTAACCCGTGACTTCCCCGGTAAGGTAAGCACGAATTGCTTTGAGAACAAGACGAATCAAAACACAAACAGAAGAACATTTCATTGCTTATTACAACAATTCCATCAGAATACAAGAATATACAGAGTATGAATAAATAAAATACATTCGATAAATATCAGAGATTTAAATTACATTTAAATACATCATAGCGGAAAATAATACAAAACACAACTAGAAGTAATGCACGGATACAGAGCTTTTCGAGTATCGTTCCAGCTGTTAATCAGGATCCTGTGAATATAAATCTGCAAAACCAAAACTACTAGTTGCTCGTGTGGAAAATAGGGGCACCTAGAGTTTAGGTTAAAACCATAAACTCTAGGTTAGTCATGTGACTGGTGTGAGAACTAAAACAGTTATTAATCTTTATTTTAAAGTTAGGTAAATCAAGGGACCACACTGTATAACACGGTACGGGTTTCCCCCCAAGAATACCAGTGCATAGAACACACAGCGCAATGCTAAATAAAGAAAAATGAAGCTATTATAAGACCCAGGTCCAATCACACAATGCAACGCAAGCCGGAGGATAGGGTTTTACCTTATAATAGCCAAAGAATGCTTGATACGTTTAAAAACACATTATTTTTATATTACTATAAGTGTATAGTGTCAAAAAAATTTCAATCATAAGTATCAATCATAGGCGGCGTAGCTACCATCTGCTATGTAACAATACTAGGTTCTACAAATAAAACTGAATTATCACGTATTAGAAATTGGATTCCATCATGAGTCGAGGCAAGGGGCAAGCTCCTCTCTGTTCGAGACACTCTAGCAAATGTCTCAGGACCACACACAACGATCCTTGGATCTTCAGGGCCGGTCCTCTCTTACTTTTGAGGATTGGCAATTCCTGAACACACGTTTCCCGGTCCTATAGGACCTATATAATGGTCTGTACGTCAGCTCACATAGTGCCAGTTATCGACCATATATTCGAGGCGCATCGCATTCCAACAACCACACAGGTGAAAAATAATGTAAATGTCAGGGCTGGTAGGTCACTGACACCACCCATAGCTAGAAAGAAATGTCGTGCTCTCCCTGCAGTCACTATCCCGTTTTTGACTCATACCGAGGTGTGAGGCTCGCGAATTCACGCTATACACAAAGCTATGCCACACAGGCCGTGTTTTGATCATCAACCACAAGACTTTGCTTTTCAACAGAAGCTTTGATCATCTGCCACTTATGCATGCCACACAGGCAATTCACTCCATGCGACTGATGTCCATCGATATACAACCTCTGAGCTCGTACGTTTCAGTGAAGGTGTTAAGCAAGAGAATAAATTCTCCGCCGCCAAACAGATGTATATTTAATAGAGATCAATCAACATAGAATAAAATCCAATGTCAGACACATAGTCTATTTACAAGTTCGTTCTGGGTCTGAACGAAACCGGAGGCACTTTCCTCGCATATCCATCGATCTCCAAGTACGTCTGGACGATCACCAACTGATTCCCTCCTCTTGGGTGTGCAGCCCAATCAAGATCATCAATAATCATCCAAACGATGTGAAGACTTCCGGTCTTCAACCACCGTCTTCATCTTCGACTTATCGTCGAATCGGTTATTCAGAATAGGTATAAACCCGACCTTTCCGAATAACCCGCGTATATAATAAACAAATGTTACACAAACCCAACATACGCCTCATTCCAACTCAGAATATTCTTTTATTCCAATTTTTCTCATTCTTAGGGAAATGTTCTCATTAATTTTATCAAAGATAAATTCTTCTAAATTTATTCTTTAATCTTCCTTTGGATATAATTTCAAACTGTCTTAAGGTTTTCCAAACTAGTCGGGATTAGCGAACCACACCGAAATAATTATTTATTTTATTTCCCAATCCCAACCTATTCATCCCATGGAGCAAAACTAGTAATACGCCATATCTAACACCATGGTGTTATCGATAAAACTAATTACCATTTCACGTTCAAATCTAATTAAAAATTTAACTATCACTTTGGAGTAAAACTGATGATACTCCATTCTCGATCACTTTAATCTAATTAAAGATTCATTAAAACTCCACTTAGTTTTAATCTTCTCAAAAATCAATATCCTATCTTTAACTGAGTTAAAGAACCAATGTCATCTAAAACACGTTTCACGATAAACCCAAAATCACATTCCATTGTTAATCGGGTTAAAGAACAGGTGTTATTCAAAACACCGCTCACAATAAACCCAAAAACCAATTTAAATTCAATTCCAATTAAATACCAAATTAACTAGACAATTCGCTAAATCTTAATTAAAAGATTTATTCTTTTCTAAACTGGGTTCAAAAATAGTGTTATTTAAGACACCATCCACGACGAACCCAAAATCCCATTTGATATTAAATACAAGGCTCTGAATAGAAAATATATCGGCTTATATTCAATATCAAATTCTGAAACCAACAAATATCGTATTTGAAATAACGATATAAATATATCTTTCAAATTTCCACAACTATATCTGTATAATCACGAAATCCAACATCGAAATATTCCGAAGAAAATTTCGATTCAAATCCATTCCAATTCACGTATTGGAAATTCTGATTATTTTCAAAACCATTTCAAATCTAGTTCAAAACTAGTTCATTTCGATAAAAATATATTTTTATCCTTTTAGATGTGGAATTTTCATCCCAGTTCTTTCCAATTCATTTATTATGATTTTACACAAATTATTAATATTTTTAACAATTTTATCAATGCCCGTACAGTCGGTTTTCAATAACGGCCACCGAACTGCACTTACATTGACCTTTTCCAACCGTTATATTTCAAATTTCTAATATTCACTAGAAAGTTCTTTTCGATACGAACCCAACGGTTTTGGTTTTCGGAGAATCCGACGGTCCGATCTCCTGCAACGTCAATTTGAAGTCAATGGTCGAAATTCGCGATCTGCCGCGGCGCGGCGCGTTCTATTCAGGCCATTTAATATATATATATATATTATATATATATTTCGTCGATTTAAATTCAAAACATATTTTATAAATAGTTTTAAATTTGTTTTCGAAACGATTTCAACTTCATATTCAATTTCGAATCAAAATTGAATATTCCACTTCATCGATATACAAATGATAATATTTTCAAAACGTTATATTTTGAAATCACTTCCTTTTCTATAATCATTATAAAATCGAATATAATCGATATAAATATCGTTCGCATCAAAATGGCGCATCTCTAATCAACACGACTTTATATATTTCAATAACTTCGTTATTCTATTCAACAATGAATATTTATTCTATTCGACACATGAATATATATTTTTCTTTCAACACATGGATATTTATTTTTCTTTCAACACATGCATATTCTCAACACATGAACATCGTTAACACATGACTATTTATGTTATTTAGTATAATTTATAAAATTATGATAAAGATGTAAATTTTATTGTTTAAATTATTTTACTCAACACATGATTTTTCAACACATAATATTCTCAACACATTAGTATCGTCAACACATGACTATTTTTATTATTTAATATATTTTATAAAATTATGATAAAGATGTAAATTTTATTATTTAAAATATTTTACTCAACACATGAATATTTCAACACTTGAATATATATTTTATTCAACAATGAATATTTATTTATTTTATTCAACACATGAATATATATTTTATTCAACACATGAATGTTTTATTTATTCTATTCAACACATGAATATATATTTTATTCAATACATGAATATATATTTTATTTTCCCAATTGGAATGAGGCCTAATCAATTACCATATAATGTTAATCATATGGATTCCATACAACACATGTATATAATAGCAATGATAAATAATCAACCATCATCCAAAGTGCACCACACAATTGCATAAGCATTAAATATAACTAATTAACGCTCATACAGTCTGTCAATCAAACGATCGACATACCACAAAACAATTGGGATTAATGTACGTCAAATATCATTCCAACACCCGTGTGGGGTTTCAATCCACAAACACTGAATATTATTTGAGCAGTTGGGCGACGTGTAAAATTTATCATCCCAATCAATGTCCTTCAAATAGGTGTACATAAACAAACCGTCCGGTTTGTAAATGAATATTTATTTATTCTCATACACGTTAAAAATTATATTTTTAATGATAAACAATTTATTTCAACACATGAATATATTTTTCCTATTAAACAATGAATCTATATTTCTTTAAACACATGAATATATTTTTTCCATTTCACATCAACATCACAAACTAACTTCACAACACATCAAACAAGCATACAAGTCGTCCATGGTCTATGGACAACGGGTGTCGGGTGCTGCTAAGCACCGTCTGCATTCTAGTATATATTTTAACTAGAAAACAAGATTTAAAGTGAGAAGTTCTCAACGACCAGCTAAACCAATAAACCGCGACTCTTCATATGTAGAAATCTTCGTCGTGCTTGCCTTTCGTCACTTCCGTTGCCCGTATTCACTATATATATAAAAAATCACATTTTTATATTGTTGCTATGTATATAAAAATCACATTTTTATAACTATGCTATATGGATAAAAATTCTATTTTTACACCGCTACTATATAGATAAAAATTCTATTTTTACACCGCTACTATATAGATAAAAATTCTATTTTTACACCGCTACTATATAGATAAAAATTCTATTTTTATACAGCTACTATATAGATAAAAATTCTATTTTTATAACGGTGTTCATATAATAAAGATCATATTTTTATCACGCTAACTTCATAATAAAAATTATATTTTTATATCGCTCTTTTTCTAATAAAGATCATATTTTTATCACGCTAACTTCATAATAAAAATTATATTTTTAATCTTTCGATAATGTAAAAATCATATTTTTAATCTTTTTGTTATATATGGAAATCATGCTTTTACATCGTTAAAACCATATCTTTATTTCTCTAACCTCATGATAAAAATTATATCTTTATATTTCTAACTTTATATGTTAAAAAAAGATCTCACCTTTTCACGATTTAAAAATCAAATCTTTATGTTAAATAAAAATCATAACTTCTCATATGAATTAAAAATCACACTCCTACAATAAAAATCATAGTTTGCTTAAAATAAAGATCAAAACTGAATTTAAAAAGTAAAATTCACCTTTCGCTTGAAGTAGGGTTGTTGGTGCTTGCGCGGGGGTGTTGGAGCTCATCGGGGTGTTATTTGCAAAACTAAAATCATTAAAAATTGGATATTTATTGGTCGGAGGGCTCGGGGTCGGAGCTGGGTGGTCTGTGGGGCAGCTCTGCGGTCGTGGGTGGTCGCAGTTTGGCACAGGTGGCGGTGTCGGCCGGGTGGAGGCGGTGGCGGGCTATTTTGGGGCGATGGGGGTTGTGAGCGGTTCCCGGTGGAAGGAGGGGCGACGGGGAGGTAAGGGGGTGCTGGAGGTCGTCGCCGACCGGGGGAGGTGGTCCGAGGCGGGCGCGGCGGCGCTGAGGCCAAGGGAGGCGGCGTTGAATGAATCGAGGGGGGGTCGGGATACGACAAGTTTTTTTTTTTGTGAATTTTGAGTGGAGAGAAAGGGGCTTGGCCCTTTATAAATATATATTAATTTAATTAGTTTATTTTCAAAAAGCAACCTTTTATTTCGACCTCGAAATCGAACCCACCGACTGTCGCCCAAAGCTAATTACCACCATTCCGAACACAATGAGATATGTATCATAAGCTGATTCGATCGTTTCGATCAGTTTCCATCAAATTTAAAATATAAATCAATATAGTGAATTTGAACGCGCATTTCAATTTACCGAGGCCACCCACGGACTCTAAAAATTCCCGAAAAATATTTTCTAGCTTTGTATTGACAATACGGTCCTAACAAAACTAATTTCGTCAAATTCCGAGACCGTTTGAAAAATGGTCATTTTCCAGTCGATAAAAATCAACTTAAACCGGTCAAATGCGTTTTCCTTCGCCACGCTCACATATTGATTCGAAAAATTACGAATTTTGGAATCTAGCAATAACCTGACATCACGGATCCAACAAAAGTGGTTTTGTCGAAAATCGAGGTCATTTGCAAAATTTCCATTTTTAATGGCCAGAATTCCATAGCGATTATTCTGAATTTTCAATTGGATGCAACTTTTGATTCCCGCTATGAAATTTCGATTTTTCGGATTCGTTGGAAAGATATTCTCAAATAGATTGTAATATTTTTGGTTTTGCTAAAATCCGGTTTATTTTGCACCCGGTACATTCTTTTGAACTTTGAAATCGAAATTTCAAACTACCGCGCCATTTTCAATTCCTTTTATAATTATAAATAAAATATTTATATTCTAACGACGATCTATGTAAATATATACGTTCTAATTCTATTGAAAATAAATTTCTCGTCGTTATTATTTAAAATAATTCATTTTAAATATTCAAATTTCATCAAAATTGCCAAAATAAAAATTTTTAATTGACCCAAAATTTCCGGGTTATTACAATTCACTTGTGTATATAAAAAAATATAACAAGCAAACATATACACACAATAGTTTTAACTAACGATTGATCTAATTTTCTATCCCGTATAAATTCAATATTATCTAATTTTACAAAACAAATTGACAAAACATTATTTACCGCTTTTATATCCATATATACATCAATTAAATATAATTTAAACCATTACAATGTACCCTGGGCATTTCCCAATATTTGTTGCTCACATTTTATTATTTAAATCAATTATTAAAATAATCCACAATAAATTGTACTGCAGAAGCAGTCAAAAAACTGGGACGTTACAATCTACCCACCTTAAAAGAATTTCGTCCTCAAAAATTAAGAGTAACGAGGAGATTCCAATTACATCTATAGTTATAGACATAATACAAATATATGGTTCATCCCTAACAATCACAACAAACTAGGCATCCAAAATACATAGGTTACCTATCAAACACTCCACAGAAATCAAACATTCAGTACAAACACAGTCATCGGTCCCTGACTGTATATCAATAAGAAAATAATCCAATAAGTATCAACCCCGAAGACCGAAATCAACACCAGATCAATCCTTAGAAATAATTTAACTCAACTAATTTCCAATGTTACAATTTCTTACTCCAGTTAAATTTTTTAAATTCCAGGATCCAAATTTCCAATTTTTATTCCAAATCAGTTTGAAATCACATATCTTGATTCCACTTTCAAATTCAAAGCTCTTGAATTTTCCAAAACATCTTGTTTTCTAAAACAATTTCCTAATTTGTCTTATTTGTATACTCCTTATACAAATTGAATTTGGTTCAATACAACCATTTTGATGTTTATAATCCTACTTGATCATAACAATAACTATCAACACATCCATATATAATAAAAATTTAAGAAAATTATCCATTTATAACAAAATAGAATTTTGGGCAAAATGATTTCATTTACCCAACTTTAAAATAATACTATGTCGAATTGCTCTACTCGAGAGTTTAGAAACACATATCGATACAGTTGTACACCCTAGGTCGGCCAGAATACATAAACCGCTCAACAAACCAATAATCACAATATAAATTAGTTTTTTATTATATCAATTAACAAATACACGCTCATATATCTACACTCAAACTCAATCTAGGGTATTGCTAACCCCATCTCTGTCGAGTTACGTAACAGAGCCAAGGTTACTACTCAACCTTCAGCTCTGATACCAAATGTGATGACCCGCAAATCCGTACCATTTGAATTGACTGAATACAACTCATGTCCAACCCAAATTGCACGAAAATATGAATCATTAATAGAAAGAAGTAAGATGATGAGGAATAGAAAGATAGAAAATTTGAAAAGAAGAAAACAGATAGAATATGGAATTGAACAACAACACAGAGTCTCACAATCACAGCGGAATAAAATATAATATATAAATAATCACTTTTGAAATACAAATGTATTTGAACTTACATACTTCATCAGAGTACATCACATATATACAGTACAACAGAAATAAACTATAGATATCTAACATTGAGGCCTCTTGCTCCAAGCTGCTCCATATAAATCTGTAATATCCTTAACTATTGGACTGCCCATACAAATTTGGGCACCCAAGAGTTTAGGGAAAACAGAGAAAAATAAACTTTGGTTCAGTCATGGGACTGGTGTGAGTAAACGATTAAAAACAGTTTGATTTTAACTTTCAAAAACCTTTTGAAAGAAAAGATAATCGTAAGACCGATCCACACATAAATTGTAACAACCCGAAAAATTAGAACCAATTTAAATTTTTTATTTTGGCAATTTTTACGGATTTTGAATATTTAAAATAAATTATTTTAAATAATAATGACAGAAAATTTATTTTCGACGAAGTTAAAATGAATAAATTTATTTCAATTATAATTTGAGCCTGAAATAGCGCGGTAGTTTGAAAATTCGATTTCAAATTTCAAATGAATGTACATGATTCAAAATAAGTCGGAATTGAACGAAACAAGAAATATTTGAATCTGTTAAACAATATCTTTCAAACGAAGTTAAGAAATTAAGATTTCACTTTATAAGTTGAAAGATATGTCCAGTTTAAAATTCAGAAAAGTCGCTGTGGAATTTATATATATATATTTTTAATATATATAAAGCCCTAAAAAATGGAAATTTTGCAAACGACCTCGGTTTTCGATGAAACCACTTTTGTTGGATCCGGGATGTCAAATTATTTCTAGGTTTCAAAATTCATAATTTTTGAAATCAATATGTAGAAGAAAACGTGTTTTAACAGTTTTAGTCAATTTCAATCGACCAGAAAATGACCATTTTTCAAATGGTCTCAGAATTTGACGAAATTAGTTTTGTTAGGACCGTATTGTTAAAACATTCCCAGAATTATTTTTATATAATTTTCGGGGTCCGTATGTGGTCCCGATGAATTGAAATGTGTGTTCAAATTAAATATATATTTATTTATATTTTAAATTTGACGAAAGCTGATCGTAACAGCTGAATTGGGTTATAAAACATGTACCATTGTGTTTAGAATGAGGGTAATTAGCTGGGGATGACAGTCGTTGGGTCTCGATTGGTGTTGGAATTAAAAGTCAACATTTTGGAGAATAAAATAATAAATTACAAAACCCTGTCTTCCTTCAACCTTAAGTCAAACTATTCAACGCGGTCAAACCCAAAGCCCGCCTCCTTTTCTCTTCAGTCCCAAATCGATAAAACCGAATAAAAAAAATGAAAGCAACCCTCGTCAATCCCGTTCCCCCCTGCCCCGACCGCCACTACCAGGCACGACCACCGCGCCCCCAGACCCGCGCCTCCCCTCTGAGGGCCACCCTTCCTCCATTAAAGCCTACCCCTCAAACCGATTTAGAAGCTGTTGCACCCCCTTCAGAAACCCACTGCCACCGCTTCGACGGCCTGTCACAACATCCATACACCCATGTCCCTCCGACGTCGATGCCAACGGCGCCCAGACCCCCTCCCCTCTGCTGGAAAAAACCCTGTAAGTGTTTTATTTCGGGATTCTTTGAATAATTAGTTTAATTTAATTAAAAATCTATTTTTGAATTTATAAAACTAGCATGGTTTTAATCAGAAAAGAATTGATTTTTGATTAGAAAAAGTGTAACAACCCGGAATTTTGGGGCCAATTTAAATTTTTTATTTTAGAAATTTTAATGGATTTTTAATATTTAAAATAATTTATTTTAAATAATAACGACTAAAAATTTATTTTTAAACAAATAAATTTAATTTAATTATAAAAAGGAGTTTGAAATGGCGCGATAGTTCGAAAATTAGATTTCTAAATTCAATTTAATATACAGGATTCATTTTAAATCAGAATTAAACGAAATAACAAATATTTAAATCTGTTTAATCATATCTTTCTAACGAATCTGAAAAACTGGAATTTCACTTTAAAAGTTGTAAGTTATGTCCAGTTTAAAATTTAGAAAAGTCGCTGTAGAACTTATATATATTTTAATATAATATATAGCCCTTAAAATTAGTCATTTTACAAACGACCTCTGTTTCGACGAAACCACTTTTGTTGGAACTGGAATGTCAAATTATTGTTAAGTTTAATTTTTCAAAATTTTACAAATTAATATGTGAGCATGGCAAACGAAAACGTGTTTTGTTAGTTTCAGTCGAATTTAATCGACTGGAAAATGGCCATTTTTCAAACGGTCTCGGAATTCGACAAAATTAGTTTTGTTAGGACTGTATCGTCAAAACATATCCAGAAATAATTTTTCTGAAATTTTTAAAGTTCGTATATGGCTCCGGTGAATTTATATGTATGGTTAAATTAAATAAATAAATGATTTAAATTTTAAATTAAAGAAAACAAGCTACAAATGTTCGTTTGGGCTCACGAGACATAGCTCATTGGGTCCGGAAGGGGAGTTATTAGCTAGGAATGATAGTCATTGGGCCTAATTCTGAGTTAGCATCCGAACGGGCCTTTATAGGGAAATTAAATATTAAAGTATTATATATACTCAAAAACAAAAATACCCTAACCCTAATTCGGAGCATAGCTGCCACTTTCATCCATCGATGGCCAGGGAGCTCCAAAATTCAAATCTGAAGAACTTCCAATCCTCTTTATAAAAATCAAAACCCAAATCACCAAATCGAAGAACTAATCAACGACTAGATAATCAACGGTTATGATCGAAGAATTTGAGCTATTTTGGTCGGAATTCTCTCTCAAACATGGCGTGTTTGTGGTGGTTTCTAGGCCGGAGGAGGCCGCCGAGTTGGTCAGCGCTAGGAGGGGTAGGACGGCGATGGCGTGGTCTTCAACAATGAAGTGTCAGATCATCAGAAAGTGGTGCGTGGGGGGGGGTGCGATTTGAGGAAGCCGAGGCCGACGTTTGGTTCGCTTCGTTCCAGTAAATCACGAAGCGGAAGAAAGGTTAGGGATGTAGTTAATTAAACTTAATTATTCCATAATGACAATTAATTTGTTAAATGTTTAAACCAGCGTAACTTCGTCAAATGGAAACATAATTGAGCAAACTCAGAAGCGTTGGATTCATATCAGAAAACTCTATACAATGAAGAAAACTGATCTGAAACAGGGCAAATCACGAATTAAGATTTCTTAATCATGAAACGTATATAGAACTGATGTTGTTCTATGGATTTTCATATGTGATTTGGTCGATGATTGTGGTGTTGATTAGAAAGATAGTTAAAACAAAATTGTCATTTATGTTAAATTTGAATTGCATATAATTGTCATTTGTGTTAATTTTGAATTGACACCATATAATTGTCATCCTTGTTTAAATTAGAATTGACAAAATATGAAGGTCATCTTTGACTAACTAGAATTGTCAAAATAAATTGTCAATTTTGATGGAATTATATTTAACATGCCTTTTTCATTAGAAAATGTTATTAAAATAAAAATGCAATTTTCATTTGAAAATGTTTATTAAATAAAAACAATCTTTTTATTTGAAATGTGTTATGCAAACAAAATGACATTTTTGATTAGAAACATGTTATGTAAATAAAATCAACATTTTTATTTGAAATGTATTATGCATATAAAAATGACATTTTGATTTGAAATTTATTATATAAATAAAAACCACATTTTTGTTAGAAATGTGTTTTGCAAAGAAAAATATCATATTTTGTTAATTTAAGAAGATTAGACAAAAACTCACATTTTTGTTTATTTAAGAAGATTAGACAAAAACTTACATTTTTGTTTATTTAAAAAGATTAGACGAAATCATCACATTTTGTTCACATTAAAAGAATTAGACAAATTTGTCATTTTGATTACATTAAAAGGATTAGACAAAATTATCAGTTTTGGTCATTTTAAAAGAATGAATTGAAAATGTATATTTTTATACATTAGAAAGAATGAATTAGAAATGTATATTTTTATACATTAAAAAAATGAGTTAGAAATGTACGTTTTTATACATTAAAAGGAATGAATTAGAATTGGACATTTTTGTCACATTAAAAAGAACGAAGTAAAAATACACACAATTTGTCATTTATTAGGAATGAAACAAAAACATTTATTTTTGGTCATAAATAAAGGAGTTTGACCAAAATATACATTTTTTCCATTAAGAAGAAAGATTACATTTTGATCATTAAAAAGGATAAAAGAAAAATTAGCATTTTGTTTACTTTAAAAGAATGAAGACGAAAGTAACATTTTTGTTTATTTTAAAAGTCTAGAAAAAATTATCATATTTTGTTACATTTAAAAAATTAGACAAAAGTATCATATTTTGTACATTGACAGGAATTTGACAAAATGATCATATTTTGTACATTAAAAGGAATTAGACAAAATTACAATTTTTGTCACTTTAGAAGAATTAGAATAAAAGAGACATTTTTGTCATTTTAAAAAGGATGAAGTAAAATATTCATTTTGTCATTTAGAAATGAATGAGACCTAAAATATACTTTTTGGTCAATAAATAAGAGTTAAAATTTTATTGTCATTCGTTAACAATAAAAAGGATTGAAATAAAAGTTAAGATTTTTATTGTCATTTATCAACAATAAAAAGAATGGAAATAAAAGACTAGATTTTCATTGCCATTTGTTCACAATAAAAAGAATTGAAATATATGCATGTGATGTTGAAATGTTTGATGTGTTAAATATATTGTTAATATATTCAAACTGAATATTATACTTCCATTTACAAGTCATCCAACTTGTTTATGTGATTGGGTTGATAATTTTTGCACATCGCCCAAGTGCACAAATAGTTTATTATTTGATTGTTGGATGAAACCCCACACGGGTGTTGGGATGATATTTGATCTACACTAGTCCCAATATTTAGTGTAGAATCCACTTTGGTTGTTATTTGGATGCTTGATAATTATTTATCATGATTATTGATTACATGCAATATGTGGTTATTGATTGAGTCACACTCCAATAAAGAATATTCTAGAAAAGAATGTTTTAGAAAATATCTTAGAGAAAGAATATATTTTAGAAAATATATTTTTATTCAAATGAACTAGTTATTAACTAGAATAAATCAATAAATCAAGGTTTAATGAAGTTTTCCAATATGTTGATATTTAATTGAAGCTAAATTAAATAAATTGGATTTTGGGTTTGTCGTGAATAGTGTTTTAAATAACACTGTTCTTAAACCCCGTATGAAAAAGAATAATCTTTTATTTAGATTATTAAAGTTTTCAGTTATATTTAGAAATTGGAATAAAAAGGAATGTGAGTTAGGTTATTGTGAACTGTGTTTTTAAGTGACATGTGTTCTTTAACCCAACTGATAGTAAAAATATGATTTGGAATTTATAAATCTTTTATTAAGATTTTAAGGGGAATTTTTCCAAAAGCCAAGTTTTCCAATTTAATATATTAAATTGGAGTTGAATGGAATTCGAATTAATAATAACCGAGATAAGCTTCTGTAAAAGAAGACCGTTACTGCATATGGAATTTAAGAGACTTTGCCGTTATTCCATTTATATTATTGGTCGGATACAGAAATTTATAACGAGTATATATTGATTTGATTTCTGTGAAGATTCCATATTTTATGGAAGATGATTATGGGTATACCGTGAACTATGTTTTAAATGACATTAGTTCTTTAACCCAGTCAAAGATAAGATTAATTTCTTAAATTTAAATAATCATTGAATAATGATTTTTGATATTTAAAACCAGATTGGGGTTTTAATAAATCTTTAAGAGAAAGATTTAAGAATAAATATGAAGAATTTATCTTTGATAAGATAATGTGAATATTTTATTTAAAAGAATATTCTAAATTAGAACGAGGCATTGGATGTGTTTTTATAGCGCTTGATTATTAATTATAAAAATACGCGAGTTATTCGGAAAGACCGGTTTTAACCCATTCCGAATAATCACTACGATGATGAAAAGTCGAAGTTGAAAACGGTGATTGAAGACCGACGATCTTCACATCGAATGGATGTGTTGCTACTGAGATCCATGATGGGAATAGCTACCTTGAAGGGGCTTTAGTGATAGCCGTCCAGACGTATTGTTGATTGTCCGGATTTGCGAGGACCTCTCAGGTGTCTCCGGTTTCGTTCAAACCCAGAACGGACTTGTAAATGGATGCGTATCTGACATTGGATTTCGTTCCATGTAAATTAAATTGATTTTTAATAATGTATATCTGATTGGTGGTGGAGAATTTATTCTCTGCTTAACATCCTGGTATATATTAATAGTGATTAATCGCATGGCGTGAATTGTCAATGTGGCATGCCAAGATGCAATTGATCAAGGCTTTTGTTGAAAAGCAGGGCCTTGTGGGATGATCAAAGCATAGCCTATTTCGGCATAGCTTTGTGTATAGCGTGACTTCGCGAGCCTCACACCCCGGTATGAGTCAAAAACGGGATTAGGACTATAGGGAGTGCACACGTTTCTTTCTAACTAGGAGTAGGGTCAGTGCTTAAACTGGCTGACATTTTACTTATGTGGATGATGGATTTTGAGGCGCCTCAGATTTATAGGCCGTTAGTGGTCATATGGAGGTCCAAAAGGACCGGGAAGCGTGTGTTCAGGCATAACTAATCCACTACCGTAAGGTGGGGACCGGCCCTGAAGATCCAGGGGTTCGCCAGCATTCGAATCCTGACAAATTGTGTGTATTTTTACTTCGTTCTTTTTAATGTGACAAAAATGTCCAATTCTAATTCATTCCTTTTAATGTATAAGAATACACATTTCTAACTCATTCTTTTTAATGTATAAAAATATACATTTCTTATTCATTCTTTTTAATGTTAAAAAATATACATTTTCAATTCATTCTTTTAAAATGACCAAAACTGATAATTTTGTCTAATCCTTTTAATGTAATCAAAATGACAAATTTGTCTAATTCTTTTAATGTGAACAAAATGTGATGATTTGGTCTAATCTTTTTAAATAAACAAAAATGTGAGGTTTTGTCTAATCTTCTTAAATAAACAAAAATGTGAGTTTTTGTCAAATCTTCTTAAATAAACAAAATATGATATTTTTCTTTGCAAAACACATTTCTAACAAAAATGTGGTTTTTATTTATATAACAAATTTCAAATCAAAATGTCATTTTATATGCATAATACATTTCAAATAAAAATGTTGATTTTATTTACACAACATGTTTCTAATCAAAAATGTCATTTTGTTTGCATAACACATTTCAAATAAAAAGATTGTTTTTATTTAATAAACATTTTCTAATGAAAATGGATTTTTTATTTTAATAACATTTTCTAGTGAAAAAGGCATGTTAAATCTAATTCCATCAAAATTGACAGTTTATTTTGTCAATTCTAGTTAAACAAAGATGACCTTCATATTTTGTCAATTCTAATTTAAACAAGGATGACAATTATATGTTGTCAATTCAAAATTAACACAAATGATAATTATATGTTGTCAATTCAAAATTAACACAAACGAAAATTATATGCAATTCAAATTTAACGTAAATGACAATTTTTTTAACTATCTTTCTAATCAACACCATAATCATCGACCAAATCACATATGAAAATCCACAGAACAACATCAGTTCTATATACGTTTCATGATTAAGAAATCTTAATTATATAAAAAGAAAAAGAAGAGAATTTCTCACATCAATATTAATTCTGTACAGTTTAGAGTTGATTTTTCCACAATTCGTGATTTGCCCTGTTTCAGATGTATAGAGTTTTCTGATACGAATCCAACGCTTCTAAGTTTGCTCAATTCTTTTTCCGTTTGACGAAGTTACGCTGGTATAAACATTTAACAAATTAGTTGTCATTATGGAATAATTAAATTTAATTAACTACATCCCTAACCTTTCTCCCACTTCGTGACTTACTAGAACAAAGCGAACCCAACGTCGGCCTCGGCTTCCTCAAATCGCACCCCCCACGCACCACTTTCTGATGATCTGACACTTCATCGTTGAAGACCACGCCATCGCCGTCCTACCCCTCCCAGCGCTGACCAATTCGGCGGCCTCCTCCGGCCTAGAAACCACCACGAACACGCCATGTTTGAGAGAGAATTCCGACCAAAATAGCTCAAATTCTTCGATCATAACGGTTGATTATCTAGTCCTTGATTAGTTCTTCGATTTGGTGATTTGAGTTTTGATTTTTATAAAGAGGATTGGAAGTTCTTCGGATTTGAATTTCGGAGCTCCCTGGCCATCGGTGGATGGAAGTGGCGGCTATGCTCCGAATTAGGCTTAGGGTATTTTAGTTTTTGAGTATATATAATATTTTAATATTTAATTTCCCTATAAAGGCCTGTTCTGATGCTAACTCAGAGTTAGGCCCAACGACTGTCATCCCTAGCTAATAACCCACCTTCGGGACACAATGAGCTAAGTCTCGTGAGCCCAAACAAACGTCTGTAGCTTGTTTTCTTTAATTTAAAATTTGAATCATTTATTTATTTAATTCAACCATACATATAAATTCACCGGGGCCACATACGAACTCTAAAAATTCCAGAAAAATTATTTCTGGATATGTTTTGACGATACAGTCCTAACAAAACTAATTTCGTCGAATTCCGAGACCGTTTGAAAATGGCCATTTTCGAGTCGATTAAATTTGACTGAAACTAACAAAACACGTTTTCGTTTGCCACGCTCACATATTAATTCGAAAAATTCTGAAAAATTAAACTTCAAATAATTTGACATTCCGGTTCCAACAAAAGTGGTTTCGTCGAAAACAGAGGTCGTTTGTAAAATGACTAATTTTAAGGGCTATATATTATATTAAAATATATATAAATTCTACAGCGACTTTTATAAATTTTAAACTGGACATAACTTACAACTTTTAAAGTGAAATTCCTGTTTTTTAGATTCGTTAGAAAGATATGATTAAACAGATTTAAATATCTCTTGTTTCGTTCAATTCTGATTTAAAATGAATCCTGTATATTAAATTGAATTAAAAATCTAATTATCGAACTGCCATGCCATTTCAAACTCCTTTTTATAATTAAATTAAATTTATTAATTTTAAAATAAATTTTTAGTCGTTAATATTTAAAATAAATTATTTTAAATATTAAAAATAAATTAAAATTTCTAAAATAAAAATTTGAAATTGGCCCCAAAATTCAGGGTTGTTACGAAAAGTATACGAATTTTTAACACAATAATGCTTAGATTTTTAATACGATAAAAGTATGATTTTTGATGCATGTATGTTAATAAAAAATTTAATTTTGAAAACGAGAAAGATTGAATTTTTAAAACAAGAAGGTTTGATTTTCATATGAAGAAAAAGTCGATTTTTATATATATGAAGTAGCGATAAAAATTCGATTTTTATATATATGAATTAACGATAAAAATTTGATTTTTATATATATGAAATAGCGATAAAAATTCGATTTTTATATATATGAAGTAGAGATAAAAATTCGAACTTTATATTGTTTACATCGAAAGTAAAAATATAATTTTTAGAACTGAAATAAAAATGTGATTTTTATTATGAACTGCATGAAACAGAGGGCGATGGAATGGATTGAAATCAAAAAGGAATTCAAACGGTTTAGAGATTCAGAAATAAAAATGACGGAGTGGATCTCCAAGGTGAGAGTTCCTCACTTTAATTTTCTTTATAAAGTTTTTTATTTTGTAAATGCATATATGAACTGTTCCCCGTCGTCCACAGACCATGGCCGACTTGTTTGTGTTGATTGATATGTTTGTTTGAATTTGGTTTGGTGATGTGAAAGGAGTTGATTAGAATTTGGTTCGTGGTGTGAATAATGAATTGATATTATTTGGTTTGTGTATGACGTGCGCCATTATGAGGCGAGGGATAAGGCTAGACCTTATCCTGGTTCTAGCATCGCGCTGTTATGCCGTCGAAATTTTATAAAAATATGTTAGAAAAACAAAAATATCATTTTTTATTAGATAAATGAACAAAATAAATATTCACTTACAAATCAGACGATTTGTATGTGTGCACCCGTTTGACTGATATGGATTGGGACGATAAATTTTACACATCGCCCAACTACAAAAATAATGTTCAGTATTTGTTGGTTGAAACCTCACACGGGTGTTGCTACGATATTTGACGTACACTAGTCCCAATTACTTAGTTGTATGTCGATCGATTGGTTGATAGGCTGTTGTAAGCGTTAATTATTTATAATTATGATTATGCAGTTGTGTGGTGCACTGTGGATGATGATTGATTATTTAACATTGTAGTGATATATATATGTGTTGTATGAAATCAATATAAATCACTTTATAGGGTAATCGACTGTGTTTGATTCCAATTCAGAACTGAAGAATATTTTAAAATAATGAATATTTCAAAATAATATTTTATAAAGGATTAAAATCTGATTTTGATGCCCGATTTTAGATGGACACGAATTATTGAAATATATAAAAGCTGTGTTGATTAGATATACGCCATTTTTTTGCGAACGATATTTATATTGATTTTATTCCCTTTTATAATGAATATCGAAAAAGGAAATGATTTCAAAATATAATATTTTGAAAATATTATCACTTATATATAAACGATATAGAATATTTAATTTTGGTTTAAAATTGAAAATGAAGTTAGAATCGTTTTTAAAAAGAAGTTAAAACGATTTATAAAATATGTTTTAAAAAGGAAGTCAACAAAATATATATAATATATATATTATATATATGGAATGGTCTGAATAGAATGCACCGCACTACGGTAGTTCGCGAATTTCGACCATTGACTTCGAATTGACGTTACGGGAGATCCGGCCGTCGGATTCTCCTGAAACTGGGACCATTGGGTTCGAATCGAAAATATCTTTCTAATGAATATGAGAAATTTGAAATCTAACGGTTGGATTTGGAATTATGTCCAAATCAAATTTGGAAAAGGTCGTTGTAAGTGCAGTTCGATGACCATTTATGGAAATCGACTATACTGACCTTGATAAAATTATTAAAAATATCAATAATTTGTCTAAAATCATAATAAATGATTTGAAAAGAGTCGAAATGAAAAATACCACATTTGTAAAAATAAAAATATATTTTTATCAAAATGAACTAGTTTATAACTAGAATAATAATCCAATGTTTTTTAATAAATAAAATGGATTGAGTAATGGTTTTAATATAACCAGAATTTCAAATACAAGAATTGAAATGGATTTGAATCGAAATTATCTTCGGAATGTTTCGATATTGGATTCCGTTATTATATGGATATTGCAGAGGAATTTGAAAGATATACATATATATATATATCGTTATTCTAATACGATATTTGTTGGTTTCAGAATTTGATATTGAATATAAACTGATATATTTTCTATTCAGAGCCTTGTATTTAATATCAAATTGGATTTTGAGTTTGTCGTGAATGGTATCTTTAATAATACTGTTCTTAAACCCATAGAGTTAAGAAAATTAGAAACTAACTGGAGGTTAGCTAAGTTGAATGGTTTCCTAGGTATTGATCTGATGTTGGTTTCGGCCTTCGGGGTTAACGCTTAGGGAATTTTTCTCTTACTAATTTACAGTCAGAAACTGATGGAATGTGAATTGAGTTTATCGTGAACTATGTTTTAAACGACATTCCTTCTTTAACCCGATTAACAGTGAAATGTGACTTAGAATTTATAAATATTTTTATTTAGATTTAATGGAAATTTTCCCAAGTAAAGTTTTCCAATATGTAAATTGGAATGGAATGGAATTCGATTTGGTAATAATCGAAGTGAGCTTCTGTGGAGGAAGGCTGTTACTATATATGGATTTTAAAAGGCTTCGCCGTTATTCCATTTATATTATTGGTCGGATACGGTAATTAATATCGATTATATATTGATCTGTTTTCCATGAAGAATCCATTATTAATGGAATGTGATTTTTGGGTTTATCGTAAACAGTGTTTTAAATAACACTTGTTCTTTAACCCGATTAATAATTGAATGAGATTTTGGGATTGTCGTGAATGGTATCTTTAATATTACCATTATTAAACCCAATAGAGATAAGAAAATTAGAAACTAACTGGAGGTTAGCTAAGTTGAATGGTTTCCTGAGTATTGATCTGATGTTGGTTTCGGCCTTCGGGGTTAATTCTTAGGGAATTGTTCTCTTACTAATTTACGGTTAGTGACCGAAGGGAAGATTAAAGTATAAATTTAAAATAATTTATCTTTGTAACGTCCCACATTTTTATCGGTTTGAATTTGAATATTTAATAATAGTTTAAATATTGAATTCGTAATATAAGTGAATTTATATATTAAATAAAACGAAGTTGAACGTATAAAAATATATATTAAATATAATCGAGCCCGTAATATCGCTGCAGTTCGTAAATTAACGTTCCGAACTTCAACTGAGTGTACCGGACTCGTTTTGAATCGGATTTCTTCGAAATGAGAAACGTTGGAACCTGTTGAACTGTATCTTTCTAACGGAAGTGGAAAATGGAGATTTCGTCGTACCGACTGCAAGATATGTCTAAATCAAATATTCAAAAAGTCGCTGTAGAAGCATATATCGACCGTAACGGTTATTTGAATATAACTTGATATCTAGTGCAAATCGGGACAAGGTTCTTTTGAGACGCAGCGATAATGTAATTTTTAGAATTTTACTGTAATTTTTAATTAATTAAATAAGCAATTTTTATTTGGAATATTTTGCACCCTGTATTGGTATTTCGGGATTTCAAAATATGAGTCAATCTACCGGTATTATTATATTTTTTGGATCGTGACACCTTACTGAGCACGATTGTACTCTTACTTCTGTCGGTAGCAGCTCCGACATGAACGAAAATTTAAGTAACGGATAATTTGAACTTAAACCAATCTATATACACACATAGAACTTAATACTCGGGCCTATTAGTTTTATTTCTTCTTGCCTAAGATAAAGACTATGCCGACAAACTGCCAAGTCAAGATGGAACCTTATCAACATTAATAAAAGAAGTAAAACTGTAGCATAACCCAAATCAGGAAAGCACATGCGTAAGTACCTTTAGCATACCCTAAATAAATAAATAAACGTACTCATCCATACCCTAAAAACCTATATATGAATAATCTAACCTACTGCGTTCTCTTCAAGCAATCAAACCATACCCTATACAGTAAGCTTCACCATCCCCTAAACCATGTCCATTACGGTAAAGACTCTCTATATATAAACGCTCACCTAGTTTCAGCAAAACAACACAGTGAAAAACAAAAGAAAATGGCGGATCAAAATCCTAAATCGCGAGCTAGTTACCTCGTTGTACTCTTTGCTACGAAATAAATGATTTTTGGGAAACGCGATGGGAGTTCTGGCGCAAGTGGTGAAGCTGAAAGGGTTTTTGTGACCAGCGGTGGGAGTCCCTTGGAGGCGCGAAGGGGCAGCGAGTCGGGACGGTCTCGGATCACCTGTAGGTGATCTGATCTGGAGCAGTAAGTGTGATGATGTTGTGGGGTGTGCAGGTGGATTGTTTGTTCGTTCATATAAGGTGGATATGGAGGAGCTCAACGTTGAAAGTATGGAGTGTTTTGCAAAGTGTGTTATAGGAAAAGGTGATGGTCTGCGTATACTTGCGCATGCATGGAAGTTGGGAGCAGTTCAGGTGGCTTCCGCATCTTGGAGACAGCATGAACTGTAACACGTAGGCATGTGAAAAGGCTGGAAGCTTGAGTGGTGAAGCAAATATGAAGCGAAGAAGAACCCCGTAGAAGGACGGGTATGTACGTGTGTAAGCTGAAGGGATACACATGGAGTATATTTTTGTTGTACAGGAGATTGCATTTATACAACGTTGGGGGGGGGGAGAACCGTTGTTTTATGAACGGGAAACGAGAATGAAGTTGCATGGAAGGGTCAGCAAGTGCGGTTTGGACTGGGCGAATGGCATGAAGGGGGCGAGTTGTTTCTTTGGAGAGTGAAGAGGGATGAGGAGTTGAGAAAATCGTCTGTTTAGATGGAGCACAGGCGGAGTGGAGAAATAAAACGCTCGATGAAATCAGCAAACGCAAAACGTTATTCAACGAACGCGTCAAGGTGAGTAAAATCACTAACTCTGATCTATTTTTATAATTATATTTTAATGTTGTTTGAATGCTGTGTGATGGTCGATTAGGTAGATTACAAGTAATTTGGTTGAATATTATATACCATTACATACGTACACCCCATCGGTTGGACACTGATTCCACCAATTAGAATATCCCCTAGTATAGAGTTCGTGTAAATTGTGTTGACTGACATCTGTGGATGCGGAAACCGGTTGGAGGAATTCGACCGGATTCCTTGATAATTATATGTACTGTTTGTTTTGTATGAACCCGAATTATATTTAAAACCCCATATGAATATGGATGTTGAACGGAAAATTCAACATCTGTTTCGATAAATCAATAAACGATATCAATTTAGAAAGTGATAACAGTCGACCGTAAACCCATCGTTTTGTTAAGGAGTTGATTGGCCGTCAGGCAAATCAACTAAGATAATTATAAAAATTATATTTTTATACTTAAAAAGAAGATTTAAATTTATGATAGAAGCTCTATTATAAACCAGTATTTTAGAGTTCGTTTTTATAGAATAAATAAAAACGATTGTTGATATTTAAATAAGTTTATAAAGCAGAAATTATCCAATGATTAAATATTTGGATAATTATATTTAAGATAAACAATTTAGAAATATTATTAGATTAATTATATTAATCTAATGTTAAGAAGTAATTCAAATCAGTTAAAGAATTTACTGATGGAATGAAGTTGATTTAATCAACTGTTATTTAGGAAAATGATTATCAGATTAATTGGATTTTAGTTAATCTAACGAAAACAGTTTGGAAATAAATTAATCAAGATTAATGAGATTAGTTACCCGTTTAATTTAAGAAGTTATAAATAGAACGATGGAATGAAATGAAAGCGAAGAGTAAATGTTTAAAAATAAATAATAATAAACAACGAAGATTTCAATGGATGAATATGATGTTATAGAACCGTATTCCAAAGTAAAACAAGGAAATACGATTTGATGAATATTATAAGTAATAAAGGATTAGAATACAGACTTATATCTGTTCTAAGGTAAGAACATTGTGGATTAAGGTCTGAGAGGTAAATAGATTACCCCAACTTGAACGGCTTCACTATTATCGAGGAATGATATCAGTTTATGACGGAGATAGATGTTAAGATTAGTAGAAAGGGAATATGGCAGCATATGCAAGTTTAGAACTATAGCGATAAAATAAACGCTGTTGATTAGGCTTAAGCGTAACTGTTATGTCGAGACAAGTTATAACATAGAATATTACAGCGTATGACAAGTTTGAACTATAGCGATAAAATAACGCTGTTGATAAGGTAAGGGTGACTGTAATGTTGAGATTAGTTATAAAGGGAATATTACAGCGTATGACAAGTTTAGAACTATAGCAACAAATTAACTGCTATTGATTAGACTTAAGCGTGACTTTTATATATAGCAGCACTTCCTAGGAAATGAAGCAGTTTAGTTGAAATCCACTTATTTGAAAGTGAGAAATAACGATGTCGTAAGAAAATATAAGAATCAGTTTTAGAAAGAGAAGTCAGAAAATCGTGTTAGAAAACAATGACAGCATTTCGATGTTCGAAATGTGATTAGAATTTAAACCGCAAGGATTTGGAACTAGAATTCGACGATGTTGAAAGTATTAAAAATAAACAATTTTTAGGGATTATAATCTGATAGAATAATGAACATTTAGTTTTAAACAAATAAATGTTGATAGGATAGAAATCTGTATTTAGTTATAAACGTGATATCGATTTGATAAGAAGTTGATTTAGAGACAGAGTTTATAAAGTGGAATAGGAGTGAAAAGTATGAAAGAGATTTCGGTAAACAAGATAAGGGAGATTATTATGTGAATAAAGATTTATATGATCAAGGTGTTTAGATTTCTATAAGAAGGGATAGTATTCCCATTTCAAAGGGAATAATGTTTTAAAAGTGAACATGGGGGCGATTAAAAGGTTAAAAGGAAATTGGAAATATTTTCCAATATAAATAGGGTAGATTATCCAAGTATAGAAATAAAGAATGTGAAAATAATGGATCGAACGTTGATAACGTATATTTTCTGGAATATGAAAGAATAAGGGTTTTATAATAACTGGAAATGTTTTCCAAGAATGTAAAACGGTAAATCGGGAGTATAGTAATATCCAGTAAGATATGGGGATTCGAATAATAAAAATGAATGTCGAATAAAAAGTGCCTGTGGTTGTGTGACGTTAGTTATACATTAGAATGGATGTTGTTTTTACTTCGATAGTTAAATAACCGACTATCGAAGTGTTTGACCATCGTTGTCAATACGGAGAGACCGGTTGGATTTATTATCCGGAAACCACTCCATATAGGCATAAGCACTACGAAATAGATATGCTGAAGGTAACTGAAGACGGAGTTAAATGCAAGGGTCGTCCAGTTCCCGAATGGTGCTTTCTGTTTGTCCAATCCTAGGACAACTTGCATGGACGAGTGTCTGACAGAGTATTTCCAACGGTCATGCCGTTGATTTTACGAATATACCAAGTTGGTGGGGAGAAGGTAACTTCTTTTTATTCTACACCCAGTGTGCATTTGTGTAATCAATGTGTGATTACGGATTTGACGATGTGACATTCAAAGTGAATGGTGATCAGATGTTCTGAAGATAGACGTAGCCTCTAGCCTCACAACCAGGAAGTGACAGAAGTTGGGCTAGGCAGCATGGCTAGTTGGGTCATCCCAAGCAGGGTGTATTGTCACCGATCTAGAGAAAATTCATATTTATACTTCCTTTCGATTCTGTATCTTCGGATGACGGTTGGATGGCCTACAACCGTGGTGGCAATATATTCGCGACACTCAAGCTAAATGAGTGAGCGGTCATGTGTGGCCGCGTTGCAAGACGTTCTTGTTGAACCCTGAGTGTATCCCCACTAGAGTACACTATTCAGAAGGTGCTCCCATACCTTGTCTGTTGAAAACCATTCTCTGATAAGCGCCCTGCGGTTTATGATTTTATACTATATATATGTGGAACGTGAGATGTAAGCGTTCTGCTACTTGGATAATTATTTGTTTAGACATTATCATAATATCACTGGTTTCGATATCAAAGTATTTTGGATTATAGTAAGGTAAAAACCGTCCATGTTCATGTGTGGGCTGGTCCTATTATTATCTTCTTGTTTGAAAAGGATTTTCAAAGTTAAACAATATGGTTGGAATTTACTCACACCAGTCCCATGACTGACCCAGAGTTTATTTTGTTGTTTTCCCTAAACTCTTGGGTGCCCAAATTTGTACGGGCAGTCAAGTGTTTCAGGATTTTACAGATTTACTTGGAGGAGCTCAAAAGCAGGAAGCTTCACCATTTGTTATGTAGAGTTATTTCCGCTGTGATGTATACCATGTATTATACTCTGATGTGGTATCTATATATACAAACTCAGATTTGTATTTCAAACTTGTTATATAATGAAGATTATTATTCCGCTGTGAGATTCGTGTTTACTCTGATTCTGTTCAGTTGTGATCTTCTTCTTCTTATATTCTATAAGTTCTATCTTTTCTTTCTCACCCTCTAAATTCTTCTATTAATGTCCCGGTATTTTCGATGCTCAAGAAATTAACAGTGTATTTATGTTGATTTTCTGGGTCGAAAATCCCAGACGTTACAGTTGGTATCAGAGCATAAGGTTAAGTGATTACCTTGGCTCTGTGGCATCACTCAATTGAGATGGAGTTAGCAATACTCTAGATTGAGTTGAGTGTATATATACGAGTGAACGTATTTGCAGATTTATATAAAAAACGTTTTATATTGTGTTGACTGGTCAGTCGAGTGGTTTATGAATTCTGGTTGAAACAGTAATGCAAACGGGATCGATAGGTGTTTCTAAACACTTGAACAGAGTAATTCGACACAGTATGTTATTAAAAGAGGGTAAATAAAATAATTTTACCCAAAGTATATTTTGATATAAAAAGAAGTATGTATCTTGATATTAATATAATATATTGGATATGTGATCATTAATATTATCGAACATGATTATAATTGAGTTGGTTATATAAATTACCAATCGAAATATTATATAAGTATGATATGCAAAATCAGATGAGTTGAATTTGAATTAAAAACTAGAATTGAAATAAAACTCTAGAAACCTGGAAAAGAATTGAAATTGAATTTGAATTAGATATAAGGGAATTTTAAAATCCTGGGAGATTTAAAAATTGTTTTCCAAATGATGTGAAAGATATTTTGAAGTTTCAAAATGGAAGTGTTTCAAAATGAATTTTGAAAAGTAATATAGTATTGAACTCACTTCGATCACTGGAAAATAATTCTGATGATGCTGGGCACATCATCAGTGTCATTTTCGAGTTGCAGAGTGACGGATTACTACCAAAGATTTTTTTTTTTGAATTATTGTGAGGAAACAAGTTGCTAGAAATTCAAATGTTTTGAATTACCATTATTATATGCAAATATATGATTTCGAACTGATTTGAAAAATCCCAGGAATTTGAACTCTGAAATAAAGTATTTAACTTATGGAGTTAAAATGGTAAAATGGAAATTAAAACTAAGTTAAATAAATTTTAATTGAATTGAAGACAGTTAAGTAAAAATCGTGTTGGAGTAGAAATTAATTTGATGAAGGAATTGAATTTGTGAAATAAGAGTTTGAATAGAACTTAACTTGGTTGAAGAATTGGACTCAGATAAATAAAAGTTTGAAACCAAGAATGAAACGAGAGTTTGAAATGGTGTCGGCTTGGATATAAGTGAATTGGATTTGAAGATAACTTGATTGAAGATCAGTTGGAAATGTTTGGATATATGCTAGTTTAATAGTAGATGGCAGAGATAGAGTTGAATGCCCAACAGAAAGGTACACGTTTATATACGAGTATGAGATTTTTATGAGTCGGTTTGGGCAAGCCATTTGGCTGTTTGATTTTCTGTTGAATTGAAGAAAGCCCAGAGAGGCAAGTTGTTGTTGTACCGAGTGAGCCATGCAGAGGAGATGCTGGTGAGATTTTCTGAAAATTTAAGCTGTTAGGAAATTTTCAGAATTTTCGAAAATATTCGGTAATAAGAATAAATTAATATTTTAATCGGAATTAATCAGTTCAGTTGAAACTGAAATTTTGAAATAAACAAAAAGGGATTTTTAACCTGTTTATAACAGAGATTGTAGCATTTTCCCTATCTTAGCAATTTCGAGGACGAAATTATTTTAAGGGGGAAGGACTGTAACGTCCCACATTTTTATCGGTTTGAATTTGAATATTTAAAAACAGTTTAAATATTGAATTCGTAATATAAGTGAATTTATATATTAAATAAAATGAAGTTGAACGTATAAAAATATATATTAAATATAATCGAGCCCGTACTATCGCTGCAGTTCGTAAATTAACGTTCCGAACTTCAACTGAGTGTACCGGACTCGTTTTGAATCGGATTTCTTCGAAATGAGAAACGTTGGAATCTGTTGAACTGTATCTTTCTAACGGAAGTGGAAAATGGAGATTTCGTCGTACTGACTGCAAGATATGTCTAAATCAAATATTCAAAAAGTCGCTGTAGAAGCATATAACGACCGTAACGGTTATTTGAATATAACTTGATATCTGCTGCAAATCGGGACACGGTTCTTTTGAGACGCAGTGATAATTTAATTTTAAGAATTTTACTGTAATTTTTTTATTAATTAAATAAGCAACTTTTTATTTGGAATATTTTGCACCCTGTATTGGTATTTCGGGATTTCAACATATGAGTCAATCTACCGGTATTATTATATTTTTTGGATCATGACACCTCACTGAGCACGATTGTACTCTTACTTCTGTCGGTAGCAGCTCCGACATGAACGAAAATTTAAGTAACGGATAATTTGAACTGAAACCAATCTATATACACACATAGAACTTAATACTCGGGCCTATTAGTTTTATTTCTTCTTGCCTAAGAAAAAGACTATGCCGACAAACTGCCAAGTCATGATGGAACCTTATCAACATTAATAAAAGAAGTAAAACTGTAGCATAACCCAAATCAGGAAAGCACATGCGTAAGTACCTTTGGCATACCCAAAATAAATAAATAAACGTACTCATCCATACCCTAAAAACCTATATATGAATAATCTAACCTACTGCGTTCTCTTCAAGCAATCAAACCATACCCTATACAGTAAGCTTCACCATCCCCTAAACCGTGTCCATTACGGTAAAGACTCTCTATATATAAACGCTCATCTAGTTTCAGCAAAACAACACGGTGAAAAACAAAAGAAAATGGCGGATCAAAATCCTAAATCGCGAGCTAGTTACCTCGTTGTACTCTTTGCTACGAAATAAATGATTTTTGGGAAACGCGATGGGAATTCTGGCGCAAGTGGCAAAGCTGAAAGGGTTTTTGTGACCAGCGGTGGGTGTCCCTTGGAGGCGCGAAGGGGCAATGAGTCGGGACGGTCTCGGATCACCTGTAGGTGATCGGATCTGGAGTAGTAAGTGTGATGATGTTGTGGGGTGTGCAAGTGGGTTGTTTGTTCGTTCATATAGGGTGGATATGGAGGAGCTCAACGTTGAAAGTATGGAGTGTTTTGCAAAGTGTGTTATGGGAAAAGGTGATGGTCTGCGTATACTTGCGCATGCATGGAAGTTGGGAGCAGTTCACGTGGCTTCCGCATCTTGGAGACAGCATGAACTGTAACACGCAGGCATGTGAAAAGGCTGGAAGCTTGAGTGGTGAAGCCAATATGAAGCGAAGAAGAACCCCATAGAAGGACGGGTATGTACGTGTGTAAGCTGAAGGGATACGCATGGAGTACATTTTTGTTGTACAGGAGATTGCATTTATACAACGTTGGGGGGAGAACCGTTGTTTTATGGACGGGAAACGAGAATGAAGTTGCATGGAAGGGTCAGCAAGTGCGGTTTGGACTGGGCGAATGGCATGAAGGGGGCGAGTTGTTTCTTTGGAGAGTGAAGATGGGATGAGGAGTTGAGAAAATCGTCTGTTTAGATGGAGCACAGGCGTAGTGGAGAAATAAAACGCTCGATGAAATCAGCAAACGCAAATCGTTATTCAACGGTTAACGCGTCAAGGTGAGTAAAATCACTAACTCTGATCTATTTTTATAATTATATTTTAATGTTGTTTGAATGCTGTGTGATGGTCGATTAGGTAGATTACAAGTAATTTGGTTGAATATTATATACTGTTACATATGTATACCCCATCGGTTGGACACTGATTCCATCGATTAGAATATCCCCTAGTATAGAGTTCGTGTAAATTGTGTTGACTGACATATGTGGATGCGGAAACCGTTTGGAGGAATCCGACTGGATTCCTTGATAATTATATGTACTGTTTGTTTTGTATGAACCCGAATTATATTTAAAACCCCATGTGAATATTGATGTTGAACGGAAAATTCAACATCTGTTTCGATAAATCAATAAACGATATCAATTTAGAAAGTGATAACAGTCAACCGTAAACCCATCGTTTTGTTAAGGAGTTGATTGGCCGTCAGGCAAATCAACTAAGATAATTATAAAAATTATATTTTTATAATTAAAAAGAAGATTTAAATTTATGATAGAAGCTCTATTATAAACCAGTATTTTAGAGTTCGTTTTTATAGAATAAATAAAAACGATTGTTGATATTTAAATAAGTTTGTAAAGCATAAATTATCCAATGATTAAATATTTGGATAATTATATTTAAGATAAACAATTTAGAAATATTATTAGATTAATTATATTAATCTAATGTTAAGAAGTAATTCAAATCAGTTAAAGAATTTACTGATGGAATGAAGTTGATTTAATCAACTGTTATTTGGGAAAATGATTATCAGATTAATTGGATTTTAGTTAATCTAACGAAAACAATTTGGAAATAAATTAATCAAGATTAATGAGATTAGTTACCCATTTAATTTAAGAAGTTATAAATAGAACGATGGAATGAAATGAAAGCGAAGAGTAAATGTTTAAAAATAAATAATAACAAACAACGAAGATTTCAAAGTATGAATATGATGTTATAGAACCGTATTCCAAAGTAAAACAAGGAAATACGATTTGATGAATATTATAAGTAATAAAGGATTAGAATACAGACTTATATCTGTTCTAAGGTAAGAACATTGTCGATCAAGGTCTGAGAGGTAAATAGAATACCCCAACTTGAACGGCTTCACTATTATCGAGGAATGATATCAGTTTATGACGGAGATAGATGTTAAGATTAGTAGAAAAGGAATATGGCAGCATATGCAAGTTTAGAACTATAGCGATAAAATAAACGCTGTTGATTAGGCTTAAGCGTAACTGTTATGTTGAGACAAGTTATAACATAGAATATTACAGCGTATGACAAGTTTGAACTATAGCGATAAAATAACGTTGTTGATAAGGTAAGGGTGACTGTAATGTTGAGATTAGTTATAAAGGGAATATTACAGCGTATGACAAGTTTAGAACTATAGCAACAAATTAACTGCTGTTGATTAGACTTAAGCGTGACTTTTATATATAGCAGCACTTCCTAGGAAATGAAGCAGTTTAGTTGAAATCCACTTATTCGAAAGTGAGAAATAACGATGTCGTAAGAAAATATAAGAATCAGTTTTAGAAAGAGAAATCGGAGAATCGTGTTAGAAAACAATGACAACATTTTGATGTTCGAAATGTGATTAGAATTTAAACCGTTAGGATTTGGAACTAGAATTCGACGATGTCGAAAGTATTAAAAATAAACTATTTTTAGGGATTATATTCTGATAGAATAATGAACATTTAGTTTTAAACAAATAAATGTTGATAGGATATAAATCAATATTTAGTTATAAACGTGATATCGATTTGATAAGAAGTTGATTTAGAGACAGAGTTTATAAAGTGGAATAGGAGTGAAAAGTACGAAAGGGATTTCGGTAAACAAGATAAGGGAGATTATTACGTGAATAAAGATTTATATGATCAAGGTGTTTAGATTTCTATAAGAAGGGATAGTATTCCCATTTCAAAGGGAATAATGTTTTAAAAGTGAACATGGGGCCGATTAAAAGGTTCAAAGGAAATTGGAAATATTTTCCAATATAAATAGGGTAGATTATCCAAGTATAGAAATCAAGAATGTGAAAATAATGGATCGAACGTAACGTATATTTTCTGGAATATGAAAGAATAAGGGTTTTGTATAACTGGAAATGTTTTACAAGAATGTAAAAGGGTAAATCGGGAGTATAGTAATATCCGGTAAGATATGGGGATTCGAATAATAAAAATGAATGTCGAAAAAAAAGTGCCCGTGGTTGTGTGACGTTAGTTATACATTAGAATGGATGTTGTTTTTACTTCGATAGTTAAATAACCGACTATCGAAGTGTTTGACCATCGTTGTCAATACGGAGAGACCGGTTGGATTTATTATCCGGAAACCACTCCGTATAGGCATAAGCGCTACGAAATAGATATGCTGAAGGTAACTGAAGATGGAGTTAAATGCAAGGGTCGTCTAGTTCCCGAATGGTACTTTCTGTTTGTCCAGTCCTAGGACAACTTGTATGGACGAGTGTCTGACAGAGTATTTCCAACGGTCATGCCGTTGATTTTACGAATATACCAAGTTGGTGGGGAGAAGGTAGCTTCTTTTTATTCCACACCCAATTTGCATTTGTGTAATCAATGTGTGATTACGGATTTGACGATGTGACATTCAAAGTGAATGGTGATCAGATGTTTTGAAGATAGACGTAGCCTCTAGCCTCACAACCAGGAAGTGACAGAAGTTGGGCTAGGCAGCATGGCTAGTTGGGTCATCCCCAAGCAGGGTGTATTGTCACCGATCTAGAGAAAATTCATATTTATACTTCCTTTCGATTCTGTATCTTCGGATGACGGTTGGATGGCCTACAACCGTGGTGGCAATATATTCGCGACACTCAAGCTAAATGAGTGAGCGGTCATGTGTGGCCGGGTTGCAAGACGTTCTTGTTGAACCCTGAGTGTATCCCCTCTAGAGTATACTATTCAGAAGGTGCTCCCATACCTTGTCTGTTGAAAACCATTCTCCGATATGCGCCCTGCGGTTTATGATTTTATACTATATATATGTGGAACGTGAGATGCAAGCGTTCTGCTACTTGGATAATTATTTGTTTAGACATTATCATAATATCACTAGTTTCGATATCAAAGTATTTTGGATTATAGTAAGGTAAAAACCGTCCATGTTCATGTGTGGGCTGGTCCTACTATTATCTTCTTGTTTGAAAAGGATTTTCAAAGTTAAACAATATGGTTGGAATTTACTCATACCAGTCCCATGACTGACCCAGAGTTTATTTTTTTGTTTTCCCTAAACTCTTTGGTGCCCAAATTTGTACGGGCAGTCAAGTGTTTCAGTATTTTACAGATTTACTTGGAGGAGCTCAAAAGCAGGAAGCTTCACCATTTGTTATGTAGAGTTATTTCCGCTGTGATGTATACCATGTATTATACTCTGATATGGTATGTATATATACAAACTCAGATTTGTATTTCAAACTTGGTATATAATAAAGATTATTATTCCGCTGTGGGATTCGTGTTTACTCTCGTTCTATTCAATTGCGATCTTCTTCTTCTTCTATTCTATAAGTTCTATCTTTTCTTTCTCACCCTCTAAATTCTTCTATTAATGTCCCGGTATTTTCGATGCTCAAGAAATTAACAGTGTATTTATGTTGATTTTCTGGGTCGAAAATCCCAGACGTTACAATCTTTGATAAAATTAATGTGAACCTTTCCTTAGAAATAAGAATATTTGAATAAAAGAATATTCTAAATTGGAATGAGGTGTATGTTGTGTTTGTGTAATACTTGTTTATTATATACGCGAGTTATTGGGAAAGACCGGGTTTATCTCATTCTGAATAACTGATATGACGATAAGTCAAAGATGAAGACGGTGGTTGAAGACCGGAGGTCTTCACATCATTTGGATGATTCCTGATGATCTTGATTGGGCCGTACACCCAAGAGGAGGGAATAAGTTGGTGATCGTCTAGACATACCTGGAGATCGATGGATATGCGAGGTACAAGGTGCCTCCGATTTTGTTCAGACCCAGAACGGACTTGCAAATGGATTGTGTGTCTGACATTGGATTTCATTCTGTGTGATTGATAGACATCTGTTGCATAGCGTGAATTGCCTATGTGGCTTGCTGAGATGCAGTGATTAAGACTTTTGTTGAAAAGCTGAGTCTTGTGGTTGATGATCAAAGCACGGCCTTTGTGGCATCGCTTTGTGTAGCGTTAATTCGCGAGCCTCACACCCTGGTGTGAACCAAAAACTGGAGAGAACATCAGGGAGGTCATGCGTTTCCTTCTAGCTAGAAGTGGCGTCAGTGGATTTACACGCCCTGACGAGTTTGACTTATGTGGCTTCAGGAATGCGAGGCGCCCCGGATATATCGGTCAATCCGGGACTGATGGAGTCATTGGACTCATTTACGCCCCATATGGCAGGGAAACGCAGTGTTCAGGCATTTTAATCCACATCAGTGGACTGGCCCTGACGATCCAAGGCTTGCCTGCGCGCTTGCCTGAGACATTGGCTAGATTGTCTCGAACCGGTGATGACTTCTTTTGCCTTGGTTCAAAGATGGAAATCCAACTTCCAAATACGAGACATTACGATTTTGATTGTAGAGCCTAGTATGGCGACATGATATATGGTACCCATGCCGTCTATGATTGATACATTTATATTTGAGGTTGTTTTCTTCACTTATAGTAATAATAAAAGATGAAATTTCACGTATCAAGCATTATTTGGCTATTATACGGTAAAACCCTATCCTCTGGCTTGCGTTGCATTGTGTGATGGGACCTGGGTCTTATAATAGCTTCATTGATCTTTATTTAGCATTGCGCTGTTTGTTTTATGCACTGGTATTCTTGGGAGGAAACCCATTCCATGTTATACGGCATGGTCCCTTGATTTACCTAACCTTAAAATAAAGTTTAATAACTTTTTTAGTTCTCACACTAGTCACATGACTGACCTGGAGTTTATTGTTTTAACCTAAACTCTGGGGGCCCCTATTTTCCGCACGGGCATCTAGGAGTTTTGGTTTTGCAGATTTATATCCACAGGATCCTGGTTTATAGCTAGAGCTATATACGAAAAGCTCTGTATCCGTGTATTTATTTCTGTTGTGTTTTGTATTATTTTTCCGCTGCTATGTAAATTATTTAATCTCTGATATCGTATAATGAGTAATATTTATTCATACTCTGTGATATTCTTGTATTCTGATGGAATTGTTGTAATAAGCAATCAAATGTTCTTTTGTTTGTGTTCCAATGTGTGTTGTTCTCATTACAATCCGGGTTTCGAACGGTCTTGGTCGGTTTAGCGATCGATTAGGTCCGGCCGAAATCCTTATCGTTACATTTGGTATTAGAGTTTTGGTTTACAGAGCTCGAGAACAAGACACATTAGAACTGAAAGAAAGAATTCATCAGAGATTGGATTAGTAATTTCCAATAAGAATGACTCGTTAGAGGCGGGATCAGTAGTATCCTAGAACGAGTGTGAAGAGTATATTTTTCAGATAAAAATGAAAACAAATTTGGTTTTGAAGATTTAAACCTTATTATTCGTATTTGAATAATTTATTTTAAATTGATTTGGACAATCTGGTATATGAAGATTTTGTATATACGCATAGCTAGTGTGTATTCAAAGGCTCAAATATACTTGATAGATATAGAATCACACTCTAATCGCCCGGGGATGATTGTGATGATGTGGCGCCACATCGTCAACATCTGTGCTCGAGTTTCGAAAGTGAGAAATCTATATATTTCCATTAGATTGGTGTGAGAACCAAAACTAGATAAGGCTTATGTTGTGAATTAGCATCAAAACATAATTTTCTGCATATATACCAAAGTTATGGATTTGAAACATTAATCAACTTATTGACTATTGGTTGTGTTGTTTGATTATTGGTTTGATTAATTAAATTTTTTAACCATTAAGCCAAAACTGAATCAAAATGATGAACTGGATTGAAAATTGTTTGAAATTGCATGCATATACATGTATATACATTGAACAGGTCATAGCAAGGAGGCTAGAGAGGAGGAATAAAATTGTTTGCCCGACAAATAGGTACATGTTTATTGTATTTCTTAAGGTTTTGATGATTTTATGAGCCGATTGGCTAGCTGCTTGGGTTTTTCGTTTGGATTGGTGAGGGCCATGGGAGGCTATTTGAAATATCTCGATTCTCCCGGTACAAAGGAGGTTATGGCGAATTTTTTTGAAAATTTAGGGTGTTAGCCAAATTTTTGAAAAAATAGAAAGTTCTTAAAACTGGAAATTTGAAGAACTTAAGCCATAATGAAAATAAAGAAAGTTGAGTTGGTTAGTTAAACAACTTTCAGCTTCGTTCCTTTTCGAGGACGAAAAGATTTTAAGTTGGGGAGGTTGTAACAACCCAGAAAATCGGAATCAATTTAAAAATTTTATTTTGGCAATTTTTACGGATTTTGAATACTGAAAATTAATTATTTTAAATAATAACGACGGGAAATTTATTTTCAATGAAGTTAAAATGAATAAATTTATTATAATTATAATTCGAGCCTGAAATGGCGCGGCAGTTTGAAAATTTGATTTCGAATTTCAAATGAATGTACAGGATACAAAATAAGTCGGAACTGAACGAAATAAGAAATATTTGAATCTGTTAAGTAATATCTTTCAAACGAAGTTAATAAATTGAGATTTCACTTTAGAAATTGAAAGATATGACCAGTTTAAAATTCAGAAAAGTCGCTGTGGAATTTATATATATTTTTAATATATATAAAACCCTTAAAATTGGAAATTTTGCAAACAACCTCGGTTTTCGACGAAACCACTTTTGTTGGATCCGGGATGTCAAATTATTGCTAGGTTTGAAAATTCATAATTTATGAAATCAATATGTGAGCGTGACAGAAGAAAACGTGTTTTAACAGTTTTAGTCAACGAAATTAGTTTTGTTAGGACCTTATTCGTTAAAACATTGCTAGATTTATTTTTCTGGAATTTTTGGGGTCCGTATGTAGCCCCGGTAAATTGAAATGTGCGTTCAAATTAAATATATATTGATTTATATTTTAAATTTGACAAAAGCTGATTGTAATAGCCGAATTGGGTTAGAAAACATGTACCATTGTGTTCGGAATGGGGGTAATAAGCTAAGGACGATAGTAGTTGGGTCTCGATTGGTGCTGGAATTAAAAGTCAACATTTTGGAGAATAAAATAAAATAATAAATTATAAAACCCTCTCTTCCTTCAACCCTAAGTCAAACTATCCAACGCGGTCAAACCCTAAGCCCGCCTCCTTTTCTCTTCAATTCCAAATCGATAAAACCGAATAAAGAAAAAAAATTGAAAGCAACCCTCGTCGATCCTGTTCCCCCCCCACCCCAACCGCCGCTGCCAGGCACGGCCACCGCGCCCCCAGACCCGCGCCTCCCCTCTGACGGCCCCCTTCCTCCGTTAAAGCCCTAACCCCAAACCCGTTTGGAAGTTGTCACCCCCCTCAAAAACCCACCGCCACCACCCTGATGGCCTGCCTCGACCGCCATACCCCCCCCCCCCCCGACGTCTACGCCAGCAGCGCCTAGACCCCCTCCCCTCTATTGAAAAAAAAACCCTATAAGTGTTTTATTTCGGGATTCTTTGAATAATTAGTTTAATTTAATTAAAAATATTTGTTTTGAATTTATAAAACTAGCATGGTTTTAATTAGAAAGAAATGATTTTTAATTAGAAAAAGTATAGGAATTTTTAACACCATAATGCTAAGATTTTTAATACGATAAAAATATGATTTTTGATGCATGTACATTAATAAAAAATTTAATTTTTAAAACGAGAAAGATTGAAATTTCAAAACAAGAAGGTTTGATTTTCATATGAATAAAATTCGATTTTTATATATATGAAGTAGTGATAAAAATTCGATTTATATATATATGAAGTAGCGATAAAAATTCGATTTATATATATATGAAGTAGCGATAAAAATTCGATTTTTATATATATGAAGTAGCCATAAAAATTCGATTTTTATATATATGAAGTAGCGATAAAAATTCGAATTATACATATATATATGAAGTAGCGATAAAAATTCGATTTATATATATGAAGTAGGGATAAAAATTCGATCTTTATATTGTTTACATCGAAAGTAAAAAAATTATAATTTTTAGAATTGAAATAAAAATTTGATTTTTATTATGAACTGCGTGAAACAGAGGGCGATGGAACAGATTGAAATCAAAAATAAATTCAAACAGTTTAGAAATTCTGAAATAAAAATGGCGGAGTGGATCCCCAAGGTGAGAGCTCCTCACTTTAATTTTCTTTATACAGTTATTTATTATTTAACTGCATATATGAACTGTTCCCCGTCGTCCACAGACCATGGGCGACTTGTTTGTGTTGATTGATATATTTGTTTGAATTTCGTTTGGTGATGTGAAAGGAATTGATTAGAATTTGGTTTGTGGTGTGAATAACGAATTGATATAATTTGGTTTGTGTATGACGTGCGCCATTATGAGGTAAGGGATAAGGCTAGACCTTATCTTGGTTCAAGTATCACGCCGTCATGTCGCCAAAATTTTCTAAAAATATGTTAGAAAAATAAAAATATCATTTTTATTAGATAAATGAATAAAATAAATATTCACTTACAAATCAGACGATTTGTATGTGTAAACCCGTTTGACTGATATGGATTGGGACGATAAATTTTACACATCGTCCAACTGCATAAATAATATTCAGTATTTATTGGCTGAAACCCCACACGGGTGTTGGGATGATATTTGACGTAAACTAGTCCCAATTACTTAGTTGTATGTCGATCGATTGGTTGATAGACTGTTGTAAGCGTTAATTATTTATAATTAATGCTTATGCAGTTTTGTGGTGCACTCTCGATGATGACTTATTATTTATCATTGTAGTGATATACATATGTTATATGAAATCTATATAAATCACTTTATATGGTAATTGGCTGTGTCTGATTCCAATTCAGAACTGAAGAATATTTTAAAATAACGAATATTTTAAATTAACGAATATTTCAAAACAATATTTTATAAAGGATTAAAATCTGATTTTGATGTCCGATTTTAGATGGACACAAATTATTGAAATATATAAAAGCCGTGTTGATTATATATGCGCCATTTTGATGCGAACGATATTTATATCGATTTTATTTATTTTTATAATGAATATCGAAGAAGGAAATGATTTCAAAATATAATATTTTGAAAATATTATCATTTATATATAAACGATATAAAATATTTAGTTTTGGTTTAAAATTGAAAATGAAGTTGGAATCGTTTTTTAAAATGAACTTAAAACAATTTATAAAATACGTTTTAAAAAGGAAATCGACGAAATATATATAATATATATATTTAAAGGTCTGAATAGAATGCGTAGCGCTGTGGCAGTTCGGGAATTTCGCCCATTGACTTCGAATTGATGTTACGGGAGATTCATCCGTCGAATTCTCCTGAAACCAAGACCGTTGGGTTCGTATCGAAAAGAGCTTTCTGATGAATATGAGAAATTTTGAAATCTAATGGTTAGATTTGGAATTATGTCCAAATCAGATTTGGAAAAGGTTGCTGTAAGTGCAGTTCGATGACTGTTTATGGAAATCGACTGTACTGGCCTTGATAAAATTCTTAAAAATATCAATAATTTGTCTAAAATCATAATAAATGATTTGAAAAGAGTTGGAATGAAAAATTGAACATTTTAAAG
Organism: Allium sativum; assembly: GCA_030737875.1. Taxonomy (NCBI): domain Eukaryota; kingdom Viridiplantae; phylum Streptophyta; class Magnoliopsida; order Asparagales; family Amaryllidaceae; genus Allium; species Allium sativum. Next base: position 75,891,821 of record CM060926.1, read on the forward strand.
ATAAAAATATATTTTTATCGAAATGAACTAGTTTACAACTAGAATAATAATCCCATGTTTTTAAATAAATAAAATGGATTGAGAAATGGTTTTAATATAACCAAAACTTCCAAGACAAGAATTGAAATGGATTTGAATCGAAATTATCTTCGTAATGTTTTGATATTGGATTCCGTTATTATACCGATATTGTAGAGGAATTTGAAAGATATATATATATATATATATATATATATATATGTATATCGTTGTTCCAATATAATATTCGCTGGTGTCAGAATTTGGTATTGAATATAAGCCGATATAATTTCTATTCAGAGCCTTGTATTTAATATCAAATTGGATTTGGGGTTTGTCGTGAATGGTATCTTTAATAATACTGTTCTTAAACCCAATGGAGTTAAGAAAATTAGAAACTAACAGGACGTTAGCTATGTTGAATGGTTTCCTGGGTATTGATCTGATGTTGGTCTCGGCCTTCGGGGTTAATGCTTAGGGAATTGTTCTCTTACTAATTTACAGTCAGAGACTGATGGAATGTGAATTGGGTTTATTGTGAACTGTGATTTAAACGACATTCCTTCTTTAACCCGATTAACAGTGAAATGTGATTTGGAATTTATAAATCTTTTTATTTAGATTTAATGGAAATTTTCCAAAGTTAAGCTTTCCAATATGTAAATTGGAATGGTATGGAATTCGATTTGGTAATAATCGAAGTGAGCTTCTGTGGAGGATGACCGTTACTATATATGGAATTTAAAAGGCTTCGCAGTTATTACATTTATATTATTGGTCGGATACGGAAATTAATATTGATCTGTTTTCTGTGAAGATTCCATTATTAATGGAATGTGATTTTTGGGTTTATCGTGAACAGTGTTTTAAATAACACTTGTTCTTTAACTCGATTAATAATTGAATGAGATTTTAGGTTTGTCGTGAATGGTATCTTTCATAATACCGTTCTTAAACCCAATGGAGATAAGAAAATTAGAAGCTCTCTGGAGGTTAGCTAAGTTGAATGGTTTCCTGGGTATTGATCTGATGTTGGTTTCAGCCTTCGGGGTTAATGCTTAGGGAATTGTGCTCTTACTAATTTACGGTTAGGACTCAAGGGAAGATTAAAGTATAAATTTACAAGAATTTATCTTTGATAAAATTAATGGGAACCTTTCCCTAGAAATAAGAATATTTGAATAAAAGAATATTCTGAATTGGAATGAGGCGTATGTTGTGTTTGTGTAACACTTGTTTATTATATACCCGAGTTATTCGGAAAGACCAGGTTTATCCCATTCTGAATAACTGATATGACGATAAGTCAAAGATGAAGACGGTGGTTGAAGACCGGAGGTCTTCACATCGTTCGGATGATTCCTGATGATCTTGATTGGGCCGTACACTCAAGAGGAGGGAATAAGTTGGTGTTCGTCCAGACATACTTGGAGATCGATGAATATGCGAGGTACAAGGTGCCACCGGTTTCGGTCAGACCCGGAACGGAATTGTAAATGGACTATGTGTCTGACATTGGATTTCATTTTGTGTGATTGATAGACATCAGTTGCATAGTGTGAATTGCCTGTGTGGCATGCTGAGATGTAGTGATCAAGGCTTTTGTTGAAAAGAAGAGTCTTGTGGTTGATGATCAAAGCACGACCTTTGTGGCATCGCTTTGTGTAGCATTAGTTCGAGAGCCTCACACCCCGGTGTGAACCAAAAAATGGAGAGGACATCATGGAGGGCATGCTTTTCCTTCTAGCTAGAAGTGGCGTCAGTGGTTTTACATGCCCTGACGAGTTTGACTTATGTAGTTGTTGGAATGCGAGGCACCACAGATAAATCGGTCGATCCGGGACCGATGGAGTCATTGGACTCATTTTCGCCCCATAGGGCGGGGAAATGCAGTGTTCAGGCATTTTAATCCACATCGGTGGACCGGCGTTGACGATCCAAGGCTTGCATGCGCGCTTGCCTGAGACATGGCTAGATTGTCTCGAATCGGTGCGGACTATCTTTTGCCTCGGTTCACAGATGGAAATCCAACTTCCAAATACGAGACATTGCAGTTTTGATTGTAGAGCCTAGTATGGCGACATGATATATGGTACCCATGCCATCTATGATTGATACATTTATATTTGAAGTTGCTTTCTTCACTTATAGTAATAATAAAAGACGAAATTTCGTGTATCAAGCATTATTTGGCTATTATAAGGTAAAACCCTATCCTGCGGCTTGCGTTACATTGTGTGATGGGACCTAGGCCCTATAATAGCTTCATTGTTCTTTATTTAGCATTGCGCTATTTGTTTTATGGACTGGTATTCTTGGGAGGAAACCCGTTCCGTGTTATACGGCGTGGTCCCTTGATTTACCTAACCTTGAAATAAAGATTAATAACTTTTTTAGTTCTCACACCAGTCACATGACTGACCTGGAGTTTATTGTTTTAACCTAAACTCTGGGTGCCCCTATTTTCCGCACGGGCAGCTAGGAGTTTTGGTTTTGCAGATTTATATCCACAGGATCCTGGTTTATAGCTGGAGCTATATACGGAAAGCTCTGTATCCGTGTATTTCTTTCTGTTGTGTTTTGTATTATTTTTCCGCTGTTATGTAAATTATTTAATCTCTGATATTGTATAATGAGTAATATTTAGTCATACTCTGTGATATTCTTGTATTCTGATGGAATTGTTTTAATAAGCAATGAAATGTTCTTCTGTTTGTGTTCCTATGTGTGTTGTTCTCATCACAATCCGGGTTTCGAACGGTCTTGGTCGGTTTAGCGATCGATTAGTTCCGAGCGAAATCCTTATTGTTACATTAATACAGATGGTTTTTATCTTATGATAAACCAAAACATTTTGAAATCGTATATATATCTTCTGATATTATAGTAGTGCCTAAATACAAATAAATAGCAATCTAGCATAACGCTTGCATCTCACGCTCCACATATATAGTATACAATCAAAACCGCGGACGTTATTGGAGATTGGATTTCCAACTATGACAAGGTATGGAACCACCTTTCGATAGTGTATCTCTAGAGGCGAATATACAGGGTTCAACAAGAACGTCTTGCAACACGGCCCACACATCACCGACCACTCATTTCGCTTGAGTGTATCGAATGTATTGCCACCAACGGTTGGGAGCAACCCACCGTTTCCCGAAAGGGACAGCATCGATGATTAAGGAAACAAAAGGAATTTCTCTAGATAGGTGACAATACACCCTAATGGGAGCGACCCACATAGCCATGCTGCCTGCCCGATTTTTGTCATTTCCCGGTTGTGAGGCTTGAGGCTGAAACTTACCTTTCAGTATAGCACGTCTTCATTCGCTTTGAATGCCACATCGTCAAACCCGCCAATATCACAAATTGATTTCTCTAATACCACGGGTATAAAGCTAAGAGAAAAGAATTCCTCCGCCACCAAACATAGTTTGAAGAAATCAATCGTATGATCTGTTAGGCTTACTCTGTCAGACATTCATCTATACAAGCTGTCCTGGGATTGGACAAACCGAAGGCGCTATTTTGGAAATCCATCTTAGGCAATTTCTACCTAGGATTGACAAAACATCCCTTGCATAACTCCGTCTTCGATGGTCTTCAATACTCTCTGACTTAAAACGAATATATTGAATCGAAGTGGAATTTAGATTCCGGTCACTTCGAAAACGGTAACGGAAAGGTCCAGAATTGATAGTCGGTTGTTTAACTATCAAATACAAAATAAAATAAACATATTTATTCCATCGGATCTGCTAAGCCATATTTAAGTAATCTAAATTATTTAAATTCAAATATTAACTTTGTATAAATATTTATTGGGAAATGTAAGTAATAATTAACTTATAATTTCAATCTTACGTGATAAATCTCATACTTGAATATCTGTTTCATAGCTTATATTCAATTCTAACACTCCTTCTGAACACAAACTAATACGACCTATTGGATAATAGTGAAATCGTTCAAGTTGGGGTATTTTAATTACCTCTCAGACCTTGAGTCGAAATCATTTTCATCGTCAAGATTCGTAGAAGTTCAATATCCAAAATATTTTCTAAACTAGAATTCGTAAATCCAATTAAATTCCCAAATCTTGAAACATTTGTAAAACAATATTGTTGTTAAGAAACCTTCATTTAGTTAACTCCACTAAATTATCCAATCAAGGGATTTATTGTAGTACTCCAATTTGATTTCTTTATTATCTTAAAAACATAATTAAGTTATAAATATTATCTTGGATCTTTTATTCCACTCTCTATTAACTATACCATTAACTTATCAAAAATCTATTAATTTAAAAACATAATTAGCATTCAGAAATATTTCTATGTTTATCAATTATTTGTTAAAAAGTATTAGTTGGAAATAGATTCATTTAATAATCAATTTCCTTTTTAACTATTGGTTTCCATTTAACAAAACTGATTAACAGATTACAATTAATCTTACCTTTTTATAATAATTCATTTAATTGTTTCTTAAATTCAATTATCAAAAACTTAAGTTCATTTCTGAACTTTTTTACAGAAAACGGCTTAGCAGCTCCAACGGTATTTAACTGTTCAGATGGCATTCAAGTCGTCAACCCATTTTGCACAAACCATCATATAAATGCAATTAACCATTATCAACTGATAATATATCAACATATATTAACTGATAAAATATGTCAAATTGATGTAATAGTAGAACAGTGTTTGTTTCTACTAACAGGGTATTCAAACAATTCAGTCAACCAAATACATATTGGAACGGTATCTATTTCCACTAGCAGATGTAAAATATTCAAATATGGTTTACGTAATTAAATACAACTAAATAAATCAACTGATTGAACAACGATTCAGTATTTACCGTGTTTACAGATTTTCATTGATTAGTAGTTTATGTGTTAACTTAGTTTACAACTAAATTTACATACGATTTATTTTAACGATGTTTAATATTTCAATTACTTAACAAATCAAATTTATTTTAAAATGAATGGTTTAAATTTGATAATTACGTTGAGTTCGTTCGACTTAATCACACACACACACTAGCCAAATATAATTCCTTGATCTCGCTTAAGTTATACACATCAATATATATATATATATATATATATATATATATATATATATATATATATATTCTATTTCGAAATATAACTTAACATTTTACATTTTATTTTAAAACAAAACTAGGCTGAAGCCCATATCCCGCAAATTAACAACCATCATATATTAAAGCTTTAACGTCCAGGCACCCAAAATACAAAGGAAATTTCTTCCATTCAAATTCCTTTTTCCCCTTGCATCTTTATCCTGTTATGATCCCCTCCCTTCCAGCTTTATCCCTTAACGTTTTTCTTTTTATAGATTTTTATTTTTTTGTTAATGGACCAAAGCCTAAAGCCATACCCATGAAACTACATTTCATATAAAATATTGATGTGTGCATTCAGTAAAGCGATCCCTACTTTCTTTTCTTTCCCTCCTGTTGATTTTCATCTTTTGTTCTCTTTCTTTTCTTCCCTAATCTTTCATTTACTGCTGCTTTCTGGCGTTTCCTCCTTCACAACAATACCCAGCTTCCCTATGTTCTCCTTTCCTTGCATTCTTTTGTTCCCAATTATTTTATTTACCCTTTTTTTCTTCATTATACTCTACTGGACCGAGCCCAAGCCAATGTCCATACGACAAAAACTGTGTACACTCTTTTCCCCATCTTTTTTCCCATTCTTTCCTTTGACGTTTTGTTTCAATTTGATTTTTTTTTTTTTTCACTCATTCCTTTCCGGTTGTCTTTCACCTTTTTTTTCTGTTTGGTATTTGTCAACTGTACATGTAAATATAATCTAACTTTATATTTTTTCCCAAATTTCAAGTGCCATTTACCTAGCATTATTTGCCTGCTTGCATCCCCTATTAAACCAATGAAATTCCCCATTCCATACATTTTGGTCCTTCCTTCATGTTGCCTCATTTACGCAAGTACCATGAATTCTTTTTCTATTGTTTATATAAAAATTTTGTTTCCTGTTTTGGAGCCCAAGTCCATGGCCTGCACGTTTACACCCCACGCAGTACGCACTCTGTTCCTTACCTACTTTTTCTTTCTTTTGCATTGAAAGTGAAACGACCCGAAAATCGCCCATGCGGGAAATCGCCGGATATGATTACTTTGGGCTACAACACATCAGAACAATAACAGTAGACTTTTATAAACATTACAATAATGTTACATTAGAGTACAGAACATATCGGAGTACATTGAATAAAATTACAGTGGAAGATAAATTTTAATAAATTAAATACAATAAACAGCGGAAGACTTCTATGCTCTAGACACAGCTTTAGGCTTCAGTCCGGAATCCTGCTCAAGAGATAAATATCTGCAAAAAGCTACTCGACTTCCTGTGTGGAAAAGAGGGCACCTGAGTTTGTAAAGTGAAACAAACTACGAGTCAGTCATGGGACTGTTGTGAGAATTCTTAACTAATATAACTAATAACAATAGGGCAAATCCAAGGACCACGCCGCTAACGCGGAACGGGTTTTATTCCAAGGGATTGCCGGTGCATAAATTAAAGTAAATCGTTAAACAACGCAACGCTTTTTAGAAAAATGAAACCATCATAAGACCCAAGTCTCATCACACAATGCAACGCAAACCGGAGGATAGGGTTTTACCTTATAATGGTCAAAAATGCTTGATACGATAAAAATGAATTTGATATTATTGCTAGTGTGTATATGTTTCAAAAACATTTCAAAGTAAACGTATCAACCCTAGGAAGCATAGCTACCATATACTATGCCTCCATACTAGTAATACAATCAAAACCGTATGAGGTCGTATTGGAAATTGGGTTTCCATCATGAGTCAAGGCTAGGGAGGAGCTCCTTACCGACTCGAGACACTCTAGCTAATGTCTCAGGATCCCCCGCGGAGAACCCTTGGATAGCTGCAGGCCCGGTCCACACTTACGGTTTGTGGATTAGTTATTCCTGAACACACGTTTCCTGGTCCTATAGGACCTAACATCTGAGGCGCCTCATTCCATCATCCACATAAGTAAATATCAACCAGTTTAAGTACTGACACTACTTCTAGCTAGAAAGAAACGTGTTGCTCTCCCTGCGTTCCCTTCTCCCATTTTAGACTCAACCGAGTTGTGAGGCTCGTAAAGTAACGTTATAACCACAAGGCCTGCTTTTCAACAAAACCTTGATCATCTTCATCTTAGCGTGCCATGTTGACAATTTACGCTATGCGATTGATAACTATTAATACACAACCTCTAAGGGCGTTAAGCAAGAGAATAAATTCTCCGGCGCCAACGGTCGTATATTAATAGAAATCAATTTATATAGAACAAAATTCAACGTTAGACACACATTCCATTTATAAGCTTATGCTCTGGGTCTGAGCGAAAGCCAAATCCGTACAAATCAACACTACGTCCGGATAACTACCATCTTAGCCCCGTCTTGGGAGCAAAACAATCAAGGGCCTCAACACTAGCTACCCATTCGATGTGAAGATCATCGGTCTTCAATTGTCGTCTTCAATTCTTCGAACGTCGTATCATTATTTGGAATGAGAGTAAACTCGGATTTTCCTAATAATCTTCGCATATATGAAATTAGGTGCTATACTTTTACCACATCAATGCCTCATTCCAATTCAGAATATCCTTTTAAAAAAGTATTCACATTATTTGGGAAAGGTTCCCATAAATTTTATCAAAGACAAATTTTTCAACTTATTCTTTAATCTTCCTTTATTCACCTTCAATCTAATTAAAGATTTATTTAAAATTTTATTAAGTTTTAGTCTTCTAAACTCATTGTTAAATGACTAGTCACTTTTCTGGAATAATCTTATCTTTAATCTGGGTTTAAGAACTGATGTTATTTAAAACATAGTTCAAGAGAGACCCCATTTCATGTTTTATTAATTCCCAATTTAATATATAATATTAGGCATCTCTTCTTTTAGAAAATTTCATTTAATCTTAATTAAAAGATTAATTAATAACAAATCAAAATTTCACTATTGATTTGAGTTTCAAGAACTAATGTCCTTCAAAACATTGTTCACAAACAACCCATAATCAATTTCCTTTTTATTTAAATTATAATTAATAATTGAGAATATCATTTAAATCTAAATAAAAAGATTTTCCTTATTTTTACGTATTTTAAAATGTTTATAAATTCGTTTCCAAGACGATTCCAACTTTTATTCCAATTATAATCTAAAAATTGATTATTCTATATGTTCTCCTCTTATAATAATATTATTTTCCAAAATATAAATTTTGAAATTTCTCTTTTAATATGCATTATAAAATGGGTAAAATAAATCGATAAACTCGTTCGGGTTTTTAAAATGCGTTGCTATTTTTTTTTTTTAAAACGAATTAAATAGCCCAACTCATTTTCTTATCTATTTGTATTTTATAATGGGCTAGACCTCTCACATTAAGCCTATGACTTGTGGATGTTGGATGTGCCAGTCGGTTCCGGGCAGACTTATTCCACTAGCTGGGCTTAACCTCGTGTTATGGCCTGTTTCGTATTTGTGCACTTGGACCTCTCACATTAGGTTCAACATTCATGGCTGCTGTATATGCCGGTCGGGTCCAAGCAGACTTCCACCACAAATGTAACCTAACCTCGTGTCCAAGCACAACTATAATTTATAATTATAATTAATTTTCCCAAAACATATTATTTGAAATTATCCTTTCCATTAAGGAATCTTAATTTTAAGATATTCTTTATTTCTAAATATCTTGATTTCAAGTATCTTAATATAAATTGTAACTTTCCATATTAAAATAATAATATAATAATATTTTCAAAATGTATAATTTTTGAATTTCAAACTTCCAATATTAATTAATTATTTATTACTGCATTAACCATTCTTGATAACTTTAGGAAATTCTGCATTGGAATGAGACTCAAATCAAATACCATTAATTAATGGATTCATACAACGCATCTATGAAATAATGATAGACATTCCTTTAACCAAAACAACATTCCAATAACATTCAGATAACATTCAAACAACATTCAAATGACATTCAACAAAATCCAAATAATAATACGTTATTTGTGCACTTGGGCGATGTATGGAAATATCAGCCCAATCAACATATGCAAGTCAGGCAACTTGTATATGGAAGTGTAACATATTTGAATTATCATAAATAATAATGAATTAACATTAATTAGCATGCTACCTATTTTCAAAATTCAAACATTGTATCACATCCAGACGTCAATTTACAACATATCATGCATGCCACAGAAATAATTCACAAACATTCACCACAGACATTTATATACATTTATGAAAATAAATAATAACCGTAAATTAAATGATGCTAACTTTACTTCCATTTTTCACAAAATTAAATGACGCTAACTTTACTTCCCATTTTCTTAAAATTAATCCAGCTTTTGTTTACTAACATGTAAATTTATAATAAATGAAATTAATCCAATTTTTTATACTCATATAAATGACATATTTTTATATTAACATATTGACAACCTTTTCTTATATTAACATAAAGACAAATTTTAAAGGCAACGTCTTTTTTTTTCTTTTTTTTTACTTTCATAAATAACAACTTTTATATTAACATAATTGACATATTGATATTAACATAATTGACCAATTTATATCATAAATGACAAATTGATATTAACATAATTGATACTTATTTTTGACAATCTTAATACAATAAAAATGACATCTTTTTATCATATCAATTCTAATACAAATAAAAGGACATTTCTTATTTTGCCAAATTCTAATACGTATAAAAAGAACATTTCTTATTTGTCAATTCCTAATATTTGACTAAAATGACCATTTAATATGTGATTTAAAATAGCATTCACTTCTAATGTGTCCATTCTAATTTCAAACAAAAAGGACAATTCTACATTGTCTACGTACATATTTATAATTCTAATAACCAAATAAAAGTGACTCTCCTTGCTCGTACACAAATTCCATTGTTTAACTTGACGAATAAAGAATGAATTACTTTATTATTACAAATTCAATGTTTAATGTTAGCACATTTATCATGTTAAAAGGTATTCTTTTTAGTCTTTCACTATTATATCAAAAATGTAATTTTTAGTGTAAACCAACTTTATCACTCGAATCTTTTAATATGATTCATTCGTTACATAAAAATGTAAACTTTAATATACACACAAGTTTACCATATTTTTTATTATTAACATATTTTCTTTTAACACGATTCCTTTTATTAAATCAACATGCAATAAAAGTGAAATCTTACTATGTTAACATTTTCTTTTTAACATGATTCCTTGTATTGAATCAAACATGAATTAAAAAGGGAATCTTTTTATGTTAACATTTCTTTTTCTCACAAAAGACATTTTAAGCTAAAATGAATCATTTAATCTAACATGACATATTCTAGCAAAAAGGTCATTTTAACTAACAAAAAGATAACATTCTATATTTTCTAACAAAAGAAGGCAATTCTTGTTTTCTAACAAAAGACGGTCTTTTTTTATTCGAGTTTAACGCTTCTAACATATATGGTCTTTCTAGTTTACCGCTTCTAAATAAAAAGGATCTCTTTGTTCTAACGTAAACATTTCTAATAAAAAAAATGGTCTTTTAAATCTAAATGATCATCTTTAATCAAAATGTTCTAAGGCAACATTTTAACATAAAAGGTATTACGATTCTAACATAAAAAGTATTTTTATTCTAACATGAAATAATGTTTTGATCTAACGAATTCAAGATTAGATCTTTATTCGAAAAAGAACATATCATTCAACAAATAATCATCACCATAATTTACCACAAACAAGAATCAACGAAGGCCAAATGCCCAATCCAAATTTCGAACGGCGCATAATATATTACAATCAAAATCATTATAACTATATATAATTTTTATTTTAAATTTAAAAAGAGAAATCTCACATCGATTGTTGAATCCTTCAAAATTGTAGATCGCTCTGTTTTGATTCTAGTCAGCTCTGGAAGGTAGTGTTCTACACTACGAATCCTACTCAACTTGAATCGTTCGCCTTGGACCTTGTATGTAATAGATAGACAAGTTTCTATGTTAATTATAGAATCATACTAATTAAATTATAATTAAATCTAATTAACCACACTTACTTAATCGTTGCCATATCTATTATCTTCTTCCATTAGAAATACGTTCCTTGGAACCCATTTATTCACCGTTGCACGCCACACCACCAATCCGTGAAAGTAAATATGATCTTGGGTTTTCATGGTAGGTAGAGGATGTTGAGGTTTTTTTTTAAATCGTAGTAGGTTGGGAGAATTTTAGAGATGAGAATGGGATGTTTTCAGCCATAGAAAGAGGGCGGCAGTTACTATTCTGATTAAGGTTTTGCAACATAATGGTATATATATTAATACTTTTTAATTATTTAATTCCCCTTTTAATTTCTTTAGAATTATTATCATACGCTTACGTTTTGATATATTAAAGGGGAAAGATCAATTATACATTATGACATATGAAAACGTAAAGTGCAATTATGCTCCTTGGATATTGCAAATCAATTAATTTCCCTATATGCAACGCTTAGACTCCGTTTGAATAAATATTGTGAACCACTAATAAATGTCATTTATACAGTTTCTATTATTGTTCTAACCAAGTTTTATTCTTTTTTTGTAAACAACAATACTGTGAATTTTCACGTTAGCATATTTTCATTTATAACCTACATTATTTTTAATCAATAAATTTTATTACACGCAAATTGCATACGCTCCGAATTTACATTAAAAAGAATATATTTAATTTTTCAAAAAAAATTATTTTAAACAACCAAAACTCATTAAAATAACTTAAAATAAAATTTTAAATTTACCACCCAAAATTCAGGGTTGTTACAAAAAGACTGTCAACATCTTGATGTATACAAACGAATCCGGTTCCACACCAAACTTTTCTTCTTCCTGCTTTACCCTTTTTGCTTCTTTCTCTGTTTTCCTCCACACAGTGCACAGTGTGCACCGTGCACATGCACAACTTCCCCAATCAGCTTGAGTCCACCATAACCCTACCCGCATGTCACGCCTTCGCTGAAGATCATCAATGACGGGTCGTCTCAAGCCCGCAACTGCTTCTTCCCAAAATCATTTGTTTACCCACTACTTCGCTCACTGTCTCATTCATTGTTCCCAGTTTTTGATTTTAGGTTGTTAAGAAATCAAATTGACACAATACATTCAGAAGCATAGGTTCGCACTACTATATAAAAAGAAATTTTTTCTCACATGATTAGTCCACTGTTTTCATGTTAGTCTCACCCTCAGGTTTTTGCTATTTCAGGGTTTAGTCTAGTATAAAACCCACATAAACACATTCAAATATGTTTGTATGTATAGTTGCATAATCACTAAATGAGGGGAAATTTATATGCATGGTTTAAGCTTTTGTGTTCATTGCATTTGTTTATAAATACAAAACAGAGTCTTGGTTCCCATGCTGCAGGTCTATGCAATTTGTTCCAGGTCCCTTCTAGTATTCATTCCAAATGAAAATTGTTTAAACAACATACATACAAATGCATAAACATATGGACATCATCCTATACATCAAGTACTAATAGATTAAATTGAGATGAAAGGTTTACTCATAATGTGTTGCTTACTGGTTTATGCAATTTACATTTAGGTTCCAAGTTTAGTCTTTGTCTGCCATTGTTTTTTTTTCAGTTTCCAAATTTCCAATCTTTTGAACCATTCTTGAGGCCACTAACTTAATTCAGTTTTGCTTTAGATTTTGTATGAGTGCATATGAGAGGTATACAGGCGTACTTATAGGCAAAAACAAACATATAAACTATGGGATAGCCCCTAGCTTGACTAGGCTTCAAAGTGTAAAGTCTCTAGGCTGTCTCTATTGATTGGAAGTGAGGTGCTAGGCTATATTTTATTCAGCCTTCCCAGCTATATATACTATGTCCATATGCTAATTTGTTAGTAGAGGAGCTGGCTGGAAGGTAGGCTGCACATTTGGGTTAGCTGCAACACTTGTTTTGATTAGCTTCATATGTTTATAGGTAGGCTAGTCTCTTCAGAAGTACTCATAGATTTGTACAAAGCACATGTGTAATGGTAAAAAGGAACATACTTGGCTCGTAACTAATTCTAGTTGTCAATGGCAGGCGATTTGATAACATAGGGCAGCTACAGTCTAGGCTTTGAAAATGTGAATGTGCTTGAAATCTACCTTTCCTGCACATGTATCTTGTACCATTCCTTTGCACTAAAGTGCAAAAGAAAACAACTTAGCTCCTAAGTCACGTGTCATGACTTGCTAGGTGCTTGCAGCCTACCTATGTGTGTACAAGTATGTTTCAAACATCACTTCAAAGCAAATCCAAGCATTATATTTCCAATGTACTAAATGTAGGCAGAAAAGTATTTAATCATTTAATGATTCATAAATTTAGATGTTTGAATATGGAAATCTTAGCTTCTAAGATAGTTATAAGCCGTTAATAACTACGTACATTATTGATTTTAAAATAGCAAATCAATGTATAAAACAATTATTGATATTCATTTTCCTATATAATTCTATATTTGTGTGGATTAAAAGAAGTTTGAATGCAAATGATAATGTTAAACAACATTCACTTGTGTATATAAAAAAATATAACAAGCAAACATATACACATAATAGTTTTAACTAACGATTGATCTAATTTTCTATCCCGTATAAATTCAATATTATTTAATTTTACAAAAAAATTGACAAAACATTATTTACCGCTTTTATATACATATATACATCGACTAAATATAATTTAAACCATTAAAATGTAGCCTGGACATTTCCCAATATTTATTACTCACAATTTATTATTTAAATCAATTATTAAAATGATCCATAATAAATTGTATTGCAGAAGCAGTCAAAAAATTGGGACGTTACAGTTTAGAAACACCTATCGACACAGTTTGCATTACTGTTTCGACCAGAATTTATAAACCACTCGACTGACCAGTCAACACAATATAAAACAGTTTCTATATTAATTTACAAATACGCGCTTATATATATATATATATATATACACACACACACTCATACTCAATCTGGAGTATTACTAACTCCATCTCTATTGAGTCACGCCACAGAGCCAAGGTAATCGCTTAACCTTTAGCTCGGATACCACTGTAATGGCCCAAAAATCCGTACTAATTTGAGCTGACTAATATCCTACACATTCAACTCAAAATGCACGAAAATTTAGATCATTAATAGAAATAAATTAGAGGATGAGATAGAAAAGATAGAACTAATAGAATAGAAGAAGAAGAACATAGCTGAACATAGTCAGAGTAAACACGAATCTCACAGCGGAACGAATGAAATTTATTATATTTATAACTTCTTTTACCAAAATCCATTCAAGTTCTGTCTCTTGAAATTTTACTTTTATTTGAGTCATTTTACTTAATGCAAGTAACATCTCACTACCAATTCAATAATATCTTAATGAGGTCCATTTAAGAAGCAATTATTTAATTAAAAATAATTAAATAGTATTTACTTTATAATTACTGAAGTAAACAGTTTACTTCATCGTTAATCTAAAATAGATGGGTTGCTTACCTTATATAAATAATAACCAATTATATTGGTTCAATAATTATTTAATACCTCATTTATTAAATGGGTAATTAGTAGGGAATCTTATTAATTTTTTGATCAGTTTACCGCTAAGTTATTTTCATTAGATTAATTGAAGATCTGTTAATCTAATAGTCATATTCCAAATAAACAGTTGATTTAATCAACTTCATTCCATCAGTAAATTCGTTAACTGATTTTAATTAATTCATACCATTAGATGTATATAATTAATCTAATAATGTTTCTTAACTTTTTGCTTTGAAATAATTATCCAAATTATTCCCTCCAGGATAATTACAGCTTCATAACTTATTTAAATATCAAATAATTGTTTATATGAACTATAAAATACCCGTTTATAATAGAACTTCTATTACAGTTTAAAACTTCGCTTTATTATAAAAATATTATTTTTATAATTAACTTCGTTGATTTGCCTGACGACCAATCAACTTCTTAACAAAAAGATGGGTTTATGGCCGACTGTTACCGTTTTCTTAATAGATATCGTTTATTGATTAAATCAAAATAAATGTTCAATTTCTATTCAACATCAATATCCACATAGGGTTTCAATATCTTTTGGGTTCAAACAGTGCATATAAAACAAACAGTATATATAAATATTGAGGAAGCTGGTTGGATTCTTCCAACCGGTTTCCCGCATCCACATATGTTAGTCAAACAATTAACACTGATTCCATACTATGGAATATTATAATTGGTGGAATCAGTATGGAACCAATGATGTGTACATATGCAACGATACATATATATATATATATATATATTTCAACCAATTTTATTGTAATCTGTTGTATATAACGATGTTGTATACACAATTATATGATTTTTGTTTGACGATAACAACCAAATAAATATTATAATTAATGTGTTTGAAATCGTACTGTTATTCTACATCACATACAGGAATATTATATTTATCTTTAAATACAATACAACTGTATAGATTTTCATATTTTCTTATAGTATTTTATTTAAATTAAATATAATATTTCAATCACTCGAACAGTACAATTATTTAAAACTCCACTATTTAATCACTTCACAGAATCTGTGCTTGTAATTACACAGCATACGATAAACAAATTTTGTTTGACGACAATAAAATAATATATTATTTCAAACAATTTGTTTATTACAAATAAACAGTACAATCTTTTCACTACAACTTTCACACTCAGTACATTTTGCATCTACACATACAAACTTATATACATTCACAAACACCGACACTCTATTCTTCTGTTTTTCCTTCTTCAATCTTCTAACTTCAGTCTTCACAGCACTTCACAGTCAGTCCAGTAATCATCACCTGACACATGAAAAAGAAACACACAGTACACTGCAACAAGAATAAACTGAATACATGTGCATATAAATTTTATTTTTAAAATTTTATTTGCCTCAGTTTTCTGGTATTTTTCTCAGCATTTTTCATGACTTGATCTGATTCATCTATGTCTAGTCAGTTTGTATATAGTACAGGGACATGAAATCTTGACTGATGGCTGCATATACACACGTGTATAGATATGCATGTGTGCACAGCCTCGCCAATCAGTGAGCAACTGATGGGTAGCCACGTGGACCATCTCGACTCAGTGCAACAATAATCAATACGGTTGAGGCAACCCAAAAACACCAAAGTGATCAAAACAACATATATTGGCAAAACAGAAAAGTGGTGCAGCGCACCATAGAACAACATGGTCAATGATACAAGAATGTCAACAGCAAGTCAAATAGCATAAGCACAAGCCACAAAGGGGAACATCAACTTTTACATAGGTGGTGTAACAGCAAGATCACAGCAAACTCAAAGTACACCAAGGAAGGCAAGTGGTCGAGCTCAACATGCATGGAGCATTAACATCAACAAAATGGTTAAACATGCTGGTGCACCATCAGTTACAAGTAATCAACTCAAGACAAGGCTCAGGTACAAACAAGTGAACAGCAAGTGTATATGTTTGATGCAGCCGAGTTGGCAAGAAAGCATGGTGAATGAATACATGCATGAAGTATACACAAGAAGAATGAAATCAATTATTACTCAACAAATGCAAACTAGGTCGAGATTGCTGCATGCAAATGCATGTGGATGCACAAATAACAGATCAGTGAAACTGGATGGCACATGTGGTGAAGTAAAAGTCAGTGCATACATGAGTGCTCATGTTCATGTGCTTTTTCAGTTTCACACAGCAATGTTTCATGAAGCAAGAGCATATAGCAGACACAGCAAGTTTTTTTTTAAATACATGGTGCAGAGATGAAAACACAAGCCAAAGTTTCAAGTTAAAGTCAAGATTTAGTAACATACAAAACTGGACAGTGAAACATGTTTACAGTCAGAATACAAAGTCAGGCATTAAGCAAAGTGGGTGCATCAGTTCAGTTCAGTAGTACATTGCAGCAGCAACAAGATCAAGGACATGCAACTCATTTCAGTTTTCAATGTGTAATGGAAAAATACATATGTGTGAACTGCCAACATAGATCGAAGAATAACAAGTTTTAAAATGTAATCGGGGTCGAGTACAAGACATGTCACAGGTCCAACAGGTTAAATGTGTGCCACTTTCAAGCAACTCAAGTCAGTCAAATTCAAGACTCAATTATGTATGTGCAACTTCATGTACAAGGAAGTTTCAAGCATAAATAATAATGCAGCAGAAAGATTTAAATCTGCACAGGAGTAATGATGGAAAGAATGAATTAAATTTTTTTTATGGCATGAGCAAAAGTGGAAAATGCAAGAAATCTGTTTCCAGAAATCAAATTATGGAATGTAACCAAATGCAGATTCAACCACACGTAGATGCACATATGCATGTTCAAAACAGAAACGAGCAAGAGCATCAAAACATTTATGGCATCCTCAATCAAATTCTTCAGAATCAAATCAGTGAAATTTCGGCTAGGTTTTTTCAGGAAACAATTTATATTTGCTTCAGAAAAACAGAGTTTTTTTGGCAAGAAAATTACAGTGTCATATTTGGCAACATCTCTGAATTATATGGCAAGGGATCATTTTCTAATATTCAGAATTTATCAATTTATCAAGACTGAATTGAATCGAGCAAACCATCATAAAGGGAAAATCTATTTTGAAGAATCAAGTAATATTTTCACAAGTCCACGCATCTAATCAGAGAAACCAAAAGGGGCAACAAATCAAGCATTTAATGATGCAAGAATCTTCTCAATCAAAGTAATATTTTTTCCAAGCCAAGGAATCATTTTCTTTCAAGAAAATCAGAAGTGGAAACCGCAAGAATTCATCCAAGCCATTTATCATGAAATCAGAGAATTATAGGATGTTATAATCCTTTATATAATTACCATTATCATCATTGGCTTAGTTAGATCGTGTGACGACCCAAACTTCCCAGTAAAGGAAAGGCTGGATTGCTTTGAGAACAACACACATCAGAGCACAAACTGAAGAACATTTTATTGCTGATTACAACGATTACATCAGAGTACAAGAATATAACAGAGTATGGATACTTATTACACAATTGAAATACAATAATATCAGAGATTTAAATTACATTTAAATAGCAGCGGAAAAATAATACAAACATACAACTGAAAGGAATACACGGATACAGAGCTTTCCGAATACCGCTTCATCTGTAAACCAGGATCCTGTAAATATATTTGCAAAAAGCTACTCGACTGCCCGTGTGGAAAATATGGGCACCCGAGTTTGCCAGTGAAACAAACTACAGGTCAGTCATGGGACTGGTATGAGAAATCTTAACTTAACTTATCTAATAATAAGGCTAATCACAGGACCATGCCGCTAACGCGGAACGGGTTTACTCTATTGGATTGCCAGTGCATAAAATAAAGTAAAACGTTAAACAATGCAATGCTTTTTAAGAAAATGAAACCATTATAAGACCCAAGTCCCATCACACAATGCAACGCAAACCGGAGGATAAGGTTTTACCTTATAATAGTCAAAAGATGCTTGATACGACAAAACAGATTTAATATTAGTGTGTATATCTATGGGTATATATATATTTCAAAAACATGTAATACCCCGAATTTTAGTTAATACTAAAATTCACTAATTACAGGATAAATAATCTCAGATGTGGGAATTGGGGGTAACGGGCTGCGTCATTGCGTTCGTCTCGGAAAAATACGCGAAATAGAGTCCGAGTTTTCGAAAATCGGAGTCCGTATGGCCCAGTTAAGGCCCAATGAAGTTTGCAGAAAATTTAAAGATAAAAAACAGATTTAATAATTTAAAACCAGATTTTAAAATTGAGTAAGCGGGGCCAGGCGGGAAGATTCCCGCCCTACCCATGTCGACAGGGCTGTCGACAGGCCTGTCGACAGGGGGGTCGACTTGCCTGTCGACTTGCCTGTCGACAGGGGGGGCGACGCCCAGTAAAACTGGGTGCACCGGTTTAGGTTCTTGGGCTGGCTTGGAGGGCTGGTTCTGGAAGCTTCTTGGATCTGACGGGTCTAAACCAATCTAGGGTTAATCTAAGGGTCTAAAATGCAACCTAATCCTATAAATAAGACACTAACCCTATCCTAATTCATTCATAATTAGATCTTGTAACTAAACTATGGCAAAATGAAACTTGATCATGGCCACCACAAATCAATGAAGAGGAAAGCAAGCTAATCATCCTCTCTAATCAACCTCTAATCCATTCTAAGCATCTTAATTTGGAGTGCAAATTGCTAGTAGTGAGTTTCTATCACTTTAACATCAATTGTTAAAGCAAGTAGATTAGGTGTAATGAGACTTATGGTCTTGAATGCGGATTAGTGAGTTTGAATCATTTGTAATGATATGTTACTCTATGTTTTTCTATGTTTATGCATATTGAATAAGTTGGTTTATGCATATTTAATAAGTTGGTTTATGCATATTTAATAAGTTGGTTTATGCATACTTGGTAAGTGGATTTATGCATGATTAATAAGTTGGTTTATGCATGTTTAACAAGTGGGTTTATGCATGTTGAGTATGTAAGTTTATGCAAGTTTAGTATGATGTATGTTATGTTTACATGATGCTAAATATGCAAGTTGTGGACTATGTGATCATATACATGTTATGCAAGTTCATGAAGATATGCTATGAAAGTTACATGTATGTTAATATGCAAGATATGCTATGAAAGTTACATGTATTTTAATATGCAAGATATGCTATGAAAGTTACATGTATGTTAATATGCAAGATATGCTATGAAAGTTACATGTATGTTAATATGCAAGATATGTTATGCAAGTTACATGTTTGTTAATATGCAAGTTCATGATGACACATTATGCAAGTTTAAGAGTTAATATGCAAGTATGTGAATGCTTATGCAAGAATGTGAATGCTTATGCAAGAATATGAATGCTTATGCAAGTTATGTGTATGCTTAAATGCATGTTTAACATATTATGCAAGTTGTGAGGATGCTTATATGCAATATGTTATGCAAGTCATGTGAATGCTTATATGCAAGATCAACATGTTATGCAAGATATGTGTATGATAATATGCAAGTTTGGGTTATATGTAGTTGGGTTAATATATGCTCATATATGCAAGTTGACATCCTCTTAACCCATGACAAAGTTGTATGCTAAACCCATGATATTTGTGATGATCTTCCCCTTATTTATGTCATGAAATGAGAACGATTTACGTGGGGAACGATGGGGTTGGTAAATATGTTAATAAAAATATGATTGGGTATGATTAAGCATACCATAAAAATAAATTACCATAAGTGGGAATTTACCTATTGAGTTAGGTCTACCCCATGGGAATTTACCTATTGAGTTAGGTCTACCCATGTTATGGAAAATTTGATATTAATTAGGGATAATTAATATGGGGGTGATTAATTAGGTGTAATTAATCAACTAAGACACGAGGTTGGACCCTTTTGTAGCGGAAGTCTGCCCGGAACCGACCGGCCATCCAGCGGCTACAAATGATTGGCCCAATGTGAGAGGTCTTAGTCATAAATTAAATACATGATTAAAGTAAAGACACGAGGTTAGACCCTTTTGATGACAGAAGTCTGCCCGGAACCAACCGGCATATCCAGCAGTCATAAAAGACGGTCTAATGTGAGAGGTCTTTATGAGGTCATGATCTTAATTAATGAATTAAGAAACACTTAACCATATTAGCATGTAGTGGGACATGAGGGGTTAAGTGGGTGCCTTGGGGTGGCATGATGAGACTAGTGGGTTGCCTTGGGTGGCAATAGAAAAATACGATTAGAATACTTAACCAAAGTGAAACATGTAATTAAACATGATTAAAGGGTTAAGTAAGTGCCATGGGTGGCATGTGAAAATACGATTAGAATACTTAACCAAAGTGGAACATGTAATTAAACATGATTAAAGGGTTAAGTAAGTGCCATGGGTGGCATGTGAAAATACGATTAGAATACTTAACCAAAGTGGGACATGTAAGTAAACATGATTAAAGGGTTAAGTAAGTGCCTTAGGTGGCATGTAGGAATCTAGTGGGTGCCTTAAGGGGCAATTGAAATATGATTAGATGACTTAACCAAAACTTAACATGTAAGTGGGCATGATTATAAAGAGGGGTTAAGTGGGATGCACTAGATAAAATTGCAAGCTTAGGTGGTAGCTTGTGGGGGCCCATTTCAACCAATATCCCAAACGTATCTTTGTGGGCTCGACTCAAGTCGAGTGACGGGACACACATATTGGGCTTGACTATAAGAGGCCAAACCGGGTTAGCGGTGGCAACGCGGGACCAACGGGTTTCATATACGTGTGTGGACCCGGGCTGGTTGGTAAGTCGTTGTTGCATCGTGTAGATATAAAGCCGTGCACTGTTGATATTATCTGGTAGCCACTTTAGGGGAATGATACACCCCAATCGTGGGACCAGCACGGGTATCTACGGTAGGGAGCCGATCGCTGGGGAGTAGTGGGAACACCTAATAAAGATAGGGGCAGACGTCACCTATGTAGGGGTACACGAAACTACTGGGTGAAATTACTAAGTACACCTAGTGGAGATAGGGGCAGACGGCACCTATGTAGTGGGCTAGGGGTACACAAGACTACTGGGGAAATTTTCCAAGTCCTTGGAAGGGATCAACCTTTAAGTAGGAATGACTGGTGTGGTGCAGTTAGTAATTATCCTTGGGTGGGTAGATGCGTCCTTACGGTTATCCTAGTTTATCCTAAGTTTACCAAGCTGCTTAGTGTAGCCATTCATCCCCAGATATTACCGTAGGTCAAGTTTATGTCTTCTCTGGTTACTTTAATGATTGTATTGTTAAAGTTATAGGGCTCACTCTGACTTATGTCTGACCCCGTTGTTTTTATCTTTTTCCCAACCCTCAGGTCCTACGGTGGATCCTAGCGGTAGTAGAGCTTGATCGGATTGCTGTTCCAGTCTTTAGGAGCTTGGGTAGATGTAAAGCTCCAGTTATCCAGCTATCTTTTCTTTTGTTATGGCTATTGTATGAGAGAGTGGGATTATGTACTTCTTTATTTTGATGGATATTGTACTTGACTTTTATCGTGGTTTTATGATGTAACCAGACATGTTTATTTCCGCTGTTGTGAGATGATATTTTTAAATTTCAAGTACTAATTATATCTGTCTTGTTGTAATTTTTCTGTTCTATATTCACTAAAATACTCCACCGATGCTATGGCATTCCCTTAGTGAGTGACCATAGCGGGTGTGGGGTGTTACACGTGGTATCAGAGCAAAGGTTACCAGAACAGATAAAATTTTTAGAAAACTATTTTTCTAAAAACATTTTTGGAAGAAATATTTTCAAAAACATGTCTTTAAAGAGAAAAGTTTTTGAAAGAAAAGCATAATCCCCGATAGCCATATCTTTATCTTTCGAATTCTCCGTTTTGAATCTTTCCCTTTTTCATCTCAGCATGGCTGAAGATCTTTATCTTCCGGATAGTGTAGCGGTACCAGTATGGTATAGGAGGTTGTTAGAGGCTAGGGCCACCGCTGCAGGTCCAGCAAATGTTCCTCCTCCACCCGTTGCACTCGTTCCTCCTCGCACGGATACTTTTGCTATGACTTGTAGGAAGTTTAAGGCTATGGGAGGAAAACCTTTTGTGGGAGCTAGGGATTGGCTTAATGAGACGGAAGAATTGATGGAAATCTTGGAAGTAGAAGAGGGAAAGAAAGTCAGGTTAGCCGCTTGGTTAATGGAAGGAGAGGCCTCGTTCTGGTGGGAAGTCACTAATGGAGAACGCCCTTTTGACTCTTGGGTGGATTTCAGGCAAAGGTTTGAGGCAAAGTTTTTCTCAAAAGCGGAAGAAAATATGCACGTGGAAAGGTTCTTGAACTTAAAGCAAGGGAACTTGTCAGTGAAAGAATATGTTAACAAGTTTAACCAGTTAGCGAAGTTCAATATAGACTTGGTAAACACACCGGAGGAGAAGGCTTTGAGGTTCGTTAAAGGCTTGAACGAACCGATGCACGGATTGGCTATGTCTCATATCCCTATGGGGGCCACTTTCGAGAAGCTAGTGGACATGGCACTTATGCATGAGGAAGAGAAGGGTCCCAATGCTAATAAAGCACACGTGAAGAAAGGAGATCAGAAGAGACCTCAACAGCAAAACAAGGGTGGGAAAGGCAATGGTGGCAAGGGAAAGAAGAGGTGCTTCAATTGTGGGACACTAGGCCACCTAAACAAAGACTGTCGCAAGAAGACTAAGACCGGCTGCTTCCACTGTGGCGAAGCAGGGCATCTGATGAAAGACTGTCCAAAGAAGGAGCAAAGGAAGGGGTCTACCTCAGGAGGACAGGTGCAAGCTCTTGTGGCACCAGGTCAGGCTAAGGGGCAAGTACAGGCTCTCGCGATTTGGGAAAGAGGTAGAACTATTTCTATTGAAAGTCTAGTTTTTCTGATCGATTATCCTGTCCGTACTTTATTTGATTCTGACGCATTGAGTTCTTTTATCTCATCGTTAGTAGAGTCACTGCACATAAACACCAGTTTGGTTGATGATCCCTTAGTTGTTTCAAACCCAATTGGGGCTCCACGATGTGTTTGGGTTTGAAAGTTGCTATACTTAGCATTGAGTTTAGATGTGATGCTTGTTGGGCTTCACGGGCTATGGGTTAGTTTTGGGCACGGACTGGTTATCCAGTAGAGGTACCGTTCTTAATTTTGAAGGGAGAGTTCTAGGCTTATGACCCGCTTGGGTAACACTCTCGAGATCTCTTGTAATCCCATAGAATCTGTTATGCTAAGTTATCTAGAGTCGCTTGACACGTCGGTCGAGAGTTTGCAATTTATAGAGTGGTCCGGGAATACTCGGATGTGTTTGGAGGAGGTGAAGGGCTTACCTCCGGAGCGGGAGATTGACTTCCAAATATATCTGGTAGACAATGCCAAACCAGTGTGCCACGTGGCTCCTTGTGAGAGGAGGGAACTCCATAAGCAAGTAGGCAATTTGCTTGAGAAGGGGTTTAGAAGACGAAGTATATCGGAGTAGGGTGCTCCGGTAGTTTTTGCCACAAAGGCGGATGGGTCCCTCAGACTTTGTGTAGGCTAAAGAGAGCTAAATAAACTCACAAAGAAGAATAGACACCCATTGTCGAGGATTGATGATCTCTTTGATCAGTTAGTGGGCGCCTCAGTATTTTCGCAATTGGACTTAACCACGAGGTTTCGTCAGTTGGGAATGACTGAGGATAGTATAGAGAAGACTGCCTCTAGGACTCCGAATGGTTTTTTTTATGAGTGGCTGGAGATGCCATTTGGTTTGACGAACGCCCCTGCATGTGATGAGAAGGGTGTTCAGGGAGTACCTAAATAAGTTCGTGTTGGTCTTTGTGGATGACATCTTGGTCTTTTCTAGGAGCGAAATAAGTTTTCGTACGTGCTCAATAGGGTGAGCAAAGCCAGTTAGGGAAAAACGGTGTTGTTGGAGTAAGACTGGCGAGGACATCCAGGGTTGGACAAGGGGCTTAATTATTTAGCCATTTTTACTAGTATCATCTCACGTAGGTCGCCTGAACTCGAAGGAGATATCCCTTGGGTGTTTGTCTGATATTGGTTTAGGCCTTTGGGGCTTGCATTTGGGGGACATCGAGCTCGACTAGGGTTGTCTGCGTGAGAGATGGATAGTTGTGACGATTTTGCATGGGAAAAATATCCCGATTTTCTCTAGGAGTGGAGAAGAACCTGCCCTACATCTTAGGGAAGTATTGGAGACTCTCCAGGCGCATAGTCTTGAGACGGCAAAAGTGAATAGGATTCTTAGCGTCCTATGAGTTTGAGATAGCGTACACCCACGGCAAGGGTAACATGGTAGCGGACGCCTTAAGTAGAAAAAGGTTGTCCTCGAGTTTGTGGTTCGTTGAACGACGGAGCTTAGAGTTTATTTCTATGTTTGACTTAGACCTTCCGTTGACTTTGTACCCGGTTTGCTAGCCTCCTTGGAGGTTAGGCCTACTCTTTTGGGGCAAATTGTAGAAGCACAGAGGGACGACCCACAGTTGGTTGAGTTGGTGGAGAAGCTCATAAGGGGGGAGTCGTCCAGCCATTTGAGTAGGTACACCCTAGACGATAGGGGGTGCTTGCGTAGAGACGGTAGACTTTGTGTACCGCAAGACGAGGATTTGAGGAAGGTTATTTTTGATGATGCACACCGTTCTAGGATGACCATTCATCCCGGTGGGGACAAGATGTACCAAGACATGAAGCGAGTTTTCTTTTTGGCCGGTATGAAGAAAGACATGGCCAAGTATGTCGCTAGAGGCTTGGTGAAAGCGGAGCAAAAGAAACCAAGTGGGTTGCTGCACCCATTGGAAGTTCCGCTAAGGAAATGGGATAGTGTCTCAAAGGATTACCGAAATCAAGGAAGGGTAATACGGGGATTTGGGTTTGGTAGATAGACTTACTAAGTGTACCCATTTCATACCCGTGAAGAGCAGGAGGACTATTCCATGTCTAGCTTCAGTTTACATTCGAGAGATTATTAGATTACAGGATGTACCTTCCAGTATGGTGGGCGATCGGGATCCTATCTTTACTAGAGAGTTTTGGAAGAGTTTGCAAGAGGCGGTAGGGACTCAGTTGTGTTTTAGTACCGCATATCATCCTCAGACGGACGGCCAGACCGAGAGGGTGAATCATGTTTTAGAAGACCTTTTTGAGACTATGTATCTTGGATTTTGGAGGTACATGGGAGGAGCATATTCCATTGGTGGAGTTGCCCGACAGACTTAGTGGTGTACATGATGTATTCCATGGGAGGAAGTGCCTAAATGAGACCGCAGAGGTGGTAGAGCCAAGTTTGCTTAGAGAAGTGGATGCAAGTGGATGCAAGTGTTTGCTAGTGGTTGCTCGTGGATGCATATACACACACTCTAGGCACTAGATCGGCTCAGTCACTTCATATTGCATATTGCATAAAATTGTGTGTAGGAAAATATATTTATGGATGTATAATGGTTGTGTTATCACATGGATGATGCATTTTGGGGAATGATTGTGCACTCATGTAGATATTGTATGTGTCGATAGGGTTTTCTCGCATACATAATGGATGCATGGCACTATCATGGTTTGCATATGTTCATACATTAGATAGGGAACATATACACACACTGTTTGCATATGCTCATACATCATTAGAAACTGTTTAAGGACAATGGATGCCCGTGGTTGATGATTTGAGTAGATGGTTGTTTGGATGGTAGGATATGCATTCTCCTTAGCTTAGAGATTTCGGGGACGAAATCCTTTAAGGAGGGGAGAATGTAACACCCCGAATTTTAGTTAATACTAAAATTCACTAATTACAGGATAAATAATCTCAGATGTGGGAATTGGGGGTAACGGGCTACGTCATTGCGTTCGTCTCGGAAAAATACACGAAATAGAGTCCGAGTTTTCGAAAATCGGAGTCCGTATGGCCCAGTTAAGGCCCAATGAAGTTTGCAGAAAATTTAAAGATAAAAAACAGATTTAATAATTTAAAACCAGATTTTAAAATTGAGTAAGCGGGGCCAGGCGGGAAGATTCCCGCCCTACCCATGTCGACAGGGCTGTCGACAGGCCTGTCGACAGGGGGGTCGACTTGCCTGTCGACAGAGGGGGCGACGCCCAGTAAAACTGGGTGCACCAGTTTAGGTTCTTGGGCTGGCTTGGAGGGCTGGTTCTGGAAGCTTCTTGGATCTGACGGGTCTAAACCAATCTAGGGTTAATCTAAGGGTCTAAAATGCAACCTAATCCTATAAATAAGACCCTAACCCTATCCTAATTCATTCATAATTAGATCTTGTAACTAAACTATGGCAAAATGAAACTTGATCATGGCCACCACAAATCAATGAAGAGGAAAGCAAGCTAATCAACCTCTCTAATCAACCTCTAATCCATTCTAAGCATCTTAATTTGGAGTGCAAATCGCTAGTAGTGAGTTTCTATCACTTTAACATCAATTGTTAAAGCAAGTAGATTAGGTGTAATGAGCTTATGGTCTTGAATGCGGATTAGTGAGTTTGAATCATTTGTAATGATATGTTACTCTATGTTTTTCTATGTTTATGCATATTGAATTAGTTGGTTTATGCATATTTAATAAGTTGGTTTATGCATATTTAATAAGTTGGTTTATGCATACTTGATAAGTGGATTTATGCATGATTAATAAGTTGGTTTATGCATGTTTAACAAGTGGGTTTATGCATGTTGAGTATGTAAGTTTATGCAAGTTTAGTATGATGTATGTTATGTTTACATGATGCTAAATATGCAAGTTGTGGACTATGTGATCATATACATGTTATGCAAGTTCATGAAGATATGCTATGAAAGTTACATGTATGTTAATATGCAAGATATGCTATGAAAGTTACATGTATGTTAATATGCAAGATATGCTATGAAAGTTACATGTATGTTAATATGCAAGATATGTTATGCAAGTTACATGTTTGTTAATATGCAAGTTCATGATGACACATTATGCAAGTTTAAGAGTTAATATGCAAGTATGTGAATGCTTATGCAAGAATGTGAATGCTTATGCAAGAATATGAATGCTTATGCAAGTTATGTGTATGCTTAAATGCATGTTTAACATATTATGCAAGTTGTGAGGATGCTTATATGCAATATGTTATGCAAGTCATGTGAATGCTTATATGCAAGATCAACATGTTATGCAAGATATGTGTATGATAATATGCAAGTTTGGGTTATATGTAGTTGGGTTAATATATGCTCATATATGCAAGTTGACATCCTCTTAACCCATGACAAAGTTGTATGCTAAACCCATGATATTTGTGATGATCTTCCCCTTATTTATGTCATGAAATGAGAACGATTTACGTGGGGAACGATGGGGTTGGTAAATATGTTAATAAAAATATGATTGGGTATGATTAAGCATACCATAAAAATAAATTACCATAAGTGGGAATTTACCTATTGAGTTAGGTCTACCCCATGGGAATTTACCTATTGAGTTAGGTCTACCCATGTTATGGAAAATTTGATATTAATTAGGGATAATTAATATGGGGGTGATTAATTAGGTGTAATTAATCAACTAAGACACGAGGTTGGACCCTTTTGTAGCGGAAGTCTGCCCGGAACCGACCGGCCATCCAGCGGCTACAAATGATTGGCCCAATGTGAGAGGTCTTTGTCATAAATTAAATACAAGATTAAAGTAAAGACACGAGGTTAGACCCTTTTGATGACAGAAGTCTGCCCGGAACCAACCGGCATATCCAGCAGTCATAAAAGACGGTCTAATGTGAGAGGTCTTTATGAGGTCATGATCTTAATTAATGAATTAAGAAACACTTAACCATATTAGCATGTAGTGGGACATGAGGGGTTAAGTGGGTGCCTTGGGGTGGCATGATGAGACTAGTGGGTTGCCTTGGGTGGCAATAGAAAAATACGATTAGAATACTTAACCAAAGTGAAACATGTAATTAAACATGATTAAAGGGTTAAGTAAGTGCCATGGGTGGCATGTGAAAATACGATTAGAATACTTAACCAAAGTGGAACATGTAATTAAACATGATTAAAGGGTTAAGTAAGTGCCATGGGTGGCATGTGAAAATACGATTAGAATACTTAACCAAAGTGGGACATGTAAGTAAACATGATTAAAGGGTTAAGTAAGTGCCTTAGGTGGCATGTAGGAATCTAGTGGGTGCCTTAAGGGGCAATTGAAATATGATTAGATGACTTAACCAAAACTTAACATGTAAGTGGGCATGATTATAAAGAGGGGTTAAGTGGGATGCACTAGATAAAATTGCAAGCTTAGGTGGTAGCTTGTGGGGGCCCATTTCAACCAATATCCCAAACGTATCTTTGTGGGCTCGACTCAAGTCGAGTGACGGGACACGCATATTGGGCTTGACTATAAGAGGCCAAACCGGGTTAGCGGTGGCAACGCGGGACCAACGGGTTTCATATGCGTGTGTGGACCCGGGCTGGTTGGTAAGTCGTTGTTGCATCGTGTAGATATAAAGCCGTGCACTGTTGATATTATCTGGTAGCCACTTTAGGGGAATGATACACCCCAATCGTGGGACCAGCACGGGTATCTACGGTAGGGAGCCGATCGCTGGGGAGTAGTGGGAACACCTAATAAAGATAGGGGCAGACGACACCTATATAGGGGTACACGAAACTACTGGGTGAAATTACTAAGTACACCTAGTGGAGATAGGGGCAGACGACACCTATGTAGTGGGCTAGGGGTACACAAGACTACTGGGGAAATTTTCCAAGTCCTTGAAAGGGATCAACCTTTAAGTAGGAATGACTGGTGTGGTGCAGTTAGTAATTATCCTTGGGTGGGTAGATGCGTCCTTACGGTTATCCTAGTTTATCCTAAGTTTACCAAGCTGCTTAGTGTAGCCATTCATCCCCAGATATTACCGTAGGTCAAGTTTATGTCTTCTCTGGTTACTTTAATGATTGTATTGTTAAAGTTATAGGGCTCACTCAGACTTATGTCTGACCCCGTTGTTTTTATCTTTTTCCCAACCCTCAGGTCCTACGGTGGATCCTAGCGGTAGTAGAGCTTGATTGGATTGTTGTTCCAGTCTTTAGGAGCTTGGGTAGATGTAAAGCTCCAGTTATCCAGCTATCTTTTCTTTTGTTATGGCTATTGTATGAGAGAGTGGGGTTATGTACTTCTTTATTTTGATGGATATTGTACTTGACTTTTATCGTGGTTTTATGATGTAACCAGACATGTTTATTTCCGCTGTTGTGAGATGATATTTTTAAATTTCAAGTACTAATTATATATGTCTTGTTGTAATTTTTCTGTTCTATATTCACTAAAATACTCCACCGATGCTATGGCATTCCCTTAGTGAGTGACCATAGCGGGCGTGGGGTGTTACAAAACACTTCAATCATAATGTATCAATCATAGACGGCATAGTACCCCATCCTACTATGTCGCCATACTAGTTCTACAATCAAAACCGCAAGGTTGTATTGGAAATTGGATTTCCATAATGAAATCGAGGCTAGGGATCGTTCTCTTCGATTCGAGACACTCTAGCAAATGCCTCATGATCACACCTATGGACAACCCCTGGAGCAGTAGGGCCGGTCCCCACCTAACGGTAGTGGATTGGCAATTCTTGAACACACGCTTCCCGGTTCCTTTGAACCTATAGTATGACCACTAACGGCCTATACAAAATCCGAGGTCCCTCAAAATCCATCATCCACATGAGTAAAATGCCAGCCAGTTTAAGCACTGACACTACCACTAGCTAGAAAGAAATGTGTGCACTCCCTACGGTCCATATCCCGTTTTTGACTCATACCGGGGTGTGAGACTCGCGAAGTCACGATATACACAAAGCTATGCCATGATAGGCTATACTTTGACCATCCCACAAGGCCCTTCTTTTCAACAAAAGCCTTGATCATTTGCATCTTGGCGTGCCACATTAACAATTCACGCCATGCGATCAATCACTATTAATATATACCAGGGTGTTTAGCAGAAAATAAATTCTCCACCACCAATTAGCTATACATTAATAAAAATCAATTTAATTCACATGGAACGAAATCCAATGTCAGACACGCATCCATTTACAAGTCCGTTCTGGGTCAGAACGAAACCAGAGACACCTGAGAGGTCCTCGCATATCTGAAACAATCAACAATAGTCCGGACGGCTACCACTGAAGCCCCTTCAAGGTAGCTACTCCCATCATGGGTCTCAGTAGCAACACATCCATCCGATGTGAAGATCGTCGGTCTTCAACCACCGTCTTCATCTTTGACTCTTCTTCGTCGTAGTAATTATTCAGAATGGGTTAAACCCGGTCTTTCCGAATAACTCTCGTATTTTTATAATTAAAAATCGAGTACTATAAAAACACATCCAACGTCTCATTCCAATTCATAATATTCTTCTAACAAAATATTCGCATTATTCTATCAAAGATAAATTCTTTGAACTACCTTTAAATCTTTTCTTTAAAGATTTATCAAAACTCAAATTTGGTTTTAAATACCCAAAATCATTATTCAATGATTATTTAAATTTAAGAAATTGATCTTATCTTTAACTGGGTTAAAGAACTAATGTCATTTAAAGCATAGTTCACAGTAAACCCAAAATCATCTTCCATTGAATACGAAATCTTCACAGAAATCAAATCAATATATAGTCGTTATAAAATTCTGTATCCGACCAATAATATAAATGGAATAACGGCAAAGCCTCTTAAATTTCAAATGTAGTATCGGTCTTCTTCTACAGAAGCTTACCTCGGTTATTATAAATTCGAATTCCATCCAATCCCAATTTAATATATTAAATTGGAAAACTTTACTTTTGGAAAATTCCCATTTAAATCTTAAATAAAGATTACAAAATTCCAAATCATATTTTCACTATCAGTTGGGTTAAAGAACACATGTCGCTTAAAAACACAGTTCACAAGAAACCCAACTCACATTCCTTTTTATTTCCAATTTCTAAGTATAACTGAAAACTTTAATAATCTCAATTAAAAGATTTATTCTTTTCATACGGGGAGAACAGTGTTATTTAAGACACTATTCACGACAAATCCAAAATCCAATTTATTCAATTTAATCTTCAACTAGATATTAGCAAATTGGAAAACTTCATTAAATCTTAATTTAATGATTTATTCTAGTTAATAACTAGCTCATTCAATAAAATATATTTTTCTAAAATATTCTTTTTCTAAGGCATTTTCTAAAATATTCTTCATTGGAATGTGACTCACTCAACAACCATATATTGTAAGTAATCAACAATCATGATAAATAATTATTAAACATCCAAATGACGACCAAAGTGGAATTTATAACTGTGTGAGCATTACAGTAAATAACTAACGCTCATCACAGACTATCAATCCATCGATTGACAGAAAACTAAATATTGGGATTAGTGTGTGTCCAATATCATCCCAAAACCCATGTGGGGTTTCAACCATAAAAAAAATGTGCACTTGGGCGATGTGTGAAAGTTATCATCCCAATCACATAAACAAGTAGAGTAACTTGTAAATGGGAGTGTAATATTCAAACTTGAATATACTAAACATTTATCTCTAATATATCAAAAATTTTAACCTCACAGGCATATGTTTCAATTCTTTTTATTGTGAACAAATGGCAATAAAAATCTAACCTTTTATTTCCATTCTTTTTATTGTTAACAAATAACGATAAAAACCTTAACTTTTATTTCAATCCTCTTTATTGTTAAGAAATGACGATAAAATCTTAACTCTTATTTATTTACCAAAAGTATATTTTTGGTCTCATTTATTTTTAAATGACAAAATGAATATTTTACTACCTCCTTTTTTAAAAAAAAAATGACAAAAATGTCTCTTTTATTCTAATTCTTTTAAAGTGACAAAAATTGTAATTTTGTCTAATTCCCTTTAATGTACAAAATATGATCATTTTGTCAAATTCCTGTCAATGTACAAAATATGATACTTTTGCCTAATCTTTTAAATGTAACAAAATATGATAATTTGTCTAATCTTTTAATGTGACAAAAATGACTATTTTGTCTAACCTTTTTAATGTAAACAAAAATGTTTCTTCTATACACTAATCAAGTTTGACACAAAAAAATGGTATTTTTCTAATTCAACACTTCATATTGTAATCAATATGATAACAAAAACATAATTTCTAATTCTACACTTTTTATTGTAATAAATATGATAATAAAAACATAATTTATTTTTTATTTAAAAAGAATGTTACATAAAAATCTGTTCTTTTTATTTAGGACCATTTTACATAAAGATGTAATTTTAAATTTTTATTCTTCAAAATAAAAAAACAATTTTTCATAAAAATATAATTCTCTTATTTTATTCTTTAGTTTCATAGAAAATGTAAACTCCTATTTAATCTTTTAATTACATTAAAAAAATGTAAATTTCTATTAAACCTTTTTACCTACATATAAAATGTAAATTTCTTTATTTCCTTTATTCCCTTTATTTACATTGAAAAATGTAAATTCTTTTAATTCCTTTTGTTTACATTGAAAAATGTAAATTCTTTTTATTTACATAAGAAAAATGTAAATTTCAATACTTTGATTTGATTACATATAAAGATGTAATTTTTTTATACTTCATTCTTTTTAATGTATAAAAATACACCTTTTCCAATTCATTCTTTTAAATGAATAAAAATATACGTTTCCTAATTCATTCTTTTAAATGTATAAAAATATACATTTTCTAATCCATTCTTTTAAATGTATAAACATATACATTTTCTAATTCATTCCTTTAAAATGACCAAAATTGGTAAATTTTCCTAATCCTTTTAATGTAAACAAAATGACAAATTTTTCTAATTCTTTTTAACGTAAACAAAATATGAATTTTGTTATATCCTTTTTATTGTAAACAAAATATGATAAATTTTGTGTAATCCTTTTTATGTAAACAAAATGTAAATTTTGTCAAATTCTTTTTAAATAAACAATAATGTAAATCTTTGTCTATTTCTTTTAAATATACAAAAATGTATATTTTTCTACTCTTTTTATTATTAACATTAAAAATGGGTCTTTAATGTGAAACATATTTCATAATGAAATATGTATATTTTTCTACTCTTTTATTTGTTACTAAATTGACAAATAAAACTTGTCTTAACATTCTACTACAATATAAATAGAAAGGTAACTTCTAATTTGAAAGTAAAAATGCAACTTTTATTTTAATGTTTTATTTGCATTAGTGAATGTAAATAAAAGAACAAACTTATTTTCAATGTATATTTGCACTAGTGAATGCAAATAAAAGAACAAACTATGTTTTAATGCATATTTGCATTTGTGAATGCAAATAAAAGAACAGACTTTATTTTCAATACATATTTGCATCTGTAAATGAAAATAAAAGAACAAGTTTTATTGAAAATTAAAAAGTGTTTTTATTTGTAAAATAAATTCTACATTTCTAATCTAAACAAATAAAAAGATAATTTTTATTTGTTTACAACTCTACTTTAATGGAACATTTCATTCAAAAAGGTGATTTCTATTTTAACTTATGCTTCTGTTCTAATATAATATGTTAAACAAAATGATAATTTACTCTAATCTTTTTATTTATTTAAATCAAACATGAAAATTAAAAAAAAATTGTTTTTATTTTATACTTCAAATGTTGGCACACATGAATATAAAATATTCTATATATACAACAATATATGATTTTATCGTATACACAAGATTCTAACAACCATAAATACACAATCACAATCAATCGTTCATCAAAATCACAGCACAGTCAAACTTTTAAATGAATATATACATACAACCTGAATTTCATACTGAATGAACACAATAAAATAAATAAGCAATTAATTTTAATTTTAAAATAAAAATCTCACCTCGATTTATCTGAACAGTTCAGATCTGAATTTTGATCAAATTCTAGTTTGCTCTGTTTCAGCTCTAGTCAGCGTCATCATGAAGTATTCTTCGATACGAGTCCAACGCAATTTAGTTTGTCCGATTCCGACCTCATATGAATAAGTTACGATTTAATTTGTGATGCTAATCATTTAAATATAATTATTTAAATCAATTAAATAATTTTAGTCCAACTTCTACCTTATACAGAACTCGACCGATTGTTTCAGCCACTTAGTTCAAAATTTGGTCTTTAAATTTCGATCCAATCTTGCAGCTTGGGGACGATCGGGTGACAGGACGTGGGAGGGCTCAGAGGCGCGCACGACCGGGCTGATCGCCGACGAACTCGGCGGCGTGTGGTGGGCCCAGCGGTGGTCGAGACGGGCTGAATTTGGTTGGCTCGTTATCTCGATCCGGGCGACGATAACGGTTGATGGCCGTATGGATGTGAAGAGCGGAGGAAGTACTACAAAATTCTCGAGAGGACGGCGGTCTGAAATTGAATGGATGAGGAGAATTTAATCAAGGGAGAAGGGAGTACGGTGGCCATTGGAGTATACAAGGCGGCGGCTAGGTCATAAGGGAATAGGGTTACGTATATGTAACATATTTAGACCGTATATATACTGTATTTATTTTATTTATTAACTCTTTTAATTCAAAAATTATTGTTTAACGTCACGTACTCCAAATCAAACCCAACAAGTGTCGCCCTAGTGTAATACCCCCATTCCGGACACAATGGAACATGTTTCATAACCCAATTCGGCTGTTACAGTATGTTTTTCTTTAATTTAAAATATAAATCAAATTATATTTAATTTAAACGTACATTTTAAATTACCGGGGCTACATACTACCTCTAAAAATTACAGAAAAATTATTTCTGGTTATGTTTTGACGATACGGTTCTAACAAGACTAATTTCGTCGAATTCTAAGACCGTTTGAAAAATGGCTATTTTTAAGTCGTTTAAATTTGTCTGAAACTGACAAAACACGTTTTCTTTTACCACGCTCACATATTAATTCGAAAAATTATGAAAATTGAAACTTAGCAATAATTTGACATTCCGGTTCCAACAAAAGTGGTTTCGTCGAAAACCGAGGTCGTTTGCAAAATGGCTATTTTTAAGGCTAATATATTATATTAAAATATATATAAATTCTACAGCGACTTTTCTAACTTTAAAAATGGACATAACTTACAAATTATAAAGTGAAATTTCAGTTTTTTAGATTCTTTAGAAAGATATGATTAAACAGATTTAAATATTTCTTATTTCGCACAATTCTGATTTAAAATGAATTCTGTATATTCAATCAAAGTTCAAATTCAAATTTTCAAACTACAGTGCTGTTTCTAACTCCTTTTATAATTAAATTAAATTTATTCGTTTTAAAATAAATTTTTAGTCGTTCTTATTAAATGCATATTATTTTAAATATTAAAAATCCATTAAAATTTTTAAAATAATAATTTTAAATTGGCCCCAAAATTTCGGGTTGTTACAGATCGATTGAAACCCAAGCATTAAAAAGATCGAAAAACCAACAAGAACAATTGGAGAATTCAAGATAAAATTTACTCACAAATTTTAGGTTTTCGATCGCCAGAGGAAAACCCTAAATCAGAGAAAGCCGCAATCAAAGAATCACATAGCAATGAACTCATGCAATTCGAGATTGAATCCATACTAGATTTCATTCAGTAATTGTTTCAGAGTTGGGGGAATTTCCAGAACCCTAGAAATCTCCATCACCGCCATTTTTAATTTCAGGAGCAAAGGAGATCGAAAGAACCAAAGGGTTGCAACGCAAAATAAATGGGTCGGCTCAAATAATCTTGGCTAGGCCAAGTTAACAAAGGGATAATCCTTATGTTTAACTCCTTAGGGTTTTAGCTTTGTTTTTCTTTGATTTTTTTTAAATTGGTTATTTTTGTATTTCAATTTTGTTTGTAAACCGATCAGTTGCTAGAGACTGTAAAATTCTAGGAAACCCGTTAGTGTGTTAACTGGCAGTTTACTAGTCTGTAAAAACTAGGGTTACTGGTTACAAGGTCGTAATCAGGGAAAATCCGATCTAGGGGATTAGATCAGTCTAGGGATTTGAGCGTAGGGTTAGAATAGGAGAAGGGTTTGCAAGTGTACATGGTCTTGTATGCGGGATCTATTCTATCACCTAGTAGAAACCTTAGAAATGCAGCAGTAGGCAGGGTTTTGCCGAAGCTAGGTATATCTGTGTGTGATTTATTTTCTGCATTTCTGTTTCTGCTATATTATGTGATCTGTGTATTATTATCTATCTCGTTAGATTTTTAATTCAGTTAAAAACTGTGATAAACCCTATTCACCCCCTCTAGGGTTAATCTAGATCCAACATTTGGTATCAGAGCAGGTATTTTTAACTCTAGAGTCATGGGTAACCCTAGTTGTTAGTCTAGCGAGAGTCAGTCTGGTTCATCTCCAACTATTTTCACTGGAACAGATTTTTTAAACTGGAAATCCAAAATGGAATTTTATTTAAAATCTTTTAATATTAAATGTTGGGATGTTGTTATCAATGGATTTGATAGTGTAGATATTACTTTCAGTACCCGTGCTATGAAAATTATATTTGATTATCTTAGTACTGAATAGTTTAATCTTATCTTCCATTGCTTATCTACACAGGAAATCTGGGATACTCTCAATACAAAGTATGGAAGATCTAACAACGGTATGTCAATACCCGAGAATGTCGACTCAAATTCAGAGTTCTATTTAACAGTGTTTACAAATGAAAATTATGAAGGATCAGATAATGGAGAATCAACGGATGCTGAAATAGAAAATCTCTCATATGAAGATTTAGTTTACATGTGCGTAGATTTAACTAAATCTGTTGACAAATTCCATTCTAAAAATAAATCTTTGAAAACTGAAAATCTTGAGTTGACAAGCAAAATTCATTGTTTCGAACTAAAACTTGAAAATGTTGTGAAATTTGAAAATTCTAATTGTGAAAATTGTTTGAAATTAAAAATTGATCTCGTTCATCTCAATAATAACATTCAAAGGCTTGAAGAAGAAATTCTAATCTTAAAAGATAACGAGATTGAGTTGAAAGATGTAAACAATTGTTTACAAGAGGAATTTATAAATTTTAAGGCTACCCAAAAATCCAAACATGAAATTGTTGAAAATGATAGTTTGTGGAAAACAGATCTGATTTTGAAAGAGCTTAAAATCGAAATTGAAAATTTGAAGAAACTTGAATCTGAAAGTCGAAAATATTTTGATTTTGAAATGGCTGAGTCCCAAACCAAAATTAAATTGCTTAATAATGAAAATTTGGTTTTGAAATATGAGTTTGAAAGATGTAAGATCACTAAAAATCGTTGTTCAGATTTAATTAAAGAAAATAGTGATCTTAAAACTGAAATTCAACAACTTGAAACAATTTTGTCTAAATTTTCAAACGGTGAAAAATCTTTGGATATGTTATTGAAAAACCAATTTTATTTTGGAAATAAACGTGGTCTTGGTTTTTGGAGAATAAATGGTTTTGAAAAACAAAATTCAAATGATTTGAAAAATCCCTCAAACTGCTTTGAAAAGAACTGCTTAGAAAATTTGAACACTGAAAATTTCAAAGATCCTTTGAGTCAAAATTGTGATGAGAAATCATTTTATGATAAATCATTTAAACATTCTTGGATCCCAAAAAATAAAACGGGTTTTGTCAAGTTCAAACAGATTTGGGTTCCTAAGGGTAAGAAAGTTAATTCTAATGGTTTGTTATATAAACAAGTCTGGGTACCTAAACATATGAATACAGCTGTGAGTGGTTTTAGACCACTTGATCTCCTGAATTGTTAGGTGCCGACGGAGGCTGAGGAAATGCCTTGCATAAGATAATTGAATTCAAGCTACTCATCATTTCTGTATCATCCACAGTTCCTTAGCCAAGCTTGTTGAGTTAGAGATTCTGATTTACATTGGATTTTGGTATGATCTCTAAGCTCACCTTTGTAAATATTTTTGTTTTATTTCTTCTTCTACCCCTTCTATTTTTTTGGTTTGTTTTGATTTGTCACTGCTATATCTTTAGTTCTTATTCTGTGCTTCCTTAACTTCCAATTGCAGAATTAATATTTTTCTTAAATTGCGCTTCATTTGTATAAAACTCTGATGTGTTTAATCTTTTCTAGATCTTGAATTTATTTTTGTCGATATCTGCAATTGATTTGAAGTTTGTTTTCTGATTCTCTGAATTCATAACAGTGTTGATGTATTCTTGTCATATCTTGAACACTGTTGATTAGAATTCTAAATTTTTGAAGATCTGCAAATTTTGTGGAATTTCACACACCTTTGCTGTTTTGAGTCTCTTCTTATTCAGTTTGGAAAGTCTTGAAAATTTATACTCATTACAGCACTCTGTTATTTATCAGTTGTGATAATTTCAGAAATTTTCAGATTGGCTTGAATATTTTGATTTATCTTGAATAAGTGATACATCCTGAAATTCATCTTTATTCATGATTATTATGGTTGAAATTTGCTTGTTTGAAATCATTTGAAATTCTTGATATTTTGAATCACACACCTTCTAAATTTGAAATTATCAATCTTGTGTGACTGATTTATTATATTTCAAAACTTGACATTATTTCAAGTGATTTCAAATAAATTATTTTGGATCATGAATATCTATCAAACCCGATGAAAATGTTTTTTTTTGGGCTTGTCTGAAATATTTTGGAAAAATTCTTTGAAAATTTGGTTCTGAAAATCACTGTTATTTCATGATTATTTGATTTAAATATTTGTTTGTTTTAAAATCATTTGAAATTATTGATTTATTGAATCACACACATATCTTGAATCTGAAACTAATAATTTGGTGTGATTGATTCATTGAATCTAGAGTTTTTCATATTCCTCAAATGATTTTAAATAAACGGTATTTTTTTTACTCATTGGATCATGAATCATCTTGTGTGAGCAACATCGTAACAAGTCTGATTTGAAAATGTTTCTGTTGTGCTGCTCTGATACTGTTTTCAAATAACTGCCTGCTTTAGTCTGACTGTTGCTCTGATAATTGTGCCAAATTTATAATCTTGTCTGTTTGGGCTTTGTGTTTGAAATTTCTTTAATCTGAGATATCTAGGGTGTGAATAAATTCATCGATAAAGGAGACTACATTTGGTATCATCTTTTTCATCCATCTGTTTTGAATTTTCACCTTGTATAGACACCATACACATTTTTTTCCCTTGTATTAATCTGTATAAATTCCTCTTGTAATTGATTTTTAATTTTAAAATTATTTATTGATTATTCATTCAGAAATTGAAATCAATATCCATATTGAACTGTATTTATAATTCATCAAAATCATTATTATATTTTGAAATTGTGATGAATTGTGACTGCCGTATATTTCACGACAAAAGGAGATTTATTTAGATTTTCATGATGGTTGAACAATTATTATGATATCTTTGAATTGGCGATTATTTCACGGCCATCCCCGTTATCTATCATCATTCTGCCATCCATGATAATCTTATATAAATGTGGAGAGTTAATCTTTTTAAATAAACAGTGAAATTATTTGTGACAGATACGAGACTATATTATTATTCAGAATTAGTGATGATCGAAAATTTTCAATAATCTCGGTACAGTTGGTCATATTTCATAATATAATTAATTTAGAAATTTATTTCACAGTCCATCTCTGTACCTACCACATTTCTATCATCCACATTCGGTTTTATATACCTAGGAGTTTTTTTTCTTTTTAAAGCTGAAATGATAAATATATAATCAATACATAAGTTTGTCTCTAATCTCATTTAAAAATTCAAGCTCTGGTCATGCATGGTTATGAGACGACTTATAATTTAAGTTGCGACTGACCCCATTTAAAAATCCAAGCTATGGTTATGCGTGGTCAGTGTGCTCTTAAATAAAAAATAAATAAAAAGGAAATAATGTGCTGGAAAATTGAAATTAAATCTGAAATTCTCCTAGGTGTTTAAAAATCAGCCTATCAATCCATCTTATAATCTGTGAAATCTGTTAATATCTTATGACATATTATGATTTGTTGATTGATAGCTATTGGGATTTGAGATTATACGATTTTATCGCTTAAATTGAATTATTAATTATAGTCCAAATCCGTCACTGTTTTTATGCTTCAACTTATAAATCTTTTTGAAAATTAATTGAAATTCAATTTTATATAACTCTCATCGCAAATCCGTCATTCTCTGCAATGTGAAATAAGCCACTATTTCTCAGTTTATTATGATTTTTGTTTGACTGATTGAGATTTATGATGGTCGTTCTTCCTCTTAAGCTGAAATTATATTTTTAGTCGTTTTTCATCTGTATTTTAAACTCTGTATCCTTTTGATGATAACAAAAGGGGGAGAATGGATATTTTATAAATATTGTTAATTTTGAAAATTTATTCCTTCACTTCGCTCGTGCACAGTTATAGGGGGAGTTCTCTGTTGTAGGGGGAGCTAATAAATAGGGGGAGTTCAAGATTCATTGTCAAACACATTTATTGTACTCAAAATATTTTATTTGTTTGTCATCATCAAAAGGGGAAGATTGTTGTATATAACGGTGTTGTATAAACAATTATATGATTTTTGTTTGATGATAACAACCAAATAAATATTATTATTATTAATGTGTTTGAAATCGTACTGTTATTCTACATCACATACAGGAATATTATATTTATATTTGAATAGAATACGACTGTATAGATATTCATATTTTCTTAGTATTTTATTTAAATTAAATATAATATTTCAATCACTCGAATAGTACAATTATTTACAACTCCACAATTTAATCACTTCACAGAATTTGTACTTGTAATTACACAGTATACGACAAACAAATTTTGTTTGACAAACAATTTGTTTATTACAAATAAACAGTACAATCTTTTCACTACAACTTTCACACTTAGTACATTTTGCATCTACACATACAAACTTATATACATTCACAAACACTGACACTCTGTTCTTATGTTTTTCCATCTTCAATCTTCTAACTTCAGTCTTCAGTCTTCGCAGCACTTCACAGTCAGTCCAGTAATCATCACCTATCACATGAAATAGAAACACACAGTACACTGCAACAAGAATAAAACTGAATACATGTGCATATAAATTTTATTTTTAAAATTTTATTTGCCTCAGTTTTCTGGTATGTTTCTCATTATTTTTCATGACTTGATCCGATTCATCTGTGTCTAGTCAGTTTGTATATAGTACAGGGACATGAAATCTTGACTAATGGCTGCATATACACACGTGTATAAATATACACGTGTGTACTGCCTCTCTAATCAGTGTGCAACTAAGGAGTAGCCACGTGGACCATCTCGACTCAGTGCAACAATAATCAATACGCTCGAGGCAACCCAAAAACACCAAAGTGATCAAAACAACATATATTGGCAAAACAGAAAAGTGGTGCAGCGCACCATAGAACAGCATGGTCAATGATACAAGAATGTCAACAGCAAGTCAAATAGCACAAGCACAAGCCACAAAGGGGAACATCAACTTTTACATAGGTGGTGTAACAGCAAGATCACAACAAACTCAAAGTACACCAAGGAAGGCAAGTGGTCAATCTCAACATGCATGGAGCATTAACATCAACAAAATGGTTAAACAGGCTGGTGCACCATCAGTTACAAGTAATCAACTCAAGACAAGGCTCAGGTACAAACAAGTGAACAACACGTGGAAATATTTGATGCAGCCAAGTTGGCAAGAAAGCATGGTGAATGAATACATGCATGAATTATACACAAGAAGAATGAAAGTCAATTATTACTCAACAAATCCAAACTTGGTCGAGATTGCTGCATGCAAATGCATGTGGATGCACAAATAACAGATCAGTGAAACTGGATGTCACATATGGTGAAGTAAAAGTCAGTGCATACATGAGTGCTCATGTTCATGTGCTTTTTCAGTTTCACATAGCAATGATTCATGAAGCAAGAGCATATAGGAGACACAACAAGTTTTTTTTAAATACATGGTGTAGAGATGAAAACACAAGCCAAAATTTCAAGTTAAAGTCAAGATTCAGTAGCATACAAAACTGGACAGTGAAACATGTTTACAGTCAGAATACGAAGTCAGACATTAAGCAAAGTGGGTGCATCAGTTCAGTTCAGTAGTACATTGCAGCAGCAACAAGATCAAGGACATGCAACTCATTTTAGTTTTCAATGTGTAATGGAAAAATACATATATGTGAACTGCCAACATAAATCGAAGAATAACAAGGTTTTAAAATGTAATGGGGGTCGAGTACAAGACATGTCACAGGTTCAGTAGGTTAAATGTGTGCCACTTTCAAGCAACTCAAGTCAGTCAAATTCAAGACTCAATCATGTATGTGCAACTTCATGTATAAGGAAGTTTCAAGCATAAATAATAATGCAGCAGAAAGATTTAAATCTGCACAGGAGTAATGATGGCAAGAATGAATTAAATTTGTTTTTTTTTTTTGGCACGAGCAAAAGTGGAAAATGCAAGAAATCTATTTCCCGAAATCAAATTATGGAATGTAACCAATTGCAGATTCAACCACAAGTAGAT
Source organism: Allium sativum (assembly GCA_030737875.1). Taxonomy (NCBI): domain Eukaryota; kingdom Viridiplantae; phylum Streptophyta; class Magnoliopsida; order Asparagales; family Amaryllidaceae; genus Allium; species Allium sativum. The sequence continues at coordinate 75,935,193 of CM060926.1, forward strand.
GCACATATGCATGTTCAAAACAGAAACGAGCAAGAGTACCAAAACATTTATGGCATCCTCAATCAAATTCTTCAGAATCAAATCCGTGAAATTTCGGCTAGGTATTTTCGGGAAACAATTTATATTTTCTTCAGAAAAACAGAGTTTTTTTGGCAAGAAAATTACAATGTCATATTTGGCAACATCGCTGAATTATATGGCAAGGGATCATTTTCTAATATTCAGAATTTATCAATTTATCAAGACTGAATTAAATCGAGCAAACCATCATAAAAGGAAAATCTATTTCGAAGAATCAAGTCATATTTGCATAAGTCCACCCATCTAATCAGAGAAACCAAAAGGGGCAACAAATCAAGCATTTATTGATGCGAGAATCTTCTCAATCAAAGTAGTATTTTTTCAAAGCCAAGGAATCATTTTCTTTCAAGACAATCAAAAGTGGAAACAACAAGAATTCAGCCAAGCCATTTATCACGAAATCAGAGAATTATAGGATGTTATAATCCTTTATATAATAACTATTATCATCATCGGCTTAGTTAGATCGATTGAAACCCAAGCATTAAAAAGATCAAAAAACCAACAAGAACAATTGGAGAATTCAAGATAAAATTTACTCACAGATTTTTGGGTTTCGATCGCCAGAGGAAAATCCCAAATCAGAGAAAGCCGCAATCAAAGAATCACATAGCAACGAACTCATGCAATTCGAGATTGAATCTGTACAAGATTTCATTCAGTAATTGTTTCAGAGTTGGGAGATTTTCCAGAACCCTAGAAATCGCCATCACCGCCATTTTTAATTTCAGGAGCAAAGGAGATCGAAAGAACCAAAGTGGTGCAACGCAAAATAAACGGGTCGGCTCAAATAATCTTGGCTAGGCTAAGTTAACAAAGGGATAACCCTTATGTTTAACTCCTTAGGGTTTTAGCTTTGTTTTTCTTTGATTTTTTTTAAATTGGTTATTTATGTATTTCAATTTTGTTTGTAAACCGATCAGTTGCTAGAGACTGTAAAATTCTAGGAAACCAGTTAGTGTGTTAAATGGCAGTTTACTAGTCTGTAAATACTAGGGTTACTGGTTACAGGGTCGTAATCAGGGAAAATCTGATCGAGGGGATTAGATTAGTCTAGGGATTTGAGCGTAGGGTTAGAATAGGAGCAGGGTTTGCGAGTGTACATGGTCTTGTATGCGGGATCTGTTCTATCACCTAGTAGAAACCTTAGAAATACAGCAGTAGGCAGGGTTTTGCTGAAGCTGGGTATATCTGTGTGTGATTTATTTTCTACATTTCTGTTTCTGCTATATTCTGTGATCTGTGTATTATTATCTATCTCGTTAGATTTTATTCAGTTAAAAACTATGATAAACCCTATTCACCCCCCTCTAGGGTTAATCTAGATCCAACATAATCTACCTAAACGACCATCGCACAACATTCAATCGATATTAAAATATAATTATAATATTTTAAAATAGATCAGAGTTAGTGAATTTACTCACCTTGAGCGTTAACCGTTAAATAACGATTTGCATTAGTTGATTGCACCAGACGTTTTAATCTGATAGAAATTCAAATGAGTTCTCAATTGCTTCAAACCACTTCATAGCATAGCCATCTTTCGTACGGTTCCAACGTGATTATTTGCATTCAATTCTGCTAATCATGCTTTAACGGTAGCTAAGCTTTCGTCCTTCATCATCTTTAAACCCCGATGACTTTCTTTCATTTCGACGCTTTAATAAACATTGTCGTTCCTCTAAATCTTTCTTAATCCATATTTCCTTCACCAATACCTTTTCATAACGCCCTACTCTACTACCTTAGCCGCAGTTTCCACCATCCTCACCCAGAAATCGATCCTATCACTACGCCTAACCCACTTGTTTTTCCATGAAATCCAAGTTCTAGACCACCACCGCAACACCTACCGACTGCCAAACCAGACCTCGACCTCACACTACACTCGCGAGTATCCAATGCCTCAAGTTGAAAAGCCAAAGCTTTCCAGATCGCGATGGTTTGTCCTTCAGCACCATACCATCAAACTCCACACCACCATGCACTATTTTTATGCGGTTCCTTCACTACAGTCCGACACCGGTACGTCCAACAAACAGGCGCCACCATACCATTTAAAATTCACGATCCATGTAAGCAGTCTCATGCACACCCCTTCTAAAAAAACTCGAGCCTTTCACCATTTTAAGTGTTTTTATCACTTCGTGAAATGTTTATAAAACACGAAACTTTCCCTCATATATTTAAATTTCTTTCCCGCTTCAGTATTTACCGCATCTGGTTCCATTTTTATTCACGCTGTATATACTTCACACAGCATAAATCTTAATGATGTAGCCAAACACTCCACTACAGTAATCATCACGCAAGGAAGAATGGCAACATCTGATACTTCTATCCCACTCCTCCTCACGCTTCATCACTATCTCCTCTTCCTCGGTTTACTTCCCAATAGACACAATAGCCTTCCCCCATGTAAAATACCCAGTCATGTTCTTGCGTTCCTACTGTTAAGTGTCGACTCATCACTTCACATCTTGCCGAGACCTCCCGTCCACACAAACTCTGCAGGTTATCAGAAATACCTTGTTTGTAGGCTTAATACGAACAACTCCAACCCCTTTATATCACTGCCTCCTCGTGCTACAACACACGTATCCCTAGCACCAAGCTCGAGCCGTTTGCCTAATCCACCCTTAGTGACTCAACACATCCCCAGTACACGTCAGCTAAAACCCTTCTATCACTTCCCGTATACACTTGAAATGCCCCATGCCCTACTGGAAATACCGGACACCACTGTGCCACGTTCCCCAGCACCAGCGGCCCCATCCGGTTCTCCTCGACCAAACCCCAGTTATTCCGGTGGCCAGTAGCTTCCTGCGAGTCAAACGCAACTCCATGCAAACCGTTCCGCGCTCTCCTGTGCTAACAAGTTCGTGAGGTAACACCGTCGTCTTGGAGTCGGTCGGCTTGGATATGAGATGGAGGACGACTGAGATTTCTTTAAAGAAAGAATGGAATTTAATTTGTTTAAAATTTTGTTCGCCACTAAGGCTCAGCGTCGCTTTAAAAAAGAAAGTTGTGTATATATATACGCGATATTACTTGGTATGTAAGTATTAGCTTATAGGGTAGTTCATAGACCTGCACACTTCGGCATGGAGCATTTAAAGTACTCTGTCATGTATTTTTTTTGTCTGCTCGATTTCCTAAGTATGAAACATTAAGGGAAATCAGGAGTCTGTCGGTGAACTGCTTTAGGATAGGTAACATTACATGGGTTTTCATAGGTTGTCTGCTTGAAAGATCTGTGTAGGCGCATGGGCTTTCTTTTGAAAGGATGCTGACCATTCGAGCCTCTCAACATCACTCATAGGTTGTAAAATAGTTGTAAAATAGGGTAGAAAATATAAAACTTAACCATGAAGTTATAGGATATGGGTATGCGCTGATTTGTAGAGGTAAGGCTGTGATGCTTTGATAAACGAGACATAGGTAGTAGGCGTTGATAATTTTTTTGTTTACATGACCTCTTCCCAGATCACGGTTTGATATTTAAAAATATATATTATCCAACTTTACATCTTAGTTGAATATTAAAATGATGAATGTAAAAATGTTGGTGGGTATGTAGAGCATAGTTTTATGTATTTATTTGGAAAGTTCAAAGATTGTGTTGTATCACTTATATAGAATCCCGACCATTTATGGACCGCTATGGGAAAAAAAATTACAGTCGTGTCCAACGAGGTGCCACGATCCCAAAAATATAATAATATCGGTAAGTTAACTCATATTGAGAAACCCCAAAATATTGATATAGGGTGCAAAATACTCCAAATAAAAAGTTGCATATTTAATTAATTAAAAATTACAGTAAAATTCTAAAAGTTAAATTATCACTTCGTCCCAAAAGAATATTGTCCAAATTTGAAACCGATAATTAAATATATTTAAATAACTGTTATGGCCAAAAACGAATATGCCGCTGCTTTTCTGAATATTTAATTTGGACATAACTTGCAATATATAATCTGAAATCTTGATTTTTCACTTCCATTAAAAAAATATAGTTCAATGGATTCCAACGTTTCTTGTTTCGAGGAAATCCGACTTATAATAGATCCTGTACAGTTAGTTGAAGTTCAGAACGTTAAATTACGAACTGCCGTGATATTACGGGCTCGATTATATTTAATATATATTTTTATACGTTCAACATTGTTTTAATTAATATATAAATCCACTTATATTATGAATTCAATATTTAAACTGATTTAAATATTCAAATACAAACCGATAAAAATGCGGGATGTTACAAAGTCTCCCATTCTTTCGAAGCCATCCTTCTCTATCAAGTCCATACATATTCATTTCCTCATCACCGCTACTCATCTCTACCTTGGAGATGATATCCAATAGGTTTGGATCGTCCCTCTGATTGGAACCAATCCGTTCAATCAAAGTCGGTTTGATCGTCAAACTTGCTAACGTCTCTGGATCCAATTCGCGCTTAGGTCCGAAATCATATCCTGCAATATACTCCAGTTGCTTCCATTCAAGAAACATAGCCCCCAAACTGACATTCTCCTACTCAATGCATTAGCTACCGCATTGCCCTTCTCGGGTGTGTATGCGATATTGAAATCATATGAAGCCAAGAACTCTAACCATCTCTGCTGACGAAGATTTAAATCCTTTTGAGATAAAAGATACTTTAATGACTTATGATCGGTAAACAACTCGAATCTTTCTCCCAAGAGATAGTGTCTCCACATTTTCAATGCAAACACAATCGCTGCTAATTCCAAATCATGGGTAGGATATTTTTTCTCATCCGGTTTCAGTTGCCGACTAGCATAAGCTACAACCCTACCTCCTTGCATCAATACAGCACCTAGTCCGGTACCACAATCATCCGTGTATACCGTCATCTCTTCGTTCCCATTAGGTATAACAACACTGATGCACACATTAACTTCTCTTTTAGGGTTTTAAATGCATTCTCACACCTTTTGTCCCAAACAAAAAGCTTGATTCTTCTTGGTCAACTGAGTTAACAGTGTTGCTATCTTGGAGAAGTCTTGGATAAACTTACGATAGTATCCAGCTAACCCTAAGAAACTTCTCACGTCCGTTGCGTTATTGGGTGTAGACCAATCTTGTACCATAGCCACCTTCGCAGGATCCACGGCAATACCATTCTCTGAAACAATATGGCCCAAGAACCTCACTTCCCTCCTCCAGAAGTGACATTTAGAAAATTTCGCTTTCAATTGGTGTTTCCTCAACACCTCCGTCAATATCCTCAAATGTTCCTTATGTTCTTCCTCTGTCCTCGAGTAAACCAAGATATCATCCACGAACACAAGAAAAAACTTATTCAGTTGATCCCTAAAAACTCTATTCATAAGATCCATAAAATATGCAGGTGCATTGGTCAACCCGAATGGCATGACCAACCACTCATAGAATCCAAACGGCATCCGAAATGTCGTTTTAGTTATACTCTCAACTACTACTCGAAGATGATGAAAACCTGTCGCGAGATCCAACTAGGAAAACACTCTTGCTCCATTAAGTTGATCAAAAAAGTCATTTATCCGTGGAAGAGGATACTTATTCTTCCAAGTCACCTTGTTCAACTCGCGGTAGTCTACACATAAGCGAAGGGAACCATCGGCTTTAGTGGCAAATACAACTAGTGCTCCACACTCAGAAACACTTCTTTGGATAAATCCCTTCTTCAAAAGATCGCTAACTTTCACCCCGAGCTCTCGCTTCTCCCTTAGCGCCATACGACGAAGAGGCATCACTATAGGTCTGTCATCTTTCACTAAATCAATACGAAACTCGATCTCTTGGTGTGGTGGAAGTCTGGTCACTTCCCCGAGGATGTCCGGACACTCGCCAGCAATAGGAACATCTGACAACTCATCATGCGGGATTTTGAGGGAATTTAGAAAACTAGCCATCACACCATCACTAGGTAGGCAACCAAACAGTACCCTCCACCCATCATCCGCTCTAATGGTCACCAAAGACCCCTCACAGTCTACCACCACCCCATACCTTTGGAGCCAAACCCCCAAAACAAAGCAATCACAAACAAACATGCATCCATGACTCGATAAGACCAAATTATGACAAATCATACTAAGGCTTGTCGAACCACCGATCGGGTTCGTCACAACTAAAGGTTTATCGACAATCTCGGGTTCCAAATCCAACCTATCTACGAGGTCACTAGATACGAAAGAATGGGAAGCCCCAGTATCAAACAGTACTCGAACAGGAACATCATAAACAGAAAGCATACCTTGAATAACGAGACCTTTTCCCTTCTCCGCCGCAGTTGGGGCATTCGACAATGAAGGAACAACGTTGATAGCATATGCTTTCACAATCTGCTTCTCTTTAGAAGGTTGTGGACATTTATCATTGTGATGTCACACTTGGCTGCAATTGAAGCACTTCCTGTCCGCTGTCTTTGCTCGACATTCTTTGGCATAGTGACCCTTCTTTCCACAGCTAAAGCACTCGACATCTTTCTTTTTCTGACCATCCTTGGTCTGGTTTTTTTTCCTCTTATTCTATGAATTATTCTTGCCTCCACTGCTTACCTCCGGCTTTGGCTCCTCTGCAGATGTAATAGCAACCTCGGTTTTCGACTTAGGGAAAGGTTCTCAGATCTAAATGCCTTCCCAACAATAGATTCGAATGTATCATCGATATGGTTTATAAGTCTTTCCCCCAAGTACCCATCCAAGCCAGTTATGAAATTCTCATTCTGCTTCTCGACAGTATCGATTAGGGACAATCCATATTTCGATAAGGTGTCGAATTCAGCAATATACTCGGAGACTGCCTTACCATTCTGCCTAAGCTCCAAAAACTTCCTGAACAATTCCGATTTCTGAGCAGCTGGAATAAACTTGTCACTGAAACGTGTCTTAAACAAATTCCAAGTAACTTGATCCTCGGGAGTAGGATAGCATTCCACAAATTCATTGCTCGTCCTTGAAGCTGACGCGATGCTAGCTTTCTCTTCATTGCATCATCGATCCACAAATCCTCGAAGATGTGCTCACAACTATCAAGCCAATCTTGAACTTCTGTAGTCGATTCTGTTCCATAGAACAGCTTTCCACCAAGATTAGTATAATCCTTAGTGAGCTTGGCGAAATCGGCCTTAGGCACCTACACTACTGCACCACCACCATTAGCAGCATTTGGCACTGCTCCCTGAGCATCCCTAAGCATCTCTTGCATGAAGGCAGTAAACATCGTCCTCATATCAGGGACATTTTCATTGTTAGTCCCTGAACCTGTGCTTCTCGTATTTCGGCTCATCGTTCAATCTATAAAGAGAAAACGATTAACCATCTCCTTAGTGGTGCTAGTGCAGTGCGATTTCATCCTTAGATATACTAATAGTTTATAATATAGTTTTTGAAAACCAAAATATCACAAATACGTGCTCTCATATACATATACTCTCTCCCTGTTGTCTTCCCCTAGGTTAAACTACACAACTTAGGCTCTGATACCAAGTGTGACGGCTCGCCCAGGACCAGCCGACATTTCCCCGAAACACGCTATGCTAATGCCCGAATAGCATGGGACGATCGTCAAAGGAAAAGGATTTGAAAACTATGAATCATAAAGAACCTGTAGTATATCTCACAGCGCATGGAATAAAATATAATAATAACGTAACTTGGTATAAAACAGGCGAGACAGTGCATAAGCTGAAAAGTAAACCATCATAGCAGCAGAATCCAAAATACAGCTTATGATCCAAACCATTATCACAACTTCAAAATATTGTCTCTAAAGAAAAATAGAAAAGGTACACTACTAATGCCCAAAGCAGTGACCAGCAACAACACAGGGAGAATATATGTAAATAGTACGTGGAAGCCTCCTACTCGTCTCCGGACCGCTACTCGTGCATAACCACTTAACCTGTCTCTAGTTTGCTCATTTAGGAGCACCTAGAGTAATAAGAAGAGACATAAAACTCTAGGTCAGACAAAAGTCTGGTATGAGCAATAGCAGCAAAATAAAACAATAACAAGTATAAATAATCATACCTGAACCTGGACCTGCAACCGAAGAATTAGCACAACAAGATGTACAGTACTCTAAGGTAATTCCAACATAAAGTGTAAAATTGGAGTGTGCATGTCATGGGGATAGCAAACATCAAACATAGCAATCATCCTGACATCTCTCGCTCGGTGCGTAAAGCATACAATATCCACCACTTTGATCACCACATCCTTTATTACAATCACTTTGAAACGCCCCACCTCCGTTAAGGTCACTCAGAAAGGGAATGCATTAACTTTGGTGAAGCATTATAGGTAAAAGATACAGATAATTTATAAGACAGACATACAAACAGCGGAAAGATTGAAATTATTTCATAAGCAGCGTGGTTCAGTCAAAACATTACAACCATTGTCTCAAAACCCAACTTCCACATCATTATAATAAAACATATGTTTTGATTAAAAACTCCAAATACATAAATAAGTATAAAACAGTAGTAAAGCAGTATAAATCCCCAATAAAAGTGTAACCCCAAGAAAAGAGAATCCAAGCAATACATCTACTCTCTTCAAGCTGGAAAAGGCCTGAACTAAGATGAAGTATTCTCTCCTTATGGACCTAAGGGGGAGGGGGGACGGAAGAAAAGAAGACGAAAGAAAACAAGTCAGACATAAAGCCTGGTAAGCCTAGTGATTTTTAGCATGTAAACAAGAAAAAGGATCATGACATGAATAAACTGAATATAAGACAATACCATAGTGACAAGATAACAAAAAAAAAGGTAAGGCAAGATAAACTGAATATGCTATCGCACTCATTTCTATTTCTCTGCACCTACTAACAATTATTTCAACTTGCCTCATGTGTTTATAATAAAGTGATCCCTTTATCGATCAGCTTCTACTCACATGTATTTATTACTTGTGCCATTCAACCCCGCTTGTTTATAGATACCTGTGCTGGTCCCACCATGGGGTGTATCAATCCCTATGATGGCAACCCGACACAATTCAAGATGCATGGTGTATAACTACTGATGCCCTGTGCATGATTTTCCACTCCGGAGTACGTGCACGCCCATACTCCATCGGAACCTACACGAACGCATCACCTACCGCTATTTTGACCGCTTATAATCAGCCCAGTAATCGTGCCCTACCCTGCCTGGTTCAGGGTACTGTGACACATATATGTGGGTTAGTGCTGAAATGGGTCCGCGTTACTAGGGTTTCCTAACCAACATGTTATAACGGTTAAGTGTCCTCAATTCAACCTAACCCCACCCATTTGTTTAATTAACATGTTGTATTGGTTAAGTGTCGCATATTCATATGTTACTTAACCTTACCATTCTTAGCATGTATGTTCATTGGCATTAATTGATTTATTAATGCACCAACCTCTCACATTAGAACTGTTATTTGCGGTTGCTGATGTGTCGGGTGGTTCCGGGAAGACTTCTACTGCAAACTCATTCTAACCTCATGTTTAGGGCTTGATGCGCCAACCTCTCACATTAGACCTGTTATTGTAGTTGCTAGATGTGCCGAGTGGTTCCGGGCAGTCTTACACCACAACTCAATCTAACCTCGGGTTAGGCATGTTCATCTTTTAACCAATTTACATATTTACCATTCATGTCCAAGTTTAGATGTAAATTATCCACAAGTGTAGTCAATTCAAGTTATGTCACATTTACTTGTTATGCCCGAAATTACTCAATTAAGTTATACCCAATTCCCCGCGTTTTAATCGTACGTACAACAAGATTCAAACTAGGTTTCCAATGAACCTAGTGTTCATAAAATAAAACGAAAAGTGGAATAGAGAAGAAACGCAAGAATTAACATAAGAGAATAAGTATGTAAAGGTGTACCAAACACAAGAATCATGGATCCAATAGATTTGTTGATGTGAGAAAACTGAGCAAGTTACATCATAGGCATAAAGATTTGATAGAACTGAACATAAAAGAATCACCAATTTGATGTACAACAAGATAAGTTCAATTGTATCTCTAGTAACAGTCTCACAGGCATAGGTAATCTCAGATTTGACAAAAGAATAAGAATGAATCAGAATTGGTTATCATTACAATTAGGCATAGTTTTATATTCGATTCATTACAGTCATGATTTCTATTATGTGTTTAAATTTGAATAATAACTGAACTTACAGCGATAGGATTAGAAAAAGAGAATTATTTGACGTTGTAGCGACTCTAATCTCTCTTTGTTCATTGAAGCGGAAAACCTTTACTTTAATTTGAAGCTCTCCAATTTGATTTTTAGTTTGGAGAAGAAGGAGGCTGGGCTAGTTCAGAGGTGGACAACATGGTGGCATCATAGAATAGGGTTATGATGTTAGGGTTAAGTTTAGATATGAATTTATAGATGTGTAGGATTAATTAGAGCCCTTAGATTAGTTTACGATCAATCTAAACCATACAGTTCACAATGATACATCACTCAGCCAACCAAATGAAGCCACATAAGCCCTAAAATCAGAAAAATCGTCACTTGAACACGTCAGCCCATCCTGATCGACATGGGTCAACTCCCTATAAGGGGTCGACACCTATGTCAACACCCCTATAAGGGGTCGACACCTGTGTCGACTCCCCCTATGGGGGGGGGGGGGATTCGACACCTCTGAGCAGGAAATTTCCAGCTCAGCCCAATTCTGCTGTTTTGAAATTCGAACTGGTTTTAGATTTTTAATTTAATTTAATTTCTGTTTAAACTTGAAATCTTCTAAGCTCCATAACTTCTTCATACAGAGCCCGATTTATGCAAACTCGAACTCTATCTCAAGCAGAATTCAGAGACGAACGCAATGGCGTAACCTGTTTCACTTAGTTCTTCTTATAAAAATTAAGTATTCTTAATTCGTTATTTTAATAGAAAATACGGGGTGTTACATTCTCCCCTCCTTAAAGGATTTCATCCCTTAAATCTCTGAGTTAAGAAGAATATATCCTAACGTCCAACATCCATCTACTCAACCAGCAATCACAGGCATCCATTGTCTTTAAAAAGATTTCTAATGCTTTCATGATTATATGCATAGTGTGTGTATATGTCCTTATCTAATGCAAAATCAGGCAGTCTACTGATTCAGTTGACCTCCTTAATGCGAATTATGTCAGTGCCATGAGTCCATCATGTATGCAATTATTCCTAATCATACTTTATAACTTCTACATGAGTGCACAATCATTCATACAAATGAAACATCCATATGATAACACATCAAGTTTCAATCCATATACAAGTACATATATGCATATGCAATACGAAAGTGACTGAGCCGATCTAGTACCTAATGTGTCTGTATATGCATCCACAAGCAACCACTAGCAACCACTTGCAACCATCAATCATAACATGTTTCAAATACATGTTTACATTCATTGGTTTCTACTTAAGGATCAAGAATAGGACTGAGGAGATATACTTAAAAGATATATACAAGCATGCATAAACTTATGGAAAAGAGATCAAGGATGTACCCTCAAAAAGAAAAGGGTAGGCTGCGCGTATCTTGTCTTCAGTCTCCCAAGTCGCGTCTTGTTCAACGTCGCTCCATTGTACTTTAACTAGCTTGACCTCATGATTGCGTAGCTTTTTAACTTCTGTTACCAAGATACGAGTTTGAACTCTTCTCACCGTCGCTTCTCATTCCAATTCTACTTCCTCTGGAATGCTTGGCTCTACAACTTCCACAGACTCATGTAAGCACTTTCGTAGATGAGAAACATGAAAAACATTATGAACTCCAGCCAATCTTTCGGGCAGCTCTACTCTATAAGCCATCGTCCCAATCCTCTCAATGATAGGAAATGGCCCTGCAAATTTTGTTGCCAATTTCCCTATGGATCCAAAGCGAATGACATTCCTCAAAGGAGATACTTTAAGGAAAACCGTATCTCCAACATCAAACTCAAGGTCACTCCTTCTTTTATCCGCGTAGGACTTCTGTCTCTCTTGTGCGGTATTCATTCGTCTTCGTATCAAGTACACCTTCTCTAAAGTTTCTCTGATCATGTCGGGCCTATGTACGAGCTTGTTTGTAGATTCCCACCAACAAGTTGGTGATCGGCATGGTCTTCCATATAAAGCCTCAAAGGGTGCCATGCCTATGGTGGCTTGGTAGCTATTGTTGTAGGCGAACTCCACCAAAGGAAGATGATCTTCCCATGTTCCTCCAGAATAAAAAATGCACAATCTTAAAAGATCCTCTAATACTTTGTTCACTCTTTCAATCTGACCATCGGTTTGAGGGTGATAGGCAATGCTTAAGCATAGCTGTATGCCTACAGCCTCTTCCAAACTCTTCCAAAACTCACTCGTAAAGATAGGATCTTGATCACTTACTATGCTAGAGGGTATCCCATGCAGTCGAACTACTTCTTTAAGATAAATGGATGCTAACGATGAGGCAGTCCTCCTACTCTTAACAAGTATAAAGAGAGCGCTTTTAGTGAGCCTACCAACTATTACCCAAATACTGGTATTGCCCCTTCTTGACCTAGGCAACCCATCTATAAAGTCCATCTAAATGCTATCCCATTTCCACTGTGGGACCTCTAGAGGATGAAGCAGACCACCAGGCTTCTTCTGCTCCGCCTTGACTTGCTGGCATATCAAGCACTTAGAGACGAATTCAGTTACATCCCTCTTCATGCCATTCCAAAAGAAAACCCTTTTTTATGTCTTTATACAACTTGTCTCCACCTGGGTGTATGGTCAACTTAGAATGGTGTGCTTCTTCAAGAACTGTCTTCACCAAATCCCTTACTTGTGGGACGCATAGTCATCCATCCCATCGCGACCAACCCTTGTCATCTATGGAGTATTTATTGAGGTGTCTAGAAGTCTCGCCTCTAATTAACTTATCAATCATATCAGCCATCTAAGGGTCTTCACTTTGCGCGGTTCCTATTTAGTCCAAAAGCGTAGGCTGCACCTCTAACGTTGCTAACAAACCGGGTACAAACTCAAAAGAGGGTCTGAAGCCAAAGGTTGCTATGTACTCCAAGTTTTTCCTTTCCACAAAGAGAGGACTTAAGATCAGCTTTTTCCTACTTAAGGCATTTGCTACCACATTGCCCTTGCCAGGGGTATAAACAATCTCAAAATCGTATGAGGCAAGAAATTTCATCCACCTTTGTTGTCTTAATTTAAGTTAAGATCTTTTTGTGAGAAAAGGTACTTTAATGATTTATGGTCAATAAACAATTCAAACCTTTCTCCTAGTAGGTAATGACGCCATGACTTAAGAGCGAAAACATTGGCAGCTAGTTCTAAATCATGAGTTGGGTAGTTCTTCTCATGTACCTTCAATTGCCTTCCCCCATAATAAACTACCTTGACTTCTTGCATCAAAACAGCACCTAATCCTTTACCGCGTGTGTCTGTGTATACTGTAAACATCTTACTCCCATCAGGCAATGTCAGGACTGGGGCTGTTGTTAGAGCTCTTTTCAATCGTTGGAAAGAAACATCACAATCCAAATCCCAAGCGAAAGTTAGGTTTTTTTTGTAAATCTTGTAAGTGGGGCTGAGATCTTTGCAAAGTCTTTAATGAACTTTCTGTAATGGCCCGCTAGTCCGAGAAAACTTCGTACTTCTGTTGCATTTCGTGGAATCTTCCAGTCTTGCACCGCAACTACTTTTGCGGGATCCACAACTATCCCCTTTTTGGACACCACATGTCCAAGAAACCTTACTTCTTCTCTCCAAAAATGGCATTTGGAGAATTTTTCTTTCAGCCAATGTGCTCGAAGAGAATCCATAACTTCCCTTAAATGCAAGGCATGTTCTTCCTCACTTTTTGAGAAAACCAAATGTCCCACGAAGACCACTATAAACTTATTAAGGATCTCCCTAAACACCCTACTCATCAAGTCTACAAAATAGGCGGGTGCGTTTGTCAAGCTGAAAGGCATGACAAGCCATTCGAAGAAACCATTTGGGGTCCTGAACGCGGTCTTATCTATGCTGTCTTCAGCCACTCTTAGCTGATGAAATCCAGTAGCTAGATGTAGTTAGGAGAAAACTGATGCACCTACGAGCTGGTCGAACAAGTCGTCTATTCTTGGAAGTGGGTGCCTATTTTTCTTGGTCAGCTTGTTTATCTCCTTATAATCCAGGCATAGGCGAAGTGAACCATCCGCTTTGGTTGCAAACGTTACTGGAGCACCCCATTCATAAATACTCCGCCTTATGAACCCCTTTTCGAGTAACTCTTTAACTTGCTTGCTGAGCTTCTTCCTTTCCCTTGGAGCCATGTGTCTAACAGATAAAGAAACTGGCTTTGCATTATCAACTAGGTATATGCGGAAATCTATCTCTCGCTTTGGAGGTAAACCCTTCACTTCTTTAAAGACATCCGAGTACTCACGGACTACTCTAACAAATTACAAATTTTCCACAGACGCATCAAGAGATTCTAGGTAGCTAAGCATAACAGAATTCATAGGATTACAAGAGATTTCGAGAGTATTACCAAGGCAAGTCATAAATCTAACCACTCTCTTTTTATAATCAAGGATGACACCAATGTAAGCATTACATCTAAACCCAACGCTTAGTATAGAAATTTCCAAATCCAAACAAATCATTGATAAATAAGCCGAACTCCCAATTGGATTTGAAACAACCATGGGATCCTCTACTATACTAGTATCTAGGTGCAGAGATTCAACTAGGGCAGTAGATATAAAAGAGTGCGAAGCACTAGAATCAAAAAGAGTACGAACAGGGTGATCATAAAGATAAACTAAACTCTCAACGGAAATATTTCTACCTCTTTCTTATGTAGGTGCTGTGAGAGCGTGAATCTTCCCTCCAGAAGTAGACCCAGTCCTCTTCCCTTGCCCTTGCCTTCTTGGGCAGTCCTTGGCCATATGTCTTGTCTCGCCGCATTGAAAACAACCACCCATCTTCTTCTTCTTCCTGCAGTCCTTAACCAGATGTCCAGGTATGCCACAAAAATTTCACTTCCTGTTGTCATGGGGTTTGTTATTCTTCCCGCCTTTCTAGGAATTCGTCTTCTTATTCTGCGATCCCTCCACTCTCTTGTCTAGAGGTTCTTCCATCTTCGCCTCATTCTTCCCATCCTTGCTTTCTTCCTGTAACAGTGTCATGTCCACCAATCTCTCATAGGTCGCGCCCATAGGTATATGGGACATAATTAGGCCGCGTAGTGGCTCATTTAACCCTTTAGCGAAATGGAGAGCCTTTTTATGTGGAGTGTTTACCCACTCCAGTCTGAATCTAGCCAGCTGGTCGAACTTGTTGACGTATTCCTTAACCGATAGGCTTCCCGGTTTAAGTGCCAAGAACTTCTCCATCTGTAGGCTTTGTTCAGCTTGCGAGAGGAACTTCACTTCAAATCTCATTCTGAAATCCTCCCAAGTCTCAACTGATCTCTCAGCATTTGTAACTTCCCACCAGAAAGAGGCTTCGTCCTTAAGTAACCATACAGCCAACTGTATCTTCTGTCTATTGTCCACTTCGAAGATAACAAATAAGTCTTCTGTTTCCTTGAGCCAGTTTCTTGCTTCCACGAATGATTCAGTCCCATTAAAGTTCTTTCTTCCCATAGCTCGAAAGTCTCTACATATCTTCGAGAAAGCATTCACACGTGGAGGAGGAGGAGGAACGATGGGTAAAACTGGAGGAACGTTTCCTTGGCCTTCGGCGGGTGCCGTGGCCACCAAATACCTACGGAACCATCAAGGTATTGTGACTCCCTCTGGAAGATTAAGATCCCCGGAGATGCTGAAACGAAAAGAAAAGATTCAAAACAAAGGATAGAAAGATAGTGCATATGGCTTTGGGGAATATGCCTTTAAAATAAAACAACACTTTTCTTGAAAATGCTTCTTTAAAACTTCTTTTTGAAAAATAGTTTTCAAAAACTTTTATCTGATCTGGTAACCATCAGCTCTGATACCATGTGAAACACCACACCTCCGTTAAGGTCACTCACAAAGGGAATGAATTAACTTTGGTGGAGCATTATAGGTAAAAGATACAGATAATTTACAAGACAGACATACAAACAGTAGAAAGATTGAAATTATTTCATAAGCAGCATGGTTCAGTCAAAACATTACAACCATTATCTCAAAACCCAACTTCCACATCATTACAATAAAACCCCTGTCTTGATTAAAAACTCCAAATACATAAAGAAGCATAAAACAGTAGTAAAGCAGCATAAATCCCTAATAAAAGTGTAACCATAGCCATAGCCCAAGAAAAGAGAATCCAAGCAATACATCTACTCTCTTTAAGCTGGAAAAGGCCTGAACTAAGCTGAAGTATTCCCTCCCTATGGACAAGGCGGAACGGAAGAAAAGAAGATGAAAGAAAACGGGCCAGACATAAAACCTATTAAGCTTACTGATTTTCAGTATGTAAACAAGAAAAATGATCATGACATGAATAAATCGAATATAAGACAATACCATAGTGACAAGATAACATAAGACAAGGTAAGGCAAGATAAACTGAATATGCTATCGCACTAAATTCTACTTCTCTGTACCTACTAACAATTATTTCAACTAGCCTCATATGTTCATAATAAAGTGATCCCTTTATTGATCGTCTTCTACTCGCATGTATTTATTACTTCTGTCATTCGGCCCCGCTTGTTTGTAGATACCTGTGCTGGTCCCACCATGGGGTGTATCAATCCTTATGATGGCAACCTGACACAATTCAAGATGCATAATGTATAACTACTGATGCCCAATGCCTGATTTTTCCACTCCGGAGTACGTGCACTCCCGTACTCCGTCGGAACCAACACTGACGCACCACCTGTCGCTATTTTGACCGCTTATAATCAGCCCAGTAATCGTGCCCCATCCTGTCTTGTTCAGGGTACCGTTATACATCTATGTGGATTACTGCTGAAATGGGTCCCCGTTACTAGGATTTCCTAACCAACATGATATAACAGTTAAGTGTCCTCAATTTAACTTAACCCCACCCATTTGTTTAATTAACATGTTGTATTGGTTAAGTGTCTCCTATTCATATGTTACATAACCTTACCATTCTTAGCATGTCTATTCATTGGCATTAATTGATTTATTAATGCACCAACCTCTCACATTAGAACTGTTCTTTGCGGTTGCTGGATGTGCCGGGCGGTTCCAGGCAAACTTCTACCGCAAACTCATTCTAACCTCGGGTTTTGGGCTTGATGCGCTTACCTCTCACATTAGACCTGTTGTTGTTGTTGCTGGATGTGCCGGGTGGTTCCGGGCGGTCTTATACCGCAACTCAATCTAACTCGGGTTAGGCATGTTCATCTTTTAACCAATTTACATATTTACCATTCATGTCCAATTTTACATGTCAATTATCCACAAGTGTAGTCAATTCAAGTTATGTCACATTTACTTGTTATGCCCAAAATTACTCAATCAAGTTATACCCAATTCCCCTTGTTTAAATCGTACGTACAACAAGATTCAAACTAGGTTTCCAAATGAACCTAGTGTTCATAAAATAAAACGAAAAGCGGAATAGAGAAGAAACACAAGAATTGACATAAGAGAATAAGCATGTAAAGGTGTACCAAACACAAGAATCATGGTTCCAATAGATTTGTTGTACATTAACAATAAATATGAGCAAACTAAGCAAGTTACATCATAGGCATAAAGATTCGATAGAACTGAACATAAAAGAATCGCTAATTTGATGTACAACAAGATAAGTTCAATTGTATCACTAGTAATAGTCTCACATGCATAGGTAATTTAGATTTGACAAAAGAATAAGAATGAATCAGAATTGGTTATCATTACAAGTAGGCATAGTTCTAGATTCGATTCATTACAGTCATGATTTCTATTATTTGTTTAAATCTGAATAATAACTGAACTTACATCGATAGGATTAGAAAAAGAGAATTATTTGACGTTGTAGCGATTCTAATCTCTCTTTACTGATTGAAGCGGAAAACCTTTACTTTAATTTGAAGCTCTCCAATTTGATTTCTATTTTGGAGAAGGAGGCTAGGCTAGTTTAAAGGTGGACAACATGGTGGCATCATAGAATAGGGTTATGATGTTAGGATTAAGTTTAGACATGTATTTATAGATGTGTAGGATTAATTAGAGCCCTTAGATTTGTTTAGGATCAATCTAAACCATCCAATTCACAATGGTACATCACTCAGCCAACCAATTGAAGCCATATAAGCCCAAAAATCAGAAAAATCGTCACTTGAACACGTCAGCCCATCCTGGCCTACAGAGGTCGATTCCCTAGGGGGGTCGACACCTATGTCGACACCCCTATAGAGGGGTCGACACCTGTGTCGACTCCCCCTGGGGGGGTCGACACATCTGAGTGGGAAATTTCCCGCTCAGCCCAATTCTACTGTTTTGAAATTCAAACTGGTTTTAGATTTTTATTTTAATTTAATTTCTGTTTAAACTTGAAATCTTCTAAGCTCCATAGCTTCTTCATACGGAACCTGATTTACGCAAACTCGGACTCTTTCTCAAGCAGAATTCCGAGATGAATGCAATGGCATAACCCGTTTCACTTAATTCTTCTTTTAAAAATTAAGTTTTCTTAATTCGTTATTTTAATAGAAAATACGGGGTGTTACACAATTTGCCCTTGGAAGTCCTAGTGAACCCATTGCGCTGATCCATAGTCGATAATCCTTTGCTATGATCACTTTTTCCCTTGGGAGTCCTAATGGCCCCATTGCACTGATCCATAGCCATGCTATGATCACCTTTCCCTTGGGAGTCCTAATGGTCCCATTACACTGATCCATAGCCACTAATCCATCTCTCAGTGGTGAACCAAAGTACTGATACTAATAACCCTTTGCACACATCCCGCAGCAAAGCCCAACTTTAGAAGTTAACTCATCGGCCCCCATTTAGATCTTGAGCCATCACTTTTCATCGGGACTTCCTTTGCATCTCGGGTTTTGGTCGAATTAGAATTGATCTTCAAAAGAGTTCACGGTCATCGTCGGTCGTTCATCCTCCATGGGTCGGTTGAACATGCATCAATGATTAGGTCAGTCGAACGTTCACCACTGGGTCGGTCGAACATTCACCACAGGGTCGGTCGAACATGCACCACTGGGTCGGTCGAACATCATTGCACCATCACTGGGTCGGTCGAGCATGCACTACTGGGTCGGTCGAACATGCACCATCTGTTCTGGTTAGACATCATCATGCAGGGTCGGGTCGAACATCTTCGTGTAGGGTCGGGTCGGACATTGCAACCCCGGTCGGTCGAGCACTGCAGTCCTGGTCGGTCGAGCATGCATATGTGGAAGGGTCGGTCGCTCGACCCGTAGCCTGTACCTATTTCCAGCAAACCATTTTTCGCCTCTCGACAGCGTTTTCAACCTTTCTAACTTTCATATGCAATCATAGATCATACCAAACAATAATAAGAACATATGGAATCAACCAAAAACATCCAAACAAAGATTTAGCATGTAATTATGGATCAAACATACCCAAAAACCATGATTTTACCCTTAATCCCCTTAATCATGTTTAACCATATGATTAACAAACTTAATCCAAACTAACTCAAATTTTTACCAGTAACATAAAATAATATTTTAGAATTTATGCATATTTTTCCATATTTTTCTAAAGTATAATTTTGCTAATTATCACCAATTACCCCTAATTAGCCGTAATTAGTGTAAAAACATGCTAATCACTCACCTTAGCCACAAATAAATTTCAAATATGAAACTCTAACTGATTTGGCATGGATCCTAATGTATTCTAGCAGCTCTATCTTGATTTGTATGCTAATCCGCTTTAATTTGATGTAGATTTGACTAATATGTGACTAGAAAGTGATTAAAGATGAATTTAGAAGGTGGAGGCCATTGCTAGGGTTAGAGAAATGTTTGTGGCGGCTGGAACAATGAAGAGAAATCATTTTCTAACTCTTTACAGCCCTCCTATAACCCTAATCCCGAAATGGGTTATGGGCCTAGCTGCTAATCACCCTATTAAGCCCGATTAAGCTGTTTTTCACCTTCCAAACCTTATTTCAGCCATATCTCCCAAATGGTAAGTCCATTTGACTAATTTGACCACTTTATGGAAAGGTAAACAATTATCTGGATCCAATGGATGTGGTTTTAGGTCAAAAATCCTTAACAATGAAAAGTTATAGGCAAAACAAGATTCACCAGGGGCAAAACGGTCGTTTAAAATTTGGCAAAGATCGTGTATGTGATAAATGACCCTAATAGTTGTTTCCCAAAGTTACACGACCATACGACTTCATATGAATATAAAATAAATATTCTACAATCCTTCGATACGTAGAATGCGGGTCGTTACACGTCAACTCTACCTTAGGTTTACGATTTCCACGCCTGGGTTTCAATTTCTTAGTAACATTGGATTGAGAAAGTTTTTCTTCCGTCGTTGTCACTAACTCAAAGGATGATGGTTCTCATTTTGTCGACTGAGCTTGTTTCTTTTGCTTATCAATTAGATTGTTTTTCCTCTCGGCTGGTCTTTCTTTGTGTTGAGTGGTTTTAGGCTCTAATGTAAAAGTTGTTGATGGTAAAGCAATTTCTTTTAATTTCAACAACAAGACTTCGTTTTCTTCTTATATAGAAGAATCAATAAATTTTTTAAAATACAAGAATTTTGGAGTACGAAGTAACTTCATTGACTCCTCAATTTGTGGAATATAGTTCAACTTCGTCCATTACTCGTCTATCATGTCTAGTGGTAACGGACGACTATCATTGTAAAATTCAAAATTTTCATGGGTATAAGGGAGACCATACATCACTGAATTAAGATGATCACAAGCTGAAGGTTCTATACTAGACACTTTAATATTTGCCATCTCTTTCATAATTAAGCTCAATGCATAAAACAGTACTCTACCATGGAGATTTCTAAACAAAGAAATTTGATAAGATGTTTTTTGCTCCTATTTTTTTTCAAATGATGCTTTAATTTGAGTATGTTGTATGCACAACATATTGTTCATTTTTTACCAAACCACATTAAATGCCGCCTTTGACATACCAAAATGCTTTTTCAACTGAGCATGCGAAGATTCCGCTCTTATAGTTGTTCTATTGCACCTATGTTTAATCTTATATGTCCAAGCTAAACATACATATTCTTTATATGGAGTCCATTCATTCTTAAGATAGTTCAAACATTTTTGAAATTCTTTCCAATCTTTTTTGAGATCACGCCAACCAATCCAAAACTCTTCTTCCATTTTTCATGAACAACTTTTTTCCAACTATGCAATAACATCTCGAATATGTCATTTGTTTTGAACATGGGTTTGCAATTCATTATAACATTATTCTCTATATGCCATAAAAACATCATTAAGTTTGATTGGGGGAATACTTTCTTCACTCCATTGATTAAAGCATATTCCCTATCTATGATTATCACTTCATGTAGCTTATTAGGCATTCATAAATGTTTAAGCTTCGATAGAGCCCGTTCATAATTTTCTTCTCTTTCATGTGCTAAAAAGCATGAGCGATACTAAATGTTAGGCCCATAGATGTCATCCCAACCATTTCCAATTAAGGCATGTTATAACGGTTTGTTCTGTAAGTGCAGTCAAGTTATAAAGCCAACGGCAAACACTTACATAGACTTTCTTTTTCACGATGAGATAACATTATATCTATCAAATAATCGCTAGACGGATCTACTCTATCAAAATATGCATTATGATTTTCTATGAGAGCTTTCATAAGTTGGTGCCTCACAGATCTACATTCCATACCTGACAGTTGCATCTTATATTTTGAATTATAAATGGTTTTCAATGTAGAAGTATTTTCAGGAAAGGAACTTTTAATAGTAGTATACCCCCGCAAGTGTCATATCGGCTAAATTTTTTTTCTCTTCATCCAATAGCCTTGCAGTAAATGAGTGACCAATTAAAGTATGTGGAAGCTCATGATTATGTATCTCGTTGTGTATTGCAAATTTTCATTTGTCTTCCGCAATATATATGCCTTTGATCAAAAATGGACAATTGTACTTTTTAGTAGCACTATCTCGATGACGCTTCAAATTTTGAATTTTCTCTTCTTTTTTTGGGTGGTCAGTTCGATATATACATGCCCCCTCTTTCACAACCTAAATGTAATCTGGGTTTTCTCCCGGGTGCCAATTTATCCGATTTGATAATTACTATAATGGTATTCATTTTTTAGCTTGCACTTTACACGAATAAATCAACTTGCTACGGGATTCAAAAATCTGGAATTAACATGTCAACAAGTCAGTGCATTTTCACTTTTTCTATCATCGAATTTATTTCAAATTCGAAACACTTACTTTATCCATTACTGTAACAACATGGAATTTCGCTCGATCCGAATCGATCGCTAAACCGAACAAGACCGTTGGAAACCCCTGATTGTTTTGAGAACACGACAAATCAGAACACAAACAGAAGAACATTTCATTGTTTATTACAACAACTCCATCAGAATACAAGAATATACAGAGTATGAATAAATATTACACAACAGAGAATATCAGAGATTTAAATACATTACTGCAGCGGAAAATACAAAACATAACTGAAAGAAATACGCAGATATAGAGCTTTCCAAATATCACTTCAGCTATAAACCAGGATCCTATGAATATAAATCTACAAAACCAAAACTACTAGCTGCCCGTGTGGAAAATAGAGGCACCCAGAGTTTAGGTTAAAACAATAAACTCCAGGTCAGTCATGCGACTGGTGTGAGAACTAAAACAGTTATTAATCTTTATTTTTAAAGTTAGGTAAATCAAGGGACAACGCCATATAACACAGAACGGGTTTCCTCTCAAGAATACCAGTGCATAAAAAAAACAGCGCAATGCTATATAAAGAAAAATAAAGCTATTATAAGACCCAGGTCCCATCACACAATGCAACGCAAGCCGGAGGATAGGGTTTTACCTTATAATAGCCAAAGAATGCTTGATACGCTAAATTTCATCTTTTATTATTACTATAAGTGAAGAAAACAACTTCAATCATAATGTATAAATCATAGACGGCATAAGTGCCCCCATACCACTATGTCGCCATACTAGGCTCTACAAATAAAACTGAAATGTCACGTATTGGAAATTGGATTTTCGTCATGAGTCGAGGCAAGGGGCAGGCTCCTCTCCGTTCGAGACACTATAGCAAATGTCTCAGGACCACATACAGCAATCCTGGATCTTCAGAGCCGCTCCTCTCTTTCTTTTGAGGATTAGTTATTCCTGAACACACATTTCCCGGTCCTATCAGACCTATATCCGAGGCGCCTTGCATTCCAACAACCACACAGTTGAAAAATAATATAAATGTCAAGGCTGGTAGGTTGCTGACACCACCCATAGCTAGAAACAAGCGTCGTGTTCTCCCTGCAGTCACGATCCCGTTTTTAACTCATTCCGAGGTGTGAGGCTCGCGAATAAACGATATACACAAAGCTAGGCCACATAGGTCGTGCTCTGATCATCAACCACAAGACTTTGCTTTTCAACATAAGCCTTGATCATTTGCCACTTAGCATGCCACACAAGCAATTCATGCCATGCGACTGATATCTATCGATATATAACCTCTAAGCTCGTACGTCTCAGAGAAGGGCGTTAAGCAAAAGAATAAATTCTCTGCCGCCAAATAGATATATATTTAATAGAAATCAATCAACATAGAATAAAATCCAATGTCAGACACACAATCCATTTACAAGTTCGTTCTGGGTTTGAACGAAACTGGAGGAACCTTGTTCCTCGCATATCCATCGATCTCCAAGTACGTCTGGACGATCACCAACTGATTCCCTCATCTTGGGTGTATAGCCTAATCAAGATCATTAGTAATCATCCAAACGATGTGAAGACCTCCGGTCTTCAACCACCATCTTCATCTTCGACTTATCATCGAATCAGTTATTCAGAATGGGTATAAACCCGGCCTTTCCGAATAACTCGCGTATATAGTAAACAAGTGTTACACAAACACAGCATACCCCTCATTCCAGTTCAGAATATTTTTTTATTCAAATATTCACATTCTTAGGGAAAGGTTCCCATTAATTTTATCAAAGATAAATTCTTTTAAATTTATTCTTTAATATTCCTTTGGATATCATTTCAAACCATGTTAAGGTTTTCCAAACTAGTCGGGATTAGCGAACCACACCGAAGTAATCATTTATTTTATTTCCTAATCCCAACCTATTCATCCCATGGAGAAAAACTGGTAATACTCCATACTAACACCACGGAGTTATCAGTAAATATTAATTACCATTTCACGTTCAAATCTAATTAAACATTTAGCAATCGCTTTGGAGCAAAACTGGTGATACTCCATTCTCGATCATTTCAATCTGATTAAAGATTCATTTAAAATTCCACTTAGTTTTAATCTTCCCAAAAATCAATATAATGATTATTTAACTTGGGAAATCCTATCCTGTCTTTAACTGGGTTAAAGAACCAATGTTATTTAAAACACGACTCATGATAAACCCAAAATCAAATTCCATTCATCGGTCTCTAACCGTAAATTAGTAAGAGAACAATTCCCTAAGTACAAACCCTGGCCGAAACCAACATCAGATCAATACCCAGGAAACCATTCGACTTAGCTAACCTTCAGTTAGTTTCTAATTTTCTCACGGGGTTTAAGAATAGTGTTACTGAAGACAGCGATCATGACAAACCCAAAATCCCGTTTGATATTAAATACAAGGCTCTGAATAGAAAATATAGCCGCTCATATTCAATACCAAATTCTGAAATCAACAAATATCATATTGGAATAACGATATATATATATCTTCCAAATTCCTCCACAATGTCTGTATAATCACGGAATCCAATATCGAAATATTCCGAAGACAATTTCGGTTCAAATCCATTTCAATTCATATATTGGAAATTCTGGTTATTTTAAAACCATTTCCTTAATCCAATTTATTTATTTAAAAATAATTGGATTTTAATTCTAGTTATAAACTAGCTCATTTTGATAAAAATATATTTTTATCCTTACAAATGTGGAATTTTTCATCCCAGTTCTTTCCAATTCATATATTATGATTTTACGCAAATTATAGATATTTTTAATAATTTTATCAAGGCCCGTACAGTCGATTTCATATACGGTCATCGAACTGCACTTACAACGACCTTTTTCAAATTTGACTTGGACATTTCTCCAAATCCAACCGTTAGATTTCAAATTTCTCATATTCATTGGAAATCTCTTTTCAATACGAACCTAACGGTCCCTGTTTCAGGATAATCCGACGGTCGGATCTCCCGTAGCGTCAATTCGAAGTCAATGGTCGAAATTCACGAACTGTCGCGGCACGGCGCGTTATATTCAGGACATTAATATATATATATATATAATATATATTTCATCGATTTCCTTTCAAAACGTATTTTATAAATCGTTTTAAATTCGTTTTAAAAATGATTTCAACTTCATATTCAATTTCAAATCAAAATTGAACATTCCATATCATTAATATATAAATGATAATATTTTCAAAACGTTATATTTTGAAATCACTTCCTTTTCTATTATTCATTATAAAAATGAATATAATCAATATAAATATCATTCGCGTCAAAATGGCACATATCTAATCAACACGGCTTTATATATTTCAATGACTTCGTTATTCTATTCAACAAATGAATATTTTATTCAACACATGAATATATATTTTATTCAACACATGAATATTTATTATTTCTTACTTACAATAAAAATGTGAATTTTATTGTATAAATATTTCGTTCAACACATGAATATTCTCAACACATGAGTATTGTCAACACATGACTATTTTTGTTATTTAATATATTAGATAAAATTGTGTTTTATATCGTTTAATTCTTAATCAGCCTCTTACCGTAAATTAGTAAGAGAACGATTCCCTAAGTATTAACCCCGAAGGCTGAAACCAACATCAAATCAATACCCAGGAAACCACTCATCTTAACTAGTTTCAAGTTAGTTTCTAATTTTATATATGATAAAGATGTGAATTTTATCGTTTAGAGATTTTTCTCAACACGTGAATTTTCTTTTATTCAACTCATGAATATATATTTTATTCAACACATGAATACTTTTTCTATTCAACACATGAATCTTTATTTTATAATATTCTTTATTTTTCAAATTGGAATGAGGCCCAATCAATTACCATATAATGTTAATTATATGGATTCCATACAACACATGTGTATAATAGCAATGATAAATAATCAACCATCATCCAAAGTGCACTACACAACTGTCTGTCAACCTATCGATCGACATACAACTAAATGATTGGGATTAGTGTATGCCAAATATCATCCAACAACCGTGTGGGGTTTCAGTCAACAAATACAGATTTTTATTTGTGCAGTGGGGCGATGTGTAAAATTTATCATCCCAATCCATATTAGTAAAATGGGTGTACATAAACAAATCGTCCGATTTGTAAATGAATATTTATTTTCATTTCAATAAAATGATATCTTTATTTTTCTAACTTATTTTAGAAAAATTTTGCGGCATAACGGCGCGATACTAGAACCGGGATAAGGTCTAGCCTTATCCCCCGCCTCATAACGAAGCACGTCATGTACATACCAATTCTAATAAATTTATTTCACCCAAACAACTAAATTCAAACAAATAACCCAATCAACTACACAACCAAACATACAAGTCAAACAAGTCTCCCATGGTTTGTTGACGACGGGTGTCGGGTGCTGCTAAGCACCATCTGCATCCTAGTATATATTTTTAACTAGAAAAGAAAATTTAAAGTGAGAAGTTCTCACCTTTGGGATCTACTCCACCATTTCATTTCTGAATGGCTTGGATTTGCCCGAAATTCAACGCAATCCTTTACACGCTGTTCATAGCAAAAATCACACTTTTATCATCACTATATGTACATAAAAATCATATTTTTATTTCCACTTCATATACACAAATCAAATTTTTATCGCTACTTCATATATATATAAATCGAATTTTTATCGCTACTTCATATATATAAAAATCGAATTTTTATATCTACTTCATATATATATATATATATATATATATATATAAATTGAATTTTTACATTATCTATCTTATAAAAATCATATTTTTAATCTCTACCTTTTCATGTTTAAAAATATTGTGTTTTCTATTTTAAAAATCTCATCTCCTAAACTATAAAAATCAAATCTTTTTGCTTATAAAAATCTAAACTTTTCCTCATAAACAAGTTCATATCTTTTCCTATTCGCTATACCTATAAAGATTTCATTTTTATTTCGAATCTTCATACATAAAAATCCCATCTTCCTTTTAAAATCATTCATATAAAAATCTAAATCTTTTACATATGAAAAATCAAATCTTTATATGATAAAATCGCCACTTTCTTCAAATTAACACAAATAACCCTACTTTTACTTATAACAACTAATTTCAAACAAGAACAAAAATGAATAAAACCAAAAATTAAAACTTACATTCAATGTTTTGGTCGAAGGGGGACCCACGGGGCTAGAGATGGGGTCAGTAGTGGTGGCACCGAGCTGAGAGGGTGGCGCTGATCGTGGTGGGTCAGGGAGAGGGCTGGCGGCGCCTATGGTTTCGGGATTGGGGTTTGGGTTTTAACGAGGAAGGGCGGATGGGAATGAGGCGCGGAGTAGAAGGAGGGGGGAGGTTCACCATCGGCGGCGCCTTGGGGGGGCGCGATGGGGTCAACGGCGGGAGGGAGGCGGCTGTCGCGCTAGGGCGCGATGGGTATTTTTTTTGGTTCGTTCTGCGGAAACGAACAGGGGGTGAAGGGCTTTGGAGAATAAAAGGAGATATTTATTATATTATATTATATTTAGTAATATCCAAAAGAGGTTGACTTTTTATTCGAACTCAAAACAAGGCCCAACGACTATCGTCCCTAGCTAATTACCGCCATTTTGAACACAATGGGATATGTCACGTTAGCCAATTCGACTGTTACGATCAGTTTCTGTTCAAATCAAAATATAAATCAATATATTGAATTTGAACGCACATTTCAATTTACCAGGTCCACATACTGACTCTAAAAATTCCAGAAAAATTATTTCTGGCTTCGTATTGACAATACGGTTCTAACAAAACCAATTTCGGGGAATTTTGAGACCATTTAAAAATGGCCATTTTTTGGTCGATCGAAATTGACTGAAACTGTTAAAACATGTTTTCCTTTGCCACGCTCACATATTGACTCAGAAAATTATGAATTTGGGAATCTATTAATAATTTGACATTCCGGTTCCAACAAAAGTGGTTTCCTCGAAAACAGAGGTCGTTTGCAAAATTTCCATTTTTAAGGGCCTTTATATATATATATATATTAAAAAAAAATTCCACAGCGACTTTTCTGAATTTTAAACTAGATGTAACTCACACTCTATAAAGTGAAATCTTAGTTTCTTACATCCCTAGAAAGATATTGTTAAACAGATTCAAATATTTCTCGTTTCGTCTAATTCCGACTTATATTGAATCCTGTATATTCATTTGAAATTCGAAATCGAATTTTCGAACTGCAGCGCCATTTCAGGCTCGTTATATAATTAAAATAAATTTAATCGTTTTAACTTCGTTGAAAATAATTTTTTAGCCATTATTATTTAAAATAATCCATTTTAAATATTCAAAATTCATGAAAATCGCCAAAATAAAAATTTTAAATTGGCTCAGAATTTCTGGGTTGTTAACTTACAAAGTTGTTTGTCACATCAATTTCAACATTTTCTTTATTGGTTGATTCACTACTTGGAAGAAATGTTTGAACCTCCTCATTCGCACTAACCATACTTTCTGTCATATGTAACTCATCCACCATTGCATACAAATTAATTTATGAAAAAAACACGAAAATTTAAAAAATATAATGTTCATGTCATTAAATCAAACTATTATGCTTACATTTACCTTATCTATAACAACAACATCAATTTTTATTTCTGCATCCATGTTTTCCAACCCAAAAGCATTGTTCATATCCTACAATACAAAATACAAAAGTTCATAAATTTGCCGAATTTTTCCTATAAATTCAGAATTTCAGAATTTATCAAACACCATACTTTTAAAAATTTATCGATACAAAAACCGAATAAAATGCAAAATTATACAACAAACCTCATTTCTGGATCCACTGCTATGCTCTTTGTTTCCAAGGCATTCACCCATATTTCTCATACAAAAATTCTACGAAACAGAAAGAATTCGTAGAAGAAAATACACAAATTGTGAATAAGGTTCGAAAATAGCAAACTAGAAGAAAAGGTGAATTTGTAATTTGAATTTTTCGCAGCGGTGATGAGGTAGCGCACAACAGTATGGTATCAAATGATTTAGGGTGGTAGGATTAGGTCTGAGATAAAGATTAGTTCGTCAAATAGCGGTGAGTGAAAGATTAGATATGAGATTAATGTGGTATTAGGAAGTAGAGAAAATTTAATGTGTTTCAATTTTTTTAATTGCAGGAGTAGGAAGAGGAAACTGAGGTGCCCTTAACACCACACTTAATTTTTTAATTGCGGTAATAGGAAGAGGGAACTGAGGCGCCTTTCGTACAACACTATATTAATTAATATAGGACATCTTTTGTTGCATTATTATTTATTTACCAATTTTTTTACAAAAAAAGCTAAAGAAAACCAGGATGGGAATTATTTCACCTAGCCGAACTTCCTTTCTACTTAAAAGAAGCATCATAGATAATATCCTATTAACACATGAACTTATTAAGGATTATAGCTCTTAATTCATTTCTCCTAGATCAGTAATGAAACTTGATATACAAAATGATTTTAACACTTTGAATTGGAACTCTATTGGTGCTAACTTGATTCATATGAAAATTATCACACCACAAATTTCCTGGATCTATACTTGTGTCAATACTGTAAATAATTCGATGATCAATATATTGGTTTCGTCTGTTCAAGTCAAGGAGACCTGATTTCTTCCAACCTTTTCATCAATGTATTGGAATTCTATAACCAACCGATCCTACAAAAGGTCGTTAAAAATCCATTAAATTGCATTCAAAGTGAAAAACCCCCATTATTTTTGCTCTAATGTTTATTGATGACTTGGTACACTTTCAACAAGCCTATTTGCGGTTCCATCACTTCCATCTTGAGCAGCTTAATTGGATGCCTTTCTAAATCTGGATCTAAGTCCATTCCTCAAAACTTCACCCTTCAATACATTCCACTAAACTAAGTGTACTTGGAATTCTTCTATCTACTACCAAAGTCATAACCAAACAACGTTTGGTGATTTTTGAATCTATAATGAACAAACTGAACATATGTCCTATTAGGCTTATCTCACAAGCAAGCAGACTCACTGTTATTAATTCCATTGCTATTTCCATACATTACAAAAAATATTATATTCAAGACAAAAATTAGGGACGAATTAAAAAAAAATCTCTAATGAATAACAAGTTAAAGACAAAATTAAGTTGTCCCAAATAAATGAAATTGGAGACCTGGTTTGGATACCTAATGGGTCTCAACCTGTCTTTAATCCCTATATTCTATGGGACTAATCCTTACTGTCTATTAGGATTTAACATCGATTGTTCATTCATTAAACAATTGAAGCACACTAATTAAAAAGTCACCCACTTTCTCCTTGTTACGACTTTAGGGCATAACGTCTCATGCTAATTCAAGTTATGCCATCTTCTTCTTGGACAATATACTTTGATTCAACATGATATTAGTCAACATAGAAGGAGGACTTATTGAGGAGCGAAAGGGTAAGTTTTCTCTAATTTAATTTAGAAGATTAGTCGACAAGGAAGTAAAGTTGTTTCATGTTGGTTTCACAAAATTAATCTTAACACAGAAAAAAAAAATTGGCATGGCCGACTGGTTTTTAAAGTGATCCATAACACTTTTTATTATAAAAAATAATAAAAACAGATATTAAGACAGAGTGTCTACCTACTAAAAACAGTTTATAAGGTGAACCGACCACCATAACGGTTTTTAAAGTGGACCGACTACAATACTAACACATATCATAACAAGGAATAGCATTCCTCAATAGAGGAAGAGGCATGACAAATAACAGAAGTAAAAACATTTGCAAGAAAAGCAGCGGACATCCCCGGAACGAAACACATAGACTAACTAGTGCACAAGAATATCTTTCATAGGGAGGATCATAAACAATATCCTACTTCCAAGCACCCAAAGGCCCATCAATAGCCACATAAAACTCACCATCGAAAATCAAGTAATAAATGGAATGTTGCTCACCTAAGTATAGGAGCTTCCAACAACATATGGATCAACCAGAGCAACAAAATCCACAAACATGTTTGCAATACCTGGAACATAGAACTTAGACTCACTGAAGTATATAAAAGATCTATCCTAAGATTCATCATCTAGAACACTCCTATTACGCTCATTCCAAGGCCCATCAATAGCAACAAAAAGCTCATTATCTATAGCCAAATAGTATAACAAACGCATAACATCATCATCAGAAACAAAGAGGAAGAAACTTTGGTTCTCAGTATTATATCTCATGTTGGAAGCATAATGAATCCAGGTTGATTCTTCAGGAAAGGGGAAATAGTGGGAAACCATAGATTCAAGAGGAATGGAGTCGGTAGGGGGATGAGTATAGTTTCAGAGGCAGAAAGAGGATCAATAGGAGTTTCAGATACAGAAACTACCGAAGGGATGGGAGCAGCAAAATGAGAAACAACCTTTGGGACCCAACGACAAACAAGCGGTTTTAGAAGGGGAACTTTGGCAGTAGGAGGAGCAGAGGGGGGAAGCTTGCAAAAGGAGGAAAGGTAACCAAAGGAATGACATGTGCAAATATCAGGGGTCTAACCATAACGAACTCGAACAACCATAGCAATACCAGGAGCAAGCTGGACATTAATAGAAGAAGGAAATGGTGTAACGACCTGAGGGAGTTCGACGCTTGATTCCGACAATAATACCTAAGTCCTATATCACTTGCCTGAGCCCAAGTATCGAAAACACCAAATAGTTCTTAAAAATAAATTAGATGGTGAGAAAAGAAAAAATGAAGTATTAGAATAGAAGAAGAGTAATGTGATGACTCGCATTTCCACCTACTTCAAACCGACTATAAACCGAAACCCACGTCGATTCAAGGTAAGCGAAAGTATGTTTCGTTAGGGTTTATCAGAGCTAACACAGCGGAATACAAAGCTAACAGCGGAACAGATAAAATATAATAAGAATATATTATTGCAACAGAAACATTTTTGAATACAAAATCTTATTTTACATACCATTACTCCATAAAGACTTAACATAATATACCGATAATAGAGTACGTCCGACCTTCATATAAAACTCCGGTTCTCTCTGGAATTCCAAGTCATCAAGCTTGAACCCGATCTCGAAAACTGAAAACAAACTAACAGACTGCCCGTGTGGAAATTGTCGGCACCTGCAGTTTGCCAGGAAAAAAACAAACTACGAGTCAGTAATGGGACTGGTGTGAGAAAACTTTATTAACTAATCTTAAACTTAGCCTTATTTTGAATAAGGTATCTTGGGACCACGTCGCATGTCGCGGAACGGGTTTCCTCCCAAGGATGCGTGCATAACCATAGCAGCCAGAACCAAATTATAACAACCATAAACCAGAATTTGAAAACATGACTTTATAAAAATGAATGATTATAAGCCCTAGGTCCCATCACACAATGCAATCGCACACCAGAGAATAGGGGTTTGCCTTATAATCGCAAAAAATTCTTGATATAGTTTAAAAACCAAACCATTTGATATTATAATAATGGCTAGGGTGTGGAAAAATACTTTCGAATATAAATTTATAAATCTTAGCTCGCACAGTGCCCCATCCCACTATGTTGGCTACATAGGTATACAACCGAAAATCATAAAAGGGTTTCGTATTGGAAGTTGGATTTCCATCACTGAGCCTGGGATAAGGAACTTCCCAGTCTGATTCGAAAACCCCAGCTAGGTTCCAAGTTCGAGCGGTAGGATCGGTCCACCCTACTTCGTGGATTAAAGTAACAGCCTGAACATAACATCCCTTAGTCTGTGTGTAGACTGTCATCTAAGTATATTGACCTAGTCCTAGGTACCTCATCCAACAAACCACATAAGTAAATGCCCGGGCTCCATACCATGGCGTCACCTTTTGCTAGATGTAATGTTAAGTCCCTAACCCTGCGGTTTATAATCCTGTTTCGACTCAATTTGCGTTGTGAGGTCTGCGAGGTAACGCCATATACAAAGCTACGCATTTAAGCCATTCTTTGATCTTTAACCACAAGGCCCTGCTTTTCAACAAAAGCGTTGATCCTTTCCACTTATCATGCCACACTATCATTCTTTGAAACACAAACTGCTATGCACCAACATACAACCTTTGAGCTCGGACGTCTAAAAGAAGGGTGTTATGCAAAAGAATAAATTCTCCACCTCCAAACAGAAGTATGTTTAGTACATGTCAGTCTGTATTTTATAAAGTACAGTGTCAGACACAAAATCCATCAACAAGTCCATTCCGGGAATAGGAACGAAACTGAAGGCATTTGATTCCATGTCCCCGCCTGGGGGTGCAAGACCTTGCAAATCTGATACGCTTCAAGTACGGTCTGATAATGCCGTCACTTTAACCTCTTGAGGAGAGACCCAGAGGCATCGAAAAGCTATCCATCCGATGTGAAGAATACCGGTCTTCAACTACCATCGTCGTCATCTTGATATCAACATCACGTCGTATAATTAATCGGAATGGGTAAAAGCCCTGCCTTTCCAAATAATCAGCTCATCTTTTAAAACCAATAGGTATACAGGATTTCATGAACCTCATTCCAATCCAGAACATTCCTTTATTCAAATATTCATTAAATTGGGAATTATTCCCACAAATTTTACCAAAGTTTTAATTCATTGGTTTAAATATCTCTTTGGAAACCATTGCAAAATATTTTACAATATTCTTCACAATCTAAACCAAATTAAGGTTTATTATCTAGTCGGGATTAACGAGCCTTACCGAATTAATCATTCATTTTATTATCCCAACCCCAACCTATTCATCCCATGGAGCAAAACTAGTAGTACTCCACATCTAACCCTTATTGTGTTACTGGTAAATTCAATTGCCATTAAACGTTTTAAATCTAATTAAAGATTTTACTAACGCATGGAGTAAAACTGGTAGTACCCCATTCTGGAATATTTCTTGAATATGGTAAGTTTATTACCCTATTCTCATTTCAATCTAATTAAAGATTCATTAAAACTCCACTTAGTTTTAATCTCAAAAATCATTACTCAATGATTATCTTAGGAGTCTGATCCTGTCTTTAACCGAGTTAAAGAACCATTGACAATTAAAACACCGTTCATGATAAACCAAAAATCATCTTCCATTTAAAATGGAATCTTCACGAAAATTGTATCTGCTTACAGTTGATATTAATCTTCATATCCAACCAACACTATAAGCAGAATATTGGCTAGTGCCTTTCAAATTCCTCAAATAGTCTAAGTCTTCATCTATGGAGATTTATCTCAATCGTTAACAAATACGGTTTCCATTTAATTCCAGTTTAATTTGATTAATTGGAAAACTTCAGGTATCACTTATCTTTAATTCGGATTCATTATACAAAGATGAATATCTTCCTTACATTTAACATTTAATAAACTGTTAAATGAACATCCGGGCTTTCCTTTCGATCCATTCCGATCCTCGCCCAGATAAATAAACATTAGCCAGGTAAGTTCAGCGCACTGGTTGCAGCATTCCGTACCCTATTAAACACCCCGTTTATCTTTTCGGATCTCACAATCGGGACAAACTTACTCGTGGTTTCCGCATATTCAACCAAAATAGGTGTTTATTATTTAAAACATTACTCATTCGTCCAAAATACTTTATTTTTCCTAATTATTTTATTATTAAAATAACCATTTAAAATCCAATTTTCGTAATGAGACTCATTCAACTCCTGTAGAACCTGAGAATCTGTGTATATACAAACATTCAATAAACATAAACAAGATGTCATTTGTCTAACGAGTTGTAACTCATTAGTTATTTTAGATTAGATGTCAGTGTCATAATTTGGTTCCATTTTATTACTTAACAATCAAATAGTATTCATAACCATTGATCAATCGAATCAACCATTCAAGCTAAATCAACCTCATGAATTAATTTAGAAACCATTAGCAACCATATACCACCAATATAATCACAAGTTCACCCCAATCTTTCTCAGAGACATTTAATCAAACACCATATGTGCACCTCTTAAACTAACCAATTAAAACCCTTTAAAAGCGAGTTTTTCTCACCTACTTAAGAGACTACCCAAATTTCACCTAAAGATTGAATCTTTAATGGTTTAATTTCCTTTACTATATCAAATCACTTACTAATAACCCGAACATATTACCAAAATAAAATCAATGCATGTATATTTATGATATTCCATAAAGGTGCAACTTTGTGAACCTAACATAAAGGTTTTCATTCTAAAAATTCTTAAAGATGTCATTTTTACTTCATGAATCTACATAGGGATTTTTAACAAACATATACCATCAAAATAATCATGAATCCACCACAAAATTTCTAAGAAACATTTCATCGAACACCTTATAGGCATTACTTATAATTAGCAACATAAACCCTTCAGAAATAAAGTTTTCTCACCTCGTAAAGTACAAGATTTTTGCCTAAGGTCCTTAGCTCCTAATCTTGCCCTCCTTTCTCCTTTTATTCCTTTTCCTTTGCTTTATTTTTTTATTTTCTTTTATAAATGATTTTCGACCATGGCCATGAGCTTAAGGGAGAGGGAGGAAGAAGAAGATTTTCAAGAGAAGAAAGGGAATGTGATGGTAAAGAAGGTAAGGGTGGTGGGTATTTATAAGGGTGAAAAGGGTGTGGATTGCTTTTGTGTCTTAAATCTAAAGGTAGAAAATGTGTGGCTAGGATTAAACCTTGAGTTTCATGTTTATCCACTTATGAATAGTAAAGTGTGCTTTCTCAAGCACCTTCCAGCCTCTAATCAGAGTATCAAACGATAGCAGTTTTCAGAAATTCTTCAACCATATTGTTCGGTTTCTAACGTACTTTAATCCTATGTGTTAAAGTCCAAAATCGGAGTTCGTTTGGATTTTCAAATAATTTATTTTAATTTTGTTTTCTTAATAACTTTCTATACTCGATACAGGATTTCCCCAGACTTCATACGTAGCTAATATTCTATGTTATAAATTTTTCTGGATAAGTCTCAGGTTCCAGTTTTGCCGTTAGCGCTATCAAATTCCAATTAGTGTCAAAATTTGTTTCAAATTTTGGCCTTTTATTTTTTTTCTTTTCCCATATGGATGCCGTTTTACGTGAATCTTCCCTGAGTACTAAAATTCATTATTCTAGATCCAACGGAGGTAGTATCACGATCCAACGATATTTCATTCTCAAGATATCCTCAAAATCGTCTATTTTTAGTTCAAATTTGGAATCTTTTATGAATTTAACATATCTAACGGTTGCTATTTTTGAAATAACTTGGTTGATTACCTAATTTCATCATTCCTGATTTAATGAAATTGATTCCATCGAAATCCAAGTTTGTTAGATAGTACATCCTTTGTAAACGTACTATTTTTAATCCAAAATTCATTCTTTTTAGACTATTTTAATTTTATTCCTGCCCAAATCCAAATTAATTCTGATCTTTATGAAATTTGGAAATTTTAAATTGGTTCCAAATTTCCGGTTCGTTAAAAAGAAGAACCAACACAACACAGAGTCTTGCATCGCAGCGGAACAAAATATAATATAAAAATAATTCTTTATTAAGAGCTTGAAAATATACTTCAAATTATCATAGTACATCAACACAATTTGGACAGTTATATTAATCTGTCATAATATACAATCACATAGCGGAATAATACCCAGATAATATCATACGTCTGAACTCCTCTAACTCATCTCTTCACAACATCCGATAACCTAAACCTGTAAAACCCGGTCTAACCTGAGCATTACAAACGCCAGATTGGTTTGGTGAACCAGAGTGAGAAACCCACTAAGTTTATAAGCAATATCCAACTTGATTTTAAAGTCAAAATTCTTTTCAAAAGAAAAGGATAATCGTAAGACCAAATCCACACACAAACACGGACGGTTTTTACCTTAAGATAACCCAAAACAATTTTTGAAATCATTTCTTTTCTGATATTATAATAATGTCTAAATACAAATAAATAACAATCTAGTAGAACGCTTGCATATCACGCTCTACATATATAGTATACAATCAAAACTACGGGCTCTTATTGGAGAATGGATTTCCTGGCAAGATATGGGACCACATTCCAACAATGTACCTTCGAAGATGAATACTTTGTGGTTCAACAAGAACATCTTGCAACCCGGCTAAACATGACCGACCACTCACATCGCTTGAGAGTGCCGAATATATCATTACCATAGTTGGGAGCCAGCCAACCGCCGAAAGCATATATAAATAAAAATAAAAGGGGCATTTGATTTCTCTGGATCAGGTGATGATAAATCCTTTTAATGGGTGCGACCCACATAGCCTTGCGACCTACCCGATTTTATGCTATTTCCCGGTTGATGAGGCTTGAGGTTAAATACTCTTATGGAACAGCTGGCCACTATTCACTTTCAACACCACATAGTCAAATCCGTCAAATCACTCATTGACGTCCATAAATATACTCTGGGTGTAAAAGAAGTGCCCTTCTTCGCCACTAACTCGGTATGCCTTTAAAAATCAACGTACGTGGTTTTTAGGAAATACTCTGTCAAATATTCATCCATACAAGTCATCCAGGAACAGGATGAACCGAAGGTACTCTCCCACTACATCAAATATTGGAATCACCCCATGGATCATTAGCGAGTAGTCCTTGATACCCAAAGATTTCAATCACGACAGAATCACTATCGAAATATCCCTGGGAGATAACCACAGAAATTCAACAAGTACTTCTTATGCACATTAAGATCCGCGGTCTTCAATTGCTCCATCTTCAATCATCATTTTCCACGTATTTGCTAGTCGGAATGGTTTTCAAATATAATTCTATCCCGATCTTTCCGTACCAATAATCATATAGGCCAGATTTGATAGTCGGTTATTTAACTATCAAATAAACAACCATTCATCAATAAAATAAAATAATTTATTGATTCGGTACCCAGCATCATTTAGCCTCCTTAATCAACCAGTCGTTAATTAAATATTAAAACTGCTTAGTCAGAAAATATTTGCCTTTATTATTAGATATAAGAAATTCAATTATCACATCACTTCTACTCATTAGACCCTCATTGTAAATTTATAAGTGAATAAATCTCTCAGTATCAACCCCGAAGGCCAAATCCAACATCAGATTGACACCTTGAAAATTACTCATTTCAACCAACGTACAACAATTTCCCATTTCTTAGAAAACACATCATAATCCTTTTTACCATTTTTAAAATGATTATATTCCTTTGTAATTCGACAAATCATTTCCAATTTTATTTAAAATATCATTTCATAAAAATTAACTAAAATAATTCAACTTAACCTCTTTAAAAAATATTACAAATTTCCTTCCAAAAACAGTTCACCTTTCATTTACAAAACCATAAATTTTCATTTCATATTTCCTTACCCTTCCATTTGTAAATATCTTAAACATTCATTCCCATTTCCACATTAATACCTCAATTTCTTATCTGATTTCCAAAATAATTTCTATTAATCATTTATAAACCAATGTTATAATTTCAATTCTCCTCAATATCCATTTTCTCATTTATTTAAATTACTAGCCTTAAAATCAAATATTAAGTATTTGTTTCACACTTGAATTCACGCATCAATACTCACATTCCATTAAACCATCTCATACTTTAAAATCTTATAAAATTCCATTTTTGGGCATCTTAATGTCTTTAACACAACCATTATTCTTAAATTTAGTAGTATAACCGGTTATATAACATTTAACCTTTTGTTTAAAAGTTCCTTAACCATTTATTTATAAACATCTTATACATCCATTTATAAACAATGTTCTAGTTGCAAATATTTTGCAAATATAATCTTTTCAACCATTTGGTAATATTTAATTCTAATTCGAAAAATTCTTTGATTT
The DNA here is from genome assembly GCA_030737875.1 of Allium sativum. NCBI lineage: Eukaryota > Viridiplantae > Streptophyta > Magnoliopsida > Asparagales > Amaryllidaceae > Allium > Allium sativum. The sequence continues at coordinate 75,974,575 of CM060926.1, forward strand.
TATATAAATCCATTTTATAACATTTCCCATATAACTAATTTTATATGTATTTCCATTTATAACTCCCTATTGGCAAATCTTGACCTGAAAACTCAAATATTGAGTATTTTTCTACATCCAGTTACATTCCAAATCAATATCCCATTTCCAATCCTATTTACTCGGCAATCTCATTCACGAAATGTTATTTAATCACATTTCGTATATTTAAAAACAACGTTTGCAGAAAACATCTATTAATTACGAGAAATCACTTTTAAGTCAATTTCCATACATTTCAAATCCCATCAGTCCATTTCAACAATTTAAAATTGTTTAAAATACCATTTATGCCCTTTAAACCCTTCTTTACAATCATTTCAATATTCCCATTTAGTTCATACCTTTTAAACCTTTATTTAATAATATATTGGGATTTCCATTAATTAAAATAATTTACATAGTTTACAAAACATAAATAAATCTTCAACGTTTATTTTTAAAATAAACATCGTATTTCAAATATATAAGTTTAACTTTGAAAAATGTTCACAATCGATTAAATATCGATTTCCAAAAATCCTTCATTCTATCATCGGTACTAAAGAGGTAAACATTTGCTGAAGTACCAAATCATGAAATATAAACTAATTTCACATCCAAATGAACACAACAAATCATATTGATAAACATTATCAATATTAGTGAGAAATCCTGTTGGATTTTCCCCAACCTGTCAATCTCTGCATCACAATTTCATGTTTTAACATATATAATAATATAATAAAAATTAACAACTACTGGTGAGGAACCCAGTTGGATCCCTCCAACCTGTTATTTCCTGCATCCAAATACATTACCTCAAAATCATATCATTACATTCAATATATCAATTTAAATTCAATGATTAATCAATAATAGCAATTTAACATCAACCATTTTATATTAATAAACAATCCAAACAATTAAATTAAACATGTTTATAATATTTTAAATGTGACCAACAAGGTAAGTTACCTCAATTGGTTCCAATCTTTAGAATAACAATTTGGTGCTTCATTGAAATTAAACAACGTTTAATTTCATCGGTTCAATCAATATATGAATATAAAATTAACAAACAGTCAACCATTAGCAAGCATGGCACACAATTATAAAACCCAACTTATATAAAATATAAGTGGGAAGAACTGAGTGAGTTTAACTCACTTTGATTTGATTTATTGTTAAAATGGTTCGGGTTTTTGTTAAATTAAGCAGGCGTTTAATTTAATTGAAGATCTTAGCTATTTTTATTAGTTCTGTCCAAGATAGTTCCAACATGCAAGGTTCATTGCTACAGTCACAGCGTAGTTTGTTTCGTTAAATTCTGTCAATATACGTAAGAGTTATGATGTTATTAATATACATGATTAAATGATAAATCATTTTAATTGTCTAATTAATAAAACTTAATTACTAATTACGTATGTTTAATAGCAATTAGGTCCAACTCTTCTGTTTTCTCTCTGCTGCTTTCTTCCCGTTTGTTCTACACAAGTTAAAATTATTATAAGTAATAGGATCTTAATTTAAAAAATTTAATCCTTTAATTTTATATTAAACAACCTAATTACTTTCAATTATCAGAGGTTGGGTCCTGTCTTTCTTACTGCTTAGTTTACTTGCGATATCACCAGTACGCCCTTGCTGTAACCCACACACAAGTTATACCATTTTATAAGTATAAGTTTTTAATTAAAACAATATAAATTCCTTAATTAGGGATTAACAAAATTTAATTACTTTCGGTTTGGGGGAGACAGGCTGATTATTCCATGCGTTCAAAATTATTCTGGCCTGATCATATTCAGTGTCTTCTTACTGTTCTTTGTTCAGCAAAACACCCTGTTCATGATTTTAATAAGAATTAATTAGCTCTTTCTAAATTAAATTATAATTTATAAGTAAACTAATTGTGTTCAGTGAATTAACAATTACAGGCAAATTTCCTTTTTCCAGTATGACATCCAACGTCGCGCACCCTTCTGCTCATGCTTGTTTGTCCCTGTTTCCTCATTCTTAGTTACTCCCCACTTCACGAACGACGCTGCCACTTCAAAAATTCACCGTGCCTCCATAACACCGTCGCAGGTCGATCCACCGCTATTGGAATGAGTGCATTGATGACCCCAACCACCGCTTAGAACCTCGTCTCGCCCGATGCTTCCTTCTTCCGCCAGAAGGCCCTACAAGTGCCATCATTTTGAGCGAAATTCTAACCAATATAGTATGTCAGAGATGATCGTAATCGTCCACATAAGAGATCTCGAAGCCCTGAATAATTTTGTAGTTTGGAATAATTTGAACGGATCCGTGATCCATCGAAAATTGGAGAAGAAGATTCATGGCTTTAGGACGTCCAATTTGGTAGAGGCGGTAGCTTAAAACGTTGACCACGCATCATTTTTTTTGACCGAAAAATTAGGGTTTACCCTCTTTTTATAGCCACACTAATTATTGTTATATTAAACTTCGTTGCGAAGTAATGTGTAAAAACTCCTATAAAAAACATCCGAACGAGATGAAAATTTACATCCTTGCATAAAACGACATTCTGGACACGATGGGATAGGTTTTGTCGAATTCCGAAATCATCTGTGAAACTTTCTTTGTAACTCATATATGTGAATCGACACACATTTAAATTGCATACGATCAAAAAATAAAATCCAAAAATCTTGATAATCGAAATACTAACATAATAAATCAATTCGGTTTTAATAAAATTAACTTTGCTGAAAACGGAGTTCGTTAGAAAACCAGTTATTCTTAAATTCCAATTTAAATCGAAAAAATAATTAAATAAAAACAAAGATGTTTTTGGCTACCGAAGTCACATACGACATCGGTTTGCCACAAAATTCAGTATCGTATAATAATTTAATGTTACGGTTCCAATGAAACTTATTTCATCGAAAATCAAGACTGTTTGCAATGGCTTTTCTTAAGGCTTATATAATATCGATAAAATATTAATTAAAATTCCAAAATAATCCAATTAAATAATAATAAATTATTATTGTCGTATATGTCCAACTGGAAATATCATATATCTCCAAATATAAATCACTATGGATTATACAACTCAATATCAACAATTTCGAGTAAAACGACACCCAAATTATATAAAAACCTTATTAAATTTATTAAATAAACATTATTTTTTATTAATGAATTCCATAGCGATTATTTTAAATTTTGAATTGGACATAACTAACAATCTATAACATGAAATCAAGATTTTTCTCTTTCATATGAAAATTATAATCAACCTGATTCAAATGTTTCTTGTACACAGAATTCCGACTTATATCGGATCCTATATATTCAACTGATATTCAAAACTCAATATTATGCACTACCGCACCATTTCGAGCTTGTTTTAAATTACACACACACACACACACACACACACACACACACACACACATATATATATATAGCGTTCAAACTTCGTTTTCAAATAATAAATTCAATATTAAAATCAATTAATATTCCAAATATAATATTTAAAACAGATTTAAATATTCAAATTCAAATGGCCAAAAAATCTGGGCTGCTACATTCTTCCCCCTTAACAGAATTTCGTCCCCAAAATGTCACGAACCCATTATCTTTAAAATCCAATTTATTTCAAATAAAAAACCAATTCATAATTGTTAATAAAACCTTTCAAAAATATCAAAAAAATTGTAACACATCAAATTCCCAGAAAAATTCGGCAAAGCCTCCCCTCTACGAAGGGACTTCTGCGATATCACAGGAGAAAATAATATATATACATCGACCCACATGGTCGGAAAACAAAATTCAAAACCCAATATTATATTTTCGCATAGGCGTACCTTTTACGAGCGCTATTGAGCATATTTACTCAACTTACGTGCAATTTACGAAACCAAAATCAATCCTCAAGCCTTATAGCCCCTGTACTTAACTCAGTGCAATATATAAGCAACAACTTCATGAACTTCTTAACTAATACTTCATTTATCAACAAATATAACTACACAAATTTCCAAAATAAAACATATAGCCTCATTCATGTGTAAATACTGGGTTAAATCATTAATTTCAATTCATATATAGTTTCATTCTAGTTTATAATATTGGAATTAATTTCTCTTGGTTACTAATTCATTTAACTAATTTTAAACCATTGATGAATATATTTCAACCAATCTAACACACAATCAATAATCAATCAACAACCAATGCATAACCAGCTTAATTAAATCGATTAAATTTCCATTCAATATTAACATTTACATTGGTTTAACACATTTGAACATTAGTCGGTTAATATAAGATTGATTTCTATTTAATGATTATTCATTAAATTTTCAAATCCCAAATCAATTTAATTTAATTTCAATATCATTCTTAATTTAATTTCACTTAACCAAGTTAAGTTTCAATTCCAAATCTAATTAACTAATTTATTTTTCTAAATAAATTTGATTCATTCTATTTTAACTTATCTTAAGTTAAATTTTGATTCATTCAATCCGATATTAAAATCCTTATTCACAAACTCTAATGTGAAATTTCTTTTGGTTATATTAAACTATTTCAATTCATAATCCAATTTGAATTTTATTCAAATCAACCAAACACATCAAATATCTCAATAGTTTAATAAAATTATTTCTTTTCAATATAAAAATATAATTTGAGTAAAATTATTTCATTTACCCTCTTTACAAAACAATATTGTATCCATTACCAGTTCAATGCTTCTCAACACTTGAACCGATCAACCAACACAATACAAAACAATTCTATATGAAATCTACAAATACGCACTCTCATATAAACACTCAACTCAATCTAGGGTATTACTTACCCCATCTCAATCGAGTTACGCCACAGAGCCAAGGTTGTTACTAAACCAATAGCTCTGCTACCATTGTAATGACCTGAGGGAATTCGACGCCTGAATTCTGACAATGATACCCAAATCCCATATCACTTGCCAGAACCCAAGTATCAAAAACACCAGATAGTTATTAGAAAGAAATTAGAGGGTAAGAAAAGAAAGAAATATTATAATAGAAGAAGAAGAACCAACACAACACAGAGTCTCACATCGCAACGGAATAAAATATAACATAGAAATAATTCTTTATTGAGAGCTTGAAAATATACTTACAATCATCAGAGCACATCTGGACAGTTATATTAATTTGTCCTCATATACAATCACACAACGGAATAATAACTAGATAATATCATATATCTGAACTCCTCCAGCTCATCTCTTCATAGCATCCGATAATCTAAACCTGTAAAACCCAGTCTAACTCGAGCATTACAAACGCCAGATCAGTCTGGTGAACCAGAGTGAGAAACCCACTAAGCTTATAAACAACATCCAACTAGATTTTAAAGTCAAAATTCTTTTCGAATGAAAAAGATAATCGTAAGACCAAATCCACACATAAATACATACGAGTTTTACCTAACCCAAAACGATTTTTGAAATCATATCTTTTATGATATTATAATAATGTCTAAATACAAATAAATAACAATATAGAAGAACTCTTGCATCTCACACTCTACATATATAGTATACAATCAAAACTGCGGGCTCTTACTGGGGAATAGATTTCCTGGCAAGATATGGGACCACCTTCCGACTATGTACCCCCGGAGAAGAATACATTATGGTTTAATAAGAACATCTTGCAACCCAGATAAACATGACCGGCCCCTGACATCGCTTGAGAGTACCGAATATATCATTACCATAGTTGGGGGTGAGCCAACCGCCGAAGCGTATACAAATAAAAATAAAAGGGACAACCGAAGGCATTTGATTTCTCCACATAATGTAATGATATACCCTTTTAATGGGTGCGATCCACATAGTCATGTGACCTATTCGATTTTATGTTATTTCCCGGTTGATGAGGCTTGAGGTTAAATACTCTTATGGAACATCTGGCTAATATTCACTTTGAATACCACATCGTCAAATCCGTCAAATCACTAATTGATGTCCACAAATATACTCTAAGTGTAAAAGAAGTGAACTTCTTCGCCAGCAACTCAGTATGTTTGTAAAAATCAACGTACGTGGTTTTTAGGAAATACTCTATCAGACATTCATCTAGGAATAGGATGAACCGAAGGTACTCTCCCACTGCATCCAATTTATGCAATTAAAGCGCTCAGCGGATCCAATGCGGCGGAGGTGCAAAAAGCTATAGCGGGGATAAAGCGAGAATATAGTGGGATATAGCAGATAAGTATAAAATAGCATATAAAACTCATATTTTATGCTTTTACAAACATGTAAATAATAAGTATATGGAAAATTCACATTCAACTCAAATATAATTAGTACATTTATAATTTTAATAAAAGCATATGCATATATGTGTAAATAAATGTAGATTTTACTTAGCTTGGTTAAATTTAATAGAATATTATAGTGTTTTCTATTCTAAAAAATATATTTTAAAAAATTATATTAAAAAAAACTGATTTTCTAAAATTTATAATGTACAAATGTCACTTCTAAATTCATTTCTTTATATAAGATAAAGCGGAAATAGCGGAATATAGCTGAAATAAAAGGATATATCGGGAATATCGGAATATAGCGAAGATTAAAGCGGAGATGCTATTTCAAAGGCTATTTGGAAATAGCGTAGCGGTAGAAATCCGCTACATGATATAGTAGGGATATGGAGGGGAATTAGCGGAGCATAAACTTCATATCATCCAATATAGGAATTACCTCATGGATCATTAGCATGTAGTCCTTGAAATCCAAAGATTTCAATCACGACATAATCACTGTCGAAATATCCTTGGGAGCTTACAAGAGAAATTCAACAAGTAGTTCTTTCGCTCATGAAGATCCAAGGTCTTCAATTACTCCATCTTCAATCATCATTTTCCACGTATTTGCTGGTCAGAATGTTTTTCAAATATAATTTGATCCCGGATTTTCCGTACCAATAATCGTATAGGCCAGATATGATAGTCGGTTATTTAACTATCAAATAAACAACCATTCATCCATAAAATAAAATAATTTATTAATTCGATACCCATTATCATTTAGCCTCCTTAATTAACCAGTCGTTAATCAAATATTAAAACAGCTAATTCGGAATATATTTGCCTTTCTTAGATATAAAAAAAATTAAATTTTCACTTCACTTCTACTCATTAGACCCTCATTGTAAATTGCTAATGAATAAATCACTCAGTATCAACCCCGAAGGCCGAAACCAACATCAGATTGATTCCTTTATAATTACTCATCTCAATACAACAATTTCCAATTTCTTAGAAAACACATCATAATCCTTTTACCTTTTTTAAAATGACTATACTCCTTTATAATCTGACTAATCATTTCCAATTTTATTTATAATATCATTTCATAAAAATTAACTAAAATAATTCAACTTAACCTCTTTAAATATATATTACAGATTTTCTTCCAAAAACAGTTCACCTTTCATTTACAAAACCATAGACTTTTCATTTAATATTTCCTTATCCTTCCATTTGTAAATATCTTAAACATTCATTCCAATTTCCAAATTAATACATCCATTTCTTATCTGATTTCTAAAATAATTTCTATTAATCATTTATAAACCAATGTTATAAATTTCAATTCTCCTCTACATTCATTTACTCTTTTATTTAAATAACTATCCTTAAAATCCAATATTTAGTATTTATTTTACACTTATAGTTCACGAGTCAATATCACATTCCATTAAATCTTCTCAATAAGTCCAGACAGAAATGGAGAGAACCTGCTCTCTGGCACTAGAGATAGAAGGGGACCATTTGGAAACAATGCAAGGTTTTCCTTCAATAAAAACTAGCTCAGATTGGAAGATACGAAGGCGTTCTTCAGGGCTAAAGAACTTGAAATAATACATTGAGTCTAGATAAATAACTTTGATATCACCTCTCAATTTCCATAGGCTACTACAAAGTGACTTAGGATCAGTTATGCATTGCATGGGATCCAATAAAAACCCTACAATATAACCAAATAAAAGATGGTACTGGCTTCAATAAGATCTAGAGAGAGCTGCGACACACCATCAACCACAGTTAGAACAAAATCCACAGAGAAGTAGTCCTTGCTAGAGAGAGATGCAAAAAGGGAAGTTCATTGTTTGGAAAGAGGGATGTTTGCTACCAAGTTAAGAGCAGGTTAAATTAGGGTGGTAGTGGCATTTGATCGAGCAGCATATGTGCCAAGTAGAGAGTCATGCAAAACCCCACAATCAGGGCCGGAATCATCATTCAGACCATAGGCCAAACCACAGTTCTCAACATAACCACTATTTCCCCTTTCACTAGCACTAACAGATACAACATCTCGCAATTTTCCAAAAAAATCCAGCAAAACTAGTATTAGGGAAATTTTCCATCAACGTAAACGTGGCAGCATACAAAGATTGATTAGGAGCCATCGGAGCGGAGGGAAGGACTGGGAAAGCAACATGAGAGGAAATGGCAGGACGCTTGACATGACCCGAACTAAGATCCAACATCGCGACTAGCAGGAGAAGGACGATTGAGATTAAGTGGAGAGAATTTGGTTTTACGGGTCATGAGAAGGAAAGGGAAAGAGCGTACAAAGTGCGAGGTAGGGAATCATACAAAAAACGAATTAGAAAAGTCACGATGTCACCATTTTAGCAGGAGGTCTTCAATTAAAAGAAAAAGCTTGGAGTTGGGGAATTCATATTTTATGAATACATGAATTTTTCTGCTTCTGATATTATTTTTCTTCAATTTTCTGATCTTATTTGATAATTGTGGCATGAATATTCAACTTTACTTTGGATTAGTAATTGTTCAAGTAAATGAGTATAATCATCACGGACGTCAAACTTCTATAAGATATGCTATAATGTTTACAGGCATCCACTTTTTATTAATTGAATAGGAATTATTGTTTTGAGAGTAATATTAAAATATTAATTGATTGAACTTAGTTATGTGTATTAAGAAATTAACGATTTACCAAAGTTGGGGGTTGTTCAAATAATATTGGACAAGATGAAAGATGTTTATACTTCAATTGGTTCAACTTGATTCCTTTACCTTATTGGCTTTCCTTTTTAATTTGCAGTCAAGCTCACTGCAAACTGAGTTGTGATTGGTATGTTCTGGATTCGATCAGTTTATGAACACTCTGGTAGCCAACACAGTTGAAGTCAACGGAAGTGACAAGAAAGATATTGGAATGGGGTATGTATTTCTTCTCTGGATAGTACCAGTTGATAACAAATGCTACTTATCGACTGTGCTATTTACGAAAAATGCCATGCAGGAATATCCAAGAGTGACAATAGTATCACTAATTTGAGTACAAAATACTGCAACCAGGGTGATAACTGCATGTCGTGGATAGCAAAGAATAGTAAACAAGTGTAGGTCAGATTTGACTCATTTGAGGGCATAATGAAGAGTTGATTCTACTTGTTGGGTCAATGCAGTGGAAAATACATATAATTTGAATGGTGTAACAACTTAATAGTATGGTTTTATAGTTTGCATTGTTGATTTAGTCATAAATATATTGATAATCAGACAATAAGTTACAGTAATCTTTGTGTTTGTTATATATATATATATATATATATATATATATATATATATATATATATAGAGAGAGAGAGAGAGAGAGAGAAAGGAGGGATCGGAGGCACCCATGTCGCACCATTTATCCGTTCGTGGGCTACGGCGATCCAAATCCAACAAGAATTTGTAGATGTTCAATCCATACATATATTGATCTATCCAAAATTTGAGTTCTTCCCGACATTCGTATTATAATATATTTGGTGTTTAAATTTAACGGTTTGAATAAATGTCTGAATGGTGAATAATTAAGCTATGATTTTGAAAATGTTACGAATGTCTGAACGAGCTCAAATTTTGGATAGATTATTATATATGTATGGATTTAACATCTACAAATTCTCTTTGGATTTGGATCACCGTAGCTCACGAACGGATAGGGGCTGCCCCCGATTGCTCCTCTCATACATACACACACACACAAGAGTAGGGAGATTGCAAAGTTTTGATGAGACGTATAATGGAAACATAGGACTGTTCTTTCAATGAAATGTACCAATTTTCAATATATACATATATAACTCGTTCTTGTGAATATCGTGAACCTACTAATGTTAAAATTAATTTGTGACCCACAAAAATTGTAGTTGTGGTCTTTAATTATTATGTTAGAGACAAATTAATTTATCTTTAAGGAGTTTCTAAGTTACCTGAGACCGCTTTAGGTTGTTTTTAGTTTTTTGGAAACTTGAATTTTTGAGACAAAAATGTTGGTGTCTATTGGGTCTTAGAACAAACCTAGAGAACAAATAAATTAATTTAAGACCTATATTGGAGGTTTTAATTCATTTTTCTTATAGTATAATATTTTATTACTCCGGCACCTTCATACTTCCAAAGAATCTTCTTTCCATGTAAAATAATGCTCTCAGTCATTTATTGTCTCATGGAGATTGCTTGTCTAACAAATCTATTCCATGAGCATACAAACAAAACAACCAGCTTAGGAGTGAGGAGGACTAGGAATTCTGGACCTGATCCTATGGAACAAACTAGTTGCGTCAAAAGATGTGAATAGTATACTGCAACTAGATTCCACTTTGTCGGTGGGTGGCATGGACGATACAACATCAAATCAAAAAAATTGGACCATGAATGAATCCAACGCTTCACGTTGGTGCTTCAACAATCTATTAAAACCCGTGTTAGGAATATAAGAGAGAGTTAAAGAGAAATTGCGTTAATATTCTTAACACATTAATAGGAATACACCTTTGACTAATTAAAACATGAGATAACTTCCAACACCCTCCCTTAAGCATGCTAATATTTAGTTTACAACTCACAAACGCTAACCGGGCTTCTCAATTTCTTCATCGTCTTGCCTAGACGAACCCGGTCACAATTCTCATCTCTACCTGGTTGGACATGCTCAACTGTTTCATGCTGATTGGTACTTTACAGCATCAACAAAACTTTTGGTTTCCGCTTAGGGATCCACTGACCTCTCCATTCGGGTCATTACCTGATACTATTGCATATGTCATCTCCCCAACAAGTGAGAACTGCAGCTCTTCTTTCTTACTTGTTTGATGACACAAAACCAAGTCTTTCTCACTCCTACTTTGCATGTAGGCATGCCTATCTTTTCTTTGGCATATCATCAAACAGTTTTCGAGCGCTCTCCATAAATGTCCAACCACATAAGTGACGCTCTACCCTTTGTTGTCTTCATCTTCATATTCATACCACTTTCGCAGAAGCACTTCACTTGAACAACTACACAACGTTGTCTGCTTCACGGTATTACCTAAGACACCACCGAGCAACTTCTCATCAATCAGCTCGCTGTACTTTAGTCACCCCATCTCTCTGCACTGAATTACATAACCACTCTTGACAAACTCCAGCCAACTAACTCTGCCTCAAAACCAACTGCACTACAACACTTTTCGTTACCCTTATAGTCCATCATTACATCATTTAAATCCATGGTCGAACAATCGTCAGAATTCAACACAACATCATCCACTAGTCGCATAGAAAATGCATGCACGTCCATCAAATTATAACTAAAAGACTCAGTCATTTTAGCGCCAACATCTTGATACGGAAAATCTTTAGAAACCCAACCAACTTAATCTGGATCGAAAAAATATGAACCAATGTAGACGAATTCACCTCGGCCTTATCAGAAAATGAAATAGATCCAATACTATCAGCAACATCCAATAAATCCTCTAAATAACTTCTACAGTGACAGATAAATTAAATCCAATAGAGTATTCTGAATCAACTTCTTCATCGAACTTTTCACAGAAAACTGTCTCATAACAACAAAAGAGCATTCTATGCCAACCACCAAACATTTATTAGTAACAAATCCCATCTCATGCAAAGAAGTGACATCCAGATCAGATAACATATGTCTGGAGTGATAACCACTACATCATAGAACCTGCTGCAACTATTGTCGTGACCAAACCTGACATTAACACAAAACTGCATATCCACTTCAATCAAACCCCATGGTCTCGTCATCATTTTTTCAGCAACCAATCAAAAACTATACACTCCTATTAACTCATCCACCTTCAAGCTCACTCCATACAAGACTGCAAATCACCATTCTCCTTTTTCAAAAACAGAATACGAAGAATTAATGCAATTAATTGATCAAATTTATTCTTAATCACACAAACGTCCACACAATAAACTCTCTCAAGAATTGATGCACCAGCAACATGATCACTTAAATACAACCCCACACAGTCTGAGCAATACTCGGACATACACTCGTTTGTAACCTCCAATAACACAGGATCATCGATACTGAATACGTCAATATCTTCTTCAAGTAACTCCAACAACATCTCTTCAAATCTATAATGATCAATCTGCATTTCATTAATTAAATCGGGTATATGTTCAACGTACACTCCATTGATTATAACCATGAAGTCCTCATGTTTAGTCCCTACCAAAACACTAATCTGCTCCTTATTATTACGGATTGAGACACATGAGAATGTCATAAACACTATGATAAAATACCACTGATCGCGTGTCAATACTCTCTCAATTCCCTTCATTTCCACAACACATCTCACTGATACGGGGAATTGATATTGGTGTTATGTCATAATTAGGATATGGTATTAAATGTTTAGCATAAGCCACATCACTAACCCTTAACTCGTCAATGTCCAATGAACTAGCAACATATGGCGCTTCATACACAGAAATAAAATCCTTGAAGCACTTCGTGATATTGGATATGTAACCTGTCCAACATCATTAACACCGCATCCAGTAATCTTAAACACATTTCGACGTGTAATCAATTTACACATCACACCATAACAAACCTCATTCAATGTCAATCTAGATGTTACACCGGTTGCACGGACGACTCTCTCTCCACGGCAGCATGACTGGTTCTAGCAGGCGGCAGATCTCCGCTGGCTTCGGAAGAAATATCAAACTTTATTCATGATCTAATACACATGATATTGACGACACTAACCCGACGGACGATTGCCTTAAACGGTGGCTACCGCCGCTGGAGTGTAACGCTCATAGTCGAAAAAATCGTATGAGAATTTGGTTCTGATATCAATTGTTAGGAATATAAGAGAGAGATAAAGAGAAACTGCGTTAATATTCTTATTCAATAGGAAATACAAAGCTTTAAAATAGACTAAACCAATTATCCACTAACCTACAAATGTGGATCTTTATCACCACTTAACACATTAATAGGAACACACCTTATTGACTAATTAAAACATGGGATAACTTCTAACAACTCGAACATGAAACGTTGCTTATAATCAAGTACAAAATATCGCCTTGCTATAAACATGATTCTAGCACACACCACATCCTCACACTGTAATGATTCTTCATAAGACCTTCACCCATGGATAGAAAAATAGCATTATGTCCTTAAAAATGCACTAGCCAAAAATTATGCTGATACGGTGTTATGAATCGACCATACAACAACAGCCAAAAGGTCATAAACTTATGGAATTTCTTTTCTAGTGCCAAGTACAAATCTTTTGATCTAGAAATTGGTAGGGTTACTTCCTTAACTTCAAAGGTATAGAAGTTCCTGATAAAAAGCAAACACCATAACATGGGAAGGTTATAAACGATGTTTGCCTCATTAAGCATAAACTGCTCCTGAGAGGACTCCAGGTTGGTGTTGGCTACTCCTTTTGCAACAGTACTGATATTGGAACACATGATCTCCTTTAGTTTTGAATGCCACATTACCTTGAGACTATGGAGAGAATTTTGGTCTATGGTGGATATGATACTCATACTATCATATTGACCCCTCTACTTTAGAGTGGCGTTGGATCTTCATGAATATTAGATGGAAAAGGGCCGAGAATAGGATATTGATGTTGATTCTCGGAAAATCACTTATGACAATTAGAAACAAACGAAATCCAAGAGTTTTTACTCTCAAAGCTGCTACTGGGGAGTACATAAATACAATAGAATGACTAGTCCACATATGAGGTAACTGCATAAATGAAATCCGAACACTATTATACTATACACTACTATATAGTATACACTGAACGGAAATCTACAAATACGTCTCTCATGTGTGGTTACGTCTTCGAACTTTGGTTAAAATAATAACCAGAGCTTTGATACCAAATGTGACCACCGCCCAAAACCCTGCACTAAATAAGAGGAATAGTGCGCTGAAAGGCGTGCCTGGCATCTATGGACAATCATCAAGATATGATACCACAAGCGGAACCTATCGTTAATATCACATCGCAAGGATAAAATATAATAGAACATATACTACAAGTAATATTAGTGAATAGAGGTGTAAATCGGTCAAACCGGACAGGACGGAGGTGTGTTCAGTTTCTGTCCTAAAAAATATCGGATCGAACACAGACCGAACCAAACTTTTTCTCGGACAAATTTTGTTATCCTAAATCTTGTTCTAAATAAAATCGGTCGGACACATACATATGTTTTTCGGACACGGACACGATCGGACTCGGTTCGACATGACTATTTATATCACATTTTGTACATTTTACTTGATTTTCTCTCAACTATACGCCGGTAATTCGGACAAGCCCGGGCAGGACATGATTTTTTCTCGTACAAATTTTGTTGTCCTAACTCGTGTCCAAAATGAAAATCGGATGGACTCGGACGGACGTATTTTGATCACGGACACTAACGGACGTCGGACGTTCAAACAAAATTTACAGTCCTATTACTGAAGCATATTTTGCAGGAACTTCAAACTTTCAAAAAAACTAGAAGTATATCCATATTCCAGGACGCAATATATGTCTGTACAAATTTGTCTTACAACTGCCCTCAGAGAAGAATAACAAACAACGGAAATCCAAATATTATTTAGCAAGAAAGATAGTATGCCAGCCTCCCGCTTGCCTCTGAACCGCTACATCGTCCTCACTAAGCTATCACCTACCACCTAGTCTCCCTATCAAAAATCAGATGAACAACCCAATAATAAGAGGAAAACATAAAACCTTGAGTCAGACAACGGTCTTGGTGAGCGATAAAACAACTATCTACATCATCAATAAAGTATATAACAATGGGTAAATAAACGAACTAATCTACCCACAACACCAGAGAAGAACTCGACTACCATCTTCCAAACATCGGACAGTGATAGCTTTACATCACACATACAACCAAAGGAACAATAATTCATCCACGATAATCAGAACGACCATTCAATCATGGCAAACAGAAGCAACCAACAATAAAACTCATAGCATCCAGATTATAGATCTTACGTAAACCATCCTAACTGAATTCAACATCCCTTAAGCACAAGCCCTAGAGGCCTAAAAAAATATCATACAAGCACCCAAGAGACATCTCATTCGACGTTGGAAAATCTACGTGAGACAGTACAAACAAAGGAACCAATCATCTATTGCAGACTCTGGCTATCACTGCCAATCCAGCTTCGAAACCATCGTTAATCGTATGACTGGCCATATCATACTACCATCCGTTAAGGGCTAATGGTAATCCCGGCTCTAGCAAGAACCCCATACGCCTTTCAACGATATGTATCTAGGCCTTTCAACGATACCTAGTGTACTCGACCTACATCCGGTCTTTTAGGTGCTCCTATTATACCCCTGCTTTGAGCCCACTAGAACTTACGACAACGATAATTCCTCGGCCTTCAGTATCTCTAGTTATCCAACCTGACAATTTTTCATAGCTTAAGCAACCATCTGGAGCAACCATTATACACCAATCACGACCTTTGATGTAACGACCTAGAATTTTAAGTATATTTTATTTTATGATTTAATTTAAACTTTGATTTCTATTTTTATTTTTGTTTATTTAAAATTATATTTGTTTGGATTTTATTTAGGTAACTATTTTCATTTATGATTTAAATTAAATCTATTTTGGATTAAATTTATTTTTATAATGCGAATCTATATTTGCAATTTCAATCTTACTTATTGAATAAAATTAAATCGAGCTTATTTATTTGAATTTGAATTTATTCTTATATTTTAATTTTAATAGTAAACTAGTATTATATAATTTGTTTTCGATATTAATAAAAATTATATCTTTAATTTAATATCAAAATATTCTATAATTTCTCGTGACAGGCATTTGGAGTTTGAAATACGATCAGTGAGACGTAGCAGCTGTGAAAATTTCGTTGGAAAATTTGAATGTTTGTCGGTCGCGCAATTTTCAGTGCAACGCTGCGCATATCAGTTCAAATTTTAGCGATTAAAAAATCTTTTTGAAACCAGTTCGGACAAACATGAAAAATATTCTATTCGTTGTCACGAATCTAACGTCGAAATTCGTTTCGCGAAAATCAGACGTTTTGACCTCCATTTTCCCATCCGTATTATCCGTCTAAAGGGGTCTGTAACGCGTTTTTGAACGGAGCATCCTGACACTATATACCGTTGCGTCCATCTCGTCGCGCTGATTTCCGCAATATATTCATTTGTCAGTTTCGGTGTTCGGTACGTGCTGATATTGTGAAAATACTTGCACATTTCATTTTTGAAACGGAGCCATTTGAGTTTGATGTGTCCCTATTCAGATCTTGCATATTTTTCTGGTTATTTTGGATCTGTAAAACCCGTCATTTCATTTTACTAAACCATCCGTTTATTTTTTTTTATTTATTTGCAAGCTTAGCTTAGGCACATTTAATTCTTCAAAAGAAAAATAGGACTGGCAATTAGAACCGAAAACCCGAACCGACCCGACCCGAAAAGACCCGAACCCGAACCGAACCCGAACCGAACCCGATGGGTCTCGGGTCGGGTCTAAGTGATGAAAAATACCATCAAGACCCGATCAAACCCGACCCGCATAGACCCGACCCGAAAGACCCGACCAAATAGTATTGAAATATATGTATTTTTAGTGTTATTATTCAGCAGGACCGACCCGACCCGAACCGAATCTCGGGTAGGGTCGGTTCCAGATTTTTGAAATGTATAGTTTAAACCCGAAAAAACCTGACCCGCCTAGAATCGAGACCCGACGGTTCGGGTCTGGATCTATCAGCTCGGGTCTAATTGCCCACCACCAAACCTTTTAACTTATGCTTGCGTACCTTGGTTTTCAATTTCATAGCATGCATGTGTTATACTTTGTCAAAACCGGTGCTTTCTTGAAGCCACTTCTCCATTCCCATGTCCATTCATTTCCACATTTTACATTCCCAGAATCCCAAAACGTTGGCCTTGTGAATTTAAACCGCTACATTTTTTCCCATCCTTCATTTATTCCCCATTCACATAAAATAAAAATAAAAATGAATGAACCCATATGCGATATGCCACTTCATTCCGAATGGACAAGTTTCATTGGTGAAAATAATATTAACCAGGTTCCATTTCTTTTGCTCTTCCATGCTACTTCATCTTCCCAAAGAAAAATGGTGAACCTACAGTTCACTTTGGAACTTTCCCATTTCCGTTTCTTTCCTTCATCTCCTTCCCATTCTCTATCGTTTCCTCCTTCCTCCATTATGCTGTCGTCCTTTGCCACGCCACCCCACCTACACCAGCGCCAGGCTCCTCTACGACCCTTTTGCCTTGCCCTTCAAAAACCGTGGCCTCTCCGACTAAAAAAAGTGCTTAGCAAACCCTTGGCCTAACCCGCTTTCCACCGGCCACTGTCCCGATTGCCACCACCAAGATGCTCCGCTTGTCTCCTGAAATGCCATGCCTCTATACACGGACTTCATGCACCATTCAGCCAAAACCCCTAAACCGTATGTTTTTCCCTACTTTACTCCTTTGCGTGAATGTTACTGATGTGTTCCCATTTGTGTTGATTTGTGTGTTCAGTGTGTGTTGGGGAGTGCGTGTGTACGTGAATGTGTACTGTTGCGTGTAGAGTATTTAGGTATGCATGAGCGTATGGTATTTTGTATACATATATATTTTATAATATAAATATTACTATATATGTACATGATTTTGGGTGTGTTTGCATGGTGTGTTTATATATATATATATATATATATATATATATATATGGATAGGATCAGGGAGCCCCCCTGAATTTCAGCCCTCATTTGCATCCGAATTTCAGTCTCTCATTTATAATAAAGAAAGTGAGTGGGGAGTGAGAGAGTTAGTGGAAGGAGAGAGAATGGGAGTTAGTGGGAAATGAATGATGGAAAAGTGGGAGGCTAAAGGGGTGCTCACTATTTGGGATGCATTGAACCTGCCCCATATATATATATATATATATATATATATATATATATATATATATATATATATATATATATATATGTGTGTGTGTGTGTGTGTGTGTGTGTGTATGTATATATGTATATGTGTATGTTATAATTTTTTTTTTTTTCATAGCAAGCGAGGTTGAATGGCCCCTGCCATATTTATTAATAAAACAATACAAAGTACATTACATAATCAACATATACATCTAGTTACAGAAAGGACCATTACATGTTTAAGAGTAGAAGTACGACTAAACACCCTAATGTTCCTTTCCATCCACAAAAGATGCAACATTTTCTTCAAAACCTTCAAGAGACGACAACCAGCACTTGTCTTCCATCTAGCAAAATTTGAAAATGAGGTACCACTCTTCTGTTGAATTCAAGCATGAAACATGAATTCCAAAATGTAATAGCACATGCATCCATACATAACTTGTATAATCACATTCAAAGAATAAGTGCTTAACAGTTTCAGAATGATCCCCACAAAAAACACACGTGTCATCCAAAATAATACCCAGCTGCTTCAGTCTTTTTCTAGTATGTATATTGTTCATCAAAATTCTCCACATGAACACATTCTCCTTAGGCACAGAGTTCCATATCCAAATCCGAGAGTGCCACAAAAAAGTAGAGGGATTCAGAGTCAAAGCATCATTAACAGTCGCAATACTGTGTGTTTTAGCCTTCCAAATAGCATGCATGGTATCAGTAGTAACAACAAAATTCAATATATTATTCCACACACCATACACAACGCTGAAGTTGCATGTATATAAAGAAATAGAACCATTATTACACACCGCAGCTAGCGAAGCACCCTCACTAACACTAGAAAAGATCCTGTTATTTTCATCAACAATTTCCGCAAGAATAATTCCTGGCTTACTCCATGGATCAAACTAAAATAAAATATTATGTTTGTATTTCAATCCACATTGAAACATCGGCAAAAACTTTTCCCTAAATTTAACATGCATCTTCATGACTAGCTACAATCATTAGGAATTCCCATTGTCCAGAAATGTTTATCCATAAGAAGCATGCGCCTGCACCAGGTAGACGAAAGATTTGAATCATAGTTTGACAGCTTATCAATTCTAGTAGACAACGCTGCCCTGTTCCATGCATGTAGATCCAGAATACCCAATCCACCAGACTTGTAAGATCTATATACCTTCTTGATTGATACCGGGACAAGCTTTATTGAATACGGATTTCCATGCCATAGGACTTAACGCTGAGTTAACCATATCAATAATCTTGCAAGGCAGAATGAAAACTCTAGCGTAGTAAATGGGCATCGATAATGCAACAACTTTAACAATTACAAGCCTACCTGCTAATGAAAACTTAGATGATGGCCAGTTAGCAATCCTTGAAATAATTCTTTCTACAAGAGGAAGACATTGAGAAGCCGTCAACCTAGAAGAACATAAAGGGGCTCCAAGATAATTCTCGTCATTCCAACGTCAGAGACAGCCCCGAAACAACATACAATGTAGATTTAACTTCTTCAGATACCCTAACAATTTTAATTTTGGATTTCAGCCTATTAATATTCAAACCAGATAGGACTTTAAAAGATTCAAGAACATCAATAATACCATTGAGAGATTTAGAATTCTCCTTCGTGAAAAGCAAGAGGTCATCAGCAAAAAGAAACGAGGATATTCCAGCATCTTTACAATACGGGTGATAATCTATGTTCTTGGATATAAATGACGTGGATGAAATAATAGAGAAAAGCTCCATCACACAGACGAATAGGTTGGGAGAAATGGGATCCCGCTGACGTAATCCTTGTTTAGCTTTGAAATACCCAAACGAAGAGCCATTAGCACTCAGCGTAACGTGAACAAATGATATACAAGTATATATCCAACATAGAAATGGGATCGGGAAGTTCATCTTGAATAGAATGTATATAATTGTTTCCCATCGAACAGAATCATAAGCCTTTTGAATATCTAATTTCAGAACACACCTAGGTGAGATATACGATCTGTTATATCCCTTCATTAGTTCAGTTGCAAGTAAAATGTTATCGGCAATATCTCAGTTGGGAAGGAAGGCACTTTGGTTTGGCGATATAATGTCAGTAAGAGCAAATTTCATCCGATGAGCCGATGTTTTTTAGATACATTTGTACAATATGTTGCAACAAGCTACTGGCCGAAACTGTGTGATAAACGTGGGCATGACATATTTAGGAATTAATGCTAACCTGGTTGCATTTATGTCACTCAGCATCTTTGTAACAACCTTGAATTTTGGGGTAAATTTAAAAATTTATTTTAAGTAATTTTAAGTGAGTTTTTGATATTTAAAATAATAATGATTAAAAAATTTTGAATCGAAGTTAGAATGAATAATTTAATTTTAATTATAATAGAAATAGCGCGGTAGTTTGAAAAGTCAAACTTGAACTTTGACTGACTGTACAAGATGCAAATAAATCAGATTTTAGTGAAACCAAAATTTTTGGAATCTATTTAAAAATATTTTAAGTTCTTTTAAACCCTTTTGTTTTGTTTAAACTAAAGGTATTTCATAGCAGGAATCAAAAGTTATGCCCAAATTAAAATTTAGAAAGGTCGCTATGAAATTTATATAGGTCAAAAATGTTACTTTTTGCATACGAAGGAATTTGGACAGGAAACCACTTCCATTGAGTTCAAAATGATGTTTCTGCATTTAAAAAGTATAAACACTTATATATTTCGAGTTTCGAAAATTATTTGTTTAAAAATGTATTTTTAATATTAAATATATATGCCTTGAAAATTGAAATTTTGCAAACGGTCTCCAAATTGAACAAAATTAATCTTGTTGGGTTCGTATCGTCAAAACTAGGCTAAAAATGATTTTTTGGTAATTTTTAGAATTACTGTATAATTATAATTGATTTTTCAGTGTAAACGGACAATTTTTGAGTTTAAAAATTCACTAAAAATTCATACGGACTTGAAAAATTTACGGAACCAATTTCTATAGTTCATATTGATTAGGATTAGCTGTGATCCAAATTCCATCGAATTTGGAATCAGTATGTGGTCGTACGGTTTTTAAAACTGCAAAACAGATGTAAATAATTACACTAAAGCTATAATTAAAATGGGCTAAATTACATATGGGCTGAATTAAAGAAACCCCTATATAATATCTTATAGACCAGCCATAACCTAATTCTGAAAATCCAAACATAACATAGCCTCCATCTTCTTCATCTTCATTTCCATGGCCTCCTCCTCAAAAACTTCTTTGCACAAAAGTCCCTGAAACTGAAAAATTTATATCTCCAAATCAAAATAAAATCCGACCAAACCCTTTCTGGGTTTTGAAAACCTCAACTTCCTCTACCTACCACGAAAATCCAAGATCATATTTACTTTCACGGATTGGTGGTGTGGCGTGCAACGGTGAACAAATGGGTTCCAAGAAACGTATTTCTGATGGAAGAAGATAATAGATATGGCAACGATTAAGTAAGCATGGTTAATTAAATTCAATTATAATTTAATTAGTATGATTCTATAATTAACATTGAAACTTATCTATCTATTACATACGAGGTCCAAAGCGAACGATTCAAGTTGAGTTGGATTCGCAGCGTAGAATACTACCTTCCAGAACTGACTAGAATCAAAACAGAGTGATCTACAATTTTGAAGGATTCAACAACCGATGTGAGATTTCTCGTTTTCAAATTTAGAATAAAATATATAAATATATATTTTTGTTGATTTTGATTGTAATACTAAATATCTGCGCTGTGTGAAATTTAGATGGGTTGATTTACTTTGTTGATATTGTGGAGTATTTTTGTTGTTCTTGAATTGACATCATAAAAGTGTAAAACTTGTTATATTAAGATTTACAGATTAAAAATGTCAATTTGTTCTGTCAATTTGTTTAATTAGATTATTGTTAGATAGAAAAATGTAATAACATTTTGCTTAGAAATGTTCATTCAAGTTAAAAATGACATTTTGGTTTGAAGTGATGATTTAGATTTAAAATACCGTTTTTATTAAAAATGTTTACGTTAGTATAAAAAGATCATTTTTATTTAGAAATGCTAAATGAGAATAAAAGGACCATCTTTTGTTAGAAAACATAAATTGCTATCTTTTGTTAGAAAACATAAAATGTCATCTTTGTGTTAGAGAATAAAATATCACGTTTGTTAGTAATGGAATATTAAGATAAAAATGTCACTTCCATTGGTAATGAAAAATTTGAATTAGAGTATCATTTTGTTAAGAAATGTTTTGTTAACATTAAAGTATCATTTTGTTAAGAAGTGTTTTGTTGGTATAAACTATCATTTTAATGATAAATTGGTCAATTATGTTAATATCAAATTTGTCATTTATGATATAAATACGTCAATTATGTTAATATCAAATTTGTCATTTATGTTAAATTGGTCAATTATGTTAATATCAAATTTGTCAGTTATGATACAAATACGTCAATTATGTTAATATCAATTTGTCATTTATGATATAAAAATGTCAATTATGTTAATATAAAAGTTGTCATTTATGAAAGTATAAAAAAGGTTGTCTTTATGTTAATAAAAAAAAAGATTTATCTTTATGTTAATATAAGAAAAAGTTAGCGTCATTTAATTTTAAGAAAAAGGGAAGTAAAGTTAGCGTCATTTAATTTTGAGAAAAATGAAAGTAAAGTTAGCGTCATTTAATTTACGGTTATTATTCATTTTCATAAATGTATATAAATGTCTGTGGTGAATGTTTGTGAATTATTTCTGTGGCATGCATGATATGTTGTGAATTGCCGTTTGGATGTGATACAATGTTTGAATTTTGAAAATAGGTAGCATGCTAATTAATGTTAATTTATTATTATTTATGATAATTCAAATATGTTACACTGCCATATACAAGTTGCCTGACTTGTATATGTTGATTGGGCTGATATTTTCACACATCGCCCAAGTGCACTTATAATATATTATTATTTGGATTTTGTTTGAATGTCATTTGAATGTTGTGTGAATGTTATCTGAATGTTATTGGAATGTTAATTTGGTGATAAAGGAATGTCTATCATTATTTCACAGATGCGTTATATGAATCCATTAATTAATGGTATTTGATTTGAGTCTCATTCCAATGCAGAATTTTCTAAAGTTATCAAGAATGGTTAATGCAGTAATAAATAATTAATTAATATTGGAAGTTTGAAATTCAAAAATTATACATTTTGAAAATATTATTATAATATTATTTTAAATATTATAAGAATAAATGCAGCAATAAATGACTAATTAATATTTCATGTTCGAATTTCAAAATTATACATTTTGAAAATATTATTATAATATTATTTTAATATTATAGGAATATGGAAAGTTACAATTTATAATAAGATACTTGAAATCAAGATATTTAGAAATAAAGAATATCTTAAAATTTAGATTCCTTAATGGAAAGGATAATTTCAAATAATATGTTTTGGAAAAATTAATTATAATTATAAATTATAATTATGCTTGGACATGAAGTTAGGTTGCATTTGTGGTGGAAGTCTTCTCGGACCCGACCGGCATATCCAGCGGCCACTAATGTTGAACCTAATGTGAGCGGTCCAAGTGCACAAATACGAAACGGGCCATGACATGAGGATATGCCCAACTGGTGGAATAAGTCTGCCCGGAACCGACCGGCACATCCAACATCCACAAGTCGTAGGCTTAATGTAAGAGGTCTAGCCCATTATAAAATACAAATGGATAAGAAAATGAGTTGGGCTATTTAATCCGTTTTATAAAAAAAAAAACAACGCATTTTAAAAAACCCGAACGAGTTTATCAATTTATTTTATCCATTTTATAATGAATATTAAAAGAGAAATTTCAAAATTAATATTTTGGAAAATAATATTATTATAAAAGGATAACCTATAGAATAATCAATTTTTAGATTATAGTTGGAATAAAAGTTGGAATCATCTTGGAAACGAATTTAGAAACGTTTTAAAATACGTAAAAATAAGGAAAATCTTTTTATTTAGATTTAAATGAGGTTCTCAATTATTAATTATAATTGAAATAAAAAGGAAATTGATTATGGGTTGTTTGTGAACAACGTTTTGAAGGACATTAGTTCTTGAAACTCAAATCAATAGTGAAATTTTGATTTTTTTATTAATTAATCTTTTAACTAAGATTAAACGAAATTTTCTAAAAGAAGAGATGCCTAATATTATATATTAAACTGGGAATTAATGAAACATGAAATGGGGTCTTTCGTGAACTATGTTTTAAATAACATCAGCTCTTAAACCCGGATTAAAGATAAGATTATTCCAGAAAAGTGATTAGTCATTTAACGATGATTTTAGAAGACTAAAACTTAATAAAGTTTTAAATAAATCTTTAATTAGATTGAAGGTAAATAAAGGAAGATTAAAGAATAAGTTGAAAGATTTATCTTTGATAAAATTTATGGGAAACTTTCCCTAATAATGTGAACACTTTATTAAAAGGATAGTCTGAATTGGAATAAGGCATTGATGTGGTTTATGTATAACACCTAATTTTAAATCACGCGAGTTATTTGGAAAGTCCGAGTTTACTTTCATTCCAAATAATGATACGACGTTCGAGAAATTGAAGACGGCGATTGAAGACCGTCGATCTTCACATCCAATGGGTAACTAGTGTTAAGGCCCTTGATTGATTTGCTCCCATGACGGGGCTAAGATGGTAGTTGTCCGGACGTAGTGTTGATTTGTACGGATTTGGCTTTCGCTCAGACACAGTGCATAAGTGTAACAACCCGGAATTTGGGGCCAATTAAATTTTTTATTTTAGATATTTTAATGGATTTTTAATATTTAGAATAATTTATTTTAAATAAAAACGACCAAAATTCTATTTTAATCGAAGTTAAAACAAATAAATTTAATTTAATTATAAAAGGCGTTTAAAACAACGCGGTAGTTTGAAAAGTCAAACTTGAACTTTGACTGACCATACAGGATGCAAAATTTATCGGATTTTAGTAAAACCAAAAATATTAGAATCTATTTAAAAATATCTTTCTAACGAATCTGAAATTTCATAGCGGAAATCAAAAGTTATGCCCAAATTAAAAATTTAGAAAGGTCGCTATGAAATTTATAAAGGTCAAAAATGCCACTTTTTGCATACGAAGGAATTTGAACTAGAAACCACTTCCATTGAGTTCAGAATGACTTTTCTGCATTGAAAAACAGTAAACACTTATATACTTCGAGTTTCGAAAATTATATGTTTAAAAATGTATTTTTAATATTGAATATATACGCCTTGAAAATAGTCATTTTACAAACGACCTCGGTTTTCGACGAAACTACTTTTGTTGGAACCGTAATATCGAATTACTGCTAAGTTTAATTTTCCAGAATTTTTCGAACGAGTATGTAAGCGTGGCAGAAGATAACACATTTTGTCAGTTATAGTTAAAAACTGATCGACCTGAAAAAGGCCATTTTTCGAACAGTCTTCAAATTCAACGATAATAGTCTCGTTGGAACCGTATCGTCAATACGAAGCCATTTTTTTTTTTTGGAATTTTCAAAGTTCGTATGTGACCCCGGCGTATTTAAATGTATGGTAAATATTTAATTAATTAATTTCTAATGTAAATTTAAATATTTTTTTTTATAGATTTCGGAATTGGGCCACGAGACCTGTCCCATTGCGTTCAGAAGGCGTCAAAACCTTAAGAATGACAGTAAGCAGGCCCAAATTGGAGACAGTCCGAAATTCCACCTTTAAAGCACGAAAATCGAGATTTATTATTAAAATAATTAAAATAAAACCCTAATTTGTTTACTACAGCCGTCGTTTTCATTCGATGGCCACGAACATTCAAAACTTCCCGACTCAATAACTTTTGATCTGCTCAATGAAATTCAACATATTATATACCAAATCGAAGCTCTTGGAGAGATCTACAGATCCACACGGTTAAGATCGGGTTTTGATTCACGGATTTCGCGAATTCTCACCGGGAAGTGGCTGCGTTTATGGGTGGTCCATGGGTCCTAGGGGGGCGCGAGTGGCATGGGGTCTAGGGCACAGGAAGAGGTGGTCGGTGGCGTTTGTGTGGTGGGTCCTGATCGGAGTATGGTGGTCCGGTCTGAGGTGCGTGCAGAAGCTTTCATGGTGGAGTTGGGTTTTGTTTCACGACGAGGAGGACGTCGGGTAGAAGAAAGATGGGTATAATATATTTTATTTATTTAATTAATTTAATATTTAATTTTGCAAATCTTTAAACATGCCTAACTTCTTCATACGAGGTCCGTTTTGCGAACCGTTTGTTGCGTTGGATTCGTCTTTCCGAGATCTTCGCGATGGCGCTGTCCATATTTGAAATAGAGACAGTAGAATTTTCAGCCAAATTGGTGAGAATTCTGATTTATTTGATAATTGAAATTTAATTATTTCTACTGTTATTTAAATCCTAGTCTGTACGATTTAATTCAGATTCGCGGTGCTAGTTGTTTAGAATTTGCTGATTTGTGTTATTCATGATTTGTTGCGTTGATTGATATTGTATGTTGATGTGTTAATTTGATACTTATTGTGTTATAAAAAAATGTTGACGTGTCTTATTAGATTTGAAATAATAGTTTTGTTATGAAAGGTTATGTAAGGATTAAAATATATTTTTTTATATTTTAAAATGAAATGTTAGACAAACATAACATGTTTAGTTAAAATATTTTTGTGTAAACAAAAATCACAATTTTAGTTAGGACATTTTTGGTGTAGACAAAATGTACATTTTAGTTTAAAATGTCACATTGGTATAAAAATTGGCATTTTAGTTTTAAAAATGTCAATATTAGGAAAGAACATCATTTTACATATAAAATGTTAGGATAGAATATAAGTACATTTTATGTATGAAATGTTAAAATAAAACAAAAATACATTTTTATTATAAATTGTCAAATTTGATTAGTGAATAAAAATTCACATTTTTGTCAATATATTAGTAGCGTAAAAATTCACATTTTTGTCAATATATATTAGTAGCGTCAAAATTCACATTTTTGTCAATATATATTAGTAGCGTCAAAATTCACATTTTTGTCAATATAATTAGTAGCGTCAAAATTCACATTTTTGTCAATATATTAGTAGCGTAAAAATTCACATTTTTCTCAATATATATTAGTAGCGTCAAATTCACATTTTTGTCAATATATATTAGTAGCGTCAAAATTCACATTTTTGTCAATATATATTAGTAGCGTCAAAATTCACATTTTTCTCAATATAATTAGTAGCGTCAAAATTCACATTTTTGTCAATATATTAGTAGCGTCAAAATTCACATTTTTGTCAATATATATTAGTAGCGTCAAAATTCACATTTTTGTCAATATAATTAGTGGCGTCAAAATTCACTTTTTTGTCAATATATATTAGTAGCGTCAAAATTCACATTTTTGTCTAAAGGAAAGAGTTGAAATAAAAATGTACATTTTTGTTACATGTGATGGTTGAGAACACAAATAATATTTTTGTTAAAAAGAGATTTGAAAAAGACAAACTTGTTGTATACATTTTTATTTATATCCTATGTGTGAATAAAAGGCAAAATTTGTAAACTTATTTTTATTTACATGTTATATGTAAAACAAATTATTTATTTGGTTAAATAGAAGGATATGTCATAACAAAATGTTCATTTTGTTAAATAGAAAATTGTCAAAGTAAAAGAAAAATAACTTTTTAGATATAAAATGTTGAGATCAGTTAAAACAACAATTTAGTTATAAAATGTTAACTAGACAAAATATAACTCTTTATATATTTTGCTGTGCCAGAATTGACGACAATCAAAGTTATCTTTTATTTGTTTATGTTAAAATGTTAAGAAGAATTTAACATAAACTATCCTTTTTATGTTAATATGAATGGTAAAAAAAATATTTACATATAAAATATGCTTTTATATGATATGATGAAAACATAGAAAAATGTTAACAAATAAATGTCCTTTTGTTTGATATTAGAATACATGGAAAATGACATTATTCACACCGTATTGAGAATAAGATTTAGAGTGAAGTTACATTTTTCATGTAATTGAATAAAAGTAAGAGAATTACATTTTATGTAATCAAGATTAAAAAGAAAAGAGAATTACATTTTTAATGTAATTATAAGGTAAGAATTCATCGTCGTAATGGAAATTACATTTTTAATGTAATTAAAAAGAGAAAATTTGACAATGGAATCAAAATCACCTTTTTATGAAATTTAAAAAGGATAGAAATTTTCACCATAATGTTAATCACATTTTTATGTCAACATTATAAAAGAAACATTTTATGTATAAAAATGTTTGCATAATAAAATCTCATTTTTATGTCAGTATATACAGGAACATTTTCTTATATAAGATGTTAGCATTAGAAAACATCATTTTTATTATATAAAATGTTAGCATAGGAAAGCAGCATTTTTATTCTATAAAATGTTGCATTTAAAAATTATCATTTCTAGTCAAAAAGGTTGCATTAGGAACAAAGTTTCATTTTTGTTAAAATGTCACACTTGTATGAAAATAACATTTTATTAGAAAAGTTTACATGTTTAATGTGAATTAGATTAAAAAGAAGAGTTACATTTTAACGTAATTTGATTAAAAAGAAAATTTACATTTAGGATTAAGGAGAAAGTTTACATTTTTTATGTAAAATATTTAAAGGTAGAAATTACATTTTCATGTAAAAAGCTTTAAAGTGAAAATCCATATTTTAATGAATTAGATTTTCATTTTGAAAAGGATAAGGATATGAAATTTACATTTTTATGTAAATGAGTTTTCAACGAAAATTATAACAATGAAAATTTACATTTTAACGAATTTGATTTCATTAAAAAGATTAAAGATATGAAATTTACATTTTCATGTGTAAAGATTAAAGCAAGAATATCATTTTGCTTGTAAAGAAAAGAAGGACACAAAATAATCTTTATTTTTGTTAAATTAGAAATGACGCACAAGAAATTGCATGTTTGTTTAGGTTGAAAATAGTGAAAAATAGGGAGAAAATACATTGCATGTATAGGTTGTATATGTGAATTAAAATAAACGTTTTTGTGTGTTATGTTATATATCTTTACTTGTCATGATTAACACAATAATGAAATGGCCGAAGAAATTGTAAGTATATATATAATCATATATATAAACAAATTTCAATTGAACGAATCGAGCGTGGTAGTTCACTTTATAGAATTGTACTTTTAATTGATTATACCGAAATATCCGACCGTCGGATTTTCCCAAATCTGAAACCGTTAGGTTCGCCTTGGGAAGATCTTTCCAACGTTATAAATTATGTTAAAATCCAACGGTTAGATTTGGAGAAATGTGTAAAATAAATTTGGGTGAAAACAACGCCAAGGTCGCCTTTTGACTTGGAGCGTCGTTAAATGGAATTTAATTATTTTTATATAAATAAAAATAAAGGTTATTCGTTATAAATTAATATCAACGATATGAAATGATTTTTAAATATATATATATGCGAGGATCATTTGAATAGTCCGAGTTCAATCTCATTTCAAATGATCATACGACGAATGAAAGTCGAAGAGTTGAAGACGGTGATTGAAGACCGACGATCTTCACATCGAATGGACGACAACTACTAATGCCCGTGATTGGAGTAGCTACCTTGAAGGGGCTACAGTGGTGGCCGTCCGGACGTAGTGTTGATTAGTACGGATTTGGCTTTCGCTCAGACCCAGAGCATAAGCTTATGAATGGAATGTGTGTCGGACATTGTACTCCTTTATATTGTATTTATTGATTTTCTGTCGAATGTATGAATGTTTGGTGGCAGAGAATTTATTCTCTTGCTTAACACCCTTTCATATATTTCGGCAAAGGTTTGGTAGTGTGATATGGAGTGACGA
The DNA here is from genome assembly GCA_030737875.1 of Allium sativum. Taxonomy (NCBI): domain Eukaryota; kingdom Viridiplantae; phylum Streptophyta; class Magnoliopsida; order Asparagales; family Amaryllidaceae; genus Allium; species Allium sativum. The sequence goes on from CM060926.1 coordinate 76,004,913, forward strand.
TGTGGCATGCTAAGATGCATATGATCAAGGCTTTGTTGAAAAGCAGGCCTTGTGGGATGACGAAAGCATAGCCTGTTTAGGCATAGCTTTGTGTATAGCGCGACTTCGCGAGCCTCACACACCGGCGGAGTCTAAAATGGGAGAAGGGAACGCAGGGAGAGCAGCACGTTTCTTTCTAGCTAGAAGTGGTGTTTGGTTTTTAACACGGCCCGACATTTTACTTATGTGGATGATGGAATGAGGCGCCTCGGATGATAGGTCCTATAGGATCGGGAAACGTGTGTTCAGGAATTGCCAATCCACGAAGCTGTATGTGTGGACCGGCCCTGCATCTATCCAAGGGTTCACTGCGGGGGATCCTGAGACATTAGCTTGAATGTCTCGAATCGGTAAGGAGCTCCTCCCTAGCCTTGACTCATGATGGAAATCCAAACTTCCAATATGAACCCACGGATTTGATTGTATTACTAGTATGGACGCATAGTATTATGGTATCTATGTGTCCTAAGATTGATACATTATGATTGAACTGTTTTTGAAAAGTTATATACACTAATAATAATATCAAATTCATTTTTATCGTACCAAGCATGTTTAATCACCATAAGGTAAAACTCTATCCTCTGGTGTGCGTTGCATTGTGTGATGGGACCTGAGTCTTATGGTGATTCCATTTTTCCAAAAGCATTGCGTTGTTTAATGATTTAATTTAAGTTATGCATGGAAATCCATTGGAGTAAACCCGTTCCGCGTTAGCGGCGTGGTCCTTGGATTTGATTTATTACTATTAGTTAAATTAGCTAAGAATTCTCCCACCAGTCCCATGACTGACCCGTTGTTTGTTTCCACCTTTTGCAAACTCGGGTGCCCTCTTTTCCACATGGGCAGTCGAGTAGTTTGTCTACAGTTCCTTATCTCGAGTAGGATTCTGGATTGAAGCTTAAAGCTGTGTCCAGAGCATAGTTGTCTTCCGATGTATCTATTTTATTGTTTCCGCTGCAATGTATTAAAATATTGTAATTTATCTTCCACTGTAATTTTATCGATGTACTCTGATATTCTGTACTCTGATGTTACATTACTGTAATGTTTATAAAAGTCTGCTGTTGTTGTTCTAATGTGCTGTATTCCCAAAGTTAAAGTATTCGTGGATTTCCAACTTTTTGGGTCAGACTTGTGTGGTTTATGGTCGATCCAAAGAGCGGGAATTTACGGGTCTTTATAGTTGGTATCAGAGCCAGGTTTCGATCCTGGGACCTGTGGGTTATGACTTGGCAATAATTCGACATTCCGGTACCAACAAAAATGGTTTCGTCGAAAACCGAGGTCATTTGTAAAATGACTATTTTCAAGGCGTATATATTCAATATTAAAAATACATTTTCAAACAAATAATTTTCGAAACTCGAAATATATAAGTGTTTACTGTTTTTCAATGCAGAAACGTCATTCTAAACTCAATGGAAGTGGTTTCGAGTTCAAATTCCTTCGTATGCAAAAAGTGGCGTTTTTGACCTTTATAAATTTCATAGCGACATTTCTAAATTTTAATTTGGGCATAACTTTTGATTCCCACTATGAAATTTCAATTTTTCAGATTCGTTAGAAAGATATTTTTAAATAGATTCTAATATTTTTGGTTTCACTAAAATCCGTTAAATTTTGCATCCTGTATGGTCAGTCAAAGTTCAAGTTTGACTTTTTAAACTACCGCGTTGTTTTAAACTCCTTTTATAATTAAATTAAATTTATTCGTTTTAACTTCGATTAAAATAGAATTTTGGTCGTTATTATTTAAAATAAATATTCTAAATATTAAAAATCCATTAAAATCTCTAAAATAAAATTTTTAATTGGCCCCAAATTCCGGGTTGTTACAATCTCCCCCACTGAAGAACTTTCCGTCCTCGAAAAGGAACGAAGTTAAAAGTGTTTAATTAATTAACTCATCTTTCATTCTTTAATTCGTTTCTATAATTTTATCAGATGAACTAATAATTACTCTATATAACCATCAATCAATTAGTCGATTAACTTTTAAAATGTATAACTTTTGTATATTCAAAAATCATACTTTCTAAAATAGATTATAATTACAAATACGTATATTATAGGCTTGTTACTCTCAACTCATCCTAGGGCATTACTAACCCCATCTCTAATGAGTTTTCTTATTCTAGGATACTGTTGATCCTATCTCTAATGAGTATTCTTATTGGATATTACTAATCCAATCTCTGATGAGTCTTTTGTTCAGTTCTAATGAGTTGTACCCCAAAGATTTGAGCTAACCAAAGCTCTGATACCAACTGTAAAGATACCGTGAAATCCGGTAGGCTTTGCAACCATCCCTTCATCCTCCAGTACAGCAGGTAAAACCCACCGTGGCTTACAGTCGTACCCCAGACACCTTGTTTTACGGCGACCTTTTTGGGACCCCCCGGCCGCAGCCTACCAACCCTAAAAAGGGACATGTGGGGGTAAGAGTCTCCCGTTCGCCACTAAACCGCGAAGCGATAACCCCCCATCATGCTGCATCCTATTACCAGGCATGCCAAACAAGGACTGGTGTGGTTTATCGTCGATCCAAAGAGCGGGAATTTACGGGTCTTTACAATAAGCTTATAAATGGAATATGTGTCTGACGTTGAATTTTGTTCTATGTAAATTGATTTCTATTAATATATGACCGTTGGCGGCGGAGAATTTATTCTCTTGCTTAATGCCCTTAAAGGTTGTGTATTAATAGTTATCAATCGCATGGCGTGAATTGTCAACGTGGCACGCGAAGATGAAGATGATCAAGGCTTTGTTGAAAAGCAGGCCTTGTGGTTATAACGTTACTTCGCGAGCCTCACAACCCGGCTGAGTCTAAAACGGGAGAAGAGAACGCAGGGAGAGCAGCACGTGTCTTTCTAGCTAGAAGTGGTGTCGATGCTTAAACTAGTTGATATTTACTTATGTGAATGATGGAATGTGGCGCGCCTCGGATGATAGGTCCTATAGGACCGGGAAACGTGTGTTCAGGAATTGCCAATCCACGAAGCTGTATTTGTGGATCGGCCCTGCAGCTTTCCAAGGGTTCACTGCGGGGGACCCTGAGGCATTAACTAGAGTGTCTCGAATCGGTAAGGAGCTCCTCCCTAGCCTTGACTCATGATGGAAATCCAATTTCCAATAAGACCTCATACGGTTTTGATTGTATTACTAGTATGGAGGCATAGTATATGGTAGCTATGCTTCCTAAGATTGATACATTTACTTTGAAATGTTTTTGAAACATATATACACTAGCAATAATGTCAAATTCGTTTTTAACGTATCAAGCATTTTTGACCATTATAAGGTAAAACTCTATCCTCCGGTTTGCGTTGCATTGTGTGATGGGACTTTAGTCTTATGATGGTTTCATTTTTCCTAAAAGCATTGCATTGTTTAACGATTTACTTTAATTTATGCACGACAATCCATTGGAATAAACCCGTTCCGTGTTAGCGGCATGGTCCTTGGATTTGTCTTATTGTTATTAGTGAAATAAGTTAAGAATTCTCACGCCAGTCCCATGACTGACCCAATGTTTGTTTCCACCTTTACAAACTCGGGTTCCCTCTTTCCACATGGGCAGTCGAGTAGTTTGTCTACAGGTTCTTATCTCGAGTAGGATTCTGGATTGAAGCCTAAAGCTATGTCCGGAGCATAGTTGTTTTCCATTGCAATGTATTGTTTATATTGTATTTTATCTTCCGCTGTAATTTTATTCGATGTACTCTGATATTCTATACTCTGATGTAACATTAATGTAATGTTTATAAAAGTCTGCTATTGTTGTCCTGATGTGTTGTAGCCCAAAGTAAGTGTATCCGGCGATTTCCCATAAGGGCGATTTTCGGGTCATTTCATTTTGATATCAGAGCTTTGGTTAGCTCAAATCTTTGGGGGTACAACTTGTTAGAACGGAGCAAAAGACTGATCAGAGATTGGATTAGTAATATCCAATAAGAATACTCATTAGAGATAGGACCAGCCGTATCCTAGAATGAGAAAGCTCATTAGAGATGGGGTTAGTAATGCCCTAGAATGAGTTGAGAGTGCCCAATTTATAATTAACGTATTTGTAATCATAATCTATTTTAGAAAATATGATTTTTGAATGTATAAAAGTTATATATTTGAAAGTTAATCAACTAATAAAATTATTGAAATCAATTAAAGAATGAAATATAAGTAAGTTAATTAAATACTTTTTAGCTTCGTTCCTTTTCGAGGACGAATTTTTTTTAAGTGGGGGAGACTTTAACAACCCTGAATTTTGGGGTAAATTTAAAAAATTATTTTAAGTAATTTTAAGTGAGTTTTTGATATTTGAAATAATTTATTTAAAATAATAATGATTAAAAATTTTTGAATCGAAGTTAGAATGAATAATTTAATTTTAATTATAAAAAAGAGTTAGAAATAGCGCGGTAGTTTGAAAAGTCAAACTTGAACTTTGACTGACTGTACAGGATGCAAATAAATCGGATTTTAGAAAAACCAAAATTTTGGAATCTATTTAAAAATATCTTTCTAAGAATCTGAAAAATTGAAATTTCATAGCAGGAATCAAAAGTTATGCCCAAATTAAAATTTAGAAAGGTCGCTATGAAATTTATATATGTCAAAAATGTTACATTTTGCATACGAAGGAATTTGGACTCGAAACCACTTCCATTGAGTTCAGAATGATGTTTCTGCATTTAAAAAGTATAAACACTTATATATTTCGAGTTTCGAAAATTATTTGTTTAAAAATGTATTTTTAATATTAAATATATACGCCTTGAAAATTGAAATTTTGCAAACGGTCTCCAAATTGAACAAAATTAATTTTTTGGGTTCGTATCATCAAAACTAAGCTAAAAATGATTTTTTGGTAATTTTTAGAATTAATATAAAATTATAATTGATTTTTTAGTTTAAACGGACAATTTTTGACTTTAAAAATTCATACGGACTCGAAAATTTACGGAACCAGTTTCTATAGGTTCATATTGATTAGGATTAGCTGTGATCCAAATTCCATCGAATTTGGAATTAGTATGTGGTCGTATGGTTTTTAAAACTGCAAAACGGATGTAAATAATTACAATAAAGCTATAATTAAAATGGGCTGAATTCAAGAAACCCCTATATAATATCTCATAGACCAGCCATAACCTAATTCTGATAATCCAAACATAACATAGCCTCCATCTTCTTCATCTTCATTTTCATGGCCTCCTCCTCAAAAACTTCTTTGCACAAAAGTCCCTGAAAATGAAAAATTTATATCTCCAAATCAGAATAAAATCCAACCAAACCCTTTCTGGGTTTTGAACACCTCAACATCCTCTACCTACCACGAAAATCCAAGATCATATTTACTTTCACGGATTGGTGGTGTGGTGTGCAACGGTGAACAAATGGGTTCCAAGAAACGTATTTCTGATGGAAGAAGATAATAGATATGGCAACGATTAAGTAAGCGAGGTTAATTAAATTCAATTATAATTTAATTAGTATGATTCTATAATTAACATTGAAACTTATCTATCTATTAAATACGAGGTCCAAAGCGAACGATTCAAGTTGAGTTGGATTCGCAGCGTAGAATACTACCTTCCAGAACTGACTAGAATCAAAACGGAGTGATCTACAATTTTGAAGGATTCAATAACCGATGTGAGATTTCTCGTTTTCAAATTTAGAATAAAATATATAAATATTTTTTTGTTGATTTTGATTGTAATACTAAATATCTGCGCTATGTGAAATTTAGATGGGTTGATTTACAGTGTTGATATTATGGAGTATTTTTGTTGTTCTAGAATTGACATCATAAAAGTGTAAAACTTGTTATATTAAGATTTACAGATTAAAAATGTCAATTTGTTCTGTCAATTTGTTGAATTAGATTATTGTTAGATAGAAAAATGTAATAACATTTTGCTTAGAAATGTTCATTCAAGTTTAAAATGACATTTTGGTTTGAAGTGATGATTTAGATTTAAAATACCGTTTTTATTAGAAATGTTTACGTTAGTGTAAAAAGTTCATTTTTATTTAGAAATGCTAAATGAGAATAAAAGGACCATCTTTTGTTAGAAAACATAAATTGCTATCTTTTGTTAGAAAACATAAAATGTCATCTTTTTGTTAGAGAATAAAATATCACGTTTGTTAGTAATGGAATATTAAGATAAAATGTCACTTCCATTGGTAATGAAAAAATTGAATTAGAGTATCATTTTGTTAAGAAATGTTTTGTTAACATTAAAGTATCATTTTGTTAAGAAGTGTTTTGTTATTATAAACTATCATTTTAATGATAAGTTGGTCAATTATGTTAATATCAAATTTTCCATTTATGATATAAATACGTCAATTATGTTAATATCAAATTTGTAATTTATGATAAATTGGTCAATTATGTTAATATCAAATTTGTCAGTTATGATACAAATACGTCAATTATGTTAATATCAATTTGTCATTTATGATATAAATATGTCAATTATGTTAATATAAAAGTTGTCATTTATGAAAGTATAAAAAATGTTGTCTTTATGTTAATAAAAAAAAAAAGATTTTCCTTTATGTTAATATAAGAAAAGGTTGTCATTATGTTAATATAAAAATATGTCATTTATATGAGTATAAAAAGTTGGATTAATTTCATGTATTATAAATTTACATGTTAGTAAACAAAAGTTGGATTAATTTTAAGAAAAAGGAAAGTAAAGTTAGCGTCATTTAATTTTAAGAAAAAGGGAAGTAAAGTTAGCGTCATTAAATTTTGAGAAAAATGGAAGTAAAGTTAGCGTCATTTAATTTACGGTTATTATTTATTTTCATAAATATATATAAATGTCTGTGGTGAATGTTTGTGAATTATTTCTGTGGCATGCATGATATGTTGTGAATTGACGTTTGGATGTGATACAATGTTTGAATTTTGAAAATAGGTAGCATGCTAATTAATGTTAATTTATTATTACTTATGATAATTCAAATATGTTACACTGCCATATACAAGTTGCCTGACTTGTATATGTTGATTGGGCTGATATTTTCACACATCGCCCAAGTGCACAAATAATATATTATTATTTGGATTTTGTTTGAATGTCATTTGAATGTTGTGTGTATGTTATCTGAATGTTATTGGAATGTTAATTTGGTGATAAAGGAATGTCTATCATTATTTCACAGATGCGTTGTATGAATCCATTAATTAATGGTATTTGATTTGAGTCTCATTCCAATGCAGAATTTTCTAAAGTTATCAAGAATGGTTAATGCAGTAATAAATAAATAATTAATATTGGAAGTTTGAAATTCAAAAATTATACATTTTGAAAATATTATTATAATATTAATTTAAATATTATAAGAATAAATGTAGCAATAAATGACTAATTAATATTTCAAGTTCGAATTTCAAAATTATACATTTTGAAAATATTATTATAATATTATTTTAATATCATAGGAATATGGAAAGTTACAATTTATATTAAGATACTTGAAATCAAGATATTTAGAAATAAAGAATATCTTAAAATTTAGATTCCTTAATGGAAAGGATAATTTCAAATAATATGTTTTGGAAAAATTAATTATAATTATAAATTATAATTGTGCTTGGACACGAGGTTAGGTTACATTTGTGGTGGAAGTCTGCTCGGACCTGACCGGCATATCCAGCAACCACTAATGTTGAACCTAATGTGAGAGGTCCAAGTGCACAAATACGAAACGGGCCATGACACGAGGTTAAGCCCAACTGGTGGAATAAGTATGTCCGGAACCGACCAGCACATCCAGCATCCACAAATTGTAGGCTTAATGTGAGAGGTCTAGCCCATTATAAAATACAAACGGATAAGAAAATGAGTTGGGCTATTTAATCCCTTTTTTTTAAAAAAAGCAACGCATTTTAAAAAACCCAAACGAGTTTATCAATTTATTTTATCCATTTTATAATGAATATTAAAAGAGAAATTTCAAAATTAATATTTTGGAAAATAATATTATTATAAAAGGATAACCTATAGAATAATTAATTTTTAGATTATAGTTGGAATAAAAGTTGGAATCGTCTTGGAAACGAATTTAGAAACGTTTTAAAATACGTAAAAATAAGGAAAATCTTTTTATTTAGATTTAAATGAGATTCTCAATTATTAATTATAATTGAAATAAAAAGGAAATTGATTATGGTTGTTTGTGAACAATGTTTTGAAGGACATTAGTTCTTGAAACTCAAATCAATAGTGAAATTTTGATTTGTTATTAATTAATCTTTTAATTAAGATTAAATGAATTTTTCTAAAAGAAGAGATGCCTAATATTATATATTAAATTGGGAATTAATGAAACATGAAATGGGGTCTCTCGTGAACTATGTTTTAAATAACATCAGTTCTTAAACTCAGATTAAAGATAAGATTATTCCAGAAAAGTGATTAGTCATTTAACGATGATTTTAGAAGACTAAAACTTAATAAAGTTTTAAATAAATCTTTAATTAGATTGAAGGTGAATAAAGGAAGATTAAAGAATAAGTTGAAAATTTTATCTTTGATAAAATTTATGGGAACCTTTCCCTAATAATGTGAATACTTTATTAAAAGGATATTCTGAATTGGAATGAGGCATTGATGTGGTTTATGTATAGCACCTAATTTTAAATCACGCGAGTTATTTGGAAAGTCCGAGTTTACTCTCATTCCAAATAATGATACGACGTTCGAAGAATTGAAGACGGCGATTGAAGACTGATGATCTTCACATCGAATGGGTAACTAATGTTGAGGCCCTTGATTGATTTGCTCCCAAGACGGAGCTAAGAAGGTAGTTGTCCGGACGTAGTGTTGATTTGTACGGATTTGGCTTTCGCTCAGACCCAGAGCATAAGCTTATAAATGGAATGTGTGTCTGACGTTGAATTTTGTTCTATGTAAATTGATTTCTATTAATATACGACCGCTGGCGGCGGAGAATTTATTTTTTTGCTTAACGCCCTTAGAGGTTGTGTATTAATAGTTATCAATCGCATGGCGTGAATTGTCAACGTGGCACGCCAAGATGAAGATGATCAAGGCTTTGTTGAAAAGCAGGCCTTGTGGTTATAACGTTACTTCACGCGCTTCACAACCCGGTTGAGTCTAAAACGGGAGAAGGGAACGCAGGGAGAGCAGCACGTTTCTTTCTAACTATAAGTGGTGTCAGTGCTTAAACTGGCTAATATTTACTTATGTGGATGATGGAATGTGGAGCGCCTCGGATGATAGGTCCTATAGGACCGGAAAACGTGTGTTCAGGAATTGCCAATCCACGAAGCTGTATGTATGGATCGGCCCTGCAGCTTTCCAAGGGTTCACTGCGGGGGACCCTGAGACATTAGCTAGAGTGTCTCGAATCGGTAAGGAGCTCCTCCCTAGCCTTGACTCATGATGGAAACCCAATTTCCAATACGACCTCATGCGGTTTTGATTGTATTACTAGTATGGAGGCATAGTATATGGTAGCTATGCTTCCTAGGATTGATACATTTACTTTGAAATGTTTTTGAAACATATATACAATAGTAATAATATCAAATTCGTTTTTAACGTATCAAGCATTTTTGACCATTATAATGTAAAACTCTATCCTCCGGTTTGCGTTTCATTGTATGATGGGACTTGAATCTTGTGATGGTTTATCCAAAAAGCATTGCGTTGTTTAACGATTTACTTTAATTTATGCACGACAATCCATTGGAGTAAACCCGTTCCGCGTTAGCGGCGTGGTCCTTGGATTTGTCTTATTGTTATTAGTGAAATTAGTTAAGAATTCTCACGCCAGTCCCATGACTGACCCATTGTTTGTTTCCACCTTTACAAACTCGGGTGCCCTCTTTCCACACGGGCAGTTGAGTAGTTTGTCTACAGGTTCTTAACTCGAGCAGGATTCTGGATTGAAGCCTAAAGCTGTGTCCAGAGCATAGTTGTTTTCCGCTGCACTGTATTGTGTATATTGTATTTTATCTTCCGCTATAATTTTATTCGATGTACTCTGATATTTTGTACTCTGATGTAACATTATTGTAATGTTCATAAAAGTCTGTTGTTGTTGTCCTGATGTGTTGTAGCCCAAAGTAAGCGTATCCAGCGATTTCCCGCAAGGGCGATTTTCGGATCGTTTCGAACTTGCTGTGCATGAAAAAAAATTGCTTTAATAACATCCCCACTAACCACTGACCAACTACTTTATAGAAATGGGCATTAAAACTGTCCGGACTCGGAGAACTAGATGTTTTCATAGAAAAAATTGCCTTTTCAATGTCCTCATCCGTTATAGCGTTTATCGGCTTAGTTTTCAAGTCATCAGCAATTGTAGGAAACAAAATGTGAGAAAAAGAATCCAAATTGACAGTATCTTTCGAAGAATTACCCAATAGTGACGAAAAATAATCAAGGAAAGCACCTTGTATAGCGTCAGATCCATCACACAAAACAACATCAGCATCCAGGATGGAAGAGATAGTCGAAGCTGAATGCCTAATCTTCAGAGTGTTGTGGAATACAACGGTATTTCTATCACCAAACTTGAGCCATTTACTATTACTCTTTTGCTTTGCCCTTTTTGCTTCTTCTATGGTTGCCTTAGATTATTCAACAGCGAGTTGAGTTTCTCGAGTTGATAGAAGAAGCATGTCAGCATCATTGTGGCACCTAAGAACAACATCTTGTACCAGGGATAACTTGTCTCTAAGACTTTTAGAAAGACTAGCTCCATCACCATAATTATCCTTCGACCATGCCTTCAATGTAAGCTTCAATCTTTTTAGTTTTTCCTGCACAACAAACATTGGGTTACCATGAACCTGAGTATTCCAATAGTTAGATACAATCGATAAAATGTTTGCGTGTTCAGTCCAATTATTAAAAAATGAAAATGAGGATTGTTTTCTCATAGCACTCTTTCCCCAGTCCAGAACCAAAGGAGAATGGTCAGATAATGATGGAGGGAGAATGAAGGAGCATAGGGAAGGCCAAGAATTCAATGCTTTGATGTTCATGTAGGACCTATCAAGTTTGCAATAAGTTCTAATCGTGTTTCTAGCTGAGTTGTCCCATGTGAATTCAACACCTGAAGCCGGAATAGGGATGAGATTGGAATCAAAAGTGGCATTATTGAGTGGCCTAGTTTGCCTGAATGTAAGAGGCGTTCCCCCTACCTTGTCCGTTGAATATTGCATGCAATTCCAATCACCAAAACATAGCCAAGGAAGGGAAGATGGATATAAGGAAGGTAAAGTATCAAGGAATGGTTGTCCGAATGCTGCCTTATTCTCAGCATAAACTACAGTTAAGACAAAGGAATAATTAAATGGTAAGTTAGTTATTTCAAAGTGGATGTATTGACGATGGACGGTAATGGGCCCTATAGAAAAAGTTGATGGGTTCCAGATAATTAACAGCCTACCGAAAGGGGCTTGAGATAGGCTGTGAAGGATTTTTCTAGTTTGGTATAATGTTATGGGCAACTATTAAAGCAGAGACATGGTTCAGTTTAGTTTCAGCGATAGCCATAAGATGGATATTATTAGAGGATATGAGATGAGAAAATTCAATTTGTTTAGCTTGAGATTGGCTCCTATAATATTCCAATATGCTATTTTGTCAATCATTAAGAGGATAATGAGGATGAAGCTCTAGTTTTAACATCAGATGTAGAAGCTTTAGGAATTTTATGAGAAGGCAAGGATAGGACCGACTGTTCTATATTATTAGAGGAGATGAGATGAGAAATTTCAATTTGTTTAGCTAGAGATTGGCTCCTCTAATATTCCAATATGCTATTTTGTCAATCATTAAGAGGATATTGAGGATGAAGCTCTGGTTTTAACATCAGATATAGAAGCTTTAGGAATTTTATGAGAAGGCAAGGATAGGACCGACTGTTCTAAGGAATAATCAGAGGATAAATCGAGGTCAAGAGCATCTAATGAACTTTTCTTCGGTTTTCCTCTACGGCCCTTATTGGCTCTATTTCTAGGAATAGGAAAGGTGGGTGATTTTGGAATTTTTGGCATAGAAGTTGATGAAGAAGAAGAATTGTTACTGGAGATGAAGTGGTACAAGCAACACTGTTGATGTCCCCAAATATGTGATTTAGAAGGGATAGAGAATTGTAAGGTGATGCAACTTGAATATTAGCACTCAATGGAGTATGAACAACAGTATCAGCAACCTGCTCATGCACGATGGAATTCCTGGCATCAACACCTGGAAGATTAGAGTCTATTAGAGTATCATCATGCAAATTTAGCACTTGAAAAAGGTTGGATACTAGAATCTTGTCTGGAGGTTTTGGATTTGGAGACTTGGACGGAGTCATAGACAGAGAACGGAAACTAATAGATGATAAGTTAGCATTGAGGAAGTTTGATTTGGCATTGAATGTAAAAGGAGCTTTACACATAACATGATTTTCAGAATTCATTCGATCACATGCATCCATTTCAGTCATCACATTACTCTCTTTTTCACTAGTTTTACTTTCCTCGACTAAGTTCATGCAACTTGTATTACTATTTCCATCTTGCTTTCCTTTATCAGTTCCCTTTACCTTGTCCACATTTTTATTCTGCTTTGGAACCCTTCTCCACATTTTCTTGATATTTCTATATTTCTTCCTTTGCACTACTGTAAATCCTTCTTGTACCTCATGCTCATCCTCTTTATCAACATTTTCAAGTCTATTTTCATTTACCACTTTTTCTGAGACATGGGCCTTAACCTCATTTCCTTGAACAACTTTGAGTTTATACTTATCACAGTTAGTAGAATAATGCCCAAAATTTTTATGTTTAGTACAAATCATAGGTTTCCATGTGTATTCAACAATTATATTCGGACAAGTCTCATCACCCACTACCAAGAAATCAGGTAGTTCTTTGTCCGGACTAACTTCAACCAAACACTTAGCATATTCAAATCTTTTCATCTTTTCCATGTTTTCATCATAGCAGAGTACCTTCCCAATGTGACAAGCTATCCAGTTAATACCAATAAAAGAGCACAACATTATGGGAATTTTATAGAAATGGATCCATATCGGGACTGTTCTAACTACTACTTGAGCCGAAGAAAGGGATGGAGTCCAGTTAGAGATAATGAACATTTGAACACGAATGAACAATGGACCCCGTTTAAGAATAGATAACTTATCTTCTAGATTCACAAATTTGAAGAAATAGTTCTGTTTATCAAAATATATTTCGTACTTACTCTTCAGCTTCCACACACGATATAGATGTTGCTTCACAGCCATGTAATTGACATTGCCAGCAAGGAAAGAACCTACGAGACAGTCAGTCCATGACTTTGTCCCTCTCGTCCATGACAATTTTAGGCGGAGGCACAGATATTCCAGAGTAGTTCACATCAAAATGAATAGGAACGTATTCACCCGCATTCCTAGGTTTAGAGTAGAACAATGAATAGAACTTAATTGGTGACGACGCAGAGATGGGGGACGAACACGGAAGAGAGGAAAGAAGAGAGGGATCAGGCGGAGGTAACGGAGGAGGAAGGACACAGGGAGGGTCAGGGATAGGGTTGGGCGGAGGGATGGCAGAGGAGAGAGAAGGAACAGCAATGGCAGAGAAGAGAATGGAAGATTATGTGGGAATAGGGGATGGAGGGATGGTTGGACCAGAGAGAAGGACACCATAAGAAGACATTTAGAACTAATAACATGATTTTTTGATATTTTGTGTATTCATATATAAAATTATTTATATGATATTTTGTGTAAAAGGAAGTGTTGTGTTTGGCGTTGAATTCCGAAATCCATTCCTGAAACCCAATAGCCATACTAATCCATTGAAAATTCCCTGACCTCTTTTTATTAAAATATTGAGAGATTATTGAGTTAAATCAATTCTGAGTCATGCCTGGATGTCGTCATCTCATTCTGTATCCACCGGTCTGCTGTCTCCAATATTTTCCACGAAATGTGAGTTTATCTCACACCCGACTTACATTATTTCATGGATGTTAGATCAACACAAATGAACTGTTATGAAATGTATATGATTGTTGGTAGAAATTGTTTTATTTGATATGTATGCATATTTCATATATGACACGATATTCATATGACACGTAGGTGCACTATGATATATATATATGCTGTGATTGATGTCATGTGATTTTTGATTTATGTTTGTTGATTACCCCTAGTATAGAAAAAACCACTAAGGGTTGAAATGGTACATACCCAAATGGACATTAGATAGGAAAAATCATTATGGGTTGAAATGATAGACCTGAATGTTTTTTATTGAATTTGGGATTACGGGTTGAAATGATAGACCGTAGAAATTTTAAATTGTGGATTGAAATGATAGATATTTGTATCACTTGACCATAGGGTAGAAAACTATATACGGACGCCGTTGGTCATGTTTTCGAAGTAAAATGATTTGGAAAATTTAGTTTTAAAATAATAACTTAAGATTTATATTTTTATATATTTTTAAGATTTTAAACTTAAAATTTTATAAATTTTAAATTATATGTTTTAAAATGATTTTTATGAGTAAATATAGATTTAAATACTTATTTAAAGTTTTACTTACAATTTTGTTTTAAGCTATATAATTTAAATATATAAGTATTTTAAATCTTTTATATATTATATATTTCTTTAAATCTATTTCTGTATTATTTTAAACTTGTATATGTTTACAATCTATATCCTAATTAATTTTAGAATTATATAAACTTATATATATATTCAAAGTTAAATTTTCTTTTATTTATATTTTATAAACTTAAATAATAAACTAGAAAGGCGGATAAGTTAAGGTTTTCGCGATTTGAATTCGAGATTAAAGATTTAAATTTTTTTATAATGGTACTTGATTTAACGAACGAACTCATATAAGAAATAAATTTGAATTTGAATCGACATAATTTAAAGAGAGGAACTTAAATTGTGAAATTGTTTCTGAATTTAAATTTTTTAATTTATGGAATGAATTCGATTTTAAATCAATTAAATGCGAATTTGAATTGGATTGAATATTGAACTTTTTTTTAAGGAATGAATGTTGATTGCGTAAATTGACTTTTGATTCGAATTTATAGTTGATATGAAATGAATTCGATTGCAAAGTGACAAAACGTGAATTTGAATATACATAAATTTTATATATAGAACTTACTTATAAGTCGTTTGGTTTGAATTAGGAAATTTGTTAAATCGATTTATGAGAATGGTTTAAAATTGTATGAATCGTTAAAATTGAAATTTAAGACTTTGATTCGAATTCATAAATAGTGAATTTGAATTGTATGACTTGAGTAAATGTTATGATATGATTTGTTGAAATTGAAGATATAAGATTTGTGATGAATTATATAAACTAAATTTGAACTTAAGTAATAAATTTTTGAATTGACTTAATCGAATTTTATAAAGGAGAACTGGATTATATAAGTTGGTTGAATTTATAAATAACGAATTCGAATCGTATGACTTGAATTACAAACACGGTATGATTTATTTCAATTGAAATGTAAGTTTTGACTTGAATTGTATATTTAAATTCGAATGTTAGATTTATTTGAATCGACTTAAAGGAATTATTATACAAGGAGGATTTGAATCATTTGAACTGTTCGAACTTGAAATTTTGACAAATATAATTCAAGCTAAATAATATCGAAGTTATGTAATTTAGTTTTGATTTAAATGGCATTTGAGATATGTTTTGTATAAGTCGATTTTTGATTTGAAATTCGTTATGCGAATACTTTCGGCAGTTATAATCGAAGTTAAATGCATAGTATAGTTTATATTATATTTTGAGATCTTCATGATACGGTTTTCTAAATCAATTCGATTTAAGCGATTTAAATGAGTTGTTTATAAATTGAATATAATCAAAGTTATATATTTAATTTTGATTTCAAACTTCGAATATGAGAATTCGTATAATCGATTTTATAAAGTGATTTATAAAATAATGGCCACGATGTGAAAAATGTAAATGTTTTCTTGTTAAAGAGACCGGGATCGGCTATTGTCATACTCTCTGTCAATATCGAAAACCAATTTAACAACTGTGTACGCGGTGGAGTTCCAGAATGAAGTAGGATGGTTTGGCGAACGACTCTATTTTCTATTTCATATTAATTACGAGACCCTGACTACCTTGTGTCAGCTTGATGTGACTAAAACAGGAGCTACGCCGAGACCAAGTGAGGTCATACCTCCTATCGAGCGCACTTCTTCGATACTATTTTATTACTGTTGAGATTCGATTGGGCCCTTTTGATTATGGGAGTGTGTTTTGGGATGGGCGGTAGTGACTGCTATGCGTTATCACTGGCCCGGCTCTGCAAACTATGAATCCACCCTGGCATTCATTGCGTGCCTTGTCACATGCCTTATGCGAGCCCACTACGACTTTGTTTTGTACTGGAGTGCCCTTTGATCAGCCTCCAGTTTACGGAGGAATTATGGTATTGTATATACTATGGGAATATATAAACGTTGTAAGTGCAATATGGTAATCCCAGCCGCTTACGCTATTTTAATATTTTTACTTTACTGATAGAAACTATTGTATATAGCATATTATACAATATAGTATTAGTTTGACGGATCCTTAGAGGATGGTGATCCCAAACATCCTTTAAATTACTGATTGCATTTCAACGAACATTTCATTTGAGTTGATTTACTTCCATGAGAATGTTAGTCCTGATCCAAGTTGTTTTGTTTTGCATTATTGCTCGAGTCAGATTGATTATACAGCTTTTGTGATTCACTCTTGAAGTTTGGAGCATACATTGGATTTTGCTCACCTGTATCTACTATTTGTTGTTCTAGCTGTATCTTATCATTTTTGTTTCAGACTGTTATCATTTATTAGAAATTTATTTTATTATACTTCAGATGTATTATTTATGTAAACTCTGATGTAAAATTTTATTTAGTAGCTTCATGAACTACTCTTGTATTTTTTATTTTCCGCTATGAGATATTGTATTGCTCTGTATCTATGTCTGTGATCTGTGATTTATTTTATTTACCTTAGAAGCTAACAACAATCTATTGTTTTGGACGGTTCGAGTTTGACATGTCTTTGTCGATTCGGCTCGGTCAAAATGGCGAGTCGTTACATTTGAGTTTCCACTTCATTCGTT
Source organism: Allium sativum (assembly GCA_030737875.1). Lineage (NCBI taxonomy): Eukaryota > Viridiplantae > Streptophyta > Magnoliopsida > Asparagales > Amaryllidaceae > Allium > Allium sativum. The sequence continues at coordinate 76,022,147 of CM060926.1, forward strand.
GTTCTACACCAATCAACAAACACATTCAACGCTTCGAATATTCCCACTTGAATTTGCTTCGAATCCCGTCCAACCGATCCTCCTGGACCGATCCTCCCTGACCGATCGGTCCTTCCTTCTGACCGATCCTCCCTGATCGATCGGTCCTCCCTCACCAACCGATCCTCACTGACCGATTGGTCCTTCCTTCTGACCGATCGGTCTTTCCTTCTGACCGATCCCCCCTGATCGATCAGTCCTTCCCTGACCAACCGTTCCTCCTTGACCGATCGGTCCTTCCTTCTGACCGATCCTCTCTGACTGATCAGTCCTTCCCTGACCAACCAATCCCCACTGACCAATCAGTACTTCCTTCTGACCGATCGGTTCACTATACAACACCAATCTAACTCCAATTCCAACCAAAACTTCTCCAAACAACTATATCGACGAAATCTATTCATCCGATTCATCAATTGCAACCATAAACACGTTACGAAATGACTAACAACATGAATATGACGATTTTCACCAAAATTATGCAATTTCACTAAAATCGTGATAAATGAACATATGAGCATAATTGTGGATCTAACTTGCATAAACATATGAAATAGCATAGAAATTACCAGTTTTAAGTTGCTAAAATAGATCCTATTGTATTTCATATGAAATTAAACTTGCTGTGGTGTAGATCTAAGGAAAATGACCTGTATTTGATGAAAAACAAAATCAAATACTCATATACTTGATTGAATCCGTGTGAGATCCGTGTGAGAGATGCATATAACTCACCAAATTTCCAAAACAACTCAAAAACACCTAGATATAGATCCCGACAATGAAGAATTTGATCCAGACTCTTCAATTTGTTGAACTCCCTCTTTGATTTGAGTAGATCCAGCCGCAAATGAGGTAGATCTACAAATTCCCTAACCGTTAATGGCGGAAAGGTCAAAAGAATGTGAGACAGAGGAGCTCTCACTATTTCAAATGAGAGAATGGAGAAAGTAAACTATTCTCCATGCCTCCTACCCTCTATTTATATCCGCCCACCAGCCCACTAATGGGCCTCTTCAAATCAGTCCATTATGACTACAAGACTTGAACATCAATTGTAAAACCTTAAAACAACGATTCCTCCCAAACCGCTAAGCCAAATCTTTAATGTGACCACTCTACGGAAAGGGAATCATCATCTCCTTTCCAATGGCGCATGTCTCAACACTTGATTTGATCCGAGTCAAAATTTATTCCCTAAACAAGACTGATAGGGGCGAAATGGTCACAAGCAAAATTGGTAAAAATTATGGACATGTCTCAAATCCCCATAAGCAGCATATTATAATATGAGAATAATCCAACCCTCTGGGAATAAAATAAAAATATTTTACGATCTTCCGATACGTAATATGTGGGTTGTTACATTCTCCCCTCTTAAGAATTTCACCCTCGAAATTCCAACAAACACAAACAACCAAAACAATTATGCATGCCTATCATTCATGTGTAGCCAATTCTATTATCCAAACTAGCAACCATCAAGTAATGCATCCATATCCTTATCCTAGCACGCAGAATTCTAAAAACAACAATAATTACAAAAAAAGCAACAACATACAATCACCTTCATCCTCACTGTCTTCCTCCTAAGCTGTTTCGTGTAATTTTCTACAACACAAAGTGGCTTACAAGGTCTCATAATCGTGACCTCGACTTCTCGGTTTTCGTATTGTTCCGGAGATACTACCATATCCGGATCATGCACATATTTCGTGGAAACGATTCACAAAAAGCGTTACGCACACACGACATCTTCTCGAGTAACTCTAATCAATATATGAGCTTTCCAATTCAGTCAACCATCGAAACGGTCCAACAAACCTCAGCTATCTTCCTTTACTTCCAAATCGAACAACATGCTTTAGCGGCGAAACCTTTACAAAAACCATGTTGCCAACGTCGAATTCCAAATCTTTTCGATGCTTATCAGCATAACTCTTTTGACGATCTTGGGCTGCCTTCATTCGTTATCGAAGGATCTCGATACAATCCGATGTCTCTCTAATCACCTCACGCCCAAGTATCAACTTGTCTTTGATTTCTAACCAACAAGCCGGAGAGTTACATGGTCTTCCATACAACGCCTCGTATGGTGCCATCCCAATTCTTCTTGTAACCTTTCCCAAAATCCACTCGTTAGCAATGGATCTCGATCACTTACTATGCTCTTAGGGATACCATGGAATCGAACTATCCATTTCATATAAATTTCAAGCAACTTGGTTGTCATCCTAGTCGACTTGACTGGAATGAACCTTGCACTTTTGGTCAAGCGATCCCCAACGATCCAAATTCCTTCATTTCCTGCCCAGTTCCAGGTAGTCCATCGATGAAATCCATCGATATGCTCCCCCTTCCATATAGGAAATTCTAATGGCTGAAGCCATCCACTTGGTTTCTTCTGTTCAGCTTTCACCAATTGACAGTTCATTCACTTAGAAATGAACTTTCCAATATCTCTTTTCATCCTTTCCCTGTAGTAGCCTTGCTTCATGTCCTGATACATCTTATTACCACTGGAATGAATTGTCAACTTAGAGTGATGAGATTCCCTTAGGACCTCATCTCTCAATCCGTCGATATCAGGAACAAGCAATCGTCCTTGCTTTCAAAGCCATCCTTCTCAATCGACCTCGAACTCTTTATTTTCTGGTTTCGGCTTATGAATAAACTCGACAAGCTTTACATCTCGCTTTTGGCTTTCTCCAATCCTTTTGGTAAGAGTAGGTCTTATCGATAAGCTTGCCAACAATTCAGGTTCCAACTCACACCGTGGCCTAAAATCAAACCCCGCCAAATACTCAAGGCACTTCCATTCCGAAAACATCGCTCCCAAACTCGCGTGTCTTGGACTTAACGCATTTGCAACTGCGTTTCTTTTTACTAGGAGTATAGGCTATACCAAAATCACACGTTGTCAGTTACTATAACCACCGTTGCTATCGAAGTTTCAAATCCTTTTGAGAGAAAAGATAATTCAATGACTTATGATTCATAAGAAACTCGAATCGAACTCCCAACAGGTAATGTCTCCACATTTTCAGAGCAAACACAATCGTTGCCAACTCCAAATCATGAGTTGGATAATTCCTTTCATGTGTCCCAAGCTTTCGACTTGTGTAGGCTACAACCTTATACTTTGCCACTCTCAACTAGTGAAATCTCGTTGCCAAATCCATCTTGAGAAAACACTTTGGCCTTGTAAAGCTGATCGAACAAGTCATCGATCCTCAGCAATGGATACTTGTTCTTCTCGGTCACCTTATTCAGTTCACTATAGTCTGCACAAAATCTCTACGAGCTATCAGCCTTGGTTGCAAACATGACTGGTGCACCCTATTCGGATACACTCCTTCGAATGAATCCTTTTTCAAAAAGGTTACAAACTTGCACCTCTAACTCTCGTTGTTCCTTAGGCGTCGTCCGCTTAAGAGGCATAATGATAGGTCTAACACCCTCGACCAAATTGATTCTGAACTCAATCTCATGATGCGGCGACAAACCTTTGGCTTCTACAAAGACATCATCGAACTCACTTACGATCATCACCGATGACAATTCTTCCTGTGGAATCACAAGCGAATGTAAATAACTTGCGAAGACACCGTCTTTGACCTACATCGAGTTACAACCATTCGCCTTTCCACATTCCCGACTGTCACCTACAAATTCTCGCAATCCACTTTTGTCGCAAACCCCTTGAGCCAATACATATCTTAAAACAATCCCAACCTAGCTAAAGTGACAATCATTCATAAAAACAACCATGACTGAATGAACTAGACCATGACAAGTCCTTTAAAGAGTAGATAAACCTACACTGGATCAGTTACAATCAAAGGTCTATTACAACTTCAATTTCTGAACCCATTCAGCATACAATCTTATTATAGGTAAAAGAAGATGATTATCTAGTACCGAATAGAACTCAAACAAACCTCACTGGCAGAAAGCATGTCTAAACTAACAACAACTCCTACTAATTCTCATCAGGAATGCAATAGGAAATCGGAATAGCTTCCATAATACATGCTTCCTCCGGTTTCTTATCCTTCAGAAAATATGGGCAGTCTTTCTTCTTATGCCCAGGCTTGCTGCATTTAAAGCAATTCATTTCGGCTTTTGGCTTCTTACACTCTTTGGCATAATGGCCCTCTAGCTGACAGTTGAAGCAAATGTCATTTTTCTTGGGTTCCTTCTTTTTCTTATTCAGCTTCCTTGTTCTACTGGGGCCAGTAAAAGTTTCTTTGTGAGGCTCATGCCTACTTCTAAAAGCCTCGTCCCAAGTAGCACTGATCCTTTCTTCTCGCTCCCTAACTCGACATCGAAGTTGCTCCAAAAGCCCTACTTCTTCTTGACTCAACTTCTTCAGCTGTAGAAGTATAATCCCTCTGTCGCTTAGTGGAATCATCCTTAGGGTCATGCACAAGAATACCACGCTCTACTGCCGCTTCTGAAATAGGCATCCTTAGTAGGACTTGGATTGCTATCATCATGGCTCCAAACATAACCAAAAATTCTAGCATAATAGCTGATGTTCCAAACTGGTTATCATCGCCTACCCTTCCAGTAGTTGGCTCATCCCTAGAAGTTTTTCTTGAAATTTGACGACTCATTCTAAATCTAAAAATAGAATGACTAGTCCACATACGAGGTAACTACATAAATGAAATCTGAATACTATTACACTATACACTACTATATAGTATACACCCAACGGAAATCAACAAGTACGTCTCTCATACGTGATTATGTCTTCGAACTTTGGTTAAAATCGATAACCAGAGCTCTGGTACCAAATGTGACGACCGCCCATAACCCCTGCACTAAACAAGAGAAATAGTGCGCTGAAAGGCATGGCAGGCAGCTATGGACAATCATCAAGATATGATAACGCAAGCGGAAGCTTTCTTAAATCTCACAGAGCAAGGATAAAATATAATAGAACATATACTGCAGGTAATATTAGTGAAGCATATTTGAGCATGAATTTCAAACTTTCCAAAACAACAAGAAAGTATATCCATATTCCAAGACTGCAACATATGTCTTTACAAGTTTCCCTCACTACAACATTCAGAGAAGAATAACAAATAGAGGAAATCCAAATACTATTTTGTAAGAAAGATAGTACGCCAACCTCCTACTCACCTCCGAACCGCTACATCGTCCTTACTAAGCTATTACTTGTCACCTGCCACCTTGTCTTCCCATCCAAAACCGGATGAACAACCCAAGGTAATAAGAGGAAAACATAAAAACTTGAGTCAGACAACAGTCTTAGTGAGCGATAAAATAGCTATCTACATCATCAATAAAGTATATAAGAATGGGTAAATAAACAAACTAATCTACCCACAATACCTGAGAGAAACTCGACTCCCATCTTTCCCACATCGGACAGTGATAGCCTTTACATCACACATACAACCAAAGGAAAAACTATTCATCCACGGTAATCAGAATGCCATTCAATCATGGAAAACAGAAGCAACCAACAACAACACTCATAGCATCCAGATTATAGATCTCACGTAAATCATCCTAACCGAATTCAACATCCCTTAAGCACAAGCCCTAGAGGCCTAAACCAATATCAAACAAGCACCTAAGAAACATCTCCTTCGACGTTGGACAATCTACGTGAGATAGTACAAATAAAGAAACCAATCATACATGACATACCTTGGCTATCACTGCCAATCCTGCTTCGAAACCATCGTTAATCGTATGACTGTCCATATCATACTATCATCCATCAAGTGCTAATGGTAACCCCATCTCTAGCAAAAACCCTATACGCCTTTCAACGATACGTACCTAGGCCTTTCAACAATACCCAGGGTACTCAACCCATATCCGGTCTTTTAGGTTCCCCTATTATACCCCTGCTTTGAGCCCGCAAGAACCTATGACAACGATAATTCCTTGGCCTTCAGTATCTCTAGTTATCTAACCCGAAGATTTTTCATAGCTTAAGCAACCTTCTGGAGCAACCATTATCCACCAACTCATGACCTTTGAATTGTCACTTCATTCGCTGTTCTACACCGATCAACGAACACATTCAACACTTCGAATATTCCCACTTGAATTTGCTTCGAATCTTGTCCCACCGATCCTCCCCAACCGATCCTCGCGGACTGATCGGGCCTTCCTTCTGACCGATCGTCCCTAACGAACCGATCCTCTCTGACTGATCGGTCCTTCCTTCTGACCAATCCTCCCTGACCGATCGGTCCTTCTCCGACTAACCGATCCTCCTTGACCGATTGGTCCTTCCTTATGACTGATCCTTCCTGTAACATCCCGTATTCTTGTCACTTAAGTTTTGTATATTTAATTTAGTTTAAGTGTTGAAATCGTAATATAAATAAAATTTATATTAATTATAAACAAAGTTGAATATCAGTTTGATGTGAAAATTTAAATATTGGGTTTAATATTTAAGTTAATTTATTCTAGAGTTATATAAATTCAGTTTATATGATAGTAATAAATTATTTGTTATTTTAGTTAGTTTATATTCAGTCGAATTTAATTAAATCGTCAGTTAAAATTTAATATCTTTTTCATACGATTGAATTGGACCACGGAAACTGTTCCAGTGAGTTCCGAATAGCGATGTTACCCTAGAAACGACATTTGTTCCGTTTAAATAGGAGTTCTGATGAGCGCGGTAATTTAATTAAATAAATTTACACCGGTTAGGATAAAATAGGGTAGCCAACCCTTATTAATAAAGGTGCCACTCCTATTCCTCCACACCAAGGGAAAATGCTGGATATCACCATCTCCATTCTTTCAATTTACCGCTCTCATTCTTCCACTTCACCATCTCCTTCTTTCCATTGTGTCTTCTTCCTTCACCACAAATCAAACCAACCCCTTCTCCTTTATAAATTAATCCACCGCTCTTCTTTTCTTCAATCCAAAACCAGACGAAAACAATTCAAGGCAATTTTCTTTCATCCCTTTTCTTGAACTAAATAATTCGGTAATTCCCCATTCCTTTCCTCAGATAAAACGGAAACCAATCCCACTCCTTTGTTTTATTTTTCCTTCTTCAGTCTTTCAAAACAAAATTGAAATCCATCGATAAAATAAAATAAAGGGGGATTCGAAATTGAAATCGCGGTGCCACTCTTCACCGCAAGGGCTTGGTTCTTCAGTCAAATACGAGGATCGCGAATTCCCAGAAGCTCGAACCTGTCCTGGAAGCGTTCGCAAACGTATTGGAGGGGGTGTTGATGTTTGAACCGACGGGGTGCAAAATGGAGTTTTGTGGTTGCGGTAATAGGAAGTTGAAGGGAGTTGATTTGTTGTTTTAGGATGGTGCGATGGGAAGATCTACGAGGTAAACAGTGGCGTGACAGTGTGGGTTTTTGGTAAAGTAATTCAATGTACTGGGCTGAAATAAGGAGTGTGAACGTTCTGTGATGAACCTGGTTGGATTGAGGAGATTGACAGTGGAGTGTTTAGAAGTTCAGATTGGAATTGAAAGGATGAAATTGCTGTCGATTTGTTCAATTTGTGGTTGGTGTTCAGAAGTGTGAATGTGGGGAGGTTCGAATGCTTGGTTGGAGATGATTTTTGGGAAGATGTATAGACCGTGATGGAGGATAGGGGTCTGGAAAAGTAAGGCTGATGGTGTGTGGTTTAGTAGGGGTAATCAAGTAGAAAGTGTCGGTCTGATTTTGACATTGGTTAAGAGGAGATTGTCTGGCTTGTAGCAATGATGGTGTTGATGGTGTAATGTTTGATGGAATGCCGAAGAGGAAGGGATCAGTGATTTTCGAAGATTCTTTATAGTTAATCGAGTTTGCAAGGGAGTGAGGTATATATTTTTAACAAAATTTAAATACATAGAAAAATTATTTAATTATTTTTAGTAGCTAAATCAATGTGATAGTTAATCGGTAATTAAAATTAAATACTCGTAGGAGCTTAATAAAATCATTTGAAACAAATCGAGTCAATTCATAGATGCAGATAAGGAAATTTAAAGTGGCTATCCGACAAGGAAAAATCTAGATGAGTTAAACTCACTCAGAAAATTATTGGGAACTATTTTTAATGGTTCAACTTTTATTTCATTGCTTGTTGAATGATAATTGATTGATATAAAGTGCTAGTAGTATATATATAATATTATATAATAATATTGGTGATTGGTGATGGATATTTCCCGCAGTATCATTAGCGGATGCCCGTAGTACCATTAACGGATGATTCCCCTATGCGCCCCACAATACATATAGTGGATGACCTTCTATACCGTGATATCATGCCTCGAAGTAGGATGGGTATTATTATTGTTGACTAACATCTGTGGATGCAGGAAAAACAGGTTGGAGGAATCCGACTGGATCCCTCAACATTTATTTATTTGTTTTTCACATATATGCTGTTAAATCATGTGACTGATAACCTAGGATAGTGTATGACATGTTGGATGTGTATTAACATTGAAACCTGATTTTGGTATTTTTGAATGTCAGAATAATAAATGGATTTTTAAAACAGAATATGAAATATAAATGTCTAAAGGAAATTTTAGATATTTAATTAGAAACTAAAATCTTAATAAAGACGATTATTGAATTTATAATAAAGTGGATTATTATTTTAAAGGAACGTTAACTATTATATTAATAGTAAATGATAAGTAAAGTATTTCTATTTTAGATAAAAATGAGGAAATAAACTATTATTTAGTTAATAATAATCAAAGTGATAATCAGGTGATTTGAATTCATTTAGTGAAGTTATAAAGTGTAAGAACCTGTTTATCATTAAAGGAAATCTTAAGCGAATCTATATTCACCACCATAGATTGGAACTGAAATTTGAGATTCTAGTTATGAAACTAAGTTGATTAAATATATCAAGCATGGAATTATATTGAGAAATATTATTCACAACTTAAGTGAATAAGGAAAATAAAGCAAAAGGTTCGGAAAAATAGAAATCGTAAAAAAGGAAAGATAGAAATGAGTTTTAAAATTTAAAATTTTAATTGAAAAATATAATATAGATTATATTAAAGAAATTTTCATATGGTTTACAGATAATAATTATCGTTGTTTGAAAATGATAGTTGTATACAAATATTTTAGAAAAGAAGTTATAAGTAGAATTGAATGAAGTTTTATATAAATAAAACTAAAATGGAAGGAAGTTTTAAACATATATATATATATATATATGTTTGAAAAGGATTGTTAATGGAATAAAGATGAGAGGTAGAACCTGGTTTACGAAAGTTAAAGCAAAATTTATTTGGTTAACAAAAACATATCGTTATAAGGAAATATTATTTCTAAGTCAAATATTAAATAGGTATTATTTGAGATAAAAGTCTCATTTAAGTGATAAATAATAATTGAGATTTCTATTCATTAGAAGTTAAGGAATGAAATTAATGGAATTAGAAACTGACTGATATTAGTTGAGATAAATGGTTTTCTAAGTATTGGTCTGATTTTGGTTTTGGCCTTTGGGGTTGATATTTAGAAAGTTATTCATTTACTAGTTTACGGTTAGGCACTAATGACCAATATGAGAAGTGCATTCTAAAAGTATTTAAAATGAAGGGTTTGAATATTCTTATACTAAGATAAGAAGAAAAATGAATATTTCAAATGTTGGGGAATTGAAGAGTTTTAATTAATGAATGATTAATAAAAGAGGCAAATATTGAATCAGTAAACTCAATTTTTCTTTTATGGATGAATGGTTGTTTTATTTGATAGTTAAATAACCGACTATCAAATCTGGCCTATACGATTGTTGGTATGGAAAGACCGACATCAAACTCATATTCGAAAACCCTCCCGACCAACAAATACGTGAAACGTTGAATATATCCAACGCTGATCAAGACGGAATGTTGAAGACCGTAGGTCTTCATTAAATGAAAGAACGACTTAAAATTTCTTGTCTATCGGACAGAGATATACTGTGGTTTTGCCGTGGTTGGAGTCTAGGGATTGCAAGGACTACTCGCTACTAATCTATACGGTAATACCTAGGATGTGGTAGGAGGGTGCCTTCGGTTCATCCTGTTCCTGGATGACATGTGAAGGGTGGCCAGATGATCAAAAGACGTTTATGACCTCAAGCCTCACAACCGGAAAATGACAAAATTTGGGCAGGCAGCAATGGCTAAGTCGGTCCGAAGTAGGGTGTGTTGTCATCATCTAGAGAATATTCACTTTGTTACTTCTTTTCATTTCTGTATCTCCCGGGAACGACGGTAGTCGCAACAAAACCCGTAAGGTGACAATACATTCGATACTCTCAAGCGAAATGAGGGACCGGTCATGTGTGGCCGGGTTGCAAGACGCTCTTGTTGAACCCCATGTATTCCGCTCCAGAGATACACAATCAGAAGGTGGTTCCATACCTTGTCATACTTGGAAATCCAATCCCCAATAAGCGCCCGCGGTTTTGATTGTATACTATGTAGAGCGTGAGATGCAAGCTTTCTACTAGATGATTATATATTTGATTTAGGCATATTATAATATCAGAATAAATACTGATTTCAAACTGTTTTGGGTTATTGTAAGGTAAAAACCATCCGTGTTTATGTGTGGATTGGTCTTACGATTATTTCTTTCTTTCGAAAGGATTTTTAACGTTAAAATCAAACTGGATGATACCAATAATTTAGAGAGTTTTTCTCACGCTGGTCCACCAGACTGGCCTATTTGCATTTGTAATGCTCGGGCCAGTCCGAGTTGTACAGGTTCAGGATAAGATACGTATTCCAGGAGATGAGCTGGAGGAGTTTAGATGTATGATTCTTATATAGTTATTATTCCGCTGTGTGTTGTAAACAAGGACAAACTGCTATAACTGTCCAAATCTGATGAATATCTACTGTACTCTGATAAGTGTAAGTGTTGTTTTAAAGTCTTTCAATAAAGATTTATTTATGTATTATATTTTATTCTGCTGCGATGTGAGACTGTGTATTGTTGTTCTTCTTCTTTCTTCTATTCTTAGCTTTCTTTCTTTCTATTTCTCATCCTCTAATTTCTTTCTATTAGCCATCAGGATGTTCGGAACTCGATTTTGGACACGGAAGATTTTTGTGTCATAAATTCGAGCATTGAATTTCCTGGGACGCTGCAGTTGGTATCAGAGCACTGGTTTAGGAATAACCTTGGCTCTGTGGTATAACTCGATATAGATAGGGTTAGTAATTCCCTAGATTGAGTTTGAGTGTATATACGTGTATATGAGAGCGTATTTGTAGATTTTATAAAAATGTTTTATATTGTGTTATTGGGCGGTTTAATGTTGAACTGATGACTGACACAATATTGTTTTGAAAAAGGGCAAATGAAATAATTTTTCCAAATTATATTTTTTATAGGAAAAGAAATTGTAACACCCCACCTCCGCCAGGGTGGCTCTTGCAAGCAACTCTGACTTTGGTGGGGCGTTTTAAGACAAGGTAAACATGCATAATGATATAACAAGGCAGGACATGACATATATATATGTAAATAAACAGAGTAAATAACATAGATAAAACAGCGGAAGATATTCAAACCATTTCAAACACAAGTTTAGTACATCATAATGTCAATTTTCCAAATAAACAAGTCTAGTACATCAAACAACATCATCTAAAACTGAAAAGAAGAACATAAAGTAGCTATCCCCAAAGTGGAAAAACCATAGCGAGCTCAAGTCCAAGCATACATGAGCTTATCCAAGAAAAGCAGGTAAAATCCAAGCTAAGCTCCTGTATTCCCTCCTTGAGAACCTGGGGGGGGGGGGGGAACGGAAGAAAAGAGGCGAAAGAAAACAGGTCAGTCAAAAAGACTGAGTAAGCCCTACTACAATCAATGTAAACTGATAAAGTTAACTGGCATGAGCAGCAGGTATGAACATAGGGATAACAACATACTAACATGTTGATTAACTAACAAGGCAAATAAAGATGTCATCGCATAACCCGGTTTTAAGGTTTTGTACCACAGGTGTACTAACATTCTAACATGTCATGAATAATCCAGAATTTATCCCTTGGCCCAAACTTGGCCCAGTATCAGGTATTTGACTCAAACCAAGGTCTGACTTCGTGGTACCAATTCTAGTATAACAGGATTAGGTGTTACCCCAACGTTCACATCGAAACTGGTTGGAACAGAAGGGTCCATGCAGAAATAGAGTTTGGAAAGATGGGCTTTTACCATCCCAACGGATAAAGTACAGAAACAGAATACTAACTATAATGGGCCTTTACCACCCTAACAGATAAAGTACAGAAACGGAATACTAACTATAATGGGCCTTTACCACCCTAACAGATAAAGTACAGAAACGGAATGCTAACAAAAATGGGCCTTTACCACCCTAACAGAACGGTACCACGCAGAAACAGACGGGTGTTGCCACCCAACAAAACAGACGGTACCGACAGAATCAGACAGAACTAAGTGTACCCTGAATCCTACCCAAGCGATCGGCTCCCTAATACATAAATACCCTGTGTCGACCCCACGATAGGGTGTATCACTCCCTAAAGTGGCAACCAATTGGCACAGGCATATTTACAGATGTCACGGTGTCTTACATCCTCAGAGGCAGACCGGGATCCATGCACGCACATGACCCGGTTGGAACGCACCATCAACACCCATCGCCATTATCAGAATGAACCACTTATAATTAGTTCAGTAAGCGTGCCCGGACCCTACCTACGGTTGGGTCAAAGTTTTGATACCAGAAAGGGTTACTGACTAATATGGGTCCCAAACAACAGATGACACAAGTATTCCCCCTTGTATCCCCAGACTATCAAATTCAGATTAACTTATTAACAGAGTTCAGACATACCAGATTCAGATGGTCAGTTTTCAGACTAACGGATCAGATAACAGATTTACAAACTTGCCTAACTTGGTGTGGGTACTACAGATCCGCAAAACAGGTTCGTTTAATTTATCAATCAAGTTAGTTTATCCAGACCAGGTATCAAATTGGTCCTCAGTCTTAACAAATTACTGAGTTAGATTGGTTAAGTATAGTTCAACTTAACCCCGTTAAATTACTGAGTTCAGATTGGTTAAGTGTAGGTTAACTTAACCCCGTTAATTTACCGAGTTCGGATTGGTTAAGTGTTGGTTAACTTAACCCCGTTAAATTACCGAGTTCAGATTGGTTAAGTGTAGGTTAACTTAACCCCGTTAATTTACCGAGTTCAGATTGGTTAAGTGTAGGTTAACTTAACCCCGTTAATTTACCGAGTTCAGATTGGTTAAGTGTTGGTTAACTTAACCCCGTTACCTTACCGAGTCCAGATTGGTTAAGTGTCATAAGTCAGATTTCCTTAACCTTATCATATAGCATTAATTAATTAATGCGCCTTAACCTCTCATATTAGACTTTGTTGCAGTTACTAGTTAAGCCGGTCGGTTCCGGGTAGCTTTACACCACAACTTGGTCTAACCTCGGGTTCAAGGTACAACATGACCAACTTCTCACATTGGGTCCTATTGTTTGTAGCAACTAGTTAGGCCGGTTGGTTCCGGGTAGGTTTACGCTACAAACTCAACCCAACCTCGAGTTGGTCACACTTATCTTTTCTAAGTGTCATGTCCATCTCATTACAAGTTTTCAAGCAATTGGGTAGACCTAACTTAATAGGTAAATTCCCAATGGGTAGACCTAACTTAATAGGTAAATTCCCAAGCTCATGTTTTTATGTCTTTTAAGTTTACCCAACCCCAAACGCAATCCCATCGCTTACATATCGCAATAGCGCATAAAGGATAGAAAGAGGGAACTTGGCATAATCATGACATAAAAGTGTTAGAGCCACAAGTTCAACATGGTGGCATATGAAAGGTTCACGTGTTCATACACTTGCATATTACATTTTTAGGCCCAAAAGCATGCATAACATGTTAACAAGAACCACATGACCATCCCAAACTTGCATAAGCATACTTGCATATCATATGACAACTTTGCATCTCAAACTTGCATAATAAAACTTGCATAACATATGTCAACTTGCATATCATACTTACATAAACAAACTTGCATAAACAAACTTGCACAACATATGACAACTTGCATATCATACTTGCATAAACAAACTTGCATAACTTATGGCAACTTGCATATCATACTTGCATAACAAACTTGCATAAACAAACTTGCACAACATATGACAACTTGCATATCATACTTGCATAAACAAACTTGCATAACTTATGGCAACTTGCATATCATACTTGCATAACAAACTTGCATAAACAAACTTGCACAACATATGACAACTTGCATATCATGCTTTTAACTTCAAAGTTCAAGTATGAGAGGAATAGGGCTTACTATGCTTTTGCGGATCAAATGAGTATAGCAAATGTAAGAAACCCCTTATGCAACAAATTAAAACCCCAAAAATGCAAGAAAACTTGATCAAGACTCCTCCTTTATGATAACAATAGAGAAACAAGACTTTAATGCAAGCTAAAGAGGATCATACAAGCCTAAATACACTTGTATGCATGGAAATCTCTTAGGAATTTGTTTAGGAATTGTATGAAGAGAGTGGAGGCCATGAGAGGTTTGATTTTGACATAGTTTAGTTGCTAGAATGAATAATGAGTGATTTAGGGTAGGTTAGGGTCTTATTTATAGATTAGGCTAGTGATTTAGACCATAGGATTAAACCCTAGTTGAAATCTCAACCCTCAAAACCGAATCTGGCCCCCAAGCTCAACACAAACAAGCCCAGATCAGAAATGGTGCGCCAGGCAAAACTGCCCGGCCACCCCGTGTCGACAGGGCAGTCGACACCCTCAGACCCCTGTCGACATGCCTGTCGACATGGGGTCTTGGCGGGAGTTTTCCCGCCTGACGCCAATTGTGCCCTAACCCTTGTTTTTAACTTATTTTAAATCTGTTTTTACTTAGGAATTTTCTGAAAACTTCAATGGGCCTTAACTGGGTCATACGAACTCCGATTTTCGAAAACTCGGACTCTATTTCGCGTATTTTTCCGAGACGAACGCAATGGCATAGCCTGTTTCCCTTGATTCAGATTTCAGAATTAAATTCTGCCTCGATTTATGTTATAACAGGTTATTGAAAATACGGGTTGTTACAGAAATAGTTTTCTTTTATTGGATTGTTTGATTTGTTTAAATGAAATTCAAATATGAAGTCGCACCAGGAGCTAGTGCTTGCTATCTCAGAATAGCTCCATGGATCTCACCTCTAAAGATAGCACTGCCAGGAATAGAGAGTCCATTTCACTACGCACCTCGTCCTAGTGTGATTATTGAATTGAATTGGTTTAATAAAAAACAGAAGATAAAATAAATGAATACTGAAATAAAAATCAGAACTTGAAATATAAGCTAAAGGGGAAAATTCCAATATAATGAGTTGAATGAATTAGAACTTTATTGAAAGGTAAGTTAAATAAATATGAATTCAAATGAATTGAGTAAGTGGATTTTTGAATTTTGAAATAGAGATAACTAATGTTAGAAATTAATAAGTATAACTTGGTTAGGGAAGTGAATCGATGAATTAAAACTTGAAAATTTATATGAAATGAGAAATCTTGAATTCAAGTTGAAATGAGAATAAATTTAATGTCGAGACATACCATTTGAATATGTCAAGTAAAATAATAAGTAGATTGAAATGAATCTAATTCGAATGAATATAACTGAATGCGACTTGGAAGAATGAATCAAATTAAGTGCGGTTTAACTTTGAACTCAAATGTAAATTCACATGAACTTGTAAATTGAAAATTTAAATTGGAACTGGGTTTATAAATATAACTTGGTGTATTTAATAGAAATGTATATACATTTGAACATGAAGGTATAATTATCATGAGTTGTAAGATAACAAGTTCGTGGATGAATTAGCGAATTGGAAGTAGAAAGTTAAGTTGTTTATAATCAGTTAGAAACACAGGTGTATATGATTAAGCAGGTTTATGGGATAGAGGCAAGTATGAAGATAATATTGAATGCCCGACAAAAGCTACATATTTAATTCAATATGGGATTTTATGAGCCTATTTGGCTAGCCGCTTGGCTTTTTCTTTTTCTTTTTGATTGGAGGGGGCCTGTGTGGCAAGGTTTGAATTTTTCCGGTAACCCTGTACAAAGGAGGTGCTGGCGAAATTTTTCGAAAATTTAGGGAGTTAAAAAAAATTTCAACAAATTTGAAAATTTTTGTTAGCAAAAAAATTAATGTTCAATTGGAAATTGAAGTTAAGGATTTTTGAGTGAACCGATGAGTTGGTTGTTGAAGACTAAGGATGTTGAGATCAGTGTTGATTCGTATGAGTGGATTATGGGAAGTGAATAAGAAGTAGCACCTTTTCTACTTAGTAATTTCAGGGACAAAATTCTTTTAAGGGGGGAGAATGTAACGTCCCGTATTTTTATCGCTTAAGTTTTGGATATTTAATTTAGTTTAAGTGTTGAAATCATAATAGAAATAAATTTTATATTAATTAAAAACAAAGTTGAATATCGGTTTGACGTGAAAATTTAAATATTGGGTTTAATATTTAAGTTAATTTATTCTGGAGTTATATAAATTCAGTTTATATGATAGTAATAAATTATTTGTTATTTTAGTTAATTTATATTCAGTGGAATTTAATTAAATCGTCAGTTAAAATTTAATATCTATTTCATACGATCAAATTGGACCGTGGAAACTGTTCCAATGAGTTCAGAATAGCGATATTACCCTAGAAACGACATTTGTCTGTTTGAATAGGAGTTCAGACGAGCGCGGTAATTTAATTAAATAAATTTACATCGGTTAGGATAAAATAGGGTAGCCAACCCTTATTAATGAAGGTGCCACTCCTATTCCTCCACACCAAGGGAAAAGGATGGACATCACCGTCTTTATTCTCTCAATTTACCGCTCTCGTTCTTCCACTTCACCGTCTCCTTCTTTCCATCATATCTTCTTCCTTCTCCATAAATCAAACCAACCCCTTCGCCTTTATAAATTAAGCCATCGCTCTTCTTTTCTTCAATCCAAAACCAGACGAAAACAATTCAAGGCAATTTTCTTTCATCCCTTTTCATGAACTAAATAATTCGGTAACTCTCCATTCCTTTCCTCAGACAAAACGGAAAACAATCCCACTTCTTTGTTTTATTTTTCCTTCTTCAGTCTTTCAAAAAAAATTGAAATCCATCAATTAAATAAAATAAAGGGGGATTCGAAATTGAAATCATGGTGCCACTCTTCACCGCGAGGGCTTGGTTCTTCAGTCAAATACAGGGATCGCGAATTCCCAGAAGCTCGAACCTATCCTGGAAGCGTTCGCAAACGTGTTGGAGGGGGTGTTGATGTTTGAATCAACAGGGTGCGAAATGTAGTTTTGAGGTTGCAGCAATAGGAAGTTGAAATGAGTTGATTTGTTGTTTTAGGATGGTGCGATGAGAAGATCGACGAGGTAAACAGTGGCGTGATAGTGTGGGTTTTAGGTAGAATAACTGAATGTACTGGGCTGAAATGAGGAGTGTGAACGTTCTGTGATGAACCTGGTTGGATTGAGGAGATTGACAGTGGAGTGTTTATAAGTTCAGATTGGAATTGAAAGGATGAAATTGCTGTCGATTTGTTCAATGGGTGGTTGGTGTTCAACAGTGCGAATGTGGCGAGGTTCGAATGCTTGGTTGGAGATGATTTTTGGGATGATGTAGGGACCGTGATGGAGGATTGGGGTCTGGAAAAGTAAGGCTAATGGAGTGTGGTTTAATAGGGGTAATCAAGTAGAAAGTGTCAGTCCGATGTTGAAATTGGTTAAGAGGAGATTGCCTGGCATGTAGCAATGATGGTGTTGACGGTCTAATGTTTGATGGAATGCCGAAGAGGAAGGGATCGTGATTTTCGAAGATTCTTTATAGTTAATCGAGTTTGCAAGGGAGTGAGGTATATATTTTTACCGAAATTTAAATATATAGAAAAATTATTTAATTATTTTTAGTAGCTAAATTAATGTGATACTTAATCGGTAATTAAAATTAAATATTCGCAGGAGCTTGATAAAATCATTTGAAACAAATCGAGTCAATTCATAGACGCAGATATGGAAATTTAAACTGGCTATCCAACAAGGAAAAATCTAGGTGAGTTAAACTCACTCAGAAGATTATTGGGAACTATTTTTAATAGTTCAACTTTTATTTCATTGCCTGTTGAATGATAATTGATTGACATAAAGTGCTAGTAGTATATATATAATCTTATATAATAATATTGGTGATTAGTGATGGATATTTCCCGCAGTATCATTAGCGGATGCCCGCAGTACCATTAGCGGATGATTTCCCTATGCGCCCCGTAGTACATATAGTGGATGACCTTCTATACCGCGATATCCTACCTCAAAGCAGGATGGGTATTATTATTGTTGACTAACATATGTGGATGCAGGAAAAACAGGTTGGAGAATCCGAATGGATTCCTCAACATTTATTTATTTGTTTTTCACATATATGCTGTTATAACGTGTGACTGATAACTTGGGATAGTGTATGACATGTTGGATGTGTGTTAACATTGAAACTTGATTTTTGTTATTTTTGAATGTCAAAATAATAAATGGATTTTTAAAACAGAATTTGAAATATAAATGTCTAAAGGAAATTTTAGATATTTAATTAGAAACTAAAATCTTAATAAAGACGATCATTGAATTTATAATAAAGTGGATTATTATTTTAAAGGAACGTTAACTATTATCACTACAACAAAAATAGCCTATTACAACGTTCATTTTACAATGGGCGATGGTTGCCCGTTGTAATAGGATTCTGTTACAACGGTCATTTCCGTGACCGTTGTAATAGATGCCTGTACAACACCCTTTTTACAACGGGCATAGACTGCCCGTTGTAATAAATGCTATTGCAACGGTTATTTTCAGGCCCGTTGTAATAGACGACTATTTTACAACGGTCAGAATATGTCTGTTGTAATAGATGTCTATTTTACAACGGTCACAAAATGCCCGTTGTAATATATGCCAATTTTCGACGGTCAATAATTAATACTTAAAATACTTCCATAAAATTAATTTTGATTATTTTTTATTATTTAATAATTAATCATTAACCATATATCATTAATAATATTATATTATTTAATAAATAATCAATAATAATATTATATTAATCATTTATAACTTATAATAATTAATGATTATTAATAAATAATCTCTAATTATTAATTATTATATATAATCAGTATTCCAACAAACTTACTTTTACTTTCCAGCTATTAGTAAGTAATATATATCCAGTAATTTATATCAATAATTTATAATTAATAATTAATATTAATAAGTTATGATTAATAATATTACTGCACTATCTAAAAAATACCATTTTACAATATTGAATCTGCATTAAATCACCAAAGTGTTGTAAAAATACTTGATCTTTCACGATATTTAAAAAAAAGTTATAATAGGATTTCCATGACAATGTTTTTATTTAAATGCTGTTAAAGTAAAAATATCTACATTGTGTACCCAAAGCTTTAAAAAAAACTTTTAAATAATTTTTTCTCTTTATATAATTGTATACATATCGGATTTCATTCAATGATGTTATGTAACTTATATTATTGCCTTTTACTAAATTTGTTTTCTACTTTACACAATAATGAACAATAAAATAGTTATATTAATAATTGCTATCAAATAGTTAAAAATTAATATAATAATTGCTAAGCATTGATCTAAAATTATTATTAAATAACAAATATGCACTAATGAATTTGCTCTTTGCCGTTAATGAATTTAAACCAAGAGCATATATGACGGTTGGGATCAAAATATGTTTTTTCATTTTGAATAATCACCACCAATAAATTTATACAACACTCAAATTTTTAGAGCACTTCAATATAATCGCAAAAATCGCATCTTAAACTAGCCTCATTTACCCAAGCTATTAATTTTAGAAAAGCATAGAAATTTAGATTTAGTTTTAAAATTATTATTAAATAACTAATATCATTTGTAAAACTAGGGGTGAGCAATATTCGGTTCAAACCGAATTAACCGACCAAACCGGTTCATTTCGGTCGGTTTGGTTCGGTTTTAAAACTAAATCGGTTTGAACTTGGTTTGTAAAATAATTTTTTTTCGGTTATCGGTTTAACCGAATTAACCGAACTTTTATTTTATTATCTAATTTTAAGGTATTATAGTACTTTAAACAATTTGTTTGGTTATAGAGCATAAAGAAATTTGTTGCCAATAGATCAAATCTTATCACAAATATAAAATTTACTACATAAAATTTCTCCAAACATGAATTTATGTTTTACTTTGAGTGAATCTATCATTTGAATTATAGTACGTCCTTCAAGTTCGGTTAAATCGGTTACCGACCGAATTAACAGAAATTAATTTGGTTCGGTTCGGTTTAGAAAATTTTCGTTTCCAATTCGGTTTGAGGTTTTTTACGTCCAAACTAACCGAACCGACCGAACGCTCACCCCTATGTAAAACCACGCGTCTGAAAACATGCGATCTTTCATATATGAACTTTTGGTTTTAAGAGATCAGAAATATTTCTCTCGGTTCCAAAAATTGCGCTCCAATCCTTAATTTGTTGACCGAATATTTCAGCCCTACCGCCATAACAAAAAATAAAACTTAATCACTAACTCATTTCTTTCAGTAAACCTAGTCTATTCTAAATCGCAGCTGCCACAAAAATCCTCTTTCACTGCTTCAATTTTCGCTTTATCTTCATCCTCAATTTCCAATTTGTGAGTCAAGACGAGGGATGTAATGGCGGGGAATTTTCAACCCAGAAAATCAACATAAATACACTGTCAATTTCTCGAGCATCGAAAATACCGGGACATTAATAGAAGAATCAAGAGGATGAGAAAGATAAGATAGAACTAATAGAATAGAAGAAGAAGAAGAAGAAGATTACAACTGAACAGTATCAGAGTAAACACGAATCTCACAGCGGAATAAATAAATCTTATTATAACATAACTTTGAAATACAAATCTGAATTTGTATATATACATACCATATATCAGAGTACAATACATCATATCACAGTGGAAATAATCTCTAACTAATTAATGGTGAAGCCTTCTGTTTCCAGCTCCTCCAAGTGAATCTGTAAAAGCCTGAAACACTTGACTGCCCGTACAAATTTGGGCACCCAAGAGTTTAGGGAAAACAACAAAATAAACTTTGGGTCAGTCATGGGACTGGTGTGAGTAAATTCCAATCATACTGTTTAACTTTGAAATTCCTTTTGAAACAAAAGGATAATAGTAAGACCAGCCCACATATAAACATGGATGGTTTTTACCTTACTATAACCCAAAATACTTTGATATCAAACTTCAGTGATATTATAATAATGTCTACTCAATTTAATAATCAAGTAGCAGAACGCTTGCATCTCACGTTCCACATATATATAGTATAAAATTAAAAAAAACCGCAGGGCGCTTATTGGAGAATGGATTTCATTAGACAAGGTATGGGAGCACCTTCTGAATAGTGTACTCTAGAGGGGATACACTCAGGGTTCAACAAGAACGTCTTGCAACCTGGCCACACATGACCGCTCACTCATTTAGCTTGAGTGTCGCGAATATATTGCCACCACGGTTGCAGGCCATCCAACCGTCATCCGAAGATACAAAATCGAAAAGAAGTATAACTATGAATTTTCTCTAGATCGGTGACAATACACCCTGCTTGGGGATGACCCAACTAGCCATGCTGCCTAGCCCAACTTTTGTCACTTCTTGGTTGTGAGGCTAGAGGCTACGTCTATTCTTCAGAACATCTGATCACCATTCACTTTGAATGTCACATCGTCAAATCCGTAATCACACATTGATTACACAAATGCACACTGGGTGTAGAATAAAAAGAAGTTATCTTCTCCCCACCAACTTGGTATATTCGTAAAAATCAACGGCGTGACCGTTGGAAATACTCTGTCAGACACTCGTCCATACAAGTTGTCCTGGGACTGGACAAACAGAAAACATCATTCTGGAACTGGACGACCCTTGCATTTAACTTCGTCTTCAATTATCTTCAGCATATCTAATTCGCAGCGCTTATGCCTATACGGAGTGGTTTTCAGATAACGTATCCAACCGGTCTCTCCATATCGACAACGATGGTCAAACGCTTCGATAGTCGGTTATTTAACTATCGAAGTAAAAACAAACATCCATTCTAATGTATAACTAAACATCACACAACCACGGGCGCTTTTTATTTAACATTCGTTTTTATTATACGAATTCCTATATCTTACCAAATATTTCTCAAATCCCGTTTTAGCCTTTTCATACTTCTTGGAAAACATTTCCAGTTATTATAAACTCTTATTCTTCCATGTTCCAGAAACATACGTTATTACGTTCGAACTGTTTTCATAAAATTCACATTCTTTATTTCTATACTTGGATAATCTACCCTATTTATATTGGGAAATATTTCCAATCTCCTTTTGACCCTTTAATCGGTCCTACGTTCACTTTTAAAACATTATTCACTTTGAAATGTGAATATCCTCCCTTATTATAGAAATCTGAACAACTTTATCATATAACTTTTTATTCGCGAACTACTTTTCCTTATCTTGTTTACCGAAAACTCTTTCATAATTTATATTTCTACTCCACTTTATAAACTCTATTTGTAAGTCAACTTCTTATCAAAACAATATCCAGTTGATAACTAAATACTGATTCCTAACCTATTAACATTTATTTGATTAAAACTAAATGTTAATTTTCCTATCAAATTATAATCCCTAAAAATAGTTTACTTCTAATACATTCGACATTGTCGAATTCTAGTTTCAAATCCTAATGGTTTAATTCTAATCACATTTCGAACATCGAAATGCTGTCATCGTTTTCTAACACGATCCTCCAATTTCTCTTTCTAAAACTGATTCTTATATATTCTTACGACATCGTTATTTATCACTTTCGAATAAGTGGATTTCACTAAATTGCTTCATTTCCTAGGAGGTGCTACCATATATAAAAATCATGCTTAAATTTGGTAAACAACGTTAATTTATCGCTATAGTTCCAAAGTAGCCATACGCTGTAATATTCTCCTTTATAACTAATCTTGACATACAGTCACGCTTAAGCCTAATCAACAGCGTTTATTTTATCGCTATAGTTCAAACATGCAATACGCTGCTATATGCCACTTTATAACTAATCTCGACGTCTTTTTCCGTTACAAAAATCTTGACATCTCTTTCTATTACAAAAATCTTGACATCTCTTTCCGTTACCAACTGATATCGTTCCTTGATAATAGCGAAGCCGTTCAAGTTGGGGTATTCTATTTACCTCTCCGACCTTGATCGACAACGTTCTTACTTTAGAATAGATATAAGTTTGTACTCTCTAATTCCTTATTACTTATAATACCTATCAGACCGTATTTTCTTGTTTAATTTTGACTATGGCTTTTTTTATAACACCATATTCTTACTTTGAAATCTCGGTTGTTTATGATTATATATTTCTAAACATTAACTCTTTGCTTTGCCCTTTCCACAGTTCTACTTATAACTTCTTAAACTAAAAGGTAATTACATCTTATAAATTTTGATTAATTTATTTCTAAACTGTTTCATTAGATTAATTAAAGATCAATTAATCTAATAATCATTTTTTGAATAATAGTTGATTAAATCAACTTCATTTCATTAGTAAATTCGTTAACTGATCTTAATTACTTCTCATTAGATTAATATAATTAATCTAATAATATTTCTAAAATTGTTTATCTTAAATATAATTATCCAAATACTTAATCATCGGATAATTTCTGCTTTATAAACTTATTTAAATATCAACAATCATTTTTATTTATTTTATAAAAACGAACTCTAAAATACTGGCTTATAATAGAACTTCTATTATAAATTTAAATCTTCTTTTTAATTATAAAAATATATTTTTTATAATTATCTTCGTTGATTTGCCTGACGGCCAATCAACTCCTTAACAAAACGATGGTTTTACGGTCGACTGTTATCACTTTCTAAATTGACATCATTTATTGATTTATCGAAACAGATGTTGAATTTTCCGTTCAACATCAATATTCACATGGGGTTTAAATATAATTCGGGTTCAAACAGTGCATACAAAACACACAGTACATACAAATATCGAGGAATTCGGTCGGATTCCTCCAACCGGTTTCCGCATCCACAGATGTCAGTCAACACAATTTACACTAACTCTATACTAGTGGATATTCTAATCGATGGAATCAGTGTCTAACCGATGATGTGTACATATGTAACGGTATATAATATTCAACCAAATTAATTGTAATCCACCTAATCGACCATCACACAACATTCAAACAACATTAAAATATAATTAAAATATTTTAAAATAGATCAGAGTTAGTGAATTTACTCACCTTGGCGCGTTAACCGTTAAATAACGATTTGCGTCGGTTGATTTGATTGAGCGTTTTATTTTGTCTACGCAGCGTGCTCCAGATCTCTTAAATCCCGTTTCAGTACATATCCTGCGACCATACGATTTCAGCGGTACCTTTTTCCTTTTACCTTCCCGGCTGAACTGATCCATGTTACAGTGCGCATCACTGGCTCACTGCACAGATGCTACCAAAACTCCAATCCAGTAACGCTGCATACTCCATTGATTTTCCCAACTCTGCCATAATGAAGCTTCCACCATTTGTATGAACAGTTCTGCTCATAACGCGAGCTGCTGCGTTCTTTTTCTACTTCACTTTTGTTTTCCATTTGGCTTCCCATTTCAGCGTGTGCTCACCCATTTTGTACTTCACGTTTTGATCCAACTTCAGTAGCATCCATGCCCACAAACGCAGCCTTCACTTCTTTGGCCTTTCTTGTTTGATACGGCTCCAACATCCCACCTAATGCTCACGCAAATCCCACCCTTCTTGCATTAAACAGTCCCCATTTCAGTAGCACTTCAGGACCGAAGTCCATTTTCCATGCAAATCTACACCCCACTATGAACCATATGTAAACCCTAGACAAGCATGGATCTCCCTGTACTTCCAATCTCGCTCCACTGTTTCGCCCATCGACTGTCGGCAACCCTGCTATCCACCATGTTTGGACTGAGAGACCCTCGTCATAACTTAAATACAGTTGTTGTTTTCCCATAGTGCTGAAAACAGCATCGCAAAAGATGCTATGTCCGCTGAGATGAGGATCTCATTAATTCAAGCTCAAAGAATTCAGTCTCATATTTTATTTTGTTTGCTCCGAAAACAAGAACGGTATGCTGTATATATATAAGTGGAGTAAATAGCTTAAAAGGTAAGCAATAGGGTATGGATTAGGGAGATGGGCACGCACGTTCTCTAGTATAGATTAGGGGTAGGGTATGGTCTACGTTTACTCACTTTGTGAAGGTATAGGGACGTGCTAATCTAATGCATAGGTTTACTTAGATATACAAGCTCGATTTGATTTGTCCTTGTTAATATATTTGCTGTGTTTTGAAACAAAGGAAGCAACGTTTATATTATATGTAGAGTAGATTTCATTTCCAAGATGTAGGCTAGGGTAGTGTTTTTATTTGTTTAAGTTTAGGATCCCACGTTGGTAGGATAATGGCTATTCCTTGCATATTAAGTCTTTAGCCTAAGGGTAGATTAGCATGTTCTCCCTAGTTCATTTAATGTAGATAAGGACTTGGAAAGGACAAGGCATTAGCTCATTGAAATGCAAAGAGTTTTAACGTCCGTCTATATATTTGATATTTCCTTTTCCAATCCGAAGGTTATACCCAATATATGATATACTGTATTTTGTTTATTACGGACTACTATGGACAAGAATAAAAATACAGTCGTGCCCAATGAGGTGCCACGATCCCAAAAATATAATAATACCAGTAGGTTGATTCATATTTTGAAACCCCGAAATACCGATACAGGGTACACAATACTCCAAATAAAAGTTGCATATTTAATTATTTAAAAATTGCAGTAAAATTCTAAAAATTAAATTATCACTGCGCCTCAAAAGAACCTTGTCCCGATTTTGTAACCGATATCAAGTTATATTCAAATGACCGTTACGGTCGATATACGATTTTACAGCGACTTTCTGAATATTTGATTTGGACATATCTTGCAGTCTGTACGACGAAATCTCCACTTTCCACTTCTGTTAGAAAGATACAGTTCAACAGATTCCAACATTTCTCGTTTCGAAGAAATCCGATTCAAAATGAGTCTGGTACACTCAGTTGAAGTTCAGAACGTTAAATTACGAACTGCCGCGATATTACGGGCTCGATTATATTTAAAATATATTTTTATTCGTTCAACTTCGTTTTAATTAATATATAAATCCATTTATATTCGAAATTCAATATTTAAACTGATTTAAATATTCAAATTCAAACCGTTCAAAATGCGGGACGTTACAAGGGATGCTACCGCTTTCCTCAATTTCCAATCATGTCTGCACTTCTTTAAATTTCTCAACTGGGCCACTACAGCTTCCTTCAATAATACGATTCATGCTCTAGGTATTGTTCGATTCTCTTTTCTTCTTACAGTTAAAAGCACAACTAAGCGAATTAACAACAGCAATGGAAGCAGTGCAATGAGAAAAGGGCCATGGATGGCCGAGGAAGATGAAATATTGCCGGAGAACTTGCGCAAACATGGACCGCATGATTGGAGCTCCATTCGAAAAAGAGGAAGCAAATTGAAGCTTCTGAGCAAACACCGAAGCAAGAAGAAGAACAAGCTGAGGCGCCAAGACCTAAAAGAAATCTTTTAGGATTCAAAATAGGACCAGCTACTGAAGCCAAAACTGATAAACCAGTTTTTAGAAATAAAGAGAATGTAACGAACCAAGATTTTTAACGTTTTAAAATTTTGAAATTAATTTTTGATTTGCTATTTACGAAATTAATTTTGTTTATAAAATCTAATCTATTTTATTTAAATAATTTTGTATATTTAAATTTTTATTACTAGAATCTGAATAGCATCATTTAGTTTAACGTTAGCTGTATTTTCATAATTTATTGAAGTGTATTGTTGTGAAATATAAGATTTGATTTTTACATTTAACTATAAGATCTATTTATGTATTTATTTAGATTTGAAATTTTGATTTTTAAATTTACTTATGTTTGTTTTGGGATAAAAATTACACATATTTGTTGTTTAATGTTAGAACACTTGCTGTATATCTACGTAGTATAATAATACATGGAGAAAACATTATTTAATTTCGAGTGCCACTTGTTTGAATTTGTTGAATTTGGTTTACACTTGTCCATGGGGTTCTGAGTTTGCACCGCGTGTTCCCTTTTATCTCCGTTCCTTCCTTTTATTTTTGATTTATTTCCGTTTCCCTTTCCTTCTTAATTTTTTTCTACCAGCTTAAAGCATTCTTTCCCCAAATCTCCTTTTACCCAAATCCCTAGTTCGCTCCACCAAATTTTCCGATCGTCCGCTTCCTTGTATGGCCACCAATAGATTCCATCTCGCTCCTCCTTACCCTTGCCCAACGTCGTTAGTTTCCCCTTCTAAACCCAAGTCTCCACCGTCTACTGTCATCAGCGCTGAAGCTTGTTCCCCTCGTTCAACAAATCACTCCGCCTTTCTGTTTGCCACCGCCCAGTCTTCGTCTCCTCCACCGTGCCGCCTCTGTCCATCGAGATCCCAAATACCCAGTTGCAACTACCCATCTCTGAGCGATGGCAGCAGCTGCCGCTGTTCCCTCCTCAGGGCCCAGTCTCGTTGTCCGCGCCATCAGTGTCTTTAGCAAAGCGGAGCTCTCTACCATCCCTTGTCATCGCTACTTAAGGTAAGTGTGGTTACGATTAAATTTATTTTAAGATTCCACTTCGCACACGCACGAGATATAATTGTTGGGTTGTAGTTGTTATCTGCTTCTTGTCTGCTTTGGGTATTGCGGTTAATAATTGTTGAGTTAGGAGCTTGCTGTATGTTTGATTTGTGTCTTGCCTGTATTCTCATGGCCGAATCATTCCTGCATGTACTGTCTTTATATATGTACTTATTGTAGGTAGGTTTGTGCAAAACTTATATAACCTTAATACTTGGAGAAATTGGAACCTGTTGTGTCTTAGTAAATAATTTAAACCATGCGTGCCTGTTATTGGATCAAAAGTTCTTGCCTACTTTATTGTTTTGCCCTTATGATTGCTGTAGCATTGGTACCTGCATATTACTCCTTAAGAGCCTTATCGTGGAACATATACATTTATCATCCTGTTAAGCTTGGGTTGGTTATTAAGTACAGTTGCATTTATTTAGTTATCTTAGGAAATGCAGAAACAATCAAAATGATTTTTATTATGAACTTAGCATTGGACTTTTGCATACATGTGTATGAGTGAGAATTTGGTTTTATATAATTGTAGTTATTACCAGTTTCATCCTCAATAATTATGTTCTGCTGTCATTTGAATTGTGTATGATGAAACACAACATTTTAGTCGAACCATTGAGCCATGAATCTTGGTGAAAGTTCATAGATGTTCATTAAAGTATATATGTGTAAAAAGAAAAGGGGGTTAATCTAGCCTGAGAACAATTAAAGGAAGTTTTACCATGAATAATTTATGTTGTTATAATTTATTATATAATTAATTACCTACTGGTTTGGTTTGTAAATCTTGTTTCTTTGGGTGTTTTTGACTTTTGGTTTTGATGGATTTGCTTTTGTAAACACAGGTATAGGCATTTGATGCTAAATGTGGTGTCTTTGTTTCCGCATGCTAAGAAGGACAGTAAAATTGAATCCAAGGATAGTAATGGAGCTACTCTTAAAATATCGTAACACACTTTGATCTCTCATGTTAGAATTGTAAATATAATTATATTTTAATCGGTAATACTGTAGGCTATTTTTTGTTAATTATGGGTTTAAATTTTTTTTTTTGCTTGTAAACAGTGTAGGAAGGGAAAAGATCTTTACCTTTGGATGGCCAAGTCACCTAATGGTCCATCTGTGAAGTTTTTGGTTAATGCTGGTCTGTTCTATTTGATTATCTATTTCACTCAATTACTTAATTGTATATAAACAAATTACTATTACTAGTGCATAGTTGTATCATTTTAGAACTGTTTTTTTGTTCCAAGGCAAGGTGGTATTGAGTAGAAGAGCGGTGTTTAAAATTTTAAACAGGCCATTTCATTTGTAAAATAAGGCAAGATGGATAAGCACACACTGAACATGTGATTCGTCATGCTTTTATGTTTAGGTTAAATTTAATAAGAATTTTATTTTCAGTGCACACAATGGAAGAACTGAAACTTACTGGCAATCATCTTAAAGGTTCTCGACCATTATTAACTTTCTCTACAAATTTTGATAAATAACCTCGGTCGATGCTTATGAAAGAATTGATAACTCAGGTATGTATTATCTTAAATTTTGTTAATTGTGAAAATTTAGTTGAGCCATTCATTAAGTAAAGTCGTTAAAATGTCATGTAATGCTGCAATTTAAGTGCCACTACGTTATTGAGTAAGTCATTGAACTTGGTTGAGGTGTCAACTTTAAAATGTTGTATAATGCGCAGACATTGACTAGAGCTTTATAATCTAGAATTGCAGGACAAGTTTAACATGGATATGTAATTATATACAGTGCATGCACACTAGCCATTTAAGAATTAGTATAATTTTGGGTGCTACATACTTTTTCCTGGTCTTTGCTAGTTAAATGAATCCTTTGGGTTTTTCCGTCTATAATAAAATTCTCTTTACTCTGTTTGCATACATTTGGAACACCAAAGGATCAGATGGAATTTGTAAGCTGTGCTCTGAACAACAACTAAGTTGTTGTGCTCTGCACAGAAACTAAGTTGTGCTCTGAACAACAACTAAGTAGCTGTGCTCTGAAACTTATGTTGCTAGGAGATAGTTACCTTTGGAACTTAACTACTATAGTTTGCACTTGTATCCTCTGCTCTACCTAATAATATCTGGTGATATGTGTACAAAAATAGGGAATAAAACAATTAACTTTTTGTACACTCCCAATTTAGTCAATGCTATAAGGTTACAGCAATGCAAGACTTAAATGTTGTATAATAAGTTCTAAGTGGTGTATAATAATATATTCGCTCTACATTTGGTATTTTTTTTTTCTTTTTTTGCAGTCACACTGTGCTAGTAACAATATGCAGACTCAAGATCAACAGGCAGTTGGATCTACCTTCGTGTGGCACAAACATTACGTTTCCTTGGTCTAGTGTTGGTACTTACGAAACTAGTTATGTAATTTATGTTAGAACTATGTTGGCATAACATATCTAACCTTTTGGAATGTAAAATTATCTAGTCTTTTGGAGTATAAACTTATCGAACTTTTTGAAATGTGTGGGAATGATATGATTCTTGCTTCAGTCTTTTAGTATGTGTTATTATGTGATTTTGATTGTTGCATTACAGTATTTATTGCATGTTAAAATATTCATTATTATTATGGATGTATATCACAACAGTTATATTTAAATTTGCATTTATTTCGCAAGGGCAAAAACTGTTGTTATATCATAATTTTACAATGGTCCATGGCCTGTTGTATAATAGGTTTACCAGGTAGTATATTACAACGGTTGACAACCGTTGTAATATACTGTATTACAACGGGCAAAAGCCGCTTGTAATTTATTAGCTATTACAACGGGTTAATAACCATTGTCATAAAGTCATTGCACGTGACAGAGAAAGTTATTACAACGGTCCTTTATAATAGTCATTGCCCGTTGTCAAATAGTCATGAGCTATTACGACAACACATATTAAGACGGGCATATGCCCGTTGTGAAATGCATATTACAACGGTTTTTGCCCGTTGTAAAGGGACTGTTTTGTTGTAGTGTATATTAGTAGTAAATGATAAGTAAAGTATTTCTATTTTAGATAAAAATGATGAAATAAATTATTATTTAGGTAATAATAATCAAAGCGATAATCTGGGGATTTGAATTCATTTAGTGAAGTTATGAAATGTAAGAACTCGTTTATCGTTAAAGGAAATCTTAAGCGAATCTATATTCACAATTATAGATTTGAACTGAAACTTGAGATTCTAAATATGAAACCAAGTTGATTAAATATATCAAGCATGGAATTATATTGAGAAATATTATTCACGACTTAAGTGAATAAGGAAAATAAAGCAAAAGGTTCGGAAAAATAGAAATTGTAAAAAAGGAAAGTTAGAAAGGGGTTTTAAAATTTAAAATTTTAATTTAAAAATATAATATATATTATATTAAAGAAATTTTCATATGGTTTATAAATAATAATTATCGTTGTTTGAAAATGCTAGTTGTATACAAATATTTTAGAAAAGAAGTTATAAGTAGAATTGGATGAAGTTTTATATAAATAAAACTAAAATGGAAGGAAGTTTTAAACATGTATATATATATATATGTTTGAAAAGGATTATTAATGGAATAAAGATGTGAGGTAGAACCTGGTTTACGAAAGTTAAAGAAAAACTGATTTGGTTAATAAAAACATATCGTTATAAGGAAATATTATTTCTAAGTCAAATATTAAATGGGTATTAGTTGAGATAAAAGTCTCATTTAAGTGATAAATAATAATTGAGATTTCTATTCATTAGAAGTTAAGGAATGAAACTAATGGAATTAGAAACTGACTGATATTAGTTGAGATAAATGGTTTCCTAAGTATCGGTCTGATGTTGGTTTCGACCTTCGGGGTTGACATTTAGAAAGTTATTCACTTACTGGTTTACGGTTAGGGACTAATGACCAATATGAGAAGTGCGTTCTAAAAGTATTTAAAATGAACGGTTTGAATATTCTTATAATAAGATAAGAAGAAAAATGAATATTTCAAATGTTGGGGAATTGAAGAGTTTTAATTAATGAATGATTAATTAAAGAGGCAAATATTGAATCAGTAAATTCAATTTTTCGTTTATGGATGAATGGTTGTTTATTTGATAGTTAAATAACCGACTATCAAATCTGGCCTATACGATTGTTGGTATGGAAAGACTGGGATCGAACTCATATTCGAAAACCCTTTCGACCAACAAATACGTGAAACGTTGAATATATCCAACGCTAATTAAGACGGAATGTTGAAGACCGTAGGTCTTCATAAAACGAAAGAACGACTTAAAAATTTCTGGTTTAGCGACTAAAGATATACTGTGGTTTTGCCATGGTTGGAGTCTAGGGATTGCAAGGACTACTCGCTACTAATCTATAGGGTAATACCTAGGATGTGGTAGGAGGGTGCCTTCGGTTCATCCTGTTCCTGGATGACATGTGAAGGGTGGCCAGATGATCAAAAGACGATTACGACCCCAAGCCTCACAACCGGAAAATGACAAAAATCGGGCAGGCAGCAATGGCTAAGTCGGTCGCTCCGAAGTAGGGTGTGTTGTCATCATCTAGAGAATATTCACTTTGTTACTTCTTTTCATTTCTGTATCTCCCGGGAATGACGGTAGTCGCGACAAAAAGCCGTAAGGTGACAATACATTTGGTACTCTCAAGCGAAATGAGGGACCGGTCATGTGTGGTCGGGTTGCAAGATGTTCTTATTGAACCTAGTGTATTCCTCTCTAGAGATACACAATCAGAAGGTGTTTCCATACCTTGTCATAGTTGGAAATCCAATCCCCAATAAGCGCCCGTGGTTTTGATTGTATACTATGTAGAGCGTTAGATGCATGCGTTCTACTAGATGATTATTTATTTGATTCAGACATATTATAATATCAGAATAATATTGATTTCAAACTGTTTTGGGTTATTGTAAGGTAAAAACCATCCGTGTTTATGTGTGGATTGGTCTTACGATTATCTCTTTCTTTCGAAAGGATTTTTAACATTAAAATCAAATTGGATGATACCAATAATTTAGAGAGTTTTTCTCACGTTGGTTCACCAGACTGACCTATTTGCGTTTGTAATGCTCGGGCCAGTCCGAGTTGTACAGGTTCAGGATAAGATACGTATTCCAGGAGATGAGCTGGAGGAGTTTAGACGTATGATTCTTATATAGTTATTATTCCACTGTGTGTTGTAAACAAGGACAGACTGCTATAACTGTCCAAATCTGATGAATGTCTACTGTACTCTGAAAAGTGTAATTGTTGTTTTAAAGTCTTTCAATAAAGATTTATTTATGTATTATATTTTATTCCACTGCGATGTGAGACTGTGTATTGTTGTTCTTCTTCTTTATTCTATTCTTAGCTTTCTTTCTTTCTATTTCTCATCCTCTAATTTCTTTCTATTGGCCATCAGGATGTTTGGTACTCGATTTTGGACACGGAAGGTTTTTGTGTCGTAAATTCGAGCATCGAATTTCCCGGGACGTTACACTTCCTGACCGACCGGTCCTTCCCTGACCAACCGATCCTCCCCGACCGATCGGTCCTTCCTTCTGACCGATTGGTTCACCGTACAGCCCCAATCCAACTACATATATAAATATTAACATAATAAATGTCCTTAAAATAGTAATAAAGAATTATATACAGTTCAAGTAAGTGACTTGAACATGAGATTGTATAATGTGATATGTATTGTCGTTCTTAAATGTACCTGATCAAGTTTTATTGTATATAGGACGACAATGAAACATTGAGACTAATATGTTGATTGCCTGATGATCATATCTCATTGATCATTATTATAATGTCAATGTTGGAGAATGGATTTTTGATAACAATAACCTTATTTCAATTGCCATTATTAATTGATTATAAAATATATACTAACATCTTTATCAAGAATATATATATACACACACGTATATATGTAGGATTTATATATAGAACTTAAATACTAAAGACTGTACAGTTTTAGAGTTTCAAGAGATTCAGAATTCAGAAGACATTCAAGACTCATGTAATCAAGTTATCAAGAGTTCAAGACAAATATATTAATAGAGTCTCGTTTATATGTAGGACTCTAAATAGCACTCCAGGTTCAAATTCAAATTCTATTTTTCAATTTTCAATTTTCAAATTCTAATTTCAAAATTCAAATTTTAATTTCAAATTGTTTTTCTATCTTACTTATGATTTCAAATATAAGTTTTAAATTTAAGTTTATATAGTTTTACACTTGTATACTTTTATGGTTTTATAGTTTCAAACTTTATAAATTTATAAATATGTTTATAATTATGTTTTCATATGGTTTTACACTTTAGAATACTCATTTATATCACTAAGTTTTAATTCAAGAATTTCCAGAAAAACATATGCAATTAAATACTTGAAAAAAAGTTTTAAAAATATTTTATACATGCTTATGTCGACATACATATATGTCCATGTCGACATACAACTATCAGAAATTCAATTTTCAAAGGAAATGTCTTTTCACTATTTGTAACGTTCCAGAAATGTTGCAACCTTTCAAATCTTATAAATAGTGGTCGATTTCGAATTTTTTATTTATTCTTCTTCTCCATCTTCACCCCTCTTCATCCCACCATTCATATTTCATATTTATATTAATTTATACACTTCTACTTTGTCAATTTCTACTCTAATTATATAAACATCTTCTTTTCTCACTCTCTATCCATTACTATCTGAATTGAAGTGCTATTGAAGAGTTATAGGGTTGTTGTAATCATTTTGGAAGTGTTTGAGAAAGGGTGTGTTCCTCGTGGCCCTGAAATCAAGGAAAGGGAGTGGTGATAACCTTGTAGCCATGAAATCTAGAGTGCTTGGTGCATTGTTTACCTTGTAGCCATGTAACTAAGGGGATTGTACTTGGATAGTGATATTAATAATACTCTGCGCAATCTAGCGTTGCGTGGGACTAGACGTAGGAGTAATCCGAACCAGTATAAAGTCCGGTGTATTCTTTCCTTTTCTGCATTTTATATTTATCTGTTTCTGTGTTTGTGTTTGATTCTGTGTCTGTGATCATCTCTGTCGTGTGTGATTCATATAGTAGATCATTTAAGTTTACTATTTTTGTAAATTCCGTAGAAATACTGTTCGCCCCCCTCTAGTGTTAGTCTTGCCTTAAGATCTGCATTCCGTGTTCTCTAACAATTGGTATCAGAGCATAGGTTTTCGAAAAGTTCATAATCTAATTTTTGAAAATATTAAATGGAAAATTTCGAAATGATTGTTAACACTAGTATCAATTCATGCATTTCATCAATTCTGAAAGAGTCTGCACTAAAATATATTGAAAATTTAAGTGATCTACTAAAGTGTTGTCCAATACAGGAAATGATGTGTTATATAGCTATTGGAAATTCAAATTTTGAAAAGATGGGTGATGTGGCCGTTGAAAATTCAAATTCAGGAATAGTATGTTACATGACTGTTGAGAATTCAAATTATGATGAACAAATGGTGGAAATCAAAAAGGGCAAATGAATATTGGATAGTGGTTGTTCGAGACATATGATGGGAAATCGAGAATTACCGAATAATTAGTATATGAAGATGGTGGAACGGTCAACTTCGGAGATAACTCTAAAGGATATATTATTGGCATCGACAATGTCGATAACACTAAAACCCCTACTATTTCTGATGTTTTATTAGTTAGGAATCTAAAACATAATTTACTACGTATAAGTCAACTTTGCGATAAAGGATACAAAATAAACTTTGAAAAAGATAAATGTTTTATAGAAGATAGGAATTCAAAAGTAATATTCGAAGGAGATAGGAATAAAAATATGTACATATTAAGTATGAAAATTTCCAATGATAATCTATGTCTTATGGCTAATACAAGTGACCCTTGGATCTGGCATAAGAGATTCAGTCATATAAATTGCAATCACATCTCTAGGATTTCTAAATTTGATTCAATTAGGGGATTACCCAAAATGAAACTTAAAGTTAATAATTTATGCAACGCTTTTTAGTTCGGAAAATTAAAAGAAGTTCATTTAAATCAAAAGAGCAAATTACAACCTCGAAACCATTAGAATTAATTCATATGGATTTACTTGGTCCATCCTAAACCCAATTTATAAATCACGATATATATGTTTACGTAATAGTTGGCGATTTTTCTAGATTTACTTGGACTTTATTTCTTAAAAATAAAAGTGATGTTTTTTTAATCAATTTAAAACCTTTGCCAAAAGAAATCAAAATCTACTATCCTTAGAAATCACAATAATACATAGTAACCGTGGTGGAGAATTCAAAAATGAGAATTTTGAAAAATTCTGCAATAAAAAGGGAATAACACATAATTTTTCCTTACTTGGAACCCCTCAACAAAACAGAGTAGTTGAATGTAAAAATAGATCGATACAAGACTGTGCAAGAACTATGTTATCTGATAGTAACTTACCAAGGAATTTTTGGGCTGAGGCAGTTGCAACAGCTTGTTATATTTTATATAGAATTTCCATAAGACCCTTAACTCATAAAACACCATAAGAACTTTTGCATAATAAGAAACCAGAAGTATCATATTCTAAAATATTTGGGAGTAAATGTTTTACTCTTAATACTAAAGATAATTTAGATAAATTTGACTCGAAATCCGACAAAGGAATATTTATTGGATATTCAGAGAGAAGTAAAGCATATAGAGTTTTTAATTCAAGAACAAGTACTATAGAAGAAACCTTAAATGTATCTTTGACGAAAACTATAAAAATGTAACATAACATGACGAAGATGAATGTGAAAATGAGATTAATGAAACAAATAATGAAGATAGTCAACCAAATAAAAGA
The DNA here is from genome assembly GCA_030737875.1 of Allium sativum. Classification (NCBI taxonomy): domain Eukaryota; kingdom Viridiplantae; phylum Streptophyta; class Magnoliopsida; order Asparagales; family Amaryllidaceae; genus Allium; species Allium sativum. The sequence continues at coordinate 76,059,003 of CM060926.1, forward strand.
ATTAGATTACTAAGAGATCACCCTGTAGAAAATATCTTAGGAGATATTGAGTCCGTTGTTAGGACACGAAACCAATTAAATAATATGAGTAATTCATCATTTATTTCAACTATTGAACTTAAGAATCCAAAGGAAGCATCATCCGATGATTCATAGATCCTTGCTATGCAAGAAGAATTGAATCAATTTACCAGGAATGATGTATGGGAACTTGTTCCTAGACCAGAGGATAAAACTATAATAGGAATTAAATGAGTTTATAAAAATAAACTAAATGAACACGGTGAAGTCATAAGAAATAAGGTACGATTAGTAGCACAAGGTTATACTCAAGAAGAAGAAATCGATTACGATGAAACGTTTGCCTCAGTAGCAATATTAGAAGCAATTAGGATATTATTAGCCTTTGCTAATCATAATAATTTCAAATTATATCAAATGAATGTTAAAAGTGCTTTTCTAAATGGATTTGTTAAAGAAGACGTATATGTATAGCAACCACCTCATTTTGAAGACGAAAAATTATCAAATCATGTGTATAAATGAAAGAACGCGTTATATGGATTGAAACAGGCTCTAGGGCTTGGTATGAAAGATTAAAAAATTACTTATTAAAATCTAAAGTCAAAATAGGAAAACTAGATAATACTTTGTTTATTAAAAGAAATAATAATGATATACAGTTAGTACAATATATTTTGATGATAGAATTTTTGGATCGACGAATAATAAGATGAATAAAGAACTTTTAGATATTATGACCCAAAAATTTGAGATGAGTCGCATGGGAGCATAAACATTCTTCTTAGGCTTACAAATTCGTCAATTAAAGAATTGAATATATTTTTTTGGCATAGTCGACTGGTTTTAATAGTGTTTCGTAACACTTTTTTATTATAACTTATAATAAAAATATAGTATAGTACAAGTGATTGTGGTTAACAATCAACTAATCGGTTTTTAAGGTGGACCGTCCACCGCCTATAGAGTTTATAGTGTTCCGTCCACTCTACCTAATAGGCTTACTATTATAGTTTATAAAGAATGGAATATTTATGAATCAAGAAAAATACGCAAGAGATTTAATTAATAAATATAACTTAACAATGACTGATACGAGACCAACACACATTTGAAAAAAAACGACTAAGGAAAAATGTCATTCACCTCTTTGTTAATGGCAGCCTCTCAAGTAAATCCCTCTTCTTCTTCCACCTCCTTCGCCTTTGACACCACCTTCCCTCCCCTACTCTCCCATTCATCTCTGCCTATTCCCCCTAACCCACCACCTCCAATTGTAAACCCTCTTCTGATAAACCCTCTCATTTGGATTTCAAATCTAATCCTTCATATCCACAACCAACCCCTATTAGATCTGCAAAACCTTTATCATCTGACGCCTCCTTTCCAGCGTTCACTAAGAAAGACTACGCATCCCGTTTTAATTAACTCCCTCGCAACGCAGGAGCCTATCATCCCAAGCACTTTGACATTCCTAGGGATGTCATTCAACAACAGATTCCAGAGTCGGTTAGATCTGAAGTTATGCAATACTGGAGCAATTTATTGGTGGGCTTTTTCTTAGATGGTAATTCTTCATACTCCATGGTGGTAAATTTCTTAAATCGTTTTTGGAAATTAGATGGGGAAGTTAGTATTAGATCGGATGGTATGCACTATTTTTTCAAATTCTCCAATGATTCAGATAGGGATTTTTTTTGAAATCTGATCCTATTTTCATTAAAGGATGCATGTTCATCACAACTAGATGGGATCAAACAATAGAAAATTCACAGGCACAGATCAAAAAAGTTCCAGTTTGGGTTCATTTTTTGTTGTATTCCAAAAATTCGTTGGAGTTTATTGGGTATAAATTGTTTAGCTTGTCATGTCAGGAGATTGATATGCTTTGACACTAGCACAGAAAAGCTTCAAAGATTCAGGTATGCAAAAGCATTAATTGAGATTTCCTCAGATTTTGATCTTCCTGATAAGATAGTGGTAGGAGGTTTAGGTAAAAAATTGCCCTTCAGTTAAATTATCCTATGATTGGAGACCAAAAATATGCACTGTTTGTAGGGTATTTGGTCATATAACTAGCAGTTGTGAGTTTAATATCCATGCAAAAGATAATCAGGATAAGCATGTTGAGGATCTTATTGATCATCATCGACAATTTAATAGGAGAGATACTACTAATGCTAATCAAGGTAATTGGAAATCTGCTAATACAAGAAATGCTAAGTATTGGAGAAAGAAAGGGGTTCAGAATAGTAGTAAGACAATTGAAAAAGATGTGACAAATGTTAATGATAATCCCTTTAATGTTCTGGAATCAGAAGCAGATGGTAACAATAGTCATGAAACTGCTGACATGAATAATGTTAATAATGGTAATGATGTTGATCATATAGATGTTAACACGGATAATTCCCTTGAAGCTGCATTAGATTCTGATACACCAGAAATAAATAATATTGATGAAGAGGTTCTTAATAATGCGATCAACAATGTTGCTCAGTTTGTTGAAGACGCGGCTCTACGAGGTAACATATTAGAAGGCCATAGTAATGAAACTGTGAAAACACCAATGTCTTTATCTGGTAATAACACTTCAAGTTCTTCAGATTCCTCATCAGACTTATCTAGGCCAAATACCTCCATTTCTCCTGTCGATAAAGGTTTGAAGCTTACTCCGTCAGCTCATAATCCTTCACGGTCATCGGTCTCTCCTTATGCTATCTTGAAGCCTCCTCAAGATCTTACTTTACCTCCTCCAATGGTCACCACAACTTAATACCTCTTTAGCTTCTCTATCTTCTACAATTCCTACGAGTTCTCTTCCTTTTTCATCTAAACCCCTGATGCTGAAAGGAAAATTCCGGGGCGACTCTGATTTAGATGATGGTAATGACCTCTTGCCAGAGGATGTGATGCCGCTTACCAACAAGATGAAACGACATACCAAGAAGAATCCTGGTCCCATGTTTGATCCTGTCTTAAATTGAGTTGTTAGTGACAGCTTTACACAATTATTGGTAAACTATGACGAGAACCTTACTGTGCATGCGGTTTGGAATTGGTTTATGGGGATGATTCATTACCTATTTCTTTCTTTGCAATTTGGATATAGGAATTTTCTGCTTGGTGCTGCTGCTGTGATTCTCGTGTGACGTAGTAACTTCACCTTGATATGAATAATGTTGTAATAAGTATACTTCATGTTTACTTTTGTAATCAGTATTGTAAGTTCAAGGCTAGACATTCAAGAGTCTGTATTGCTTTTGCATTTTAAGTCGATGTAACTCTATTTTTTGTGAATAATAAAATTTTCATTTGCCTTTCAAAAAAATGCGAGATCAACACCAATGACAACTAATATAGCCTTAGGTAAAGATGATACATCAAAAGATGTTGATCAAAAATTATATAGAGGTATGATATGATCATTATTATATATAACCGCTAGTATACCAAATATAATGCATAGGGTATGTCTCTATGGAAGATATCAATCGTAACCTAAGAAACACATTTAATATCTGTAAAACGTATTCTAAGATATGTTAAACATACATCAGATTTTGAATTTTTTATCCAAAGGATGATTCATTTGACTTAATTTCTTATTGTGACACTGATTATGAGGAATGTAAATCCGATCGTAAAAGCACTAGTGGAATATGTCATTTCTTAGGACATTCACTAGTCTCGTGGTCTAGTAAATAGCAAAATACAGTATCCTTGTCAACCACTAAAGCAGAATATATCTCTGCTGCTTTGGCTTATTCACAAGTAATATATATGCAACAAACTCTAAATGATTTTGGATTAAATATAAATAAATCACTAATATACTGCGATAATACGAGTGCTACAAATATATCTAAAATCCAACTCATCACTCAAGAACTAAACATATAGATATACGACATCATTTTATAAGAGATAATGTAAGTAAATTGAAATTTTCACTCGAATTTATAGAAATAGGAATACAAATAGAAGATATATTAAGAAAACCATTAAACAAAGCAACATTCACTAAATTTAGAAGAGAATTAGGTATATGTTCATTAAGTGAACTAGAGTAATCAAATATATTAATATATATATAAGAATAACAATAAAAATTAGAAAAATAAAATTACATGTATGTCGATATACATATGCGCATATGCTGACATATAACTGCCAAATTTTAAAAATTAATTCCCGCCAAAAGTTAGTTACAATAACCATTTAAACTTTCCACTTCGAATTTTCTTCTTCATTCTCTCATTTCACTTCTGGAAAAACTCAAAACTAAAATAAATCATGGACTCCACTAATCATAATGACCAAATTAACCCTGAATTGTCTGCTGGACCATCCAAAGGTCCATTTCAACGCTCTACTCATGGTCAAGTGATAAAACTGGAATAGAAAATGGAGTATTTTCTTCAAATACGTGATGAGATTCAAGTTCTACAAATTAGAATAAATCAAGAGCAAGTAAAGCAAATGAAAATCATGTGAAACCTATAAAAGTTTATTATGGATAATCAATCGAATCTGATTATCATCAAAGACGATAATCCAATAATGGAAGAGGAAGAAGAGGAAGAGATGATAGAAGAGGAGGAACAAGAAGAGGCACAACAAGAGGCATGGAATAGGATGATCAAGTCGTATGCGTTGGTGAAGTTTCGTTCGATCGAGAAGGGAATATAATTGAACAAAATGGGGAATTTTGCTTAGGTTTGTATTGTTTGAATTGTAAAACAATGATTAAATTGTTTGCTTCTTACAATATTTGTTTCTCTTAGATTTAGGGAGTAGAATTATTATATATAGAATAAGAATATAATATATGCTTAATTTCAGGGGGAGTACTTTACTTTTGTATTATTATGGGATATATACATATAGATTTAGGATTAAGGGGAGTATGTTTAAAATTTCTTTTTGATAATGACAAAGGAGAAGAAATTATAAAATAAGGATTAGTTTAAGGGAGAGTATGTAGGATTCATGATGACAGGGGGAGTACAAGAAGGATCAGAATCAAAAGGTATGAATAGGTTCATTATCATCAAAAAGGGGGAGATTGTTGGAGAATGGAGTTTTGATGACAACAACCTTATTTCAATAATGATTAATAATTGATTATAAAATATATACTAACATATTTATCTAGAATATGTCTACATATATATGCAAGATTTGTATACAGAACTTAAATACTGAAGACTGTACAGTTTTAGAGTTTCAAGAGATTTAGAATTCAGAAGAGATTCAAGACCCGTGAATAATCAAGTTATCAAGAGTTCAAGACAAATATAGAAATAGTGTCTAGTTTATGTGTAAGACTCCGAATAGCACTCCAGGTTCAAATTCAAATTCTATTTTCCAAATTCTGATTTTCAGATTTCAAATTCTGATTTTAAAATTCAAATTTAAATTTCAAATTGTTTTTCTATCTTACTTATGATTTCAAATATAAGTTTTAAATTCAAGTTTACATAGTTTTATATTTATATAATTTTATGGTTATATAGTTTTAAACTTTATAAATTTATAAATATGTTTATATAATATATAATTATGTTTTTATTTGGTTTTATGCTTTAGAATACTCATTTATTTCACTAAGTTTTAATTCTAGAATTTTCAGAATAATATATACAATTAAACAATTGAAAAATAGTTTTAAATATATTTTGTACATGCTTATGTCGACATACATATATTTCATATTCACCCGTCTTCATCCCACCATTAATATTTCATATTTTATTAATTTCTACACTTCTACTTTGCCGATTTCTACTCTAATTATATAAAACTTCTTCTTTTCTCACTCTCTATCCATTACTCTTTGAATTGAAGTGCTATTGAAGAGTTAATGGGCTGTTGTAATCATTTGGGAAGTGTTTGAGAAAGGGTGTGTTCCTTGTAACCATGAAATCAAGGAAAGGGAGTAGTGGTAACCTTGTAGCCATGAAATCATGAATGTTTGGAGCCTTGTTAACCTTGTAGCCGTGAAATCAAGGGGATTATACTTGGATAGTGATATTAATAAAACTCTGTGCAGTCCAGTGTTACGTAGGACTGGACGTAGGTGTAATCCGAACCAGTATAAAATCCAGTGTATTCTTTCCTATCCTGCATTCTGTATTTATCTGTTTCTGTGTTTGTGTTTGATTCTGTGTTTGTGATCATCTCATCTCTGTTGTGTGTCATTCATATAGTAGATCATTTAAGTTTAAGATTTTCGTAAATTCCTTAGAAACACTATTCACCCCCTTCTAGTATTAATCTTGCCTTACGATCTGCATTTAGCATTCCCTAATAGTCAATACATAAATACATGTTAAAGAATAGTGTATTGGGTAGACCCAACATGACAAAACTTCATGGAGCATGATTAGTAGTGTCATAAGTGATTCTCATAGTGACAGTGATGTAGTGGTCCTCAGACCTAAAACATTGTATATTTTATTCGAGGATATTTGTGTTTTGATATCATCAGAAGTTACTCTTAACAAAGTGATTATTGGATAAATCTTGAATTGATTAAATAATATAGGGGATTTAGACGGAATTCAACCAGACAATATAAGTAGTGATATCCATGATCCTCTTAAATGAGTGAGACTATGAAATGCATGGTCATGCTTAAATATTGATTTGTTTTATACAGCTTACTCATACATCAAGAAAAAAGGATTAAATTATGAAGAGGATGATATGTTTCGTGCCATGAGTTTAATCTTGGACATAATGGTTAAAGAGTTAAAATACATTGAAACATTGGTCATAGAAAAGTTTGTAGAATCGTTGATTTTATTATAACTTAGGTAACAGTGATGTATTACTAGATGCTGCCCACTGTTTATAATTTTAAATATAATTTTAAATTATTCCCAATGTTGTGATAACCTATAGGGACATACAATAGGAACGTTTATAAGGAGAACTATTCTTTAAATATTAAAACAATAATCATTGATGTTTAAATTTTGCATAAGAATTGGTGCACCAGATTTTTCTTATTGACTTAAGTTTCCAACTCCGTCCCACAGTCTCCGTTCTTAGTGGAAACCCACAATCGTGTAAGTATGATACCGGTCGCTTGCTTGGCTAACTCTGATCCCTAGTGTTCGGAACCGGGTGCAAAACCAGAAAACTAATATGCCTACAACTTTAACCCAAACGAAATTACGGGTGAATATAAAGGACAAAACAACGACGTCCACCTATGGTTCCTCACGAATTGGAATCAACGACTGCAACGAAGGTCCGAAAGTAGTCACCAAACTTAAACAATGCGTGACTCAAGAGAAATTACTGAAGGGAGGCCTCGAGAATGAAGTTCATTCACTTAGGCTCCAAATGACTTAAAATCGACGACCAAAAGGAGATCTAGGGAATGGATTCAACACACTCGATCTTCACACGAGTTGATTTTCTCAAGAGTGAAGTCCCAAACAACTTAAATTTAAGTATAAGTGTAAGTTATTTTATATTAGTACAGAACAAGAAATTGTAAAGAAAACATGAACACTTAAAGAGACATGTGATATAAGCAAAGAAAAACTAACTTTCATTCATAGGTCAAGATATTCCTTTCTAGCGACACGATGTACATCTTTCTGCTTCTTCCCTCATTCGGATTTGAGTAGCTCCTCCTCCTCATTCTTCCTCTTCCTCTTGGAGCTATCTCCACCATTTCCCTTCCATCCCTTCGACAGAGTAGGCTGGGGGAGAGGCCTTATCTTAAACTCCGGATCTCCCTCGAGTTATAGTTCTTCTTCAGAATCGCTCGTAATCTCTAGGACGTGGGCTTCTATGTTAGGGCCAGGCAAGACCTTCAAGGGTTTCAGCAGAGGGTCAATGGGAAGTGCCAACACCATAGATTCGTTCGCCTCCATGAGGGATACCTAATCGTCTTTCTTCGCCTCCTGTGGGCCTTCCTTTTAGCGTCCCTCTCGTCCTTCCGAGCTTCAACTGCTGCCTTTAGATTTGCCTCCTCCTTGTCCTTTGACCTCGCGAACTCCTCCTCTGGCCTCTTCTGGGTCGCCTCCTCCTCAGCCTTCTTTCGGGAATCCTCTTGTACCTTGGCCGAGAATCCACTTCGGCTTTCTCCCTAGCATCTGTCTGGGCCTTGAGCAGGGATTCATCATAGGCCTTTTTTTTGCCTCCATTTCCTTCGACTTCATCAGCATTTCGGCCCGTTGTTGTTTGACCAGTTCGTGCTTAGTCGACCCTCCTTCTGCCTGTCAGGTCACCCGAGGGTCCACCTCCTGCTTTCCCTTCTCCTCCTCTAAGAGCTTATCAAAGTCATCCTAATCTTTCCTATCTCCAAACCTGGGATTATCTCCTGTTGACCGAACTCCTCGCTAGTTTCTTCCTATAAGCCTCTACATCAAACCCAAACATGGCAGGTAATGTTGTCTCGAATCTGTTAAGGTAGTGGATATACCTTCCACCCTTATTGCGTGGCTTCTACTGGCACAATGCTTTCGGTAGTTGGTGGAAAGGAGCCTCCGTATGCCAACCCCTGAAAGTCATGATCATATTCCGTAACAATGGGAGGTGGCGCTGACAGACTGCTAGCAGAACCAAGAGGAATTAATTATTGTCGTTGGGAAGTAGCACCTCCAAACTCTTGAACAACAACCATGCTCCCCGTAACAATGGCTTTCACCTTCTCGGCAGCAAGTCGTTCCGCCTCCTCTACCTCAGTGCCTACTTTCAGCAAGGCTTTGCCTTCCACTAACAACCAACGCTCCTCATCTATCAAGTACTAGACCATAAGCATTTCCTTGTCCACAGTATCCACTTCCTGACCGGCATCCTTATAATCCTCCAACTTTTTCAAGCTAGGGAAAGCGTGCGGGCTTAATCTTTGCCCCACGAGATTTAGCGAAATCGAAGTGTCTTTATGTAGAAGCCCCACACCATCGACTCCATCTCCGTCTTCGTCTTTTCCTATTAATTATAGCATTAAGCTCCTCTAGCTAGGCCTCAAACTCAGCTTTGGCGTCGTCCACCTAGTCCAACAATTCTGTAAAAACCCATATTTTTGACGATTGAACATTTAGACATTTTATTTAAATATTAATCGTCAATTATACAGTGGTTCCAAGGTTAAATTTTTCATAAATAATCAAATTGGGACTCGAAACTATTTCCATTGCATTTGGATGGGTCGTTTAGTGGAGAAAAAGTATGTAGATCATTATAATTTGAGATTTGATGCTTCAAGGGGAAAATAGTATCGATATATGCGAGAAAGTTATCGTTTTTGGTACAGTGTTAGATCGTGATGAAATTTATATTTTTGCAATCGTCACAATGGGTTGTTGCACCCTATCAAGTTCTGTGTCAAACAAATGTACCATTTAACCATGCGCTTTTAAACATATGTGTATTTTGGACACATAATTCTTGACAATTAGGCCACTTTAAATACCCCTATAACTAGTCATTAACTTTAATTTATGATTAGTCATATACTATTGCCGCCATCCTCTTCTCAAAAATAATGTCTCTTCCTTTCTCAATCTGTGGAAAATAATTCTGGTTGATTTACTCAGCAAAAAATCAAGAAATCATTTCCTGAATTCCTAGAATTTATTTCTCTTTAATCCTATATTGATTTTATCAATCTCGACACTATTTTTGGATGGCCATGTGCATATATGAGGCTAGGGTTCGAATTTGTTAGAGATTAAGGAAACAATACTTGAATCCGAGATTACCTTGAGTTTCTCTTCGAAAATAACACCTCTAACCTAAGTTTCATCGAAGGCAAAGCACCCTTGAAAAACATGTCCTTATGGGGGAAGCCACGTGTGTTCCAGGTCGGATCATAGGGGGAGGTGCGAATTTGGTGTGGAGGTGATGGTCGCGGAGTATTTGCATAGTGGAGTTCGTTAGATCTGCCGGTTTGTTGATTCATGGATTGTGGAGGGAGAAAAGAGGAAAGATAAGGTTTGAGCTTAATGGGTTTAGTGCACTGGTATGCTACAAGAAATTCATTTGGGGAAGGAGAATTAAGAAGGTGATTAGTGATTTAGCTATTGGTTTAGTTATCTAATTATTATTTTTATCTGTAAACTTATAAAATTCATAACTTTTGCATACGACATAGGATTTGGACGTCGTTTCTTGCATTAAACTCGTATTAGCGAGCTTTATGTCTTGACACTAGTTTGGGGTAATTTAACTAAGGTGAGTGATATTGTCCCTTACTAAAAAATAGTTGTTTGTATGGTAAAATTTTTTAATTTCTAGGTGATTTAAAATCTTAAAATATATTTTATAGAATTACTGAACCCACTTAATGATAAATAAAATAACTAATAAGTAATTTGGTTAGTTTAAACCTGAATTCACATTTTTACTCATTTACGCATTACGGCGCGCTATTTTGATACCAACGGTAGAATTGAACTATTTTGACACCAAATCACACCTATCATTTTAGATAGGTTTTATCTATTTTGTGGATGCTATTATGGATGTCTGTTTTCTAATTTAGGTAATTTTATCATTTTGGTTGCATGGATGATCATTTGTTTAATTAGTTAAAATGTCGTTCTTAGGTGACATTGTATTAGGATAAATCTCTTCAAGAGTTGCTAGTGTTTATCGATCAAACACACAAAACGTTTACTGCATACTGATTGAGTGCATGGATAGAATTCGAACAATATGAGATGAATTTATGAAGGAGAGGTAAGTGTATGGACGAACCTGAAGTTGGAGCAACACTAGAGCATGACGACAGATTTGAAGATGGAGAATGAACTTGATGACAACTTGAATTTAATGTTAAACATTTTCATTTGACGCGTACGTAATCAGTTTTGGTTAAGTTTATGATTTAAGTAATCATTATCGATTACAGTAGAGTGATCGATATTGACTAATATTAATATTGGCCATTTTGGCCTATTTGACGTAAATAATATTGCAGTTTCAATGAGCAGGATATGATGGTCTGTTCGATAGTGAATTCAATCTTGTGGCTCTTTGACTACTAGTTTCAGAGTGAGGCAAGGACTTTGTGATTCATAGCGGTTATTTTGTCATTCGACGATGGGATGCAGCAACAACTTCAACGATGGATGATTATTCTCTGAGGGGCGGGGTATTGAGACTTGAGTCGGGATGAGGATACAACAAGCCAGGATGTTAAGACTATATTAAGGACGACGAGGCTACCAATTAATACAGAGGAACTGACAAGAGAGGTTTAGGGAGCGGAGTTTCACGACATGTGTAGTTGTCCAGGCAATTACCCAACCATGAGCCTTCAGACAAGAGAATGTAGACAGTTCCAAAATAACCTTTGTAGTGGGGATAAATATGCAATAGGGATAGTCAGTATATAAGTTTGGATGGGTACTTGGAGATCTAAGGTCTAAGCATTTATCGACTCTTCGACCTGATGTATGTTTTAAGCAAGTTTGGAGGCTTCTCGTTGGATATAGGTGGTTAATCCAAGTGGAAATCGTGAATACCACTTATGCTCATTCTCAACCAGATAGAAGTTGTCGGTCCGCACAGGTTGTTTTGGCTTAGATGGGGTACATTTATCGTGGAACTAACCTTACTATATATATCCAACTCACTGAGTGATTGGATGTGAGGATAGATGATGTTAATATGCTTTTTATTCGTTTATCACCCTTAGAAATATCACTAAAATGTAGGTAATCATTGACATATAGATACAAACATTTATACATCTCAGTACTATCGTAGGGTACACGTAAATTATATTATATAGTAGTATATTGTTTTATGTGCTAACTCTATGGACGTAGGGACATGTCAGGTATGGATTTCCATACTTTCGGTCTAATTACGATTAAGACTTTTACAATATTTTAATAACGTGTATCTCTCACACCAGACATTGTTTGACTTAAGGTTTTATGCTTACTCTTATTACCTTGGGTACTCATCAAACACATCGATGAGTAGACTAGGTGGCAGGTGCATGCATTATCTGTAGGTGCGCAGATGGATTAGAAGGAAGTAACGACTCCTCATATTATATTTGTGTTATTGATTATTCCTATGTGCGACCTTGTGGGGCCATGATAGTGTTCGCTACTTATTCTAAGATAGTTTGTCGGTGAGTATATTTATCATTAGTATACTCTGATTATATAATTATTATTGTCACATCTGTTTTATGTATATGATTTATACTACATTTGATCTGATTCGTTGTGGGATATACGATAGGTTCTATATTCGTATATGGTGTTTCTTTCCTCTTCTTCACTTCTATTCTCTTACCCACTTATCTATTTTCCTTCTTTTCCAATTTCTTTCTCTTGACAACCATCTTGCATCGATCAGATGTATGTATTGTGCGCTATCGGGTTATATGAGCACCGATGGGGTATGATGGTCATCACAAGTGGTATCAGAGCTTAGGTTGCATCATTTAAACTAAGCAGTATCGAACTGAGAGGTAATATATTCGAGAGAGTACATATATGTATATATTTTGGTTTTCAGAACTATATAGTATAGGTTGATTTGCACAAGAGTGCCTTTGGAATAGTTATATCTATGGTAACCGTTCGTCTACATCACTTTTCAAAGAAGATATAGAAAATGAGAAATATAATTTGTTTCTCCATTTTTCAAGTTGAGAATTGGACAGGATCGAGGACCACTAACCTCGATTCATATATGTTTCCTCAGTTGTTGTGCAAAACACTAGTGAGGTCCTAATTTCTCTAATTTGATTTGGGTACTCAGGTGTAAGGAGTGGGCTATGCCAAGCTGTACAAATACTTATGTATCTAATAGGCAGCATTTTCTTAGGAACACAGTCGACTGGACTGGTGCGAGATTGGTTTGCTTTCTTGCAAGGATTCCTTTGACAACTTGGAGTTGGATAGTGTTGTGGGACAAAAGTTATCACAAGAAAATCCAAGGTTGAATCCAAATTTGTTGAGAGTTCCTCGAGACCAGTTCCAATTCGCTTAGAAGAAATCTCTCTTGACTTTATAGAAGTTAGCATTGGTTTAGAAGTTCACCGATTTGGGCATGGCGATATGGGTTATGTTAGAGTATGTGGCTGGATTTGACATGAAGCTGGAGTATGGTTTACTTTCCGCTGTTACTCCATACAAGAAGGATAGATACTGTGGCTGGGTTGAGCAATCAAATGGGGAAGCAGTAGATTTCTTTAAGATAGAGGATGAAGGGTTTGAGAAGTTGGTTATATGAGCTCTGGGTGTTCGAATTTATACCCCGCGGGGAGTTGTCATATTTTATGGACTAATCGTGGAAGCACGTTTATAGATCGTCATTCTTGTTTACTCGAGTTCACCCTCGATTAGAAAGGAAGAAAAACGATATCACCATTTGAAACATGTTTCCCACTAATGGCGTTTTCATATGTATTTTATTTTGATGTTGAGGTTCTAACGTTCCATTCGATCTAGCGATCTGATTGATGGAGCGAGATTCGGATTCGAGAAGATTTGAATTGGCATGTCCTATTTGTGACTTACCATATTGATGTCTTATTTTAACTCTATGTGCGTAACATCCCGTGTTTGGTCGCTAGAGATTAACATCGTAAATGGATGCAACATCCATAGCGTTTAGTTTGGGCCTCGAGATAGGGGAGTGTTACAACATGGGTGTTTATACTTGGCAATATATGCGGTTCATCAAAACTTAATCTTATCAAGTCATGATTTCTTGTTTGATTATTTTTTGCTAATTGGTTGATTTAGGTTGTCTTAGGCTCTAGAGTCAACTTGTTGGGTTGGTATTATACCAAGGATGGGTTGGATGAGAAAATACAGAGTGGTAGTAGATCGCGAGAGGTTGTCGAAGACGATAGGGATAGATGATGAGTAAGGAGTAGTGGTATAGGATTTTCACTAGATTAGTAGTGATGGCTAGTTATCGACAATAGCTCGAGATTCCAGACATTGAGTTATCGACAATACCTATCGCTAGAGAGACTTAGCCCTATATTGACTTGATGAAGTATGCTAAACCTATGGTAAAACCTTCGAGATGGAAGGCACCAGAAGAGCAGAGGAAGAGCTTGAGGTGCATATGAACAATTATTTGGTATTATAAGGAGTATATCCAAGTGGGGCGCATCAGTAATATTCTCAGTAGGCAGATGGTTCCCTTAGATTGTTTATTGGTTTGAGTTAGCTGAAGGTAGCTTGATTTCCACCATATCAGAGTTAAGTCTTATGAAATCTGGTTTCATATATTGAACCAATATTCATGCCTCTAGGGAATATAGTACTTATGGAGTAGGAGAAAAGAAGTTCTTGGTAGCTTGTTAGATAGCTTCATGGTGTTAGAGTGTTCTATCAGTTGAGATTTTTAGAGGAATTTAGCCAAGGAAGAGTGGTTGGATGGAGTGTGTGACGACCGCCCATAACTCCCGCACTTAATATGATGAATAACGCGCTGAAAGGTGTGCCAGGTAGCTATGAACGATCATCAAGGTAAGATAAACACAAGCGGAACCTGTCGTATAACTCACAACATAGAGATAAAATATAGTAGAACATATACAATATGCATATAATAGTGAAGCATATTTGAGCAGAAACATAAACTTTCATATCAACTAGAAAGATCCATACATTACTGGAGTATATCATAAGAGTCTGTACATAATTCCTCACTACAATCACTCAGAGAACACTCAACAAGCATAACAGCGGAAACAACAACTAGTATGTATAGTAGAAAGTAATACTTAAGCCTCCTGCTCGTTATCGCTCCGCAACATCGTCTCGTCAAGATCTATCACTTGTCACCTGCTACCTAGTCTGTCTATCCAAACACAATGGATGAACAACCCAAGGTAATAAGAGGAAACATAAAATCTTGAGTCAGACAATAGCCTTAATGAGCGATAAAACAACTATCTAACATCATCAATAAAGTATATGAGAAATAGGCAGATCAACTATCTAATCTACTAACATCAACAAAGAAGAACTCAAACCCGTCTCCCCCATATCTGACAGTGATAACCTTTAAAACAACCAAAGAAAAAACATAGCATACATAGCGACTGGTTATCTAGCGTAGACCACCCTAATCGAGATCAGAATACCCCAAGTACAAGCCTCGAAGGCCTAAACCAACATCAAACAAGCACCCAAGAGATGTCTCCTTCGATATCGAATAATCTACACAAGACGATACAGGAAAAGCAACAAACATCCATGACTCTGGCTGTTACCACATATCCTCCTTTGAAACCATCGTTAATCGTATGACCGTCTTAAAGTCATGTCGTCCATCAAGGGTTAATGGTAACCCCGGTTCTAGAAAAACTCCATACATTTTCAACTTGTATGTTTTCCTTACTCAACGAAGACAACTAGGCCTTTCCACGATACCCAGGATACTTAACCAGCTAACATCTAGTCTTTTAGGCGTCCCTATTATACCCCTTCTTTTAGTCTGCTAGAACCACCGAATAACGATAATTTCTCGGCCTTGGACATCTCTAGCCATCCAACTTGATGACTATTCATAAGCTCAAGCGACTTCGCGAGCAACCATTTTACACCAACTCACAACCTTGAGTGGTCTTTACATTCATTGCATTATGGCGATCAACGAACACTTCACAACACCTTGACCATTCCTCCTTGAATTCACATCGAAGTCATGACCATCGTTGACTTAAAAACATACTTCATTTGGTCGATATTCCATTTCACAACATTTTCAACCTTTCACCTAATTTTAGCCTTTTATGACGTTTCTTTCAACCTTTTACAGCATTTCATAAATGCTATTATATCACTCGGATCATTTCAGCCCCGAAGGCTCAATCTCAGATTCACAGCGTTTCTCTTTGATTTCCACAGCATTTTAGAAATGCTATCAATGCTTCCAGTCCATCAACATGCCTTCCGGTCCATCAATATGCATTCCGATCCTTAGAATTTCCGATCCATCTTCCCCAGCATTTCAGAAACGCTATCTATACTTCCGATCCATCAACATGCCTTTCGGTCCATCACCTTACCTGTCCACAGCAATCTGATCCATAGCATTCCGGCCCATAGCTTTTACAACGTTTGTAAAATGCTTTCTAGTCCAGAAACCATCCGATCCATCATTCTTCTGATCCATCACCTTTCCAGTCCATAGCGTTTCCATTCCATACTTTCTACAGCATTTGTAAATGCTGTTAAAAGCAGAAAATGCCCGATTCATGCCAAAACACGCTTGATCCATGCAAGATCTTTTCATGATCCAGAACTTACCTTATCCAACTCCAATTCGATCCAAAACTCATGCAAAAAATTCAATTTCACCAACCAATCAACCAAATCATCAACAAGCATTAACACAACGATTATTCGTCATTTAAACATAAGAAATTCATCAAATTCATGATAAACAATAAACAAATTAAACAAATGGATCTAACTTGTAATAACACATGAATTAACATATAAATTTACCGATTTAAGTTGCTAGATTAGATCCTATGGTGATTCGAATGAAAATAAACATACCATGATGTGGATCTAGATGAAAACAACTTGAAATGATGAAAATATGATCAAACAACCCATATACTCTATTGAATTCGCGTGAGATATGCTTATCACTCACAAAATCTTCAAAATAGCTTGGAAACAACTAATCTCTTATCCGAACAGCGAAGAATGATCTTCAACTCTCTCAATTTGATGTGGTCTACTCTGTCTTGTTGTAGATCTAACCTTCCTTGATGTAGATCTTCAATCTTCTTATGGAGATCAAAAATTTTAATGGAGGAGAGATGTATTTGATTGAGCAAGGAGGATCACGAGCTCAACCAAATGAGAAATGAAGAAATTGAACCATTCTCCATGCCTCTAAACCACTATTTGCAGCCCCATCACCAAGCCTTAGCGGGCCCCACAAATCAGCCCACTAATTACCAATTAGCCTGACCCAGAAATTGTGTAGCACTATAAAAGCAATTCGTCCCAAACCGCTGAACCAAATCTTTAATGTGACCACTCTACGGAATCAGAAACATCATTTCCTTTCCACTGGATTTGATCTCAGCAGTTGATTTGATCCCAGCACTTGATTCGATCCTAATCAAAAGTTAAGCCCTGTACAAAACTGATAAAGCAAAATGGTCACAAATAAAATTGGTAAAAATTATGGACATGTCTCACATCCCCATAACCAACATATCAAAATATGAGAATGATCTAACCCATTGAGAATTAAATACAAATATTTTATGATCCTCCGATATGTAAAAATGCAGGCCGCCTTTAAGAATTTCGCCCCCGAAATCCCAAGCAAACACAAACAACCAAAAAAAGTCCTCATGCCTATCATCCATGAGAAGCTAATTTATCTTCCAAACTAGCATCCATCAACTCATGCATCCATAGCCTTAACCTAGCATGCGGAATTCTAACGAATAATACAAATTACAATGGTGTAAGGTGACATGACATTAATGGGTCATACCAAAGAAGAGTTCTGGATGGATCGTCTTCATACAATCGTCATCATCCTCACTCCACCGCACCTTGACTATCTTAACCATATTCCTTCTATGTTGTTTTGTGTCATTTCCCACAACGCGAAGCGGCTTATGAGGATTTGAAAATACATATTAGACTTCTAGGTCTTCATACTGTTCTGGAGATACCACCACATTCAAATCATGCACACACTTCCGTAGAATTGACACATTGAAAACATTGTGCACACTCAACATCTTCTTGAGTAAATCCAATTTATATGCGAGATTTCCAATTCGCTTGACTATCAGAAACGGTTCGACGAATCTTGGAGCTAACTTTCTTTACTTTGGAACCGAACAACATGCTTCAACGGTGAAATCTTTACGAAAACCATGTCACTAACGTAAAACTCAAATCTTTTCGATGTTTACCGGAATAACTCTTCCGACGGTCTTGACCTGCCTTCATTTGTTGCCGAATGATATCGATACAATCTGAGGTCTCTTTGATCATCTCTGGCCCAAGCATCAACTTATCTCCAGTCTCTAACCAACATGCTGGAGAATTACACGGTCTACCATACAAAGCCTCGTATGGTGCCATCCTAATTCTCGAATGGTTGCTATTGTTATTCGCAAAATCAACTAGAGGTAGATGGTCTATCCTCGATCCTCTGAAGTCCAATATACAAGCTTTCCGGAGATCTTCCAAAACTTGGTTGACCCTTTCGGTTTGACCATCAGTCTGGGGATGATAAGCCGTACTCAAACATATATCTCTTGCAAACTCTTCCAAAATCCACTTGTGAACAATGGATCTTGAACACTCGCTATGCTCTTCGCGATACCATGGAATCGAACTATCCATTTAATATAAAGCTCAGCCAGACTCGAAGCTGTCCTAGTTGGTCGAATAGGAATAAACCTCGTGCTTTTGGTCAAACGATCCACGATGACCCAAATCCCTTCGTTTCCTTCCCTGGTTCTATGTAATCCATCAATAAAATCCATCGATATCTTCTCCCACTTCCACGTAGGAACTTCCAATGGCCGAAGCAACACACTTGGCTTCTTCTATTCAGCTTTCACCAACTGATAGTTCATACTTTGGAAATAAATTTTCTAACATACCTCTTCATCCCTTCCCAGCAGTAAGCTCGCTTCGTGTCCTGATAGATCTTGCTACCACTAGGATGAATCGTCAACTTCGGGTGATGACATTCCCTTAGAACCTCATCTCTCAATCCATCAATATCAGGAATAACCAGTCATCCTTTCTTATGAAGCCAACCCTCTGTATCAACTTCGAATTCCTTATCCTCTGGTTCCAACTTCTAAATGATCTCGATAAGTTCTCCATCACGTTTTTGACTCTTGCCAATCCAAGGAAATTCTTATCGTTCGTCGCATTTTTAGGTCTATCCCAATTCTGGATTACTGCCACCATAGAGGGATCCACCGATATTTCGTTTCCAGAAACAACATGGCCTAAGATCCTCACATCACACTCCAGAAGTGACACTTCGAAAACTTAGCTCTCAGTTGATGCTTTTGCAAGATTTCCAAAACAAATCGCAAGTGCATCTTAAGCTCTTCTTCATTCCGAGAGTAAACCAAGATATCATCTACAAACACAAGCACGAACTTGTTCAACTGATCTTTGAATACCCTATTCATAAGATCCACGAAATATGGTGGCGCGTTCGTCAACCCAAATGGCATCACCAACCATTCGAAGAAACCAGATGGTGTCCTAAAAGCTGTTTTCGACACACTATCATTTGCCACTTTCAACTGGTGAAATCCTGTTGCTAAATCCATTTGAGAAAACACTTGGCTTCATGAAGCTGATCGAACAAGTCATCTATACTTGGAAACATATACTTGTTCTTCTTGGTTACCTTGTTCAGCTCATGATATTCCACACACCATCTCAAAGGCCTATCAACCTTGGTTGCAAACACAACTGGTGCACCACATTCGGATGTACTCCTCTAAATGAATCCTTTTCCCAAAAGGTCACGAACTTGCACCACTAACTCTATTTGTTCTCTGGGTGCCATCTTCCTGAGGGCCATAACGATAGGTCTAGCACCTTCGACCAAATCAATTCTAAACTCAATCTTGCGATGTGGCGAGAAAACTTTGACCTCCACAAAGACATCATCAAACTCAATAGAGATCGACATAAATGACAAGTCTTCTCGTGGAATCACAAGCGAATATAAATAGCTTACGAAGACACCATCTTCGGGCTTACATCAAATCACAACCATTCGCCCTTCCACATTCCCGACTATCACATCCAGCTTTCCGCAATACACTTTAGCCACATACCTCTTGATCCAGTCCATAATCGAAATAATCTCAAACCCAGTGAGGTTCAAATCAAAGCAATCACACATAAAGGAGCAACCATGACTCAGCAACACTAAACCATGACAAAGAATACATAGGTTGGACGAACCCCTAACTGGATTAGTCACAACCAACGGTCTATCATATATCCCAGGATCCAAATCCAAGCGGTTCACAAGCTCATTGCAAATGAAAGAATACGATGCTCCAGTATCAAACAACACTCGACCTGAAACATCTCTAACAAAAAGAATACCTTGAACGATAGCACTCTTCCCTTTATCCTCCGTCGTAGGAGCCCTCAAAGAAGATGGCACAACTTCCAAAGCATACGCCTTCATAATCTGCCTCCCTTTAGCTGATTCTGTACAATCTTTCTTGTCATGTCCAGGCTTACCACACTTGAACACTTCCTTTCAGCTTTCGAATTATTGCAATCCTTAGAGAAATGACCCTTCTGCTGTCAGTTAAAGCAAACCACCTCGCTTTTTGGTTTCTTCTCGCCATCTTTTCATTTCTGTTGTTGTTGCTTCCACTTCTTATTTTTACCACCCTGCTATAGTTTTGGGTCCTCTTTGGTTGCAACAACAGTATCTTCCATAGGAAACAAACTCTCGGGCCTCAAAGCTTTTTCCAATATTTTCCTATAATTATCATTCAAATGATCAACCAACTGATTTCCAAGATACTTATCCATGCCCACCACAAACTTCTCGTTCTTCTGATAAGGAGAGTCAATATATGAACGAGCATTCTTGGACAAGGCTTCAAAGTCCGAAACATAATCCAACATTGGTCGACCATTTTGCTTCAACTCCACAAACGTCTTAAAAAAACTGACTTCTGAGCGGTTGAAATGAACTTCGTATCGAACTTTTCTCGGAACTGATCCCACGTGATCTCATCTTCAGGAGTTTCGAGAGTGACAGAGTTCCACCAATCCATAGCTCTACCATGTAGCTGTCTTGATGAAAGGTTCCTCTTAGTCGCATCCTTAATACCAAAGTCTCCAAAAATCAGAATGCAAGTATCTAGCCACCTTTGAATCTCTATAGACAGTTTTGACCCTTTGAGCATCTTTCCACCAAGAGCAGTGAAGTCCTTGCACATCTTCGCGAAGTCCACAACCCTTGGTACCTGCACCTGAACCCCCAACATCTACCGCGGCTTCTCTTGGAGTGGGTACCCACCTCATGATCGCTGTCATCATGGCCTCAAACATAGCAGGGTGATTTGGTATAACGCCATCACCCCATTCAAGAACAGTCTCCTCCCTAGCAGTTTGTCTCGACGATCGACACCTTATTCTAAATCTAAAAAATAGTATGATTAGTCCAATTCGAGAAGAACTGCAGTGGAGTTCAAGCGTTATTGTATTATACACTAATATATAGTATACATCCATTAAAAATCTACAAATAGGTCTCTCATATGTTATTATGTCCCTATTCTTTGGCTAAAATCGATTAACCAGTTCTCTAATACCAAATGTGATAACTGCCCATAACTCCCGCACTTAATAAGAGGAATAATACGTTGAAAAGTATGCCAGGCAGCTATGAACGATCATCAAGGTAAGATAAACACAAGAGGAACCTGTTGTATAACTTGCAACGCAGATATAAAGTATAATAGAACATATACAACAGGCATATAATAGTGAAGCATATTTGAGTAGAAACTTAGTTTAATACCAACTAGAAAGATTCATACATCACTGGAGTACATCATAAGAGTCCGTACAAAATGCTTCACTACAATCACTTAGAGAACACTCAACAAGCATAACAGCAGAAACAACAACTAGTATGTATAGTAGAAAATAATACATAAGCCTCCTGCTCATCATTGCTCTGCAGCATCGTCTCATCAAGATCTATCACATGTCACCTGCTACCTAGTCTATCCATCCAACACAATGGATGAACAACCCAAGGTAATAAGAGGAAATGTTAAACCTTAAGTCAGACAACAATGTTAATAAGCCATAAAACAATTATCTAACATCATCAATAAAGTATATGAGAAATAGGTAGATCAACCGTCTAATCTACCAACATCAACAGGGAAGAACTCAAACCCGTCTCCCCTACATCTGATAGTGATAGACTTTACAAACAACAGAAGAGAAAACATAACAGACATAACAACCAGTTATTTAGCATAGACCATCCTAATCGAGATCAACATCCCCCCATTACAAGCCCCGAAGTCCTAAACCAACATCAGACAAGCACCCAAAATATGTCTCCTTCGATGTCGAACAATCTGCACAAGACAATACAAGCAAAGCAACAAACATCCATGACTATGGCTATCACCACATATCTTGCTTCGAAACCATCGTTAATCGTATGATCGGCTCAACATCATGTCGACCGTCAAGGGCTAATGGTAATCCTAGTTCTAGCAAAACTCCACACATTATCAACTTATATGTTTGCCTTACCCAGGGTACTCGACTAGCCATGACCATCATCGACCCAAAAACATACTTCATTTGGACGATATTCCATTTCACAGCGTTTCATCCTTTCACAGCATTTCTTTCATATTTTTATAGCATTTCAGGAATGCTATTATATCCCCTGGATCATTTCAGACCCATAGGCTTAATCTCAAATTCGAAGCGTTTCTTTGTGCTTTCCACAGCGTTTCAGAAACGTTGTCAATGCTTCCGATCCATTAACCTTTCTTCTGGTCCATCAATATGCCTTCCGATCTATAGCACTTCTGATCCATCATCCACAACGTTTCAGAAATGCTATCAATGCTTCTGATCCATCAATATGCCTTCTGATCCATCACCTTTCCGGTCCATAGCATTCTGATCCATAGCATTCCTGTCCATAGCTTTTACAAGGTTTGTAAACAACTGTCTTGTCCAGAAACCATATGATCCATCATTCTTCTGATCCATCACCTGTCCGGTCCATAGCATTTCCGGTCCATACTTTCTACAGTGTTTGTAAACACTGTTAAAACTAGAAAATGCCAGATCCATGCTGAAACATGCCTGATCCATGCCTGATCTTTGCCCGATCCAGAACCTGCTCGATCCAACTCCAATTCGATCCAAAACTCATGCAAAACATTCAATTTCACCAACCAATCAAACCAAATCATCAACAAGCTTTAACACAATGATTATTCATCATTCAAACATAAAAAAATCACCAAATTCATGAAAAACAATAAATGAATTAAACATATGGATCTAACTTGTAATAACACATGAATTAACATAGAAATTTAACGATTTAAGTTGCTAGATTAGATCCTATGGTGATTCGAATGAAAATATACATACCATGATGTAGATCTAGATGAAAACAACTTGAAATGATGAAAATAAGATCAAACAACCTATATACTTGATTGAATTTGCGTGAGAGATACTTTTCACTCACCAAATATTTAAAATAGCTTGGAAACAACTACTCTCTAATCCAAACGGCAACGAACGATCTTCAACTCTCACAATTTGATTCGGTCTACTCTCTCTTGATGTAGATCTTCAACGTTCTTATGTAGATCTAAGATTTTAATAGAGGAGAGAAGTATTTGATTGATCAAGTAAGATCATGAGCTCAACCAAATGAGAAATAAAGAAACTAAACCATTCTCCAAGCCTTTAACCCCTATTTATAGCCCCTGCCCCAATCCTTAACGGTCCCCACAAATCAACCCACTAATTTCCAATTAGCCTGGCCAGAAATTGTGTAGCACTAAAACAGCAATTCCTACCAAACCGCTGAACCAAATCCTTAACGTAACCACTCTATGGAATCGATCTCAGCACCTGATTCGATCCCAGTCAAAATTTATTCCTTGTACAAAACCGAAAGGGGCAAAATGGTCACAAATAAAATTGGTAAATATTATGGACATGTCTCACATCCCCATAACCAACATATCAAAATATGAGAATGATCCGACCCTTAGGAATTAAATAAAAATATTTTACGATCCTACGATACATAAAAATGTGGGCCGTTATAGAATTGTCGATTGCAACAGCTTCTATGATCATTTGACTTTGATAGATTGGTTGGCCATTCGAGTTGATCGGTGAATCGGTATGTTTAGTCCACTTCTTGGACTGGGCTCCAAGATATCGCATCGAAAAGTTAAACTTATGCTACCCAATAGTATTCTCATTTCGTATTGACAAGAGGAAATCACAAGACATGGATGGCATTGTGGACTACTGTTTAGAAAACACCAATAGATGATTTGGTTTTGGGTTATCACTTTAGGATACGAGAGTTATGGTTCTTGGGTCGCGTTGCATTGGGTTGGATGCTATTATTAATCCTACTGGGACTATGAAATTTGGAATTTGAATATTGACCAAAATGGAGCCTTAGATTCGAAGCATGATTTTGAAAATTGGTGAGTGTATCAACATTATTCACTGCTTGATAAAGTGAGGAGTCGATAGAGCTCAGTTAGTAGTGTTGTTTTGATGGGTGTGGAGTTGATGCTGAAAGGGAGCCAGATCGTCCCATTCCCAATCGACGACCAAAGCCGCACGAGGAGTATTTGACTCCCGATTCAGGGTCAGTGGTGATAGAGTTTTCTTTGGCAATATGGAGGCACTAAATGCTAAGAAGGGGATAGAGTTATTTAGTTATGTTGCATCACTAGGTTTCTCTTCTTCAAGAGTGATCTCGACCTTCGTCTGTGGCGATGGTAAGAATCCTTGGTCTGCTAATGCAGTTTTTGTGTTTGAGTTGGAAGTGTACCAATTTAGGAGTACTTTTCTTATTTGAGGATGTTGCTCATGTTAGTCACTGGTTATGACCTCAAATTTTGGAGTGGTGTGATGCAGACTCAATCGGGGTAGTCAGTTTTGTATGGAAGATGTTGTTGTTCCTAGCATCATTGAAAGAATGTGATTGACCATTCGTATCAAGATGGATGGGCGGTTGCCTAGTTAATGTCAAGTAGGAATTGTCAAGTAATTCCCTATAACCACTTGAAATTTAAGGAAGGATGGAGAACAAATCGTCGATGGTTTTCATCGATTGGTTGCAAGGAGTTAAGGATAATATGGCAACACTCGAGGCATATTTGATCCGTTGACTAGAGATGTTGGACTTATTATCCCCATGAGGTGCCAACCAGTTTGTCGAGTCATGTGAATTAAATGTCTTACTGAATATCTTACTAGGTAGAATAGTATCATGCATGTTAGCTTAGGCTTAGATATTATCTTGTTGATTGCATTTGTTTTTTTTCATGTTTGTTTGATTGATTTTGCTTTCATTATTGTTTACTTATGCTTGTCTGATTGTTGATGTTCACATAATTGCTCATACTTTTATGGTTATTAGGCATACAAGAGAGCCTTGTCTTTTAGCCTCTTTGTTTCTATACATGACTTGGCAACAATGGTCGTTTTTGTAGGATCTAAATTAACCCCAAAGGGGGGTGAATTAGGTTTATTGTAGTCTTTGCTGAGTAATTAATTAATATCAAGTACAGATAATAATCAGAGCAAATGCGGAAAATAAATAACACACAGATATACCCAACTTCGGCAAAACGGTGCCTACTACTACATTCCCCAAGGTTTCTACTAGGAATTAAAACAATCTCTTAGCTTAAAATCCCTTGTAAACTTGCGACACTCACTCCTAACTGTTCTAACCCTAAGCTCAAAACACTGCACTGATTTCTGTCCCCAAAATCAAATTTCCCCAAATTACAACCCCGTAATTCATCTCCCTAGTTTTACAAACAAACTAGAAAACTTTAAATAGTTTACAAAATTAAAATACTAGAAATAAAATAACTTAAAAACAGTTTAAAACTACTTCAAAATCAAAACCCTAGTGTATAAATAATAAAATCTTTTAAGCCCATTGTGTTAACTTGGCCGGTCCTCTTTAATTTTCTTTAACCCTTTTGACTTTGGCTTGATCTCCTTTTCTCTTTGGAAACAAAAAATGGTGATGGCGATTTTTCTAGGGTTTCAATTCTTCTTGAATTTGAAGTTGTCGCTCTCTCTCAAGTGATGCTGTCGAATTTCCACTTGTTATCTTTGTTTCCTATTCCTCAGTTCGATCAAAGTGATTTCCCGGTATGATTTTTAATTCGAGTTTTTATATTTAATTATGCTTGTATGTAACAACCCGGAAAATTAAAACCAATTTAAAAATTTTATTTTAGCAATTATAATGTATTTTGAATATTTAAAATGATTTATTTTAAATAATAACAACTAAAAACTTATTTAAATCGAAGTTAGAACGAAAATTTTTAATTTAATTATAAAAGGAGTTTAAAATGGCGCGGTAGTTTGAAAATTCGATTTCAAATTTCAAATGAATGTACAGGATTCAAAATAAATCAGATTTCAGTAAAACAAGAAATAATTGAATCTGATTAACTATATCTTTCTAACGAATGTAAGAAACTGAGATTTCGCTTTATAAATAAAAAGTTATGCCCAGTTTAAAATTCAGAAAAGTCATTGTGGAATTTTTATATATATATATATATATATATATATGGCCCTTAAAAATAGCCATTTTGCAAACGGTCTCCATTTTCGATGAAACCACTTTTGTTGGATCTGGGATGTCGAATTATTGCTAGGTTCCGAATTTCGTAATTTTTGGAATCAATATGTGAACGTGGCAAAAGAAAACGTGTTTTGTTAGTTTTAGTCAATTTGGATCGACCAGAAAATGGCCATTTTTCAAATGGTCTTCAAATTTGATGAAATTAGTTTTGTTAGGACCGTATCATCAATATGAAAGTAGAAATATTTTTTTGGGAATTTTTAGAGTCAGTATGTGGCCCTGGTAAGTTAAAATGTACATTTGAATTAAATATATATTGATTTATATTTTGTTTTTGATAAAAACTAATCAAAACATAGAATTGGCTTACGAAACGCATACCGTTGGGTTTCATTTGGAGTTCGGTATTAAAATTTCATAATTAAATGAAATAAAGGAATTAAATAATAATTGAAAGGGGTATAAATAAACAATTTTCGGAAACCCTAATTCTTTCAACCCAGCGCCGCCACAACTCAATTGAACGACTTGCGAGCTCCCAAATTCATCCATGAAAAACTCCAAATCAGATTTGAATTAGAAAATGGATCAAAAGAAAAAATTGTTGAGGGTTTTAAGGGTTTCAGAATGGTATGGGTTTGATGAAGTTGAATGGCGTAAATCAAAAGAAACCTCCCTCGAAGTCGCCGGGTTTGATCGCGATTTCTGCGATGGACGGTCCATCGCGTCGGGTCGCGCTTCAGGCGGTGATGGCACGTTCGAAGACCATTGGCGTGGGCCCCTCCGATTCATCTCCAGCCAACCATGGAACAATCAATTTGATGCCCTAGAAAATGATGGCAATGGGTTTCGTTTTGTCGGCTAAGGCCTGGAACGAATTAAGGGAGAAAGGTTTATGTTATTTATTAATTAATTAATTTAATTAATGATGTATTTAATTGTTCAAATGGATAATTTATCATATCTTGGTCATATGGGATCAGAATTAAACGAAATCAGTTTCGTTGGAATCATGACGAAGAAAGCTTCGCCATGGAACAGACTAGAACTAAAACGGAGCAAATCAGAATTTGCAGAAAATTAAAATCCAAATAGAACAGAAACCAATCAATGTGAGAATTTCTCACTAAAATTATTTCTGTACAGTTATTTATTTTATAACTGCATATTTGAACTGCTCCCCGTCGTCCATAGACCATGGACGACTTGTTTGATTGTATTTTGTGTGAAAATTGATTGTGATGTGAAATGAGATGAAAATAATATATATATATATATATATGAGATGAAAATATATATATATATATATATATGAGAAGTATATATATGAAATGAAAATAATATATATATGTGTTGAATAAAATATATATATATATATGAGATGAGAATAAAATATATATATGATGTGGAAAATATATATGCGATATGGAACATATATACATAAGATATGGAAAATATATATGCAATATGGAATATATATATATATATACACGATATGGAATATATATATATATATATATATATACACACACGATATGGAAAATATATATGCAATGTGAAAAATATTTGTTCGCTAAAAATATTACTTTTAGTTTATATATGAGATATATATAGTTGTCATGTATATGGAATATTCAATTTTGATTTAAAATTGAAATGAAAGTTGAAATCGTTTTTAAAATGATTTATAAAATACGTTTAAATGGAAATCGACGAAACATATAATATACACACACACACACACACACACATAAGGGCCTGAATAGAAAGCGCCGCCCAGCGACGGTTCGCGAATTTCGACCATTGACTTGGAATTGAAGTTACGGGAGATCCGACCATCGGATTCTCCTAAAACTCGAACCGTTGGGTTCGTATCGAAAAGATCTTTCCAATGAATATAAGAGATTTGAAATCTAATGGCTGGATTTGGAATTATGTCCAAATCAAATTTGGAAAAGGTCATTGTAAGTGTAGTTCGATGACCGTTTATGGAAGTCGACTGTACGTGCCTTGATAAAATTATTAAAAATATTAATAATTTGTGTAAAATCATAATAAATGATTTGAAAAGAATTTGGATGAAAAATTCTAATTTTGAAAAGATAAAAAAATATCTTTATCGAAATGAACTAGCTATTAGCTAGAATAATTATTTTGTTTATTTTTAGAAATAAAAAAATTGGATTTGAAATGGTTTTAAAAATAACCAGAATTTCCAATATATGAATTGGAATGGATTTGAATCGAAATTATCTTCGGAATATTTCGATATTGGATTATGTGATTATACGCCCATTGTGGAGGGATTTGGAAGATATATATATCGTTATATCCAATACGATATCTATTGTTTTCAGAATTTGATATTGAATATAAGCCGATATATTTTCTATTCAGAGCCTTGTATTTAATATCAAATTGGATTTTTGGTTTGTCGTGAATGGTGTCTTCAGCAACACTATTCTTAAACCCAGTAGAGAAAAGAATAAATCTTTTAATTAAGATTTAGAGAAGTTTACCAATTAATTAATATTTAATTGGGATTGAATTGAAATTTGATTTTTGGGTTTGTCGTGAACTGTGTTTAAATGACATTAGTTCTTTAACCCGAGTAAAAGCAAGATTAATTTCCAGAAAGTGAACAATCAATAAGAAATGGTTTTTGGGACTAAAACCACTTGGAGTTTGAATAAACCTTTAATTAGATCATGAATGAATAAATGGTAATTGAATTCACCAAAACATGTGATGTGATTAAACCAAATATACTTGGTTGTTGATATTGATTGTGACTGATTGATTGTTTGGATGGTGCTCGACCAGTTTATGAGTAGAATATGCTTTTATATTTAGCATTGGGTTGGGTAAAAATATCTGTGTGCTAACACCTTGTGAAACACTTCACGATCTGACTATAAGGTGTTTAGCGATGTTATTTATTTCAAAATTTAATGAATGGTTTTGAAATGATATTTTCCTTAAGTGAAAAGAAATGTATTCCCGATTTTGGACAGGGAATGTTTTATAAAAATCTTTTATAAAACAGAAAGGATTTCGAGGCCTAAACCCGATGATTTCTAAAATGATTTAGAAATGTATTATGTGTTACATTGTGGTTCATCGCGTATCCGATTAGTTGTTATTGATAACATATCTGTTTGGTGGCGGAGAATTTATTCTCTTGCTTAACACCCTTCTTTGAGACATACGAGCTCAAAGGTTATGTGATTAATAGTGACTGATCATATGTGTGAATTACTGATGTGAAGTACTATAGTTTGAAAGTACTTGTTATTATTATGTTATGAAATGATTTTCCCTAATTCGGGATATAAAATGATTTAGCAAGTATGTGGCTAAATATTCGGGTAACCCGAGAGCGACTAATAGTATGGGGCTGGATCCAGTGCCTTAGGGCCGTGTTCGGTATTTTGTTTGCATACTTGTTTGTATGCATTGTTATGTTTTGGAATTCATATTTCCAAATGATTTGATTTGAGATCCCAAAGTGAAATCTACTTTGATATAAAAGTTAGATATGTATTTCAAATGATTTGAAATAAAAATCGGGAAATAAAGTCCAAAGGAGTAATTTCTGTAAATTGAATTGGATTTGGAAAAAATCTAAGTGTAGTATTAATCTAAATGGGTAGATTGGAATATTGCATGTAAATTGATGCATAGTAGATCCATATCTCTATTACTGATTGTTGTTTATACATTGGCATTCATTGGGGTTAAACCCGTTCCGTGTTAGCGGCGTGGTCCCGTGATTTGCCTTATCATTTATATAAGTAAATTTTAAATGTAGAGTTTCTCACACCAGTCCCATGACTGACCTGTAGTTTGTTTTTCCCTTACAAACTCAGGTGCCCTTATTTTCCACATGGGCAACCGAGTAGTTTTATTTTGCAGATATATTGAGCAGTATTCTGGATTGAAGCTTTAAGCTATGTCCAGACATTTATATTCTTCCGCTACATTGTATTACATTTGATGTAAATTAATTTTCCGATGTATTATATTTCGATATACTATGATATATTCTGTACTCTGATGTAACATTATTATGATGTTTATAAAAGTCCTCTGTTATTTGTTCTGATGTGTTGTATGCCCAGAGTTAGCGTATCCGGGTTTTGCACGGTCTTTGTCGATTTAGCGATCGATTAGGTCCGAGCGAAATCCGTATAATTACATTGTACCTGGATGATTAATAGCCAGTGATGATGGGTGTTTTTATAGGGTTTAGAAATCCGATATATCCTCTGATTTCGTGAATGACTTGGTCTGATTTTGTCATGATATTTTCGTGAGTTTTGGGGCTTTTTAAAATCCACGGCTTTGAATTGTTCTTGAGTATATATTGCGTGATTTCTGGACTTGAAATCTTCATTGCTTTGAATTGTTAAGTTTGAAATATTCAATCTTTCTGGAATATACTACGAGATGAAATTATTGACTTTGAAATGGCCCCTTGATTTCTGGAACTTCGAATTTCGTTTCCCTCTGATATTTTCAAAATGATTTTAACCTCATATTTGTTTCAATATTCTGCTACCTTAAAATTTGAACAGTTTCTATATAAATTTGAATTGATACTACACTTTTATTTGCCTTGAATAGTTGAGCAGATGCTATTCTTGATCATTTCTGACCCTTTAATATTGCTCTATAGTTTTGATTATGATACTGGCTTAAAAAATGTGATATGAACATTATTCGGCTACTTGGATTGAACAATTTTCGATACTGCTCTTTAAAAACTCACATCAACAGATACTTTATTTGCCTTGCATAGTCAACTTATTCTTCCTATTGGACATTGGTGTACTGACTTCTAGGCTTGCTTAAATGAGCCTTTTGTTATATCCTTCATTCTTGCAGTGTCCATAAGTTTGAACTTGTTTCTGAAACCCTTCATGGTATGCTGCTTCACTATATTATTGCATTTTTGGTTTGGGTATTATTTGTTGTCTTGAAAATGTTATTTGCCTAGTCCTATGTCGAGCAGTTTTGAATCTTGTTCAATCCATACATGTTCGCTTGTACTTGAATGGTGCACCCCTATTTTCAAACTGGCTCAATGTGTCAACTTTGAACTATTGCTACTCCCGACTTGTTAAAAATTACTGCACGGCTTTACTTGCATTACTGCGTCATACTTGCTTGTATCTGAAACTGTCAAAAGTTGTTCATGCCATCTTGTGCATTTGTGCACGTTTGGTTGTAGCTTCGACTATTTGAATTTTGTTTCATAGCAAACTAATTCGAACAGGTGCTTCCTTGATTTTGATCCGAATAGTTGGTTAGTTTTAACTTGATAAGAATAAATACTACCCTTGAACACTTTTGGTAACTTGATATCTCTTGTGCACTACTATGACCTTGAACCATACTTGGAATTGAAAATTGTAGTACCCTTTGCTGTATGCACTTCAGATTTATTTCTATTGCAGTGTACTATGTGTTTTTCTGTTTGTGAAGATATGCAGGTGACTGGTTAGATGGCTGGATAGGATCTGAAACCGAAGACAAGCGTATGTGCCAATGTCTGTAAATATATAAATGAGTGAATGTGTGGTAAGGCAATGAATATACTGAGTGATGAGTGAAGAGTGATGTAGTGAGAAACAAATGTACTGAATGAGAAGATTGTACTGATATTTGTAATAAAAAATTTGATTGATATAAAATATTGCTTTATTGTGTTCAAACAAATTTGTCTATCGCATTAAATTTATTTTCCAGTACAACATCATATGAAGTAATATCTGTGAGTATACGATAGTAGAGTTAAAATGTGTTACTATTTCAAATATTGAAATAAAATATTTATTTGAATAAATATACTGTGTGAATATTCAATTGTGCACACTAGTATATTATTCAATAAATATTTATTTCTATGAATTGAAATATAAAATAGTACAATTACAAACACATTTAAATAATATTATATGTTTGTTATCATCAAACAAAAATCATGCAACACATTGTTGTATCCAACAATCTTCCCCTTTTGATGATGTGAAACATATACAAGATTTAGTATGTGTTATAAATGTGATTGAACGTGAAATATATTACTCCCCCTATTTGTATGCTCCCCCACAACTGAACTACCCCTATATATGTGGAAAATGTAAATAATGAAATTCAATTAATCATTATCCCCCTAGATATTTAATTTCCAATCTTAAAAAATTCTTGAATTAAATACCCATTAACCAAAATATTTAACATTCTCCCCTTTTTGTTATCATCAAAAGGATAATAGAATCGAAGCAGTGATGAATATAGACTAGAAATATAAATTCAAATGAAGAGGGAAAATATATATCGTAAATATCATTTAATAAAACAAAATCATAATATTCTTTAAATCAGAATCAGAATGATGAATTAACGATTGATTTTATATAAATAAGGAGAGTTTTCGAATTTCAAATATAGGATTTATAAATTTATAATTTTCAAATAAAAATTCAAATTTAAGCACAAAATAATTTATTATTATTTACGCACTTTCTAACCATGCATAACCGCAAGGACTTATAAATGGGGTTAGTGGTAACTTAAATTTGTTAAGTATTTTCCAACCATGCATAACCGCGAGGACTTTTAAATGAGATTAGAAGAATACTTAATTTTATCCTCTCTTATGAGTTCCATCCATGCATAACCGCGAGGACTTTTATATGAGAATGGAAGCACATAGAGATTAAGGTGATTCACCCATGCATAACCGCGAGGACCTTTAAATGAGAGTGAATACCAAGGATTAAAAAATCATTTTTTTATTTAATTTCATCAAGATTTTCCTTATTTCCAAAAATAATTTTAACTCCCCACATTATATAAAACCATGATGAGTGTTAGAAATATGGTGGAAATAGAAGATGGTCGTGAAATAAGCACTAGTTCAAAAAATATTATAAAATCTGTCCAATCATCATGAAAATTTAAATAATATTTTCTCTTGTTGTGAAATATACTGTTGTATATAACAGTGTTGTATACACAATTATATGATTTTTGTTTGATGATAACAACCAAATATATTTTATTATTGAATGTGTTTGTAACTGTACTGGTATACTACACAACAAACAGGATTATAATATTTTTTTATTTAAATAAAATATAACTGTACAGAAATTTAAACAATCACACAGTATTTTATTTAAATAAAAATATTTTATTTCAATATCAAAAAGTACATCTTTTATAACTCCACTATTTGACATACTACAACTCTGTCACTCACTCTATACAACTACATTTACATTCACATATACAGACACTTTCATACATTGACACTGTTTTTTTTTACTGTATTCTGTCTTCCATCTTCTGTCTTCACAGCCTTCAGTCAAGTCCTGTCTTCATACCTGTCATAAGAAGAACACACAATAGACTACAACAAAAATAAAATAAAATAAAAGAAAATAAAAAATTATTTTTAAATTTTATTTGCCTCAGAATTACGGTGTGTTTCTCATCATTTTTCTAGACTTGGTTTGATATGCAGGGACAGAAAAACTCGTCTAGATGGCTGCATATACACACGTGTATACACGTGTGCACTGCCACGCCAATCCAGTGTCGCGACTGAGGAGTAGCCACTTGGACCATCTCGACTCAGCGCAATATACTCATGAGCATGAACAAAGTCAAAAGCAAATGGCCGAGGACATAGTGAAAGTAAAATGTTTCAAGGGAAAAGGAAGGACACCATTGCAACCCAGTTTTAAAGTGAAGCAGAAGAACAAGCAGCATAGTGCGGCAGTGTTAACAAAACTACAGGAAGTAACAAGATGATGAAGACATGGCATGGATGACAACAGGATCAAGAGGCATGGTACAACATAGCAGGGGTTTAGCATGAGATAAACCATACAAGAGCAAATCAATACAAGTGCATCGATAAAAGTTGAGCAGCAGTAACATGGATTAACAACACTGCATACACAAGGTGAAGTGGCATAGTGTAGAGAAGCAATAATATACACAAGCCAAAGGCATTTCAAGATGCGAACTGGTGGCGCACAAGCATGAATGGCAACAGGAAAATGAATGCTTGGAGTTTTATCTTTGAAGAAGAATTCAAAGACATAAGTGCAGTGGATTCAGGCATGAAATGATAAAAGCAAGAACTAGTTAAAGTGATAAACAAATATCACAAATTCAGCATAATGCAGCAAATTGGTTAAGGCATGATCAAGCTCACACAATGGTGCATAGATGAATAGCTCATTAACAGGATCAATAAAGAACAACAAGAACAGTATGAAGCTTAATCAAGGATAAGTGAACATTTCAGATTTAACCAAATATGGGTGCATAGACATGTATAAAAATAGATTGCAAGTGGAATTGGACACACAGCAATTACAAACAGTGGCACACAGGAAACTACACAGTTCAAGCAAATATTTTTAAAACAATGGTAATACAGCATGTTCATGTGAATACACAAGCATGGTCATATATATATATATATATATATATATATATATATATACACACACACCAGCAGCCTTAGCATGAATGAGAATGGATTGATGTATATGGCAGTACAGCAGTTTTTAAACATGAATATAGCAAACCAAACTGTCTGGTGCAACAAGCAAGGAGTACAGCATAAATTAAAAGTTTGGCAAGTTCAAGTGTTGATTATGTTCAAAGGAAGATCAAAAGCAGTACACAAATAATGGCGCTGATTCATGTATGGGAACAGCAGTATAATGGTCAAGCACACATTCAAGTTCATGCAGCAAGGAGCTCAGTGCATATAGTGGAGTATCAATGGTGTACTTACATATACACTGGTTTGTATATATGTAAACAAGGGAGTAATGTGATCAAATGAAGCATCAGTTCCTATCAGTTCAAAATTGATCAAGTTCAAGCTAAATTCAAATTGCAACAAACACATGAATGGCAATATGTACAAGTGAACAAGAGAACATAGGTAGTGCAGCAGTTCTAAAGACAAGCACATGGCCGAGGCAGCACATGTTTGGCATGAAGCAGTCTCAAGGTGAAATGACAATAATATTCAAGTCATGGTGCATCAAGTGTAAATCAAAGAAAAATAGTATCAGTATAAAGAAATTATGCAGTAATTCTAACAGGAATTCCAATATTATCAGTATAAAGAAATCACAGTAAAATCAGAGAATAGCACCAGTTTTTAGCAAAAACGATTCAAAGAATAGTTCGAAATTTCCATTAAGTCAGAGGTAATTCTGGAGTACATATGCAAATTTTTAGCAAAATTCCAGGTTTCAAATGAACGCATTCCAGAAAATTCGGCAATCACAAGTGTAATCAAGACATCTGTTCTTATCAGTTTTTTTTCCTTTATGAAGTAGTAAATCCAAGGAAGCAAAATTCCAGTTTAAAAATCATGTTAACAAAGTCAAATGAAAGAGGATATGAAATTCCAGAATTAATCAAAGAAATCGCCAGAGTAGCTGAAGACTTCAAGCCCAAGATTTATGCAATATACTCAAGTTTAAATTCGAAGAAACCTCCAGAATAGTGGAAGTATTCATAGCAATATTCAAATCGAAGAAATTTCCATAAGTTCAAGAACAATTAAAAGCCGATTTCAAAAGCCCCAAAATTTTCGAATATATCAAATCAAGGGTTTCAAAGATCAAGACTTAATCAAAAATTCCAGAACATACGATGATTTAAAGTTCCAATATTTCCGTATATATCATAACCAAAGTGTAATACGAAATCAGAGCACAAAATTAGGGTTTCAAAACCCTATAAGAACACCCACATCATCATCGGCTATTATCATCCAAGATCGAAGAAATTAAAAGCAAATAATTGAATTAAAAATCATACCAGGAAAAGAAGAAGACTTGGATCCAAATCAAAGCTTCATCAACTCAACCGAAGAAGAGCTTGCAATAGGAACTCGAGAACATCATATTGTCGGATTTCAGAATCAAAGAACCAAAACCCTAATCACAGTCGCCGTTTCTATTTAAGAAGGAAACCCTAGAGCCGCCATTTTTACAATTACAAAGAGATCGGACTCAAGAGAGAAGTGGTGAAGTAATTAAAAAAAGGAGGCCGGCCAAGTTTCAACTAAAGGGGATAACCCCTATTCTAAATCCTAGGGTTTTCAAAGTTTTTCTTAAGGGTTTTTATTGTTTTGTTTTTGTTCGTCTTTAATTTCAATTTGTTATCAAGTCTAGAGTTTTCTAGTTTGTCTCTAAAACTAGGGAGACGAATTACAGTGTTTGTAATTCGGGGAAATCTGGTTTTGAGGATAAAAACCAGTGCAGGGTTTTGAGCGTAGGGTTAAGAACAGTTGGGAGCAAGTGTCGCGAGTTTACAGGGGATTGTAAGCATAGATATTGTTTTAACTCCTAATAGAAACCTTGGGGAATGCAGTAGTAGGCAGGGTTTTGCCGAAGCTGGGTATATCTGTGTGTAATTTATTTTCCGCATTTATTCTGATTATTACCTGTGCTGTTTTTATTTAATTATTCTGCAAAAATCTGCAATAAACCCTATTCACCCCCCCCCTTTAGGGTTAATTTAGATCCAACAAGTGGTATCAGAGCAGGTATTTTTATTTTAGTTTAACTCTAGAGTCATGAATCTGTCCAATAACGCGTTTTCTGAGGGTCAGTCCATAGCTAGGCCACCAATGTTTAATGGAACTGATTATGCTTATTGGAAAGCTAGGATGAAAATTTATTTGAGTTCAGTCGATTATGATGTGTGGGATATTATTGAAACAGGTTATAGATCTCCGACTGTAATAGTTAGTGGTGTTGAAATTCCTAAATCAAAAGACAGGTGGGATGCTAATGATAAAAAATCATTTTCAACTAATGCCAAAGCAATGAACGCTTTAATCTGTGCGCTTGATAAGACTGAATTTAATCGAATTTCTCATTGTGAGACTGCGCAGGAAATATGGCATACATTGGAGGTCACACACGAAGGTACATCTCAAGTAAAGGAATCTCGTCTCGCTCTACTCAGCAACGAATATGGAAATTTCTCTATGCAAAAAGACGAAGATATAAAAGAGATGTATGGATGCTTCTCGTCACTAGTCTACAATGCAAAAGCTCTTAGCAAAACCTATACTGAAGTTGAATTGATCAGAAAAATATTGAGAGTGCTACCAATGAATTTTGAAGCTAAGGTGACAGCAATACAAGAATCAAAAGATCTGAACAAAGTAAGCATGGAAGAGTTGATCGGAAATCTCATCACTTACGAGATGGAGTTAAAAGCAAGAGAAGAACGAAAGGATTCTGAATCAAAGAAAAAGACAATCGCTCTAAATAATTCTGTTGAAAGTAATGATGATGATCCTGCTGAAGAGCTAGCCATGGTTTTAAAAAAGTGGGCCAAAGGAAAATACAAACCACGAAAGAAGAATTCAAAAACCGACAAGTCTGAAAGTTCAGATAGTTCAGACGATGAAGTGTTTTGCTACAATTGCAAGAAACCCGGACATATCAAACCAAATTGCCCACATCTTAAAAATGAAAAGAGGAAGAAGTTCAGAAGGAAGAAGAAGGCTTTTGCTGCTACATGGGATGACGAGGAAGGAGAAGAAGTTTCTGAAAGTGATGAGGAGGAAGCTAACTTATGTCTTATGGCTCAATCTGATTCGGAAGGTAGTGAAGAGGATTCTAGTGAAGTAACAAATTTTACCTATAAAGAATTAATATTAATGTGTCACGACCTCACAAAAACTGTTGACTCTCTTGAACTAAAAGTTAAGAAATTAAAATCTGATAGGTCAAAACTAGTTCATGAAAATAACAATTTAGAAAGAAAACTTGAAAAAGTTAAGAATTCACCGGTTTCAGAATGCGAAAAATGTCATTTTTGAGTAACAATTTTTTGAAATTAAAAACTGATCTTGAGTTACTTAAAAGTGAAAACATGAATTTGAAAAATGAAAATCATGATTTTGAAAAGGTGATTGAAAAGTTTAGAGAATCTGAAAAACTTGATTTTGAAAAGCGAAAACAATTTGAAATTGAAATTTCCAAGTCCGATGCTAGAATCAAAGCACTTGAAAACGGAAATTTGATTTTAAAACAAATTAATGGTGAAAAGAGGAAAATCGCTATTAATCGTTGTTCAAATTTAATGAAAGAAAATAGCGGTCTTAAATTTAAAATTCAACGACTTGAGTCAGCTCTGACTAAATTTTCTAAAGGAGAGAAATCGTTGAATATGTTGTTGAAAAAACAATTTTTTGTTCAGAATAAAAAGGGACTTGGATTTGAATCTGATCAAGTTGAAAAACAAAATTTTAATGATTTTAAAAATCCTTTAATTGGCTTTGAAAACGATCAAATTGAATTTTTGAAATTTAATAATTTCAAAGGGTTTTTAAATCATAAACAAATTGATAACTCGTTTAAAAACAATTCATTTAAATCTATTTGGATTCCAAAAATTAAAAGAATAAATTTAAGCAAATCTAAACAAATTTGGGTTCCAAAGGGTACGCTAGTGATTAGTAATGGATTGTTATATAAACGGGTTTGGGTACCAAAACGTGTAAACGAAGATAAGAGTGGTAAAACAATTTTTGTTAAACCACTCGATCATATAAACATTTAGGTATCGTAGGAGGCTAAGGAATAACTGTGCTTAAATGAGATAAAATTCAAATTGATTCATATATCGAATTATTTGGAGTTCCTTAGCCATAGATTCAGAGTTGGAGATTCATTGGATCACGTTGATTATGGTAAGTCAGGTATGATCTCTAAACTCGTACTTTTATTTTAATTCCTTTTAGTTTATTTTCCTTTTAGTTTATTTTTACTTGGCAGATTTTGAAATCATTCATTGTAGATTGTTGAATTTCCTAGATTATGAAAAATTTGATTTTTTTGTGATCCCAAATAATTATCTTAGATTTGATCGCTGAATGTTTCTTGTGTTTGTCTAAAAATTCTCTGAAAATTTCACTTATGGTTCTTGCTTTGAAAATGATCTTGTGCTGCTCTGATAAGGAAATTGATTTGATTCATTGGTGATTAAATGATAAGTTGGAAAATCAGTGACTGGATTTAGTTAAAATTCATAGGAAATTTGAATCAAATTAATATATAAATGGTTTTAAAAAATTGTCTAGGAGCAATCAGTGTAAAAATATTAGAAAATTTCATTTTTTTTAACTGATTGATTTTTTTTAAGCTGATTTTCAACTTGCATTTTTCAAAAACTCCTCTTGAAATTGATATTTTCAATTTTAAAATTATTTTTGATTATTTATTCAAAAATTGAAATTATTGATTAATTTGAACCGTTTTGGGACTCATCAAAATTATTGATAGATTTATGAAACTGTGATGAGTTGCGACTATGGTATAATTCATAACTAGAAGAGATATTATTTTAAATCTCATGATGATTGGACAAATTTTATAATATCTTTGAATTAGAGCTTATTTCACGACCATCTTCTATATCTACCATATTTCTGTCATTCATCATGGTTTTATTTAATTTGGGGAGTTCTAATTATCCTTGAAATTAAAAAAAAATATAATAATAAATAATTTATCCTTGGTATTCACTCCTATTTAAAAATCCTCGCGGTTATGCGTGGGTGAATTACCTTAGTTTCTATGTGCTTCCATTCTCACTTAAAAGACCTTCGGGCTGTGCATGGATGGAACCCATTAGAAAGGATAAAGTTAAGTTACTACTAACCCCATTTAAAAGACCTTTGGGCTATGCGTGGTTAGAAAGTGCTTAACACATTTTTTGAGCATATTTAAAATCTTTAAAATTCATATTCAAATATTCAATTTTTTATTGAGCTCTTCTCATTCTATAAAAACCATCGTAAATCCAATCATTCTGAAAGTGAAATTTTCTTCTGATTTAAAGATTATTATGATTTTTGTTTGATTAAATGGGTTTTACGATATATATTCTCTCTCTGAATATGAATTTATATTTTTAGTCTATATTCATCACTGTTTCGATTTCTATTTTCCTTTCGATGATAACAAAAGGGGAGAATGGTCAAGATTTTGATTGTTAAGTATTAATTCAAAAATATTTTAAGATTGAAAGTTAAATATCTAGAGGGAGAATGGGCAATTGGATTTAATACATTCAATTTTTCCACATATATAGGGAAAGTTCAGTTGAAGGGGGAGCATACAAATAGGGGGAGTAATATATTTCATGTTCAAACACATTCAAAATCTCTTATTTGTTTGTCATCATCAAAAGGGGGAGATTGTTGTATATAACAGTGTTGTATACACAATTATATGATTTTTGTTTGATGATAACAACCAAATATATTTTATTATTGAATGCGTTTGTAACTGTACTGGTATACTACACAACAAACAGGATTATAATATTTTTTATTTAAATAAAATATAACTGTACAGAAATTTAAACAATCACACAGTATTTTATTTAAATAAAAATATTTTATTTCAATATCAAAAAGTACATCTTTTATAACACCACTATTTGACATACTACAACTCTGTCACTCACTCTATACAACTACATTTACATTCACATATACAGACACTTTCATACATTGACACTGTTTTTTTTTACTGTCTTCTGTCTTCTGTCTTCCATCTTCTGTCTTCACAGCCTTCAGTCAAGTCCTGTCTTCATACCTGTCATAAGAAGAACACACAGTAGACTGCAACAAAAATAAAACAGAATAAAAGAAAATAAAAAATTATTTTTAAATTTTATTTGCCTTAGAATTACGGTGTGTTTCTCATCATTTTTCTAGACTTGGTTTGATATGCAGGGACAGAAAAACTCGTCTAGATGGCTGCATATACACACGTGTATACACGTGTGCACTGCCACGCCAATCCAGTGTCGCGACTGAGGAGTAGCCACTTGGACCATCTCGACTCAGCGCAATATACTCATGAGCATGAACAAAGTCAAAAGCAAATGGCCGAGGACATAGTCAAAGTAAAATGTTTCAAGGGAAAAGGAAGGACACCATTACAACCCAGTTTTAAAGTGAAGCAGAAGTACAAGCAGCATAGTGCGGCAGTGTTAACAAAACTACAGGAAGTAACAAGATGATGAAGACATGGCATGGATGACAACAGGATCAAGAGGCGTGGTACAACATAGCAGGGGTTTAGCATGAGATAAACCAGACAAGAGCAAATCAATACAAGTGCATCGATAAAAGTTGAGCAGCAGTAACATGGATTAACAACACTGCATACACAAGGTGAAGTGGCATAGTGTAGAGCAGCAATAATATACACAAGCCAAAGGCATTTCAAGATGCAAACTGGTGGCGCACAAGCATGAATGGCAACAGGAAAATGAATGCTTGGAGTTTTATCTTTGAAGAAGAATTCAAAGACATAAGTGCAGTGGATTCAGGCATGAAATGATAAAAGCAAGAACTAGTTAAAGTGATAAACAAATATCACAAATTCAGCATAATGCAACAAATTGGTTAAGGCATGATCAAGCTCACACAATGGTGCATAGATGAATAGCTCATTAACAGGATCAATAAAGAACAACAAGAACAGTATGAAGCTTAATCAAGGATAAGTGAACATTTCAGATTGAACCAAACATGGGTGCATAGACATGTATAAAAATAGATTGCAAGTGGAATTGGACACACAGCAATTACAAACAGTGGCACACAGGAAACTACACAGTTCAAGCAAATATTTTTAAAACAATGGTAATACAGCATGTTCATATGAATACACAAGCATGGTCATATATATATATATACACACCAGCAGCCTTAGCATGAATGAGAATGGATTGATGTATATGGCAGTACAGCAGTTTTTAAACATGAATATAGCAAACCAAACTGTCTGGTGCAACAAGCAAGGAGTACAGCATCAATTAAAAGTTTGGCAAGTTCAAGTGTTGATTATGTTCAAAGGAAGATCAAAAGCAGTACACAAATAATGGCGCTGATTCATGTATGGGAACAGCAGTATAATGGTCAAGCACAAATTCAAGTTCATGCAGCAAGGAGCTCAGTGCATATAGTGGAGTATCAATGGTGTACTTACATATACACTGGTTTGTATATATGTAAACAAGGGAGTAATGTGATCAAATGAAGCATCAGTTCTTATCAGTTCAAAATTGATCAAGTTCAAGCTAAATTCAAATTGCAACAAACACATGAATGGCAATATGTACAAGTGAACAAGAGAACATAGGTAGTGCAGCAGTTCTAAAGACAAGCACATGGCCGAGGCAGCACATGTTTGGCATGAAGCAGTCTCAAGGTGAAATGACAATAATATTCAAGTCATGGTGCATCAAGTGTAAATCAAAGAAAAATAGTATCAGTATAAAGAAATTATGCAGTAATTCTAACAGGAATTCCAATATTATCAGTATAAAGAAATCACAGTAAAATCAGAGAATAGCACCAGTTTTTAGCAAAAACGATTCAAAGAATAGTTCGAAATTTCCATTAAGTCAGAGGTAATTCTGGAGTACATATGAAAATTTTTAGCAAAATTCCAGGTTTCAAATGAACGCATTCCAGAAAATTCGGCAATCACAAGTGTAATCAAGACACCTGTTCTTATCAGTTTTTTTTCCTTTATGAAGTAGTAAATCCAAGGAAGCAAAATTCCAGTTTAAAAATCATGTTAACAAAGTCAAATGAAAGAGGATATGAAATTCCAGAATTAATCAAAGAAATCGCCAGAGTAGCTGAAGACTTCAAGCCCAAGATTTATGCAATATACTCAAGTTTAAATTCGAAGATACCTCCAGAATAGTGGAAGTATCCATAGCAATATTCAAATCGAAGAAATTTCCAGAAGTTCAAGAACAATTAAAAGCCGATTTCAAAAGCCCCAAAATTTTCGAATATATCAAATCAAGGGTTTCAAAGATCAAGACTTAATCAAAAATTCCAGAACATACGATGATTTAAAGTTCCAATATTTCCGTATAAATCATAACCAAAGTGTAATACGAAATCAGAGCACAAAATTAGGGTTTCAAAACCCTATAAGAACACCCACATCATCATCGGCTATTATCATCCAAGATCGAAGAAATTAAAAGCAAACAATTGAATTAAAAATCATACCAGGGAAAGAAGAAGACTTGGATCCAAATCAAAGCTTCATCAACTCAACCGAAGAAGAGCTTGCAATAGGAACTCGAGAACATCATAGCGTCGGATTTCAGAATCAATGAACCAAAACCCTAATCACAGTCGCCATTTCTATTTAAGAAGGAAACCCTAGAGCCGCCATTTTTACAATTACAAAGAGATCGGACTCAAGAGAGAAGTGGTGAAGTAATTAAAAAAAGGAGGCCGGCCAAGTTTCAACTAAAGGGGATAACCCCTATTCTAAATCCTAGGGTTTTCAAAGTTTTTCTTAAGGGTTTTTATTGTTTTGTTTTTGTTCGTCTTTAATTTCAATTTGTTATCAAGTCTAGAGTTTTCTAGTTTGTCTCTAAAACTAGGGAGACGAATTACAGTGTTTGTAATTCGGGGAAATCTGGTTTTGAGGATAAAAACCAGTGTAGGGTTTTGAGCGTAGGGTTAAGAACAGTTGGGAGCGAGTGTCGCGAGTTTACAGGGGATTGTAAGCGTAGAGATTGTTTTAACTCCTAATAGAAACCTTGGGGAATGCAGCAGTAGGCAGGGTTTTGCCGAAGCTGGGTATATCTGTGTGTAATTTATTTTCCGCATTTATTCTGATTATTACCTGTGTTGTTTTTATTTAATTATTCTGCAAAAATCTGCAATAAACCCTATTCACCCCCCCTCTAGGGTTAATTTAGATCCAACATATACCATAGTCACAACTCACCACAACTTCAAAAATCTATTAATAATTTTGATGAGTTCCAAAACAGTTCAAATCGATCTATCATTTCAATTTTTGAATAAATAATCAAAAATAATTTAAAATTGAAAATATCAATTTCAAGTGGTGTTTTTGAAATATCAATGCCAACTGAAAATCAGTTTCAAAAATCAATCAGTAGAATGTGAAAATTTCCTAATATTTCTGATACAGATTGCTTCTAGACAATTTTAAAACCAATTGTATATTTAATTCAAATTGCCTATGAATTTCAATGAAATCCAATCTCAGATTTTCCAACCCATCTTCCAATTACAAAGATATTCAAACAAATTAAATCAATTTCCTTTATCAGAGTATCATAAAATCACGTTCGAAGCAAGAGTCACAAGAGAATTTTTCAGGAAGCACAAAAGACAGTCAATGATTCAAATCAAAAGCAATTTATTTGAAATCATTTGATAAAAATTTATTTTCAGAATTAAAATTCAAATATTATAATTCAAGAAATTCAAGAAATCATTTTAACCTTATGGCAGTCAAGCAAAGAAAAAAAAAAAGAAATTTTCACATCTAATCAATCATAGCTTTCAAGTAGTGTGCTATATTGAGTACGATTTTTCGATAT
The DNA here is from genome assembly GCA_030737875.1 of Allium sativum. Classification (NCBI taxonomy): domain Eukaryota; kingdom Viridiplantae; phylum Streptophyta; class Magnoliopsida; order Asparagales; family Amaryllidaceae; genus Allium; species Allium sativum. The sequence continues at coordinate 76,103,874 of CM060926.1, forward strand.
TTTCCAAAATGAATTAGAAGACACTCAAAACAGCAAAGATGTGTGAAACTTCATTAGTTTTCCAAAAAATCATAATTTTTAAAATCTCGATTAACAATGTTCAAGATATGTCAAAAATATCATGGAAGTGTCAATACAAATAAGCATAAAAGAAAATAAAAATCACGAGTTTAGAGATCATACCTAACTTACCATAATCGATGTGAACCAATGAATCTCCAACTCAGAAATCTATGGCTAAGCAGCTCCAAATAATTCGATAACATGAAACAATTTGAATTTTATCTATCTTAAGCACAGTTGTTCCTTAGCCTCCTTCAGTGCCGAAATGTTTATAGAATCAAGTGGTTTAAAAAAAGATGTTTTACCACTCTTAACTTCGTTTACACGTTTTGGTACCCAAACCTGTTATATAACAATCCATTACTATCCACTTCAGTACCCTTTGGAACCCAAACTCATTTAATCTTGTTTGAATTCATCTTATTATCTTTTGGGATCCAAAATCATTTAATTGAATTGTTTCTAAACGAGTTTTCATTTTGTTTATGATTTTAAAACCCTTTGAAATAATTAGAGTTCACAATTTCAATTTGATCTTTTCCAAAACTATTTGAAGGATTTTTTAAATCATTAGAATTAATTTTCCCAAATCTGAGTCCTTTCTTATTATCAACAAAGAAGTAGTATTTCAACAACATATTCAACGATTTTTCTCCTTTAGAAACTTTTTCCAAAGTTGATTCAAGTCATTGAATTTTAAATTTAAGATCGCTATTTTATTTCATTAAATTTTAACAACGATTAATAGCGAATTTCCTCTTTTTAGCATTAGTTTGTTTTAAAACCAAATTTTCATTTTCAAGTGCATTGATTTTAGCATTGGACTTAGAAATTTCAATTTCAAATTGTTTTCACTTTTCGAAATCAAGTTTTTCAGATTCTCTAAGCTCTTCAATTTCCCATTCAAAATCACGATTATTGTTTTTCAAATTCACGTTTTCACTTTTAAGTAACTCAAAATTAGTTTTTAAATTCAATAAATCATCACTCAAAATTTGACATTTGCTGCATTTTGAAAACTATGAATTCTTAAACCTTTCAACTTTATTTTCTAATCTGTTATTTTCTTGAATTAGTTTTGACCTATCATATTTCAATTTCTTAACCTTTAGTTCAAGAGAATCAACGGTTTTTGTGAGATCGTGACACATCAAAATTAAATCTTTGTAAGTAAAATTTGATACCTCGCTTGAATCCTCGTCACTACTTTCTGAATCAGATTGCACCATAAGACACAAGTTAGCTTCCTCTTCATCACTTTCAGAAACTTCTTCTCCTTCCTCGTCATCCCATGTAGCAGCAAAAGCCTTTTTTCTTTCTTCTGAACTTCTTTTTCTTTTCATTCTTAAGCTGTGGGCTATCTGGTTTGATATGTTTGGGTTTCTTTCAATTGTAGCAAAACACTTCATCGTCTGAGCTATTTGAACTTTCGGACTTGTTGATTTTTGAATTCTTCTTTTGTGGCTTGTAATTTTGCTTCGTCCACTTTCTAAAAACCATGGCTATCCCCCCAATAGGGTCTTCATCATCACATTCAACGGTATTATTTAGAGCAATCGTCTTTTTCTTTGATTCTGAATTCTTTCGCTCTTCTCTTGCTTTTAGCTCCATCTCGTAATTAATCAGATTTCCAATCAACTCTTCCATGCTTATTTTATTTAGATCTTTTGATTCTTGAATTGTCGTCACTTTAGCTTCAAAATTCATCGGTAGCACTCTCAATATTTTTTTGATCAATTCCACTTTGGCATAAGTTTTGTCAAGAGCTTTTGCATTGTAAGCCAGTGATGAAAAGCGTCCAAACATCTCTTTAATATCTTCGTCCTTTTGCACATAAATTTTTTCATATTTGTTGCTGAGTAGAGCGAGACAAGATTCCTTAAATTAAGATGTTCCTTCATGTGAGACCTCCAGCGTAAGCCATATTTATTGCGCAGTTTCACAATGAGAGATTCGATAAAATTCAGTTTTATCAAGAGAACAGATTAGAGCATTCTTCGCTTTGGCATTAGTTGAAAATAATTTTTTATCATTAGCATCCCACCTGCCTTTTGATTTAGGAACTTGAACACCATTAACAACAATTGTAGGAGACATATAACCCATTTCAATAATATCCCACACAACATAATCGACTGAACTCAGATAAATTTTCATCCTAGCTTTCCAATAGGCACAATCGGTTCCATTAAACATTGGTGGCCTAGCCATGGACTAACCCTCAGAAAAAGTGTTATTAGGCAAATTCATGACTCTAGAGTTATTTAAAATAAAAAAATACCTACTCTGATACCACTTGTAGGATCTAAATTAACCATAGACGGTGGGGTGAATAGGGTTTATTGCAGTTTTTGCTGAGTAATTAAATAATATCAAACACAGATAATAATCAGAGTAAATGCAGAAAATAAATAACACACAGATATACCCAGCTTCGGCAAAACCCTGCCTACTGTTGCATTCCCCAAGGTTTCTATTAGGAATTAAAACAATCTCTTCGCTTACAATCCCCTGTAAACTTGCGACACTCGCTCCCAACTATTCTAACCCTACGCTCAAAACCCTGCACTGATTTCTACCCTCGAAATCAGATTTCCCCGAATAACAACCCCATAATTAGTCTCCCTAGTTTTATAGACAAACTAGAAAACTTTAAATAGTTTACAAAATTAAAATACTAGAAATAAAACAACTTAAAAAACAATTTAAAACTACTTAAAAACCCTAGTGTATAAATAATAAAAACTTATAAGCCGCTTGTGTTAACTTGGTCGGTCCTCTTTAATTTGCTTTAACCCTTTTTGACTTTGGCCTGATCTCCTTTTCTCTCTGGAAACAAATAACGGTGATGGCGATTTTTCTAGGGTTTCAATTCTTCTTGAATTTGAAGTCGCCACTCTCTCTGAAGTGATGTTGTCGAATTTCCACTAGCTATCTTTGTTGCCTATACCTCAATTCGATCCAAGTGATTACCAGTTATGATTTTTAATTCGATTATTTGTTTTTAATTATGCTTGTACTTGGATGATTAAAATCCAGTGATGATGGGTGTTTTTATAGGGTTTAAAAATCTGATATATCCCCTTTTCATGAATGACTTGGTCCGATATTGTCATGATATTTTTGTGAATTTTGGGGCTTTTTAAAATCCACGGCTTTGAATTGTTCTTGAGTATATATTGTGTGATTTCTGGAATTGAAATCTTCATTGCTTTGAATTGTTAAGTTTGAAATTTTCAATCTTTCTAGAATATATTGCAAGATGAAATTATTGACTTTGAAATGACCCCTTGATTTCCTGAACTTCGAATTTCCTTTCCCTCTGATATTTTCAAAGTGATTTTAACCTCATATTTATTTCAATATTCTGTTGCCTTAAAATTGAACAGTTGCTATATAAATTTGATTTAATACTACACTTTGATTTGCCTTGAATAGTTGAGCAGATGCTATTCTTGATCATTTCTGACCCTTTAATATTGCTCTGTAGTTTTTATTATGATATTGGCTTAAAAATGTGATATGAACTTTATTCAGCTATTTGGATTGAACAAATACTATGCTTGACATTTTCTGTATTGTTCTTTAAAAACTGATATAAACAAATACTTTATTTGCCTTGCACGCTCAACTTATTCTTCCTATTGGACATTGGTGTACTGACTTCTTGGCTTGTTTAAATGATCCTTTTTGTTATACCCTTCATTCATGCAGTGTCCATAAGTTTGAACTTGTTCCTAAACCCTTCATGATATACTGCTTCACTATATTATTGCATTTGTAGTTTGGGTATTGTTTGTCGTCTTGAAAATGTTATCTGCCTAGTCCTATTTCGAGCAGTTTTGAATCTTGTTCGATGCATACATGTTCACTTGTACTTGAATGGTGCACCCCTATATTCAAACTGGCTCAATGTGTCGACTTTGAACTATTGCTACTCTCGACTTGTTAAAAACTGCTGCATGGCTTTACTTGCATTACTATTTCATACTTGCTTGTATTTGAAACTGTCATAAGTTGTTCATGCCATCTTGTGTATTTGGGCACGTTTGGTTGTAACTTCGACTATCTGAAATCTATTTCATAGCAAACTGATTCGAACAGATGCTTCCTTGATTTTGATCTGAATAGTTGATTTGTTTTAACTTGATAAGAATAGATACTACCTTGAACACTTTTAGTAACTTAATATCTTCTGTACACTACTATGACCTTGAACCATACATGGAATTGAAAATTGCAGTACCCTTTGCTGTTGCACTATCTTGTATCTCGACTTTGTTCACTTGTTTTCAAACTGGCTTGTTTTGCATTTTGTTGCACCATTATGTTGTGCCACACAAACCATGCTGCCTTGTAACTTTAATTTTTTTTATTATTGCCCTGTACTTTCTCCACCATGCTTATATGCTTGTGCACTTTTACATTTTTATGTACTATTGCCTTGCTTGCATTATTGTGTCATCCATGCTTGTATATTTGCACCTGTTTTTGAACTTGACTTGTGCTTGTTGGATACTTGCATTACTTTAGTCCATTTGTGTTGTGTCAGCTCGAGATTGTGCATTAAGTCGAGTTGGTCCACGTGGCTACTCCTCGGTTGCTATACTACATTTTGATTGGCAAAGCAGTGCACGTGTGTATATTATTCATGTGTGTACATGCACCTTTCAAAATAATTTTCCTGTCCTTGCATATCAGACCAAGTCAGAAAAATGATGAGAAACACACCGAAATTATGAGGTAAATAAAATTTAAAATAAATTTGGATTTGTATGCACTTCGTTTTTGTGACGACGGCCCATAACCCCCGTACTAAACAAGAGGAATAATGTGCTGAAGGGTGTGCCAGGAAGCTATGGACGATTATTAGAGTAGGTAAACAACATCGAAACCTGTCGTAGAACTCACATCGCAAGGATGAAATATAATAGAACTTATACAACAGGTAATAGTAATGAGGCATCATATAGCAAACTTTTAGAAAACTTTCTCAACATCATGAAAGGTCATCCAACTAATAATTAAGTTTGTACATAAATCCTCACTACAACACTGATATAGCACTCAAATAGTGGAAACAGAAATACTAGATAGTAATAAACACTACAAGAGAAGTGCTTATCTACAATACTAAAATACAGCGTTTTACATTGAATGCTGTTGTTGAACCTTATTTGTTAGTAGAAAGATCTAAAGCAATATAGAAAAATGTTGTATAATTAACACCAACAAAAATAATTGGCGGTCATTCACTAAATTTCACAGGCCGCGCTCTTTCCATATTTCCTTTTTCTATTTCCCTCGCTTCTTCTATTTCTCCCGCTTTGCCTAAATTACTGTCCCATCGCTTCCCCATGAAAACCCTAAAATTCATATTTGCATATATTCGCTTTGACCATATGTTTCTAGTCAGCTAATCGTTGGTTTCACTCTTTATAATTAGGGTATACCTTCATCATCAATTCCACAGCAGCAACAATTTTGAACTTGATTCCAATGGCAGAATTAATTTTGGATTTCATTTTAATTTTGTGCGCAGGTAGTTTGCGATTTTGGGAACGACTTGGCACCCCATAACTGGGAACTCAGACCTAGGAGTTTAATCCACATAGGCAACGAAGTGAGAAGATCTCTGTCCGAGCCCTTCCATGGTGTAAGTTTCTTCATATTATTAATCATTTGCCAGTAAAACAAGGACCACCCTCTGAAATACTAGAGACATCACTATCTTAATTGTATCTAACAACCAAAAGAAACCTTTTTTTTACTTATTTGGTGAATAAACTTGGAGCCCATAAGATCAAATCCAATGATGTGTGAAATTATTTCCCAGGTCTGAGTTCCGTGGTCTGATATTTGTTCCCAATTATGAGATTTTGACTAAAGTGATTTCTTGTGATGGTTGGCATGCAAATTAAGGTTTTGTTCTCTATCTCTGCTAGAGTATTGTTTCATGATTATCTACTAGGTTCAATAATGAAATAAATTTATTAGTCACCAAATTCACTTCTTCCTTAATTGTTCTTTTGGGAAAACAGAATTTGAGTTTGATTTTACACAAACTGCTAGTTGAAAGATTGCTTCTAAAAACGTTCCTGTAAGAAAGTACGTCCAAGAGGGTTAATATTGGAATCAAACATTTCTTATTAGCACAGATACCTGTGCAATTGCTCTGTAATAACATCAACAGAAGGTGTACTGAAAGGAGTAGCATATGTTGTTTTCCCTCCAAGTGCAATTCCTTTACCAAGAGCAGCTTCCAGTAATTGGCCAAGAATTTGACGGGTCAGAAAAGCTTATGGATTTATAACAACATCGGGAACAATTCCTTGCAAAGTGAAGGGGAAACTTTCTTGAGAATCCAAGAAACCAACCACACCCTTTTGGCCATGCAAAGTGAAGGAGATAAATTCTCGAGCATGCATGGCCAAAAGGGTGTGGTTGGTTTCTTGGGTTCTCAGGAAAAATTCCCCTTCACTTTGCAAGGAATTGTTCCCGATGTTGTTATAAATCCGCATGCTTTTCTGACCCGTCAAACTCTTGGCCAGTTACTGGAAGCTGCTCTTGGTAAAGGAACTGCACTTGTAGGAAAAATAACATATGCTACTCCTTTCACTACACCTTCTATTGATGTTATTACAGAGAAATTGCACAGGTATCTGTGCTAATAAGAAATGTTTGATTCCAACATCTAACCCTCTTAGACATACTGTAGTATTATTTCAGTAAGGCACAATGTTCTATGTGTTATAATTATGTGAAGTTATAGCCTAATAGTTCACTATATCTTTCAGTAAGGCACAATGTTTTGTTGATGTTATTACAGAGGAATTTGAGATTATCTTTGTGGTCGAGTCGCATATGCATATGGGAGATTTATTGCTGTGACATGCCTTATCCTGACCTTAGCTTCTCGGAAAATTACATATGCGATCGTTTGACAGGTACATATTGACTGTCCTAAACCTTTACAATTGTGAGTAATGCAAAACCGTTTCAAGACATTTCAAATATTCAATTCACCATAATTTGCCTGTATGTTGGAGTCTTATACGCTGAGAAATGAATGGACGATGAGGAATGATGTGGAAAACAATATCAGAGCAGATCAGACATCTAAAATAAATTTCAGATGTCTGAACCAGGCCAAGAAATTGCCTGAGAACATTTTCAGACGTCTGAAATAAATTTCAAACATCTGAAATGGTCTCAAACGTCTAAAAACCTATCTTCAGACGTCTGAACCAGGTCAGACATCTGAAAATAGATTCAGACGACTGAAATATGCTACTGTTTCTTTGTGGAACTTTTGCGGACAAGCGTCTTGTTTTGACAATGGATCACATTTTTGTAGGATAAGCGTCTTGTTTTGACAATGGAGGATCTTTCTAAAGCACTACGAGAGGTAATTTATGTTAGACACCATCCAGCTTTTCAATAGCATGCAAATTATAAAGTATTATATCTAGAATAATAATGCATTAAGTTCTCTTACAATTAAATCTGCATTATTTATAAAGGCTATTTACTGCCGTAATGATAGTACCCAAAGTCGGAAACTATGAACTGTTATCAATGGATGTTATCTTTGTAACTAGGAAAAAAAATAACATAATTACATCATTATTAGTTTTGATGTTATGATTTTCCCATTATTTAGGGTCGAGATGCACGGCAAAAGCCCATGAGATTTCATATAAGGTAACAGCCCCCTATTTTTTCATGACTTCTCTTGCTTGTTCAATGCACATTTGCCAAATCTGTGTTTAGATTACCTTAGTTGTCATATTGAAGCGTGCCTTTTTATTAAGCCAGTTGCTGATATATGGAGCCTCGTCTTTGTTGATTCGTTTAAATACATCTTCTATTTTTGTAATTTTTAGGAATCGGACTTTCTCCCCATACCAGTTAAGGAGCCATTTACTGCAAAATATTAGAGTACATGATTTAACATTTTTTTACAATCTTGCAAAGTGCATTGGCTAAAATCTATTTTAGATGTCTGAAACCAATTTTCAGACGTCTAAACTAGGTCAGACGTCTGAAAGTAGGTTCAGACGTCTGAAATTTGTTGTTGTTTCTAGTTTTTCTTCTATCTACCGGTTGGTTGTATGCGATGCCAACTTATTACTTGTTTTTCTTGTGTAGCTTATGGCCCATTTGTAAATGAGACATGCCTTGAGCTTTTCCAAAGACGACGATGATGACGATGCTTATGCATATTTTTCTGTAAGTAATTATACTCATCACACTACATGTTCATGGCATTCATGTAGGATTAACAAAGTACATAAAAATACAAAACATAAGTAAACTTTTATAATAATACCAAATATTTTATAATAATACTAGCAATAATTAAAAATTAACTAAGTATTATAAAAATTAACTAACTATCATAAAAAATTAACTACATTTATTAATCTTATAAAAATTAAGAAGTTTAGTTTATAAAAGTTAACTAAGTATATAAAAATATAAAATATTACCAAATATTTTATAATAATAACAGAAAGTATCAAAAAATATCTAAGTATTATAAAAATTAACTAACTATTATAAGAAATTAACTAAGTTTACTAATTTTATAAAAATTAAGAAGTTTAGTTCGTAAAAGTTAACTAAGTATAAAAAAGTATAAAATTTTACCAAGTGTTCTATATAACAATAATAGCAATTATTAAAAATTAAGTATTATAAAAATTAACCAAATATTATAAAAAATTAACTAAGTTTACTAATTTTATAAAAATTAAAAAGTTTAGTTTATAAAAGTTAACTAAGTATATAAAAATACCAAATATTACCAAATATTTTATAATAATAACAGAAAGTATTAAAAATTAACTAAGTATTATAAAAATTAACTAACTAGTATAAGAAATTAACTAAATTTACTAATTTTATAAAAATTAAGAAGTTTATTTTGTAAAAGTTAACTAAGTATAAAAAAGTATAAAATATTACCAAGTATTCTATAAAATAATAATAATAGCAATTATTAAAAATTAACCAAGTATTATAAAAATTAACTAAATATTACAAAAAATTAACTAAGTTTACTAATTTTATAATAATAATAGAAATAATTAAAAATTATGAAAGCATGACCAATTGCTAACATGAAGACATGTGTATAGGTATTGGAGATGGGCATCTTTGTGCATTCGGCTATAATCAGAATATCGGTAAGCGCTTCTGAAGATTCCTCAACAATAAGACCGCTTCTGGCAACTGATTACGGAGAAAGCGGTAACTTTTAGATGTTCATTTTGTTGGTATTCGGCGCAAACTTGTTTTATTTTGTTTTATTTAATCATGACTTTTTTTACGGATATTGTGTAAATTTAATTTATGGTGTTTTTTTAATGGAAATTATGTAGACTTGGTTTGACGATGATGTCTTTGTGTATGAATATTGTGTTATATAATTAGTTGGTGGATAAATATTTATATGTTGCTGATATTTGTGTACATGAATATTTTGATACTACGATATGTAAATGCTGTGATATATGTGGTAAAATGCTGTGATAGTAAAAAGCATGTAAACGTGAATATTTTGATACTACAGCGTTGTGGTATGTATTGTGATATTTTCATGGCCCATAACAGCTTGTTGTTAGACAACGTTCGCCAAAACGCCGTAGTATGCCATTTTTCTACAGCGTTTGGAAAGTATTGTGATAGTTCCCAGGACCTACTACAGCGTGTTGTTAGACAGCATTCATCAAAACGCTGTAAAAGGATATAACAACGTTTTTTTCAATGCTGTCAATGAACATATTTCTTGTAGTGAAAACGGGTACGCTAGCCTCCTGCTCGCCTGCGCATAGCAGCATCGTCCTCACTAATTATCTGTAACCTTCTACTTAGTTTGTCCATCCACAACCAGATGAACAGCCCAGGGTAATAAGAGGAGAAATAAAACCTTGAGTCAGACAACATTCTTAGTGAGCGATAAAACAGCTAACAAACTTCAACAAAAAAGTATATTAGAAGTGATAGATAAACATACTAATCTACCCACAACATCAGAGAAGAACTCAAACTTATCTTCCCCACATTGGATAGTGATAGCCTTTACTTTAAACAATTCAACCATTCATCCATGGAAATCAGAACACCCATTCAATCATGGTAAAGCACTCATAACATCCAAATTATATGTATCTCATGTAAACCATCCTAATCAAAATTAACATCTCTCAAGCACAAGCCCCAAAGGCCTAAACCAATATCACACAAGCACCTAAGGAACACCTCCTTCGACATTTGACGACCTACATGAGACGGTACAAACAGAACAGTCAATCATCCATGACTGTCTCTGGCTATCACCGACAATCCTGCTTTGAAACCATCATTAATCGTATGACGACCAGCCTTGCCATATGTCAAGAGCTAATGGTAACCTCAGTTCTAGGATAAAATCTATCTGTCCAACCTTGACAATTAGGCATTTCCACAAGACCAAGGGCACTCGACCTACAACCGGTCTTTTAGGTGCCCTTATTGTACCCCTGCTTCGAGCTGGCTAGAACTTACGATAACGATAATCTCTCGGCCTTCTCATCTCTAGTCATCCAAACCGATGAATTTTCATTGCATGAGCAACCTTCTCAAGTAACCATTATTCACCAACTCATGACCTTTGAGTTGTCACTTCATTCTCTATTCTACACCGATCAATGAACACCTTCCATCACTTTGAACCTTCCAACTTGAACTCACTTCAAAGTCACAACACCAATGCGCTGTGGCACGGGTTCGGGGGCATCGCCTCCGAATTTTTTTTCCAGGCCTTCTCGTTCAAATCCGAGTCATACCCGAAAATATATATTTTTTTCCAGAAAATGACCCTGTGCGACTAACCCTCCCCTGGTGCGACCGACCCTTCCTTTGCTCAACCTAACATGGTGACCGACCCAACATGCTCAACCAAATCATTGTAACACCCCGTATTTTCTGTTGACATTATAGTAACGAATTAAACAATAATTAATTTCAAATGTGAGAATAAAGGGAAATGGGTTATGCCATTGCGTTCGTCACGGAATTTTGCTTGAGATAGAGTCCGAGTTTGCGTGAATTGGACTTCATATGAAGAAGTTATGGCCTTCAGTAGTTTAAGAAATTCAAATAAAGTCATACAGCTCAAAACAGAATTCAAAATTCAAAACAGAACTCAGAAGCGGGTTGGGCGGGAAATTTCCCGCCCAGGTCCCAGGTCGACCAGGGGGTCGACCTCCCCCATACAGGTCGAGCTGGGGGTCGACCTGCCCCCTCAGACTAGATCTGAAAACCGACGACTTTGACTCCTTGCTGAGTCATTAGGGCTGAATTGGCAATTCTATCTTTGCTGGATGGTCTTGATTGATTCTAGGTTCATTGAACGACTCTTATTAAATCAAAATTCTATATAAACAACTGAACACTCAACCTAAAAACACACAAAAATATTCCTAGAGCCGTCATGCCGTCAATGGGGAACCTAGAATAGCCGTCATCTCTTTCAAGTCAAAGACAGGATAAAAGCTACATTAAAATCAAATTAAAACTAATCTAATTCAACGATCTACATCAAAGACGAGCAATTCAATTTCAGAATACAAATTCTAGAAATCAAGAATTCCTTTTTGATTGTAAGTATAATTACCTTTCAGATGTGAATAAATTAAAGTCATGATTTGTAATGAATTGGAAAATAGAATTTGAATCAAGTTGTATGTGATTGATGATGCAGATTCATGTCTAACTCTTGCGATAATTGGGTCATGTATATCTTGAAATGATTTTGGTTTATGTGAACTTATTATATCATGTAGAAATTAGTGATGAACTTATTATGATTTGGGGAATGAAACCATCATACCACATATATAGTTTGACAATCCTTTCATGTTGTGTCATATGCAAGTTACATGTTTTATGTAAAATCCAAATCAAGATCTATATATATGTTCATATGCAAGTTATATGTTTTATGTTAGATCCAAGTCAAGATCTATATATATATATATATATGTTCATACGAAAGTTACATGTTTTGTGTTAGATTCAAAAATTAGATCTATATTTATATGCATGTTTATAAGGTGGATTCATGCATGTTCACATGATCACTATTATTAGATCTAGTTCACACCTACATGTTAAAGTTAAACTTATATTGGTAATGTACATGTGATGGTTCTCCTAAATTATGCTAGTTTATAAACCAAGTTGTGTTCACCTATGCCTAGATCTACATGTTCACATGCTTAGGCTTATGCTAGTTCTATCCAATTTAATTGCAAGTTTCATGAGACATGTTAATTAAAATTTACATGACATATGTTTGATTGAATGTTCCCTTCTTTTACCTCTTGTTTATAAATTAGGCTAATTTGCGGGCCCAATGACTTTATGTGATTAACGCAAATGTACAACGAGGGTAACGTTGGGAAAAACTTGGAATTACATATGACTGACATATTTGGCTTATAGTCATGTAATTAATGGGTGGCATAAGAATGGTATAAATTTTATATACCAAAACCATGAACTTGAATTAGAAGAAAGTGGGACATGACAATAAATTATTTACATATAAACATAAAAGGATAAATATGTAAATTTAGAAAAGGAAAATATGCCTAACCCGAGGTTAGACTGAGTTGTGGTGTAAAACTGCCGGAGCCGACCGACACATCCAGTGACCACAACAATACCTGTCTAATGTGGGTAGTTAGTGCATTGAGCCCAAAAAGACCCGAGGTTAGACTAAGTTATGGTGTAAAGCTGCCCGGAACCGACCATCACATCCAGTGACCACAACAATACCTATCTAATGTGAGTGGTTGGTGCTTTAATGAAAAGAATTAAAGCTAAGTCAAGATTGGTAGGGTTAAGTCAATTAAGGAAATATTTAACCAATTCAACATGTTAACTAAACTAATGGGCGGGGTTAGGTAAACTTGGACACTAAACCAATTTAACATGTTGATTCGGAAACCCTAGTTATGGGGACCCATTTTAGCAGTAACCCACATAGATGTATCATGGTACCCTAAACTAGGCAGGGTGGGGCACGATTACTGGGTTGATTATAAGCGGTCAGAACATCGGCGGTTGGTGCGTCAGTGTAGATTTCGACGGAGTATGGGCTTGCACGTACTCCAGAGTGGAAAAAGTAGGCACTGGGTATCAATAGTTATACACTGTGCATCTTGATTCGTGTCGGGTTGCCACCATAGGAATTGATACACCCCGTTGTAGGACCAGCACAGGTATCTACAATCAAGCGGGGGCCGAATGACACATGGGATAAACACATGCAAGTAGGAGCCGATCGATTTAAGGGGATCATTTCACCATAAACACGTGGTGCTAGTTGGACAAGTATAAGTAGGTGTAGAGAAATAGACATGGGTGCGATGTATATTCGGTTCATCCTGCCTTGTATAGTTTTATGTTAGATTGTTATTCTGGTACTGTCCTATTTTTTAGTTTATTCCTATCATGACTTTTTCCTTATTCACACACTGAAAAGTCAGTAGACTTACTCATACTTATGTCTGATCCTGTTTTCTTTCGTCTTCTTTTCTTCCGTTTCCCCCCCCCCCCAGGTCCACCGGAAGGGAATACTCCAGCTTAGTCAGATTCTTTGCAAGCTCCAAGAAAGTAAATGTATGGTTTGGACTCTCTTTCCTTGGCTATGGCTTTTGGATACATTCTATGGGGATTTATGCTGTTTTGTTTTTGGTATTAAACCACGTATGAAATAAATGTTTGTTTTCCGCTACTTATATATCTATGTCTTGTAAATTTTATGTGTCTTGTACCTATAACCCTCCACCAAAGTTAAGGCATTCCCTTTGTGAGTGACCTTAACGGAGGTGGGGTGTTTCACTTGGTATCAGAGCGAAGGTTTACTAGATCAGATAAAAGTTTTTGAAAACTATTTTCAAAAAGAAATATGAAAAGGCATTTTACAAGAAAAAGTGTTATTTTATTTTAAAAAGGCATAATCCCCCAAATCCATATGCACTATCTTTCTATCCTTCGTTTTGAATCTTTCCTTTTTTTTTCAGCATGTCTGGGGATCTTAACCTTCCATAGGGTGTACCGATACCTGGATGGTTCAGGAGGTACCTAGAGGCTAAGGCCAACTGTGCAGGCCCAACAGACATTCCTCCTCCCCCAGCTGCAGTGGTTCCTCCTCCTCCTCCTTGTGCAAATGCTTTCTCAAAGATATGTAGAGATTTTAAAGCCATGGGTGGAAAGAATTTTAGTGGAACTGAAACATTCATAGAAGCAAGGAACTGGCTCAAAGAAACTGAGGATTTATTCATTATCTTCGAGGTGGATGATAGGCAAAAGATCCAGTTGGCGGTGTGGTTGCTCAAAGACGAAGCTTATTATTGGTGGGAGGGCACCAATGCTGAGAGGCCGGTGGAAATTGGGAGGATTTCAGAATAAGATTTGAGATGAAATTCCTCTCACAAGCTGAACGAAGCTTACAGGTAGAGAATTTCTTATCTCTTAAGCAAGGAAGTATGACGGTCAAGGAATACATCAACCAATTCAAACAGCTGGCCCGATTTGGACTGGATTTGGTGAACACTCCTCATAAGAAGGCTCTCCGTGTTGTCAAGGGATTGAATGAGCCACTTCACATCCTAGCTATGACCCATGTGCCTATGGGTGGGACTTATGAGAGTTGGTGGACATGTCACTCTTACATGAGGAAGACAAGGGCAAGAAAGAGGCAAAAGTGGAAGTGCCTCAAGATAACAAGGTGGAGGGATCACGGAACAAGAAAGCTGATTCAAAGAAAGGCGGGAAGAACAACAAACCCCATGACAAGAGAGAAAGTGTAATTTTTGTGGCATTCCTGGGCATCTGGTCAAAGACTGTAGGAAGAAGAAGATGGGTGGTTGTTTCCATTGCGGTAGGACATGACACATGGCTAAGGATTTCCCAAAGAAGCAAGGGCAGGGGCAAAGGACCGGATCCGCTTCTGGAGGGCAGGTTCATGCTCTCATAGCACCTCTCCAAGAACAAGGTAGAAATATTTCTATTGAGAGTTTAGTATATCTTTTTGATCATCATGTTCGCACACTCTTTGATTCTGGCACATCGCACTCTTTTATATCTACTGCTTTAGTTGAATCCCTGCACCTAGACACCAATATAGTAGAGGATCCCTTGGTTGTTTCAAATCCAATTGGGGGCTCATCTTATTTGTCAATGATTTGTTTGGATTTGAAAATTTCCAAACTAAGCGTTGGGTTTAGATGTAATGCCTTTATTTTGGGCTTCACGGGCTATGGATTGATTATAGGCATGGACTGGTTATCCAGTAATGGTGCCATCCTTGATTGTGAAAAGAGAGTGGTTAGACTCATGACTCGCCTTGGTAACACTCTCGAAATCTCTTGTAATCCCATGAATTCTGTTATGTTAAGTTATCTAGAATCTCTTCATGCGTCTGTTGATAACTTGCACTCTGTAAGAGTGGTCCATGAATACTCGGATGTGTTTGAGGAAGTAAAGGGCTTACCTCCGAAGCGGGAGATAGACTTCCGCATATACCTCGTTGATAATGCGAAACCCGTTGCTTTACCCATGAGACACTTGGCTCCAAGGGAGAGGAAAGAACTCAGCAAGCAAGTTAAAGAGTTGCTTGAGAAGGGGTTTATAAGATGGAGTATTTCTGAATGGGGTGCTCCAGTAGTGTTCGCACCTAAAGTAGAAGATTCACTTCGCCTTGCGTTGATTATAGGGAGCTAAACAAGCTGACCAAGAAGAATAGGCACCCACTCCCAAGAATAGACGATTTGTTCGATCAGCTTGTAAGTGCATCGGTTTTCTCCCAACTAGATCTAGCTACCGGGATTCATCAGCTAAGGGTGGCTGAAGACAACATTGATAAGACCGCGTTCAGAACTCCGGATGGTCTCTTCGGGTGGCTTGTCATGCCTTTTGGCTTGACAAATGCACTCGCTTACTTCGTTGATTTAATGAGCAGGGTGTTTAGGGAGTTCCTCAATAAGTTTGTGGTGGACTTCATGGACGACATTTTGATCTTCTTGAAGAATGAAGAAGAGCATGCACAACACTTAAGGGAAGTCATGGATACTCTTCGTGCACAACAATTGAAAGCCAAAATCTCCAAATGCCATTTCTGGAGAGAAGAAGTAAGGTTCCTAGGACATGTGGTATCCAAAGAGGGGTTAGATGTGGACCTCGCAAAAGTGGTTGCTGTGCAAGATTGGAAGGTTTCGCGGAATGCAACTGAACTCCGAAGCTTTCTTGGACTAGCAGGCTTTTATCGAAAGTTCATCAAAGACTTTGTGAAAATCTCAGCTCCACTTACAAGGTTGACAAAGAAGAACCTAGTTTCACTTGGGATTTGGATTGCCATATTGCTTTCCAATGCTTGAAAAAGGCTTTGACAACATCACCAGTTCTGACATTGCCTGATGGGAGCAAGATGTTTACAGTATACACGGATGCATGCGGTACAGGATTGGGTGCTGTCTTGATGTAAGAAGGGAAGGTAGTGTCTTATGGTGGAAGGCAGTTGAAAGTACATGAGAAAAACTACCCAACCCACGATCTAGAGTTGGCAGCCATCGTTTTTGCGCTTAAGTTTTGGTGCCATTACCTCCTAGGTGAGAAGTTTGAATTGTTTACTGACCATGAATCGTTGAAGTACCTTTTCTCGTAGAAAGATATCAACTTGAGACAGCAAAGATGGATGGAATTTCTGGCCTCATATGATTTTGAGATTTCCTATACTCCTGGCAAGGGCAATGTAGTAGCAGACGCCTTGAGTAGAAAGAAGCTGTCCTTAAGCCCTTTCTTTGTAGAAAGGCAAAGCTTGGAATACATAGCCAACTTTGACTTTAGACCCTCCTCTGAATTTGTGCCTGGTCTGTTAGCAACACTGGAAGTGCGGCCTATGCTTTTGGACTCAATTGGGACCGCGCAACGTGAAGACCCTCAGCTAGTTGATGTGATAGACAAGCTAATTAGGGGTGAGACTTCGAGTCACCTCAAAAGATACTCCATCGATGATAAGGGATGGTTGAGACGGGATGGAAGACTAAGCGTCCCAAAAGCAAGGGATTTGTTGAAGAAGGTTCTCGAAGAGGCACACCATTCTAAGTTGACCATAAACCCCGGTGGAGACAAAATGCACAAAGACATAAAAAGGGTTTTCTTTTGGAATGGCATGAAAAGAGATGTAGCTGAATTCGTCTCTAAATGCGTGATATGCTAGCAAGTCAAGGAGGAGCAGAAGAAAGCTGGAGGTTTGCTTCATCCTCTAGAGGTCCCACAGTGGAAATGGGATAGCATTACGATGGACTTTGTTGATGGGTTGCCTAGGTCAAGAAGGGGCAATACCAGTATTTGGGTAATAGTGGATAGGCTCACTAAAAGCGCTCACTTTATACCCGTCAAGAATAGAAGGACTACCTCATCTCTAGCATCCATATATCTTAAAGAGAAAGTACGACTCCATGGGATACCGACCAACATAGTGAGTGATCGAGACCTTATCTTTACGAGCGAGTTCTGGAGGAGTTTGTAAGAGGCTATGGGCACACAGCTATGTTTATGCATGACCTATCACCCCCAAACCGATGGTCAGACGGAAAGGGTGAACAGAGTATGAAAAGATCTTTTGAGACTGTGCATTCTTGACTTTGGAGGTACATGGGAGGATCATCTTCCTTTGGTGGAATTCGCCTACAACAACAACTACCAAGCCACCATAGGCATGGCACCCTTCGAAGCTTTATATGGAAGGCCGTGCCGATCACCAACTTGTTGGTGGGAGTCTACAAATAAGCTCATACTTGGACCAGACATGATCAGAGAAACTTCAGAGAAAGTGGATTTGATACGAAGAAGAATGAAGACTGCCCAAGATAGATAGAAGTCCTACGCAGACAAAAGGAGAACCGACCTTGAGTTCGAAATTGGAGACAAGGTGTTCCTTAAAGTATCTCTTTTGAGGAACGTCGTTCGCTTTGGATCCGCGGGAAAGTTAGCACCAAGATTTGTAGGGTCGTTCCCTATCATTGAGAAGATTGGGAAGATGGCTTATAGAATACAGTTGCCCGAAAGATTGGCTGGAGTTCATAATGTCTTTCATATCTCTCACTTGCGGAAGTGCTAACATGAGTCTGCAGAGGTGGTGGAACCAAGCATAGTAGAGGAAGTAGAAGTAGAACGAGAAGCAACTGTAAGGAGAGCCCCGACTTGTATCTTGGGTACAGAAGTTAAAAGGCTATGCAACCGTGAAGTCAAGCTCGTCAAAGTTCAATGGAGCGACGCCGAGGAAGACGCGACTTGGGAAACTGAGGAAGGAATACGCGCAACCTACCCTTTTCTTTTTGAGGGTACATCCTTGATCTCTTTTTCCTTACGTTTATACTTGTATCTACCTTTTTAAGTATATCTCCTCAGTCCTATTCTTTATCCTTAGGTAGAAACCCAAATGGATGTAAACATGTAATTGAAATATGTTATGGTTGATGGTTGCAAGTGGTTGCAAGTGGTTGCTAGTAGTTGCTCGTGGATGCGTATGCACACACGTTAGGTGTTAGATCGGCTCAGTCACTTTCATATTGCATATGCATATATGTATTTGTATATGATTGGAACTTGATGTGTTATCATATGGACGTTGCATTTGTATGAATGATTGTGCACTCATGTAGAAAATTTTGAGTAGGAAAAAAATTGCATACATAATGGACTCATGACACTGACATAATTTGCATTGAGGAGGTCAACTGAATCAGTAGACCGCCTGATTTTGCATTAGATAAGGACATGTACACACACTATGCATATGATCATGAAGCATTAGAAGTCTTCTAAGGACACCTGTGTTTGATGAATGAGCAGATGGACGATTGGATGGTAGGATATACATTCTACTTGACTTAAAGATTTCGGGGACGAAATCCTTAAAGGAGGGGAGAATGTAACACCCAGTATTTTCTATTGATATTATAGTAACGAATTAAACAATACTTAATTCCAAATGTGAGAATTAAGGGAAACGGGTTACGCCATTGCGTTTGAATCGAAATTCTTCTTGAGATAGAGTCCGAGTTTGCGTGAATTGGACTTCGTATGAAGAAGTTATGGCCTTCAGAAGTTTCAAAAATTCAAATAAAGTCAAGCAGCTCAAAACAGAATTCGAATTTCAAAAAAGAACCCAGAAGCGGGCTGGGCAGGAAATTTCCTGCCCAGAACCCAGGTCGACCAGGGGGTCGACCCTCCCCATATAGGTCGACCTGGGGGTCGACCTGCACCCTCGGACCAGATCTGAAAACCGACGATTCTGACTCCTTGCTGAGTCATTAGGGCTGAATTGGCAATTCTATCTTGGCTGGATGGTCTTGATTGATTCTAGGTTCATCGAACGGCTCTTATTAAATCAAAATTCTATATAAACAACCTATAACTCAACCTAAAAACACACAAAAATATTCCTTGAGTCGTCATGCCGTCAATGGGGAACCTAGAATAGCCGTCATCTCTTTCAAGTCAAAGACAGGATAAAAGCTACATCAAAATCAAATTAAAACTAATCTAATTCAATGATCTACATCAAAGGCGAGCAATTCAATTTGAGAATACAGATTCCAGAAATCAAGAATTCCTTTTTGATTGTAAGTATAGTTACCTTTCAGATGTGAATAAATTAAAGACATGATTTGTAATGAATTGGAAAATAGAATTTGGATCAAGTTGTATGTGATTGATGATGCGGATTCATGTCTAATTCTTGCGATGATTGGGTCATGTATGTCTTGGAATGATTTTGGTTTATTTCAACTTATTATATCGTGTAGAAATTGGTGATGAACCTATTATGATTTGGGGAACGAAACCATCATACCACATATAAGTTTGACAATCCTTTCATGATGCGTCATATGCAAGTTATATGTTTTATGTTATATCCAAATCAAGATATATATATATATATATATATATATATATATATATGTTCATATGCAAGTTATATGTTTTATGTTATATCCAAGTCAAGATCTATATATATATATATATATATATATGTGTGTGTGTGTGTGTGTGTGTGTGTGTTCATATGCAAGTTACATGTTTTGTGCTAGATTCAAAAATTAGATCTATATTTATATGCATGTTTATAAATTGGATTCATGCAAGTTCACATGATCATTATTATTAGATCTAGTTCACACCTACATGTTAAAGTTAAACTTATATATGCTTTGGTAATGTACATGTGATGGTTCTCCTAAATTATGCTAGTTTATAAACCAAGTTGTGTTCACCTATGCCTAGATCTACATGTTCACATGCTTAGGCTTATGCTAGTTCTATCCAATTTAATTGCAAGTTTCATGAGACATGTTAATTAAAATTTACATGACATATGTTTGATTGAATGTTCCCTTCTTTTACCTCTTGTTTATAAATTGGGCTAATTTGCGGGCCCAGTGACTTTATGTGATTAACACAAACGTACAATGGGGGTAACATTGGGGAAAACTTGGAAATTACATATGAATGACATATTTGGCTCATAATCATGTAATTAACGGGTGGTATAAGAATGGTATAAAATTATATAGCAAAAACCATGAACTTGAATTAGAAGAAAGTGGGCCATGACAATGAATTATTTACATATAAACATAAAAGGATAAATATGTAAATTTAGAAAAGACAAATATGCCTGACCTGAGGTTAGACTAAGTTGTGGTGTAAAACTGCCCGGAACCTACCGACACATCCAGTGACCACAACAATACCTGTCTAATGTGGGTGGTTAGTGCATTGAGCCCAAAAGGACCCGAGGTTAGACTGAGTTGTGGTGTAAAGCAACCCGGAACCGACCAGCACATCTAGTGACCACAACAATACTTTTCTAATGTGAGTGGTTGGTGCTTTAATGAAATGAATTAAAGCTAAGTCAAGATTGATAGGGTTGTCCATTAAGGAAACACTTAACCAGTTCAACATGTTAACTAAACTAATGAGTGGGGTTAGGTAAACTTGGACACTTAACCAGTTTAACATGTTGATTAGGAAACCCTAGTAACGGGGACCCATTTCAGCAGTAACCCACATAGATGTATCATGGTACCCAAAACTAGGAAGGGGGGCATGATTACTGGGCTGATTATAAGCGGTCAGAACGTCGGCGGTTGGTGGGTCAGTGTAGGTTCCGACAGAGTTCGGGCGTGCACGTACTCCGGAGTGGAAAAGCAGGCACTGGGCATCAGTAGTTATACACTTTGCATCTTGATTCATGTCGGGTTGCCACCATAGGAATTGATATACCCCGTGGTGGGACCAACACAGGTTTCTACAATCGAGCGGGGGCCGAATCACACACGTGATAAACACATGCGAGTAGGTGCCGATCGATTTAAGAGGATCATTTCACCATAAACACGTAGTGCTAGTTGGACAAGTATAAGTAGGTGTAGAGAAATAGAGATGGGTGCGATGTATATTCAGTTTATCCTGCCTTGTATAGTTTTATGTTAGATTGTTATTCTGGTACTGTCCTATTTTTCAGTTTATTCCTATCATGACCTTTTCCTTATTCACACACTGAAAAGTCACTAGACTTACTCAGACTTATGTCTGACCCAGTTTTCTTTCGTCTTCTTTTCTTTCATCCCCTCTCCCCCCCAGGCCCACAGGGAGGGAATACTCCAGCTTAGTCAGACTCTTTGCAAGCTCCAAGGAAGTAGATGTATGGTTTGGACTCTCTTTCATTGGCTATGGCGTTTGGACACATTCTATGGGGATTTTTGCTGTTTTGTTTTAGTTCTATGTTTCTTTATGTTTTAATTAAGACTGAGATTATGATGTAATGTTTTGGAAGTCATTGAGACAATTTGCTGTAATGTTTTTTGTATTGAACCACGCTTGAAATAAATTTTTGTTTTTCGCTGCTTATATATGTCTGTCTTGTAAATTTTCTATGTCTTTTGCCTATAACCCTCCACCAAAGTTAAGGCATTCCCTTTGTGAGTGACCTTAATGGAGGTGGGGTGTTTCAATCATGATCGACCATATCTGCTTGACCGACCGACCCAGCACTTCACGCTTTGGCTTGCTCGACCAAACACATCAATCTTGGGCTCCGTCGACCGACCCAACACTTCAATCTTGGGCTTGCTCGGCCAACCCAACACTTCAATCTTGGGCTCGCTCGCTCCTGTCTTGAAACCAACAGTTGGTGCGACCGATCCTCTACGTGCAACCCAAAACCTGCAATTTCCAATGCAACTCCAGTTTCGACCAAAACATCGCCAATTGGTACAATCGACGAAACCAACTCATCTGATTCGTTCAATACAACCACAAGCATGTTATGAAACAAATAACATCACCAATTTGGAAATTCCATCAATAATTATGTGAAATTCACCAAAATCACCATAAATGTAAATATGGACAAAACTATAGATCTAACTTGCATAATCATATGAGATAGCATAAATATTACCGGTTTAAACTTACTAAATCAAATCATAGGGTGGATAATATGAAAATGGACCTAATATGGCATAGATCTATGGAAAAACACATGAATTTGATGAGAAACATGCACAAACACTCCTATACTTCATTGTATTCATGTGAGAGATGTAAATTACTCACCGATTCTCCCAAACAAGCAAAAGTCAATGAAATAGGAATCCGGACAGGAAGCACCTCGCACCAAACACCTTGATCCGATGAACTATTGCTTTGATTGATGTAGATCTAGCCTCAATTGGTGTATTTCTATGATTTCCCTCCTTGGATTTTGATTTTTAATGGTGGAAAAGTGTTTGAGGAAGAAGGGGCATAAGGCCACCCTCTGATTTGACCTAAGTCAAAAGTTATGCCATGTAAATGACTGATAGGGGAAAAATGGTCACAAACAAAATCGGTAAGAATTACAGACATGTCTCACATCCCCATAAGCAACATATCAAAAGACGAGAATGATCCAACCAGCAGGGAATAAAATAAAAATATTTTATGATCTTCCGATACGAAAAATGTGGGCTGTTACATTCTTCCCCCCTTAAGAATTTCGCCCCTGAAATTCCAAGTAAACATAAGAAACCACAACAATTCCGCATGCCTATCATCCATGAGAAGCCAATTCTAACATCCAAATTAGCAACCATCAAGCCATGCATCCATAGCCTTATCCTAGCATGCAGAATTCTATCTGCAACAAGAAGATACAACAGTATAAGATTATTTGATCAATGGGTCCTACCGACGAAGAGTTCTAGATGAGTCGCTTTCATGCTCTCTTCTGTCTCCCATGTACAATCGTCGCCATCTTCACTCCATTGTACCTTAACTAGCTTCATTGTCTTCCTTCTAAGCTGTTTCGTGTCATTCCCCATAACACGAAGTGGCTTATGAGGTCTTGTAAATGCGGTCTCTATTTCTAGATCTTCGTACTGCTCTGGAGGTACCACTACATTCGAATCATGCATGAATTTCCGTAGAAAAGACACATGGAATACATTATGCACACTCGACATCTTCTCGGGTAACTCAAATCTATATGCGATCTTTCCAATTCGCTCGACTATTGGAAATGGACCAACAAACCTAGGAGCCAACTTTCCTTTACTTCAAAATCAAACCACATGCTTTAATGGTGAAATCTTCATAAAGACCACATCGACAACGTCGAATTCCAAATCTTTTCGACCTTGTCGGCTTAACTCTTTTTGCGATCTTGGGCCGCCTTCATTCGTTGCCGAACAATCTCAATACAGTCTGAGGTCTCTCCTCATAGTTTCTAACCAGTTTCTACATGACATGATGCGTCATATGCAAGTCACAGTTTCTAACCAGTCACAGTACCAACATATCTCCAGTTTCTAACCAACAAGCTGGAGAATTGCGCGGCCTCCCATACAATGCCTCATATGGTGCCATCCCAATGCTAGATTGGTAGCTATTATTATACGCAAACTCAACTAGATGTAAATGATCTTCCCACGATCCCCCAAAATCCAACACACAAGCTCTTAGGAGATCTTCCAAAACTCGATTGACCCCCTCGGTCTGACCATCAGTTTGGGGATGATAAACCGTACTCAAACATAACTTGGTTCCTAAAGCTTCTTGCAAACTTTTCCAAAATCCACTTGTAAATAATGGATCTCGGCCACTCACTATACTCTTTGGGATACCATGGAATCGAACTATCCACTTCACATAAAGCTCAGCCAACTTTGATGTCATCCTAGTCGACTTGATAGGAATGAACCTTGCACTTATGGTCAAACGATATACAATTACCTAAATTCCTTCATTTCCTGCCCTAGTTCTAGGTAGTCCACTAATATCTGCTCCCACTTCCACGTAGGAACCTCTATTGGCTGACGCAAACCACTCGGCTTCTTCTGTTAAGCTTTCACCAGCTGACAGTTCATACACTTGGAAATAAACTTTCCAATATCTCGCTTCATCCCTTCCCAGTAGTAGACTCGCTTCATGTCCTGATACATCTTGTTACCAATGGGATGAATCGTTAACTTCGAGTGATGACATTTTCTTCGAACCTCATCTCTCAATCTATCAATACCAGGAACAACTAATCGTCCTTGCTTTCAGAGCCAACCTTCTCGATCAACCTCGAACTCTTTATCTTCTGGTTCCAGCTTCTGGATGAACTCGACAAGCCTCGCATCTTGCTTTTGGATCTTTCCAATCCTTTCGATAAGAGTGGGTCTTATCGATAAGCTTGCCAACATTTCAGGTTCCAACTCGCACCTTGGCCTAAATTCAAACCTTGCCAAATACTCGAGGCTCTTCCATTCTGAAAACATCGCACCCAAACTTGCATGCCTTCGACTTAAGGCATCTTCCACTGCGTTATCTTTGCCTGGAGTATAGGCTATATCAAAATCATACGATGCCAGAAACTCTACCCATTGTTGATGCCAAAGATTCAAATCTTTTTGTGAGAAAAATACTTCAATGACTTGTAATCCATGTACAGCTCGAATCGAACTCCCAATAGGTAATGTCTCCATATCTTCAGAGCAAAAACAATCGCCGCCAACTGCAAATCATGAGTTGGATAATTCTTCTCATGCGACTTTAGATGTCGACTCGCGTAGGCCACAACCTTGTCCTTCTGCATTAGCACTGCTCCAAGTCCAGTACCACATGCATCAGTATATACCACCATCTCCTCATTCCCACTCGGAATGGTCAATAAAGGTGCACTCGTCAATTTCTCCTTGAGGATCCCAAACGCTTGTTCACACTTTGCATCCCATATGAACAATTGATTCTTCTTTGTCAATCTTGTCAACGGTGTAGCCACTTTGGAGAAATCCTTGATAAACCGTTGGTATTAACCAGCTAACCCAAGGAAACTCCGAACATCTATCGCATTCTTAGGCCTATCCTACTCCTAAATTGCTACTACTTTAGTGGGGTCAACCGCTATCCCATTTCCAGAAACAACATGCCCTAAGAACCTCACTTCACTCTTCCATAAGTGACACTTCGAAAACTTAGCTCTCAGCTGATGCTTTCGCAAGACTTCCAACACAACCCTCAAGTGCATCTTGTGTTCTTCCTCATTCCGTGAGTAAACCAGAATATCATCCACGAACACAAGCACGAACTTATTCAACTGATCCCTGAAAACTCTATTCATAAGATCCACGAAATATGCTGGCGCATTAGTCAACCCGAATTGCATCGCCAACCACTCGAAGAAACCGGATGGTGTCCTTAAAGCAGTCTTTGGCACACTATCTTTAGCCACCCTTATCTGGTAAAATACCACTGCCAAATCCATCTGAGAAAACATTTTGGCCCCGTGAAGTTGATCGAACAAGTCATCTATCCTTGGCAACAGATACTTGTTCCTCTTAGTCACCTTGTTCAGCTAACGATAATCCACACACAATCTTAACGAGCCATCTGCCTTGGTTGCAAAAACGACCGGTGCACCCCTTTCGGAAACACTTCTTCGAATGAATCCTTTTTATAGAAGGTCATGATTTTGCACCTCCAATTCTCGTTGTTCCTTAGGCACCATCCGCCTAAGAGGCATAACGATTGGTCTACCACCTTTGACCAAATCGATCCTAAACTCGATCTCACAATGCGGCGACAACCCTTTGACCTCGTCAAAGACATCCGCATACTCATTAGCGATCATCATAGATGACAAGTCTTCTTGTGGAATCCCAAGAGAATATAGATAACTCACGAATACCTCGTCTTTGTGCTTACATCTAATCAACACCTTTCGCCCTTCCACATCCCCGATCCTCACCTCTAGCTTCTCGCAATTCACACTTGCCGCATACCTCTCGAGCCAATCCATGCCCAAGATGATCCCATACCCAGCGAAGTTAAGAGCAAAACAATCACACACAAAAGAGCAACCATGACTCGACAACACAAGACCACGACAAATCATGCACAAACTGGACGAATCCCAATTGGATGAGTCACGATCAGTGGTCAATCACAAATCTCGGGTTCCAAACCCAAGCGACAAACAAGCTCATTGCAAATGAATGAA
Organism: Allium sativum; assembly: GCA_030737875.1. Taxonomy (NCBI): domain Eukaryota; kingdom Viridiplantae; phylum Streptophyta; class Magnoliopsida; order Asparagales; family Amaryllidaceae; genus Allium; species Allium sativum. Next base: position 76,130,527 of record CM060926.1, read on the forward strand.
TGTGATGCTCCAGTATCAAAAAGCACATGAACTGAAACACCACTAACAGAAAGAGTACCTTGCACTACGACACCCTTTCCCTTTTCCTCTGCAGTAGGAGCTCTTGAAGAAGTTGGCACGACTTCCAAAGCATATGCCTTTACAACTTGCTTGCACTTAGCTGATTCTGGATAATCTTTCTTCTCATGCCCAGGCTTTCCACACTTGAAGCACTTCTTTTCAGCTTTAGGATTCTTGCATTCACTAGCAAAATGGCCTTTCTATTAGCAGTTAAAGCAAACCACCTCACTCTTTGGTTTTTTTTGGCCATTCTTCCCTTTCTGTTGTTGTCGCTTCCTCTTCTTATTATTACCACCCTGATGTGGCTTTTGTTCTTCCTTAGGTGCAACAACAGACATCTTTCTAGGAAACAGACTTTCATGCCTCAAAGCCTTCTCGACGATCTTCTCAAAGCTATTATAAAGGTGACCCACAAGCTGATTCCCAAGATATTCATCTAACCCTAAGACAAACTTCTCGTTAATTTCATAAGGAATATCCAGATATGAAAGAGCATACTTCGACAAAGCCTCGAAGTCAGAAATATAGTTAAGAATTGGCCTACCATTCTGTTTAAGCTCCATGAACCTCTTAAATAGAATAGACTTTTGCACAGTGGAGATAAACTTTGCTTCAAACTTAGCTTGGAACAACTCCCATGAAATATCCTCTTCAGGGGTCTTAAGTGTGACAGAGTTCCACCAGTCCATTGCTTTGCCCTCTAACTACATTGATGCAAGCTTTCTCAATGTTGCATCATCAATGCCCAAGTCCTTGAAGATCCTAACACAAGTATCCATCTACCTCTGGACTTCTTCAACTTGTTCGGTTCTCTTTAATTGTTTTCCACCAAATGAAGAAAAGTATTTTCATAGCTTTGCAAATTCTACAGCTTTAGGCACTGGAACTCCAACATCAACTGTAACCGTCACTTGAGCGGGAACCCTATTCATGATCGCTGCCGCCGTGGCCTCGAACATGGCTGGGTAGTCTGGTTCGCCACCATTTCCCCCTCCAGTATTAGCTCCCCTTGCAGCGCGTCTTGATGGTCGTCTATTCATTCTAAATCTGCAATTTAGAATAATTAACCACTTCCAAGAAAAACTGCTAAAGAATACAACCGCTACTACTATATATGCTAATATATATAGTAAGCATCCATTTGAAATCTACAAGTATGTCTCTCATACGTGATTACGTCTTTGAACTTTGGCCAAAATCTTTGACCAGAGATCTGATACCAAATGTGACGACAACCAATAACCCCGCATTAAACAACAGGAATAATGTGCTAAAGGGTGTGCTGGGCAGCTATGGACGATCATTAGAGTAGGTAAACAATATCGAAATTTGTTGTAGAACTCACAATGCAAGGATGAAATATAATAGAACATATACAACAGGTAATAGTAATGAGGCATCATATAGGAAACTTTTAGAAAACTTTCTCAACATCATCAAAGGTTATCCAACTGATACTAAAGTTTGTACATAAGTCCTCACTACAACACTCATATAACACTAAAACAGCGGAAACTGAAATACTAGATAGTAATAAAACAGGTACGCCAGCCTCCTACTCGCCTCCACACGACAGCATCATCCTCACTAATTACCTGTAACCTGCTACTTAGTCTGCCCATCCACAGCCGGATGAGCAGCCCAGGGTAATAAGAGGAGAAATAAAACCTTGAGTCAGACAACAATCTTAGTGAGCAATAAAACAATTAACAAACTTTAACAATAAAGTATATGAGAAGGGATAGATAAACATACTAATCTACCCACAACACCAGAGAAGAACTCAACCTTATTTTCCCTACATCAGACAATGATAGCCTTTACTTTAAACAATTCAACCATTCATCCATGGAAATCAGAACACCCATTCAATCATGGTAAAGCACTCATAACATACAAATTATATGTATCTCATGTAAACCATCCTAATCGAAATTACCATCCCTTAGGCACAAGCCCAAAAGGCCTAAACCAATGTCAGACAAGCACCCAAGGAACACCTCCTTCGACGTTAGACAACCTACATGAGACGGGGAAAAACAACCAATCATCCATGACTGACTCTGGCTATCACCGCCAATCCTGCTTTGAAACCATCGTTAATCATATGACGGCCAACCTTGCCATATGTCAAGGGCTAATGGTAACCCCAGTTCTAGCATAAACTCTATCTATCCAACCTTGATAATTAGGCCTTTCCTCATGACCCAGGGCACTCAACCTACAACCGGTCTTTTAGGTGCCCCTATTGTACCCCTGGTTCGAGCCAGCTAGAACTTACGACAACGATAATCTCTTGTCCTTCTTATCTCTAGTCATCCAAACCGATGAATTTCATTGCTCGAGCAACCTTCTCGAGTAATCATTATCCACCAACTCATGATCTTTGAGTTGTCACTTCATTCGTTGCACTACACCGATCAATGAACACCTTCCAACACTTTGAACCTTCCAACTTGAACTCACTTCAAAGTCATAACACCATAGCGCTGTGGCACGGGTTCAGGGGCATCGCCTCCGAATTTTTTTTCAATCCTTCTCGTTTAAATCTGAGTCATACCCGAAAATATTTTTTTCCAAAAAATGACCCTGTGCGACCGACCCTCCCATGGTGCGACCGACCCTTCCTTTGCTCAACCTAACATGGTGACCGACCTAACATGCTCAACTAAATCATGATCGACCATACCTGCTCGACCGACCGACCCCAGAAAGTACGACCAACCTAGCACTTCACGCTTTGGCTCGCTTGCTCGACCCAACACTTCAGTCTTGGGCTCGCTCGACCGAACCAACACTTCAATCTTGGGATCGCTCGCTCCTGTCTTATTCCCCAAGAAACCCACACTTGGTGCGACTGACCCCCTATGTACGACCCAAAACTTGCAATTTCCAATGCAACTCAAATTTCGACCAAAACTTCTCCAATCGATACAATCGATGAAACCAACTCATCTGGTTCGTTCAATACAACCACAAGCATATTATGAAACAAATAACATCACAATTTGGCAATTCCATCAATAATTATGTGAAATTCACCAAAATCACCATAAACGTAAATATGAACAAAACTACAGATCTAACTTGCATAATCATATGGGATAACATAGAAATTACCGGTTTAAACTTACTAAATCATATCATCGGGTGGATAATATGAAAATGGACTTAATACAGCATAGATCTATGGAAAAACACTTGAATTTGATGAGAAACATGCACAAACACTCATATACTTCATTGCATTCATGTGAGAGATGTATATCACTCACCGATTCTCCCAAAAAGCAAAAATCAATGAAATAGGAATCCGAAAAGCAAGCAACCTCGCACCAAACAACTTGATTTGATGAACTCTTGCTTTGATTGATGTAGATCTAGCCTCAAATGGTGCAGATCTATGATTTCCCTCGTTGGATTTTGATTTTTAATAGTGGAAAAGTTTTAGACGAAGAAGGGGCACAAGGAAACCCAATGAGGAAATGAAAACTAAACCATTTCCCATATCCCTCACCCCCTATTTATACCCTCCCATCAGCCCACTAATGGGCCTCTTCAATTCAGCCCATTACGGCTTACAAAACCTGGACAACCAACTGAAAAACCTTAAAATGGTGATTTCTCCAAAACCGCTGATCCAAATCTTTAATGTAAAGCCAATCATCAATTCCTTTCCAATGGCACAGGTCTCACCCTCTGATTCGACCTGAGTCAAAAGTTATGCCATGTACAAAACTAACAGAGGCAAAATGGTCATAAACAAAATCGGTAAAAATTATGGACATGTCTCACATCCCCATAAGCAACACATCAAAAGATGAGAATGATCCAACCCGCAGGGAATATAATAAAAATATTTTTTGATCTTTCGATTTGAAAAATGCGGTTTGTTACAGTTTTATTTCTATTGCAGTGTATTGTATGTTTTTCTGTTTGTGACAGATATGCATGTGATCAGTTAGATGGCTGGATAGGATCTGAAACAGAAGACATGTGTACGTGCCAATGTCTGTAAATATATAAATGAGTGAATGTGTAGTTAGGCAATGAATGTACTGAGTGATGAGTGATGTAGTGAGAAACAAATGTACTGAATGAGAAGATTGTACTGATATTTGTAATAAACAAATTTGATTGAAATAAAATATTATTTTATTATGTCCAAACAAATTTGTCTATCGTATTAAATTTATTTTCAAGTACAACATCATGTGAAGTAATATTTGTGAATATAAGATAGTAGAGTTAAAATGTTGTCCTATTTCAAATATTGAAATAAAATATTTATTTGAATAAATACACTATGTGAATATTCAATTATGTACACTAGTATATTATTCAATAAATATTTATTTCTATGAAATGAAATATAAAATAGTACAATTACAAACACATTTAAATAATATCATATGTTTGTTATCATCAAACAAAAATCATACAACACATTGTTGTATCCAACAGTTTTGAGTTGAGGTTTCTCTTTAGGTGCATTTTTGATGATTTAATACCCTAGACATGAGGGGCCACTTTGACATTTTGTTCTCTTTAGTTGGATTGAGCCGGATTTGGCTGGTCATAGTTTTTTGGATCGAGCCGCGCAGATGAGGTGATGTTAGTGTTTTTCATGAACTAAGCTAGAGTTGGAAGTGGAGTTGCTTAATCGAGTTGTCTTACAACTAAGGGGACGTCACTTATATCTTCCTTTGGTTGTTCATTTGGAAACAAGTGAACAATGTGGCTGTTGTGGCTTAGTTAGATCAATCTGGAATATTTGATGGTTGTTATAATTAGAGATGAGAAATATGACTTTATGCCAAACTTCTAGTTTATTTCCTTGTAATGATCGCTTTTAGTAGTTGTTTTTGAGAGCGATGATTGGCGATTGGTCTTGGATCATCACTTGCGCATGAGAGTGAAAAGTGACAACTTGTCTAGGGTCATCACTTATGCAAGAGTGTGGGGTTTTGTGATTCTGTCCTTGAGGATTTTGAGGACGAAATCCTTTAAGGGGGAAGAATGCAACAACCCGCATTTTTGATGATTGGACATTGAAATATTTTATCTAAATATTAATCATCAATTATATATTGTTTCCAAAGTGAAATTTTTCATAACCAATCGAACGGGACTTGAGACTATTTCCATTGCGTTTGGATGGGTTGTTAGGTAGAGAAAAAGTATATGGATCATTATATTTTGGGATTTGATGCTTCAACAGTAAAGTAGTCTCGAAATATGCACGAAAATGTCGATTCGGGCATAGTGTCAAATCGTAATGAAATTTATATTTTTGAAATCGTGACAGTGAATTATTGCACGCTGCCAAGTTTCATATCAAATGGATGTGTTATTTGACCGCGCGCTTATAAAACATGTGTGTTTTTTGCATACACAATTCTTGACAATTGGACCTAATAAACTAAAAAATACCCCTCTAACTACTCATTAACCCTAATTTGTCACTAGTGGTATAATGAAGCTGCCATTCCCTTCTAAAAATTAATTTCTCCTCCTTCCTCAATCTTTGAAAAATAATTCACGTTGATTTACTCAACGAAAAATCATGAAATCAATTCCTAAATTATTAGAATTTGTTTCTCTTCAATCCTATATAAATTTCATCAAGACTGACACTATTTTTTGGCATGGGCATGTGCATATGTAGGCTAGGGTTCGAGTTTGCTAGAGATTGAGGCAACAATACTTGAATCTGAGACTACCGTTGAGTTTCTCTTCGAAAATAGCACCTCCGACCATAGTTTCATCGAAGACGGAGCATCCTTGCAAAACGCTTCCTTGTGGGGGAGACTGCATGCGTTCCAGATCGGATAATAGGGGGAGGTGCGAGTTTGGTGTGGAGGTGATCGCCGCATAGTATTTTCACAGTGGATTTCATCGGATCCCTCGGTTCGTTAATTGTGGAGGGAGAAATGAGGATAAATAAGGTTGGAGCATGATGGGTTTGGTGCACGGGTATGTTATAGGAAATTTGTTTAGGGAAGGAGAATTAAGAAGGTGATTAGTGATTTAATTATTGGTTTAGTTATCTTATTGTTATTTTAATCCTCAAACATATAAAACTCAAACTTTTGTATACGACTTTAGATTTGGACGTTGTTTCTTGCATATAACTCGTATTGGCAAGCTCCACATTTTGATACTTGTTTGGGCTAATTTGGCTATGAGAGTGATATTGCCTCTCACTGGATTGTAGCACTTTGTATGGTAAAATTTTGATATTTCTAGTTTGTTTAAATTCTTAAAATATATTTTCTAGGGTTTTTGAACATAGTTAATAATAAATAAATTAATTATAAAGTACTTTGGTTAAATTAAACCTGAATTTCATAGTTTTACCCATTTACGCGTTATTACGTGCTATTTGACGCTATCGCTAAAATTTAACTATTTGACACCAAATCACCACCAATTATTTTAGATAGGTTTCATCTATTTTGTAGATGCTATTATGGATTTTTTTTTTGGCTAATTTAGGTAGTTTTATCATTTTTGATTGCATGGATGATTGTTGTTTAATTAGTTAAAACGTCGTTTATAGGCAACTTATTATTAGGAAAAATCTCATCTTCTAGAGTTTCTAGTGTTTATCGATCAAACGGACAAGAATTTTAGTGCATGTTGATTGAGTGCATGAATTGGACTCGAACAAGATGAGATGAATTTATGAAGGAGAAGTGGGTATATGAAAAAAAATCTGAAGTTGGAGTAACATTAGAACATGGTGATAGATTTGAAGATGGAGAATGAACTTTGTGACAAATTTGGATTTCGCAACGAATGCCGAACATTTTCATTTGACGCGTACTTAACCAGTTTTGGTTAAGTGTATGGTTTAAGTAATCGTTATCGATTACAGTAGTGTGATCGGTATCGGCTACCATTAGTATTAGCCATTTTGGCATATTTGACGTAAACGACGGTGTCGTTTTGAGGAGTAGGATATGATGGTCCGTTCGACAGTGGATTTAGTATAGTGGCTCTTTAACCAATAATTTCGGCATGAGGCAAGGACTTCATGCTTCGACATGATTATTTCGGCATTCGACAATGGGAAGCAATAACAGCTTCAACGATGGATGATTATTCTCCGTGAGGCAGGGTATTGAGACTTGAGTCAGGATGAGCATACTGCAAGTCAGGATGATAAGACTATAAGTCAAGGCGGCGAGGCTACTAGTTAAGAAGGATTAACTATCAAGAGAGGTTTAGGGAGCATAGTTTGACGACAGGTGTAGTTGTCTAGGAAGTTCCCTAACCATGAGGCTTCAGATAGGAATATGAGGATAATTCTAGAATAAACTTGGTAGTGGGGATACATATGAAAAAAGGATCATCAATATGTAAGCTCGGACGGGTACTTGGAGAGTTGAGGCCTGAGCATCTATCAAGTCTTCGACCTGACGCAGGTTGTAAGCTAGTTTGGAGGCTACCCATTGGATATAGGTGGTTAATAAAAGGGAGCTTATGCTTATTATCAACCAGATAGAGGTTGTCGGTCCAACGTAGACTTTCTCAGCTCTGATGGGGAACAGTTACCGTGGAACCAAACGTATGATATATATATATATATATATATTGTGACACCCCATGTCCGTTAATGTCACTCATTAAGAGAATGCATTAAGTTTCATGAAGCGTCATAGGTAAATAGACATAGAACATTACAAGACAGACATAAAAGATAGAAGCGGAATTTAAAATTTTATTTAAAATATAATTCATAACAGCGTGGTCCAAAATATCACAAGTCTGGAACTACATAAAAACCATTACAATAACATAAAACTTCTGTCTTATACCATCAGAGTACATAAATATATAAAAAGCATAATTCCCTTAAAAGAGACAAAACCATAGTAGTGAAGATGAGAATCTTGAGAAATACTTCAAAAGCAGCTCCTAGCAAGATGATAACCGAGTTCTGACTAAGCCTGAGTATTCCCACCCCGCAAACCTGGAGGGAAACAAAAGGGAGAAGAGGAAACAAAAAGGGTCAGACATAAAGTCTGGCGAGTCTAGTTACTTTTAGCAAGTAAATAAATAAAAGTATCATGACATGCATATAAGGTGAATAAGAAAGATAACATCATAAAGGGTAAGTGTGACAAGGTAAACATGATGGGGTGTATATGCTTCTCTAATGATTACTCTTCACTGATACTAATATAACCAGAATGAGATGATCCCAACAACTATCAAATGGTAGACTTAGGCATACATCCAAATGTACTCTAACTACTAACCTAATCGATTGGCTCCCTACCCCGTAGATTCCCTGTGTCGGCCCCACAGTAGGAGGTATCACTTCCTAAAGCGGAAACCCTTTGTTGATGTGTACAGCCATACATACTGGTGTCACGGTCGTCTTAGCCCCCTCTGCCCGGCCTATGCACACACATGTCCCGGGTCGGTTTGTGTCGTCCACACTGTCCTCCTCGTTTGGATCTCTTACAATCAACCCAGTAAGTGTGCCCCAACTCCAGCCTAGTTCGGAGTACTCGTTTGATACCTATTAATGGTTACTAACTGAAACGGGCCCCATACAATAAGATACAAGCTCTCCCCTTTGTCTTGTATCCCCTCTAGGATTTCTACCGGTTATGCTTACCACTAGGTGTCTTTAATTACATAACCCTATTATTTCGATAAGTTATGCTTACCTAAAAAGATGTCTTTAATTACATAACTCCAACATTTCCATAGGTTATGCTTCCCATTAGGTGTCTTTAATTACATAACCCTATCAAGTTAAGTTTGTGGGCCTATATGTAAATATTACCCACCCCATCAGATTTACTTAACCCGCCCACTGTTCAACCAAATTTACTTAACCCCAATTTAAGTTTATGTTCATACAATCCCTATTGATTCAACTAGGTTAAGTATTCAAGGTTTACTACCATATTTTCCTTTATGGTTTCAGTATGCTAGTCCTCCCACATTGAGTCTACCATTTATGGATGCGGGACATGCCGGGCGGGTCCGGGCAGACTTATTCCACAAATTGGGATTAACCTCGTGTCTTAGCACGTCTCGTATTTGTGCACCTAAACCTCTCACATTAGATTCATCACTTGTGGTTGTTGGATATGCCAGATAGTTCAGGGCAGACTTCCACCACAAGTGTAGTCTAACCTTGTGTTTAGGCGCAGTTACAGTTCTAATTACTGTAATCCTAGGCATTTCAGTATTAGCCATTCCCCAAATATGTCTATAATGAATTATATGCCCAAATTCATGTCCATAAACATCATTCAAGTTATGCCAAATTTCAAGTTATGTCCAATTTTTAACGTTTTTCCCCTCGTTCCCAAACAAACGCATTCACATAACTTTAGCGGCTTGCCTAGGCTCCAGAATAGCCTGGCTATATAAAATAAAAGGGAAAGGCGAAGGGAAGATTACAGAGATGATTATTCTAACAAAACTGACATAAGCATATGATGGCATAATTTTAAGATGAACATATAAGAACAGATCGGTGAACTTGTGATAATAAACGGGTTCTAACATAGTAGGGATGTCATAATAGGCATGATTAGATCTAAGCCAGGATTTAGATGCCCAATTAATGACAGATCTAAATTAACCACAACATGATAAGTACAAGATGATCTAAATAGTAAATTAGATCTATAATCAAAAGTAGATCTGACATGATAAAGGTTGAGATCTAAGTTATAGTTAATTCAGAATGCCAAATATTCACTAATTACAATAGATCTGGTATGATTCAGTCGCAAAGATAAATCCAAATTACAGTCATATCATGTTTTACTTTTAATTATTTAAATCTAAAGGTATCTTAAACTCACAGTGTCTAGATCTAGAACAATAGAAGGAGAAGAGCAGTTGATGAATCACAGATGTACACTTGAATCTCTAAACTTTGATTACAGAATACGAAAGAGATTTGATTCAGTCCAGGCACTGACAGCGTTTAGGCCTCCATTAATTTTCAGTGAAGAAAACAAAAGAAATGAGCCTGTATTTATAGCTGCCAGCCCCCAGATACCGACCTTCCACGTCAGCCCTAGGGGGTCGACCCAGGGGTCGTGTAACAACCCGGAAAATCAGAGCCAATTTAAAATTTTTATTTTGACTATTTTATTGAATTTTGAATAGTTGAAATAATTTATTTTAAATAATAACGATTAAAAATTTATTTAAATTGAAGTTTGAATGAGTATATTTATTTTAATTTTAAAAGGAGTTAGAAATAGCGCGACAGTTTGAAAATTTGAATTCAATTTTTGATTAAATGTACAGGATGCAAAATAGATCGGATTTTGGTGAAACCAAAAATACTTAAATTTGTTTAAGAATATCTTTCCAACGAATCTGAAAAATTGAAATTTCATAGTGGGAATCAAAAGTTATGGCTAGTTGAATATTCAGAAAGGTCGCTATAGGATTTATATATATATTTAATGTATATATATAGCCCGTATAAATAGCCATTTTACAAACGTCCTCTATTTTCAACGAAACCACTTTTGTTGGAACAGGAATGTCAAATTATTGCTAACTTTAATTTTCCATAATTTTTGGGATCAATATGTAAGCGTGGCAAAAGAAATTGTGTGTTGACAATTTAAGTCAATTTCGATCGACCAGAAAATGGCCATTTTTCAAACGGTCTCCAAATTCTATGAAATTAGAGTTTTTGGGACCGTATCGTCAAAACATAGCTAGATTTATTTTTCGGGAATTTTCAAAGTCAATATGTGGCCCCGGTAAATTAAAATGTACGATCAAATTAAATAATAAAATGTTTTATTATTTAATTTAAAGAAAAACATATCGTAACAGCCGAATTGGGTTACGAAACATATCCCATCATGTCCGGCATGGGGGTATTTAGCTACGGAAACACTCGTTGGGTTTGATTTTGGTTTAAGAGCGATATAGAAATTAAATTCAAATTAAATAGAATTAAATAAAAACTAAAATACATATATATATATATATATATATATCATATAAAATACGGTATACGTGTAACCCTAATGCATCTTCTACATAGCCGCCGTACACCCCAATTCAATGGCCACCGAGCTCCCCTTTTCATCCCATAATATCGATCGATCCATTCAATAGAATTAACCACTCCTGAAGGAAATTTCAAGGAGAAATTTATGCTCTTCACATCCGCACGGATTTGATCCCCTTTCGTGGAGTATCCACCTCGAACAACCTCCGCCAAAACCCGTTGTTCGCCCCTGTTTTCCCGCCGCATTCCTCCACCGAGTTCGCCAGAGACCAAGGCGCAGGCGTGGCCTCCTGAGGCCATCGGGGTGGCGAGGTTCGATCGTCGGCGAGTGGCTTGGATTTGGTGCGATTGGAATCCCTAAGTTCGAATGCAAGCACAGAACAGTCTGCCTAGTTCTGTTTCATGAAAAAGAAGTGTGGGGGTAAATTTGGAATTAATTTAATTGGCCAATTATATTTTAATTAATTTAAACATATGTTTAAAGTATAAATGTTGATAACTTGTTCGTTTCTTATCAGAATTCGACGAAACTGAATGCGTTGGAATCATAACGACAAGATCTACATTTCAGAACCAACTGGAGAATTTTTAGAACTTGTTAATATTTTTGGCATCGGCAAATCAATGTGAGATATCTGAATTTAGAATTAAAATAAATAAAAATATATTACGATGTAGACGGAGTTTAGAAACTCCTGACACCCGCATCCAAAAACCATGGACGACTTGATTGATTTGTGATATGTTATTGGTTGAATTGTGGGGTGTGTTTGTGGTTGAAGAGAAAAAAAAGAAATTGAAAGTGATTGATATTGTGAAAATTATTCGTCTGCGTACGAAATAGATTATTGAAATCCCCCTTGTCAAAAGCTGCTAGGCTTTAAGGTAGAGCGAGGAGCCGTACATCGGGACGGTGCCGGTTTTAATTACCCTGCCGTTATGTTGCCGAATTTTTCTGAAATATTTTTATGTTGTAAAATAGTTATATTATTATGTAAAATTGTTTAAATAGTATGAAAATTAGATATTATATATATATATATATATATATATATATATATATATATGAACATGAAAATGATCGGTATATGTCGACATAGAATTCATATTTTTGTTGTAAGTCAAAAATGGTCAATTGTTGAAATAAAATGTATAAACATTAGAATTTATATTTTTAATGTTAATGATACATTAAAAATTGACATGTTGAAATAAAAATGTATAAACATTTGATTTTACATTTTAATGTAAATGATACATTAGAAAATATACATTTTGATATATAATGTATTTGCATTTGATTTTACACTTTTAATGTAAATGGTACATTAAAATATATACATTTTGATATAAAGATGTGTCCACTTGTAATTTACATTTTTAATGATTATTAGAATTCATTGAAAAGAATGAACCTTTGTTTTGAACTTGTTAACATGTAATTTACATTTCTAATGATAATTAAAATTCATTTAAAAGTATGAACCTTTGTTTTGAACTTGTTAACATGTAATTTACATTTCACATGTAATTTACATTTCTAACTATAAATAGAATACATTGAAAAGAATGGACCTTTATTTTGAACTTGTTAACATGTAATTTACATTTCTAATGAGAATTAAAATTCATTGAAAAGAATGAACTTTTGTTTTGAACTTGTGAACATGTAATTTACAATCTTATGTAATTAGTATTCATTAAAAACAATAAACTAGTAAAATGTTCATGTTTTAATTAAAAACATATTAACATTAAAAATCTTATTTTTTTTAATGAAAAGAATGATTTATTAGGAAATTGTTCATGTTAGGGACATATGCTAGAATATATGTTAAATGTTAAACATTATATTTAACACACTAGAATTGAATGAAAAGAGATTATATTTGCTTTGCAAATAAAAGATTACATTTTTATATGGTGTAATAAAAGAAAAGAGTACATATTTTTATACAATGTAAAAGTTACATTTTTATAAGAAGAATGTAAAAGATACATTTTTATAATGTAATTAGAAGAATAGAAAAGTTACATTTTTATAATGTAATTAAAAAATGAGTATAAGAAGATTACATTTTTATGTAAGATGAAAAGTTTACATTTTTATGTAATGTAAAAAGTTTACATTTTTATGTAATAAAATAATTTACATTCCTTTATGAAATATTAAAAGGTTACATTTTTATACAATGAAAAAGATTGCATTTGCATGTAATATAGAAAGACTATATTTATATGCAATATAAAAAGGATTATATTCTTATGCACATTTTTAATGTATAGGAGTGAAAGATTGCATTTTTCAATGTAATTAAAGAAGAAATGAAAGATTGCATTTTTTAATGTAACTAAAGGAGAAATGAAAGATTACATTTTTTTAATGTAATTAAAGATAAAATGAAAGTTTAGATTTCTCAAATGTAATAAATGATAGAATAAAATATTACCTTTATTATATAATAAAGGAATGAAAAGAAAATATTACATTTTCATGAAATAAAAGAAATTAGAAAAATGTCATGTTTTAAATAGAAAAACATGATTACACTAAAGATCATATTTTTAATGTAATGTAAGAAAATGTAATATTGTTCATTATTTCAAAAAGGAAACTAGTTAACATTAAAAATTTCATTTTTAATGTAATGTAGATAAATGAAGGAAAATATACCTTGTTCGAAATAGAAATGATAAACAATAAAAATTTACATTTTTATTGTCATGTAAAGAATAAAGAAAATATACATGTTTTGAAATGGACTTGTGTTCATTAAAAATAACATGAATATGAAGTTTACGAAATTATTTGAAGAATAAATAGTTTGAAATCATCGAGCGAATTATATTTATATTTATACATTTAAATATAAATTAAAATAAAACGAATTGCGCTGCTGCAGTTCACGTTTTGAAATCGTAACTTCAAACGATTATACCGAGAGATCCGACTGTCGGATTTCCTAAAACTAGAACCATTGGGTTCGTTTTGGAAAGGTCTTTCCAATGATATAAAATTTGCTAAGATCCAACAGTTAGATTTGGAGAAATGTGTAAATCAAATTTTTATGAAAAAAGCGCCAGGGCCATGTAATGACCCGAAGCGTCGTTTAATTAAAAATGGCTATTTTTAAATAAATAAAAATAGCGATAAATCGTTATTAAATATTATAAACTATATGAATGAAAAGGATTGATTTAAATTATAAATATTCGATAATTATTTGAAAGTCCGAGATAAATCTCATTTCAAATAATTATATGACGATTGGAAGTCGAAGATTTGAAGACGGTGATTGAAGACCGGCGATCTTCACATCGAATGGATGACCACTGATGCCCTGGATCGGCTAGCTCCCAAGAGGGGTTATAGTGGTAGTTGTCCATACGTATTTGTTGATTGTCCGGATATGCTCCGTGTCTACAGTTTCGTTCAGATCCAGAACAGACTTGTAAATTGATGTATGTCTGACATTGGATTTCATTATGTGCTAATTGATTTCTATTTAATATTTATCCGTTGGTGGCGGAGAATTTATTCTCTTGCTTAACACCCTTAGAGGTTATATATTAATAGACATCAGTCGTATGGCGTGAATTGTAAATATGGCATGCCAAGATGGAAATGATCAAGGCTTATTATTGAAAAACAGAGCCTTGTGGTTGATGATCAATGCACAGCTTGAAATAGCATAGCTTTGTGTATAGCGTTATTTCGCGAGCCTCACACCCCGGTATGAACCAGAAACGGGAGTAAGGACCACAGGGAGGACATACGTTTCTTTCTAGATAGAAGTGGTGTCAGCGACTTACCAGCCCCGACATTTTTACTTATGTGGATGATGGAATGAGGTGCAACGGTTATTTGAGTCCTAGTGGCTCTATTTACGCCCCATAGAGTGGGGAAACATATTGTTCAGGCATTACCAATCCACTAACATATTTGTGGACCGGCCCTAGAGATCCAAGGTGCAGTTGGGCAGAGCCTGAGACATGGTCTAGATTGTTTCGAGTTCGCTAAGGACTATCTTTTGCCTTGGTTCATGGTGGAAATCCAACTTCCAATACGACCCATGCGGTTTTGATTGTATAACTAGTACGGCGACATAGTATATGGTAGCTATGCTGTCTATGATTGATATTATGATTGAAATATTTTTAAACATGTATACACTAATAATAATATCAAATTCGTTTTGTCGTATCAAGCATTTTTGACCATTATAAGGTAAAACTCTATCCTCCGGTTTGCGTTGCATTGTGTGATGGGACTTGAGTTTTATAATGGTTTCATTTTTATAAAAAGCATTGCATTGTTTAACGATTTAATTTATATATGCACTAGCAATTCAATGGAGTAAACCCGTCCCACGTTAGTGGCATGGTGCTGTGATTAGCCTTATTATCAAATAGGTTAAATAAGATTTCTCATACCAGTCCCATGACTGACTCGTAGTTTGTTTCACTTTGCAAACTCGGGTGCCTTCTTTTCCACACGGGCAGCCTTATATACAGGTTTAGCAGATTCATTCTGGATAGCTATGGAGCTGAAGATGGATATTATCATTCCTATTTTGCTGTTCAAACTTCAATTAGTATATTACGTTTTTTTTTCTATTGCAGACATTTTATATTAAGCTAAAACTGTATTCTTTGCTAAGTATGATCCTATTATGCTGTGTAACTCTAATGATGCATTATTTCCAGTGTAATTTGATGAACTTTATCTGCTATAATTCTCTATTTCTGTTCTGTTTTTATTGTTATGTGTTATATTCTACTGATTATCCTTGCTTTCGTACTACGGAAGTTTCGGGTCATCACAGGTCGAAACCCCCCTTGAGGGGTTGACACCCCCTTAAGGGGTCAACTCCTCGGGGCGGAAATTTTCCTGCTCACCCCGAATTCTGAAATTTGATCAATTTTGAACTTTCTGGACCTAATTTTGAATTCTTGGAACCTATATATACACACATACACACACACACACACACACACACACACACACATATATATATATAATTATCCCGTGCGTATACAAACTTCAAACCTTCATAACTTCTTCATACGGTGTCTGTTTTACGCAAACCAAATGTCAAATCTTGACCAGAATTTCGAGACGGACGTAATGGTGCAGTCCGATTTCCCTTAATTGTGAATATTAAATTAATTATTATTTAATTTATCCTCTTTAATGTTGTTAAAATTACGGGGTGTTACATTCTCCCCTACTCAAAGGATTTTGTCCCCGAAATCTCCAAGTTAAGAAGAATGTATATCCTACCATCCATCACCCATCTACTCATCCACCAATCACAGGCATCCATTTTCCTGATTATATGAACATATGCGAAGGTGTGT
This sequence comes from Allium sativum, assembly GCA_030737875.1. Classification (NCBI taxonomy): domain Eukaryota; kingdom Viridiplantae; phylum Streptophyta; class Magnoliopsida; order Asparagales; family Amaryllidaceae; genus Allium; species Allium sativum. The sequence continues at coordinate 76,146,965 of CM060926.1, forward strand.
GTATATGTTCCAATACTAATGCGGAGATCAGGCGGTCTACTGATTCAGTCGACCTCCTAAATGCAATGTATGTTAGTGTCATGAATCCATCATGTATGCAACAATCCTATTATATCATGTAAGATCTATATGGGCGCACAATCATCTATCCAAATGCAACATCCATTCGATGATACATCCATTTTCATTCGTTAAAAGAAGAAGAATTCACACACATCCATATGTAGTATGAGAGTGATTGAGCCGATCTATTGCCTAATATGTGTATATGTGTAACACCCCGCCTCCGTTAAGGTCACTCACAAAGGGAATGCATTAATTTCAGTGGAGCGTCATAAGTGTATAGAACAGATAAATTACAAAACAGACAAAATTTTAAATAGCGGAAAATAAATAAAACTTTACTTGAAACACCCCACCTCCGTTAGGGTCACTCTCAAAGGGAATGCCCTAATTTTGGTGGAGGTTTATAAGTATAAGTCACAGATACACAAGACAGATATAAATACACATATTTTTGAACAGCGAAAAACAACAACAACTTTTATTTCTTCAAAATACGTGTTACACAAACCATGCCATAATTGTCTTACAATACTCCTAAAAACATTACATTTTCGTAACTGCCTTGATTTCATTATTTAAAGAAGCATAAAAACATAAGTAAACTGCCTAAGTCCCATAATTGTTGTCCAAAGCTATAGTCCAAAACGAAAGAGATCCAAGCAATACATTCTTTCTCTTTAAGATGGATGTAAAAACTGGTCAAGCTGCGGTATTCCCTCTCTGTGGACCTAGGGGGGGACGAAAGAAAATAAGACGAAAGAAAAGTAGAGTCAGACATAAAGCCCGAGTAAGTCTAGGACTATTCAGTCTATGAATAAAGAAATGAGCATGATAAGTACAAACTGGAAATGGGAAAGCACTATAAGCTAAGTTAAGTTGTCTAGAGCCGAATGTACTATCGTACCCCATATTAATCTCTGCACCCCTATAAACTGGTTTCCAACAGGCACCCCATAATCAGGGTGAAGTGATCCATTTCTAATGATCGGCTCCTACTCGCATAGTTACATGTGTCTTACCGCCCCCGATGTTGTAGTTACCTATGCTGGTCCCACCATGGGGTGTATCAAGTCCCATGGTGGCGGCCCGACACAATTCTAGAATGCACAGGTATACTACTGGTGCCCAGTGCCTAATTTTTCTGCGCCGCAGTGTGTGCACGGCCGCACCCCGTTAGAACCTACACTGCTGCACCACCACCGTCGATTTGACCTCTTACAGTCAGCCCAGTAATCGTGCCCCACCTGCCTAGTTCAGGGTATCCTGATACACCTTGTAGGGTTACTGCTGAAAAGGGTCCCCCGCTACTAGGTTTTCTATTTCTAGCCAACATGCTAAGTTGGTTAAGTGTTTTGTAAACCTAACCCCCAATCAGTCTGTATAGTTTAGCATGTTCAATTTGATTAAGTATTAATTTAATTTACTTAATCCTATCAATGCTGACTCAGCCTTGATTGTATTATTAAAGCCTCGACCACTCACATTAGACATGTATTGTTGTGGCTGCCTATTGCCGGTTGGGTCCGGGCAGTCTTACGCCATAACTCAGTCTAACCTCGGGTCTTTATTGGGCTCAATGTTTAACCACCCACATTGGATAGGTATTGTTGTGACTATTGGACAGCCGGGCGGTTCCGGGCAGGTTTATGTAACAACTCAATCCAACCTCGGGTTAAACACATCGTATTTTCTAAGTTTACATATTTTGTCTCTTTTCTTTTTATATGTAAACATTTGCGGCCCATTATTCAAATTCATCTTTATTGGGTAAAATTAATTTATACCACTTAATTGTTTTCAAGGTCGTTGGCATGCGTCAGACATGCCAACACATATGTTTTATATTTTTAACCCAACGTCATTACCCCCGTTTTATACATTCGCTATATTATAACATATGTTGGGCTTAACAATTAAGCCCAACTTAGCCACATGAAAAAGGGGAGGACTAGAACATGGTGTTTATATGTCCTAAGTAACATCAAAAGGGGTGTGTGAACGCATGAACTTGCAACATAGCGAACTAATTAACATAAATTAGGCACTTGTGAACTTGCATTGTAATAGCATATAATCATGACATAAAACATACCCAAACATGAATCATGGTTTTTTAATCTATTCATGTAAACTTGCATTTAAAATGTGAATCTAACTTAATTATGTGTCATATATATTATCTTATGAGTTTGATAACAACATAGGCCTAAAACATGTTTCAATTAGGCATAACACCAAACGTAATCTAGTCATGTTCATAGAATTAATATAAGTTCACAAAGATGCTTGCTTTTTTCACTAATACAAAAGTATGGTTTTACACTTGAATCATGATGCCAATTCCAACATAAATTCATATGAGTCATAATACCCAAATGGATCCAACTACACTAAAAGTGATTATAAAAATATACATCATGTTGGCATAATAGTGAACCGTATACTTGCATGAATCTCAAATAAATTACCACAAACATATAGTCGTTAACTTTCAACATGAATCATATACTTGCAATTATCCAATATGTGTTGTAATAAACTACCACAAACATATAGTTGTTAACTCTCAACATGAATCACATACTTGCAAATATCCAATAGGTCTAACATCGTTATACCACAACATCCCAAATCGATTAGAATCATAACAACATACAATTATGAATTATTATCACCACAAATTAAGTACAATTCCATTTCTCATTTTACACAAACCAAAACTCAATTATTCATTCACATCGGAATAGCACTCTACTTACAACGTATGACGAATCTTCAATTCAGGAACCTGAATTCTGAATTTGGAGATGCTATCCTTTGTTGTAGGCGTTGTTTTGATTTAGTTGCCGTTGCTTTATGCTTTCGAATTTCTCCTAATCGTCTCTCAATTTTGACGGCTACTCCTAGTCTTTCTTCAGCAGCATGACGGTCTCATTCTCATTTTTATTTGTATGAATTAGGTGGAGTCTTAGGTCCTTTTTATAGAGTTTGTGAATTGATTAGGACCGTCGATGGAGCTTGGATGAATATTAGCCGTTCGTTTGAAGGAGAGACCAATCAGGAGCTGACACCTAGCCCTAGTGACAAGGCAAGACTCAGAAATTTGTCCAAGCACAGACCAGGCCAGCCAGGAGGGGCTGGGTTCGACCTGGCTTAGGGGCCAGGTCGAAAACCCAGTCGACCCCCAGGTCGACTATGTAGTCGACCTGGGTGCCCCAGGTCGACTACCCAGTCGACCTGGGTGCCTTGGGCAGGAAAATTCCCGCCCAGTCCAACCTATGTCCGATTTTTTTGAAATTTGAATTTTTTTCTGAGCTGTTTCTGTCTGTTAGAATTTTAAACTGAATTCCGAAACTTCCGGAGGTCATATCTCCCTCATATGGAGTCCGTTTTACGCAAACTCGGACTCTATCTCAAGCAGATTTCCGAGACGAACGCAATGGCTATCCCGTTTCCCTTAATTCTTTGATTTGAAATTAATTATACTTTAATTTGTGAATTTAACTGTTATAGAATATACGGGGTGTTACATTCTCCCCTTTTTAAAAGGATTTTTTCCCTGAAATCTTCAAGTTTAGGAAGAATGTATATCCTAACATCCAAACGTCCATCTACTCATCCATCAAACACAAGCATCCATTGTCCTTAAAAGACTTCTAATGCTTCATAATCATATGCGAAGTGCGTGTACATGTACTTATCTAATGCAAAATCAATCGGCCTACTGATTCAGTTTACCTCCTTAATGCAAATTATGTAAGTGTCATGAATCTATTATGTATGCAAATTTTACTATTCATGATTCTACATGAGTGCACAATCATTCATATATAAATGCAATATCCATATGCCAACACATTAAACTTCAACCATATACGAATATAAATACATATATGCATATGCAATATGAAGTGACTTAGCCGATCTAAAACCTAGATTGTGTGTGTATATGCAACCACGAGCAATCACTTGCAACCACTTGCAACCATCATCCATAACATGTTTCAATTACATGTTTTCATCCAAAGGGTTTCTTACCTAAAGGATAAGGTCAAGGAGATATACCTAAAAAGATAGATAAAAGCGCAACTTAAGGAAAAAGAAAGATCAAAGATGTACCCTCGAAAAGAAAAGGGTAGGCTGCGCGTATTCTAGCTTCAGTTTCCCAAGTTGCGTCTCCCTCGGCGTCGCTCCATTGAACTTTGACGAGCTTGACTTCGCGGTTGCGTAGCTTTTTCACTTCCGTTCCTAATATGCAGGTTAGAACTTTCCTCATGGTTGCTTCGCGTTCCACTTCAGCTTCCTCAAGGATGTTTGGCTCCACCACTTCAGCAGATTCATGTAGACATTTTCGGAGGTGCGAAACTTGAAAAACGTTGTGAATTCCGGCTAGTTTTTCAGGTAGCTCTAATCTATAGGCCATTTTCCCAATTTTCTCGATAATAGGAAACGACCCTACGAACCTTGGTGCTAGCTTTCCAGTGGATCCAAAACGAACAACGTTCCTTAGAGGAGATACCTTAAGAAAAACTCTGTCCCTAACCTCAAATTCAAGGTCGGTCCTCCTCTTGTCGGTGTAGGATTTTTGTCTGTCTTGGGCTGTCTTCATTCTTCTCCGTATTAAGTCTACTTTCTCTGAAGTCTCTCGGATCATATCTGGTCCAAGTATGAGCTTGTCAGTAGACTCCCACCAACAAGTGGGCGATCGGCACAGTCTTCCATATAAAGCCTCGAAGGGCGCCATTCCGATGGTGGCTTGGTAGTTGTTGTTGTAGGCAAATTCCACCAAAGGAAGATGGTCTTCCTACGTCCCTCCAAAGTCAAGGACGCATAGTCTTAAAAGGTCCTCCAAAACTCTGTTCACTCTTTCTGTCTGGCCGTCGGTTTGGGGATGATAGGCTATGCTCAAGCATAACAGTGTGCCTACCGCTTCTTGCAGACTCCGCCAAAACTCACTTGTGAAGATAGGGTCGCGGTCACTAACAATGCTGGAGGGTATTCCATGGAGTCGAACAATTTCCTTGAGATAAAGAGATGCTACGGATGAGGCAGTTCTTTTACTCTTGACAGGTAAAAAGTGGGCGCTTTTAGTAAGCTAATCCACTATTACCCAAATGCTAGTGTTGCCTCTTCTAGACTTAGGTAGCCCATCAATGAAGTCCATTGAGATGCTATCCCACTTCCACTGCGGGACCTCTAGAGGATGGAGCAGACCGCCAGGCTTCTTCTGCTCCGCCTTAACCTGTTGGCAAATCACACACTTAGAAACAAAATCTGCCACGTCCTTCTTCATGCCACTCCAAAAGAAGGTTCTCTTTATGTCCTTGTACATTTTATCTCCGCCTGGATGTATCGTCATCTTGGAGTGATGAGCTTCCTCGAGAACCGCCTTTACTAAATCCCTTGTCTGTGGGACGCATAGTCTTCCATATCGCCTTAGCCAACCCTTATCGTCGATGGAGTATCTGTTGAGGTGACTTGAAGTCTCACCCCTAATTAGCCTATCAAACGTTTCCACAAGCTGAGGGTCTTCGCGTTGTGCTGTCCCTATTGAGTCCACTAAAGTCGGGCGTACTTCGAGAGATGCTAGCAAGCCCTGTACAAAATCGGAGGAGGGCCTAAAGTCAAAGCTGGCTATAAATTCTAGGCTTTGCCTTTCAACAAACAGCGGGCTTAGGGTCAGTTTCTTTCGGCTCAACGCGTCTGCCACTACGTTGCCTTTGCCCGGTGTATAGGAGATCTCGAAATCGTACGAGGCAAGAAACTCCATCCATCTTTGTTGCCTCAAGTTAAGGTCCTTCTGCGAGAAGAGATATTTCAAAGATTTATGGTCAGTATACAGTTTGAACTTCTCACCTAGGAGATAGTGTCTCCAAGACTTGAGTGGAAAGACGATGGCGGCTAACTCAAGATCGTGGGTCGGGTAGTTCTTTTCATGCACTTTCAACTGCCTTCCACCATAAGCTACTACCCTTCCTTCTTGCATTAAGACAACGCCTAGCCCTGTCCCACATGCATCTGTATAAACTGTGAACATCTTGCTTCCATCTGGCAACGTCAGAACTGGGGCTGTTGTAAGAGCCCTTTTTAGTCGTTGGAAAGCAAACTCGCAATCCAAGTCCCAATTGAACACTAGATTTTTTTTGTCAGCCTTGTGAGTGGAGCTGAGATTTTCGCAAAATCCCTTATGAATTTTCGGTAGAAACCCGCTAGTCCTAGAAAACTCCGGACCTCAGTTGCATTCCTTGGTGTCTTCCAATCCTGTACCGCTACTACCTTAGCAGGGTCCACAGCTAACCCTTCTTTGGATACTATGTTCCCAAGAAACCTTACTTCCTCTCTCCAAAAGTGGCATTTGGAGAATTTGGCTTTTAGCTGATGAACTCGCAGAGTTTCCATGATTGCCCTTAAATGCTGAGCATGTTCTTCTTCACTCTTTGAGAAGATCAAGATATCGTCTACGAAGACCACTACGAACTTGTTGAGGAATTCTCTGAACACCCTACTCATCAGGTCCACGAAGTAAGAAGGTGCGTTTGTCAAGCCGAAAGGCATGACAAGCCGTTCAAAGAAGCTATCTGGGGTTCTGAATGCTGTCTTATTGATGCTATCTTCAGCCACCCTTAGCTGATGAAAACCGGTCGCCAAATCGAGTTGGGAGAAAATAGATGCTCCTACAAGTTGATCAAACAGATCGTCAATTCTGGGGAGAGGGCGCCTATTCTTTTTCGTTAGCTTGTTGAGCTCTCTATAGTCAACACATAGACGGAGTGAACCATCTGCCTTTGTGGCGAACACCACTGGAGCGCCCCATTCTGAAATGCTCCTTCTAATGAACCCCTTCTCTAGAAGCTCTTTAATCTTTTTACTGAGCTCTTTCCTTTCCCGCGGAGCCATGTGTCTAACGGGCAACGCAACGGGCTTTGCATTATCTACAAGATATATGCGGAAGTCTATCTCCCGCTTCGGAGGTAAGCCCTTCATCTCTTCGAAGACATCCGGATATTCACGGACCAGTCTAACTGATTGCAAACTCTCAACCGAAGCATCTAGCGATTCGAGATAACTAAGCATAACCGCATACGAGGGATTACAAGTAATTTCCAGAGTGTTACCGAGTTGGGTCAGAAGCCTAACCACCCTTTTCTCACAACCAAGGATGGACCATTACTGGATAGCCAATCCATGCCCAAAATCAAACCATATCCCGAGAAGCCCAAAACAAAGGCACTACATCTAAATTCTACGCTTAGAATAGAAATTTTCAATCCCACACAGAACATAGACAAATGAGCTGGGCCCACAATTGAATTTGAAACAATTAAGGGGTCCTCTACCATACTAGTTTCTAGGTGCAGAGATTCTACTAAAGAAGACGAAATAAAGGAGTGTGATGCGCCAGAATCAAATAAAGTGTGAACTGGGTGATCATAAAGATAAACTACACTTTCTACAGAAGTATTTATACCTCGCTGTTGCAGAGGTGGCGCTTCTAGCACATGACCTGTGCCCCTGAGGTGGATCCAGCCCTTTGCCCCTGCCCTCGCTTCTTTGGGCAATCCTTAGCCATGTGGCCTATTTCACCGCAAGAAAAGCACCCACCATTCAACTTGGCCTTCTTTTTCCGGCAATCTTTCACTAAGTGCCCCACTTTGCCACAGAAATTACACTTCCTCTTCTCTTGGTTGTCTTTCCTGCCCTTCTTAAAGTCTGTCTTCTTAGGCTGTAAACCCTCTTTCTTTCCTTGAGAGCTTTCTTCCTTTGTCTCCTTCTTGCCCTTATCCTCTTCGTTCAGCAATGCCATCTGCACCAACCTTTCTACAGAAATATTACTACCTTGTTCCTGTGGAGGTGCTGCCAGAGCATGAACTTGACCCCCTGAAGTAGATCCAGTTTCCTGTCCCTGTCCTTTCTTCTTTGGGCAGTCCCTAGCCCAGTGGCCTGTCTCCCTACACTGAAAGCAAGTAGCACTCATCCTCCTCTTCTTCTTCCTGCAGTCTCCCTCCAGATGTCCAAGAATTCCGCAGAAATAACATTTCCTTTTTTCACGTTTCTTGTCATTACTGCTACGATCCTCTCTTCTTTGACTATTATTCGTCTTCCTGTTCTGGGACTCTTCCACTTGCTAGTTCACGTAGAGGAGGAGGAGGAGTGAAAGCGTCAGTAGCTGGGGAGTAAGGTCCCCAGACATGCTGAAACAGAAAGGATAGATTCAAAACGAGGGATAAAAGATAGCACCTATGGCTTTGGGGGACTATGCCTTTTTGAAATAAAATAATATTTTATCTTTAAAAATGCTTCTTTAAATTTTCTTTTGAAAATGAATTTTCAAAACTTTTTATCTTATCTGGTAAACCTATGCTCTGATACCAAGTGAAACACCCCACCTCCGTTAGGGTCACTCTTAAAGGGAATGCCCTAATTTTGGTGGAGGTTTATAAGTATAAGTCACAGATACACAAGACAGATATAAATACACATATTTTTGAACAGCGGAAAACAACAGCAACTTTTATTTCTTCAAAATACGTGTTACACAAACCATGCCATAATTGTCTTACAATACTCCCGAAAACATTACATTTTCATAACTGTCTTGATTTCATTATTTAAAGAAGCATAAAAACATAAGTAAACTGCCTAAGTCCCATAATTGCTGTCCAAAGCCATAGTCCAAAACGAAAGAGATCCAAGCAATACATTCTTTCTCTTCAAGCTGGATGTAAAAACTGGTCAACCTGCGGTATTCCCTCCCTGTGGACCTGGGGGGGGGGGGGGGGACGAAAGAAAAGAAGACGAAAGAAAAGTAGAGTCAGACATAAAGCCTGAGTAAGTCTAGGACTATTCAGTCTATGAATAAAGAAATGAGCACGATAAGTACAAACTGGAAATGGGAAAGCACTATAAGCTAAGTTAAGTTGTCTAGAGTCGAATGTACTATCGTACCCCATATTAATCTCTGCACCCCAATGAACTGGTTTCCAACAGGCACCCCATAATCGGGGTGAAGTGATCCATTTCTAATGATTGGCTCCTACTCGCATAGTTACATGTGTCTTATGGCCCCCGATGTTGTAGTTACCTATGTTGGTCCCACCATGGGGTGTATCAAGTCCCATGGTGGCGGCCCGACACAATTCTAGAATGCACAGGTATACTACTGGTGCACAGTGCCTAATATTTCTGCGCCGGAGTGTGTGCACGCCCGCACCCCGTTAGAACCTACACTGCTGCACCACCACCGTCGATTTGACCTCTTACAGTCAGCCCAGTAATCGTGCCCCACCCTGCCTAGTTCAGGGTATCCTGATACACCTTGTAGGGTTACTGCTGAAAAGGGTCCCCCGCTACTAGGTTTTCTATTTCTAGCCAACATGCTAAGTTGGTTAAGTGTTTTGTAAACCTAACCCCCAATCAGTCTGTATAGTTTAGCATGTTCAATTTAATTAAGTATTAATTTAATTTACTTAATCCTATCAATCCTGACTCAGCCTTAATTGTCTTATTAAAGCCTTGACCACTCACATTAGACAGGTATTGTTGTGGCTGCCTGTTGCCTGTTGGGTCCGGGCAGTCTTACACCATAACTCAGTCTAATCTCGGGTCTTTATTGGGCTCAATGTTTAACCACCCACATTGGATAGGTATTGTTGTGACTACTGGACAGCCGGGCGGTTCCGGGCAGGTTTACGTCACAACTCAATCCAACCTCGGGTTAAACACATCGTATTTTCTAAGTTTACATATTTTGTCTCTTTTCTTTTTATATGTAAATATTTGCGGCCAATTATTCAAATTCATCTTTATTGGGTAAAATTAATTTATACCACTTAATTGTTTTCATGGTGATTGGCATGCGTCAGACATGCCAATACATATGTTTTATATTTTTAACCCAACGTCATTACCCTCGTTTTATACATTTGCTATATTACAACATATGTTGGGCTTAACAATTAAGCCCAAATTAGCCACATGAAAAAGGGGAGGCTTAGAACATGGTGTTTATATGTCCTAAGTAACATCAAAAGGGGTGTGTGAACGCATGAACTTGCAACATAGCGAACTAATTAATATAAATTAGGCACTTGTGAACTTGCATTGTAATAGCATATAATCATGACATAAAACATACCCAAACATGAATCATGGTTTTTAATCTATTCATGTAAACTTGCATTTAAAATGTGAATCTAACTTAATTATGTGTCATATATATTATCATATGAGTTTGATAACAACATAGGCCTAAAACATGTTTCAATTAGGCATAACACCAAACGTAATCTAGTCATGTTCATAGAATTAATACAAGTTCACAAAGATACTTGCTTTTGTCACTAATACAAAAGTATGGTTTTACACTTGAATCATGATGCCAATTCCAACATAAATTCATATGAGTCATAATACCCAAATGGATCCAACTACACTAAAAGTGATTATAAAAATATACATCATGTTGGCATAATAGTGAACCATATACTTGCATGAATCTCAAATAAACTACCACAAACATATAGTCGTTAACTTTCAACATGAATCATATACTTGCAATTATCCAATAGGTGTTGTAATAAACTACCACAAACATATAGTTGTTAACTCTCAACATGAATCACATACTTGTAAATATTCAATAGGTCTAACATCGTTATACCACAACATCCCAGATCGATTAGAATCATAGCAACATACAATTATGAATTATTATCACCACAAATTAAGTACAATTCCATTTCTCATTTTGCACAAACCAAAACTCAATTATTCATTCACATCGAAATAGCACTCTACTTACAACGTATGACGATTCTTCAATTCAGGAATCTGAATTCTGAATTTGGAGATGCTATCCTTTGTTGTAGGCGTTGTTTTGATTTAGTTATCGTTGCTTTAAACTTTCGAATCATCTCCTAATCGTCTCTCAATTTTGACGGCTACTCCTAGTCTTTCTTCAATAGCATGACGGTCTCATTCTCATTTTTATTTGTATGAATTAGTTGGAGTCTTAGGTCCTTTTTATAGAGTTTGTGAATTGATTAGGACCGTCGATGGAGCTTGGATGAATATTAACCGTTCGTTTGAAGGAGAGACCAATCAGGAGCTGACACCTAGCCCTAGTGACAAGGCAAGACTCGGAAATTCGGCCAAGCACAGACCAGGCCAGCCCGGAGGGGCTGGGTTCGACCTGGGTGCCCCAGGTCGACTACCCAGTCGACCTGGGTACCTTGGGCGGGAAAATTTCCGCCCAGTCCAACATATGTCCGATTTTTTTGAAATTTGAATTTGTTCTGAGCTGTTTCTGTCTGTTTGAATTTTAAACTGAATTCCGAAACTTCCGGAGGTCATATCTCCCTCATACGGAGTCCGTTTTACGCAAACTCGGACTCTATCTCAAGCAGAATTCCGAGTCGAACGCAATGGCGTATCCCTTTACCCTTAATTCTTTGATTTGAAATTAATTATACTTTAATTTGTGAATTTAACTGTTATAGAATATACGGGTGTTACATTACTTCATTGATTAAACAACAGCTTGGTAAACCAGCTTGTACAAAGATTGTTTTCCATCACCAAAACATCCTTACGCATTACAACAATGCACCTGTCTTGTTTAACAAAATAAAGAAGCCTAAAATGACAATGATATTCCCTAATAAAGCATGAGCTAGCCATAGCAGTGGAAAAGAGAGTCCAAAGAAATACATCGAATATCTTTGAGCTTGGAAAGAAAACTGAGCTATGAGGTAATATTCCCTCCCTGAGAACCTAGGAAGGGGGAGAGGGAACGGAAGAAAAGAAAGCGCAACAAAACAGAGTCATACATAAAGCCTGGCAAGTCCAGTGACTTTCAGCATGTAAATAGGTAAAAGCATCATGACATGAATAAACTGGATACCAGACATAACCATGATAATAAGCATAGCAAGACAACAAATGATGATCGTTAGATATGACAAGGTAAGATACACTGAATGCGCTTCGGTTCTTTCTCCGATTTCCTTTTTTCTCTACACCACCCAACTAACATCCTAACTAGTGTCTTTTATGGAACGATCTGTATCCCCTACTAGTGTCCCAACTAGTATCCTGTGAAAAAGGATCCGTACCCCTTACTAGTGTCCCAACTAGTATCCTATGTTATATAATAAGGTGATCCCAACGCCGCAATTGTGGCAGCCTTCAGGTGTACTTCTACTATGAGGATCTTACCTCAATCAGCCTAATTGCCATGAAGGTGTTAGATGTACCCTTACTACCCTATCGATCGGCTCCCTACTTGTATTAATTTTTCTTGTGTCTGTATCAATAGGCCCTCTCTTGCGTGTAGATACCCTATGCTGGTCCCACCATAAGGTGTATCAATCCCTATGATAGCAACCCGACACGATTCAAGATGCACAGTGTATAACTACTGGTACCTAGTGCCTACTTTTTCCACTCCGGAGTACGTGCACGCCCGTAATCCGTCGGAACCTACACTGACGTACCCGCTGCCGCTGTTTTGATCGCTTATATTCAGCCCAGTAATCGTGCCCCACCCTGCCTAGTTCAGGGTACCGTGATACATCTATGTGGGTTACTGCTAAAATGGGTCCCCGTTACTAGGGTTTCCTAGGGTCTATTCGTATACCCCCCAAATTGGTTAAGTGTACTTATACATCCATTCAAGTTAACTTAACCCGCCCACTCATCATGTCATGTTGGTTAAGTGTTTCTTATTAACTTAACCCTTCTCATTCATCATGTTGTATTGGTTAAGTGTTTGCCCTTAACTTAACCCCACTTGTTCATCATGTTATATTAGTTAAGTGTCATCAATCCAGTCGAGTTAACTTAACCTACCCATTTGTCATGTTACATTGGTTAAGTGTTGCCTTCTTGTGTTATTTAACCCTATCACACATCATGTTATATTGGTTAAGTATTGCCCTCTTGTGTTAACTTAACCCTACCACTTGTCATGTTACATTGGTTAAGTGTTGCCTTCTTGTGTTAACTTAATCCTACCATTCTTAGCATGTTCGTTCATTAGCATTAATCCATTCATTAATGCCTCAACCTCTCACATTAGAACTGTTGTTTGCAGTTGCTGGATGTGTCGGGCAGTTCCGGGCAGACTTCCACCGCAAACTCATTCTAATCTCGGGTTTTGAGCTTAATGCGCTAACCTCTCACATTAGATCTATATTGTTACGGTCGCTGGATGTGTCAGGCGGTTCCAGGCAGTCTTACACCACAACTCAATCTAACCTCGGGTTAGGCACGTTCATCTTTAGCCAATTTACATATTTATCATACATGTCCAAGTCTAGATTTTATAAGCTAATTATCCCAAATTCACAAAACTAGTTATGTTCCAATTCCCAAATTATGCCCAACAAATTCAATTACAAGTTATTACTCAAAATACGTTACACCCAATCTTCCCAAATTTGTAATAATAGCCATGCCCCAAAATCGTAATATACATTATGCTTGGCACCCCAACCAATAGTTATGCCCAATCTAGATTTAATATTCCAATTCGCAGTTTCCGCCCAATCTAGATTTAATATTTCAATTTACCCCAAGTTCGCAAAATAACATTTATACCCCAAATCACAAGTTACAAATTTTGTCCAACAATTTCACGAATATGCTATGCCCAATTGTTTCACTGAATACATTATGCCCAATATTTACCCAAAATATTCCCCGTATTCCAATCGTTCGTATTTTGCGATTTCAGCCTAGGTTCGAAGGTAACCCAGGTTCATAAAAGAAAAAGGAAATAGGGGAAGAGAGAGAAGGAGCATAAAATAAGAATAGGCATAAAAATAGGCATGTAACAACAGACCTAATACAAGAGATTTAGATCCAACAAAGATAGATTCTTGAATAAAATGATACAATCATTATCGCAGGCATAAGAATAACATCACAAACCAAAGAGGATTTTAAACCTAATGTACAACAAAGATAGGCCTGATTTAATCAACAAAAATAACCTCTAAGACATGTAAAGACATACATTCAATAGAAGGATAGGGATAAATCTGAAAAGATTATCTTACAATCAGGCATAGACTTTGATTCATTTTATTATATGTCAAGATTACAATCAGGTATTCAAATCTGAAAATAATGTGAACTTACATTGCTAGGATTAGAAAAGATAATTGAATCGTTGTTGTTGCAGAAACTCTAATTTGATGTTGATTAATCTTCAAAGTTGATTGTTGATGAAGAACTTCTAATATGATTTAGGTTTTAGAGGCGGCGACTAAGAGAATTGAGAGTTCAGCGGCATAGATGCATTATAAGGAATTGTTATGAATTAGTGTTTAGGTTTAGAGATGTATATATAGAAGTATAGGATCAATTTGAGCCTTTTGATGAACTAGGAGATCATTAGAACCACACAGCTCGAAGACAGGTCATCCAACAAATCAGAAGAAGACACGTCATCACAGAACACTGTAGAATGCTGTGCTGGACTGCCCTCGGTATGGGCGCACTAGGCAGGTGCGCCAGTGCATTTTTGTACTGGCGCACTTCACAAGTGCGCCAGTGCATTCAGGTCTATTTCCGGTTTTTTCGCCTAACTTCATTCGTCCATATCTCCTTCATATGGTATCTGTTTTACGCAAACTCGAACTCTATCTCAAGCAGAATTCCGATACGAACACAATGGCATAGCCCGTTTCTGCTGATTCTTCTTTTAAAGATTAATTATTCTTTAATTATCTCTTGTGGCCCGTTTTAAAATTACGGGGTGTTACAATATGCATCCACGAGTAACCACTTACATCCATCAAACATAACATATCTCAAACACATGTTTACATCCATGGGATTCCTACCTAAAGGTCGAAGATTCGAGCGCTAGAACATACTTAGATGATAGAAACAAGCATAAATAAAAGCTTTGGAAAAGGATATAAGAACATACCCTCGAAAAGAAAAGGGTACGAAGCACGAATCTTGTCATCGGTCTCCTAAGTTGCACCCTCCTTGTTATCTCCCCACTGAACCTTTATAAACCTGATTTCTTTATTGCGTAACTTCTTAACTTCTGATCCAAGAACACGAGTAGGAACTCGTCTGACTGTTGCCTCCCATTCCACTTCCACTTCCTCTAATATACTTGGCTCAACAACTTCTGCGGTATCGTGTAAGCACTTCCGTAGATGAGAAACATGGAAAACATCGTGAACGCCAGATAGTTTCTCGAGTAGCTTTACTTTGTAGGCCATTTGGCCAATCCTTTCTGTTATGGGAATTGGCCATACAAATCTTAGTGCCAGTTTCCCTACAGATCCAAACCGAACCACATTCCTTAGAGGTGACACTTTAATGTAAACCATATCTCTTACTTCAAATTCAATGTCAATCCTTCTCTTGTCAGCGTAGGATCTATGCCTATCTTGAGCGGTCTTCATTCGTCGTCTAATAAGATCAATCTTCTTGGACATTTCTTTAACCATATCTGGTCCAAGTAATAGTCTTTCTATAGATTCCCACAAACATATCAGTGATCTACGGGGTCGTCCGTATAATGCTTCAAAAGGTGTCATGCCAATGCTTGCTTGAAAAATGTAGCTGTAGGAGAATTCTACTAAAGAAGGTGCTCTTCCCAAGTACCTCCAAATTCTAGATTACACAGCCTCAAAAGATCCTCTAGAACTCTGTTCACCCTCTCCGTCTGTCCATCGGTCTGAGGATGATAAGTGGTGCTTAAATGTAACTGTGTACATAAAGCTTCTTGTAAGATTCTCCAAAATTCACTAGTGGAAATGGGGTCACGATCGCTTACGATACTAGAGGGTACTCCGTGAAGACGGACTATCTCTCGGACATAAACTGCTGCCAACCATGCTGCCGTCCTCTTGCTCCTAACCTGAATGAAATGTGCGCTCTTCGTAAGTCTATCCACTACAACCCAAATATTGGTGTTGCCTTTCTTCGATCTGCGTAAACCGTCTATGAAATCGATAGAGACACTCTCCTATTTCCACTGCGGAACCTCCAAAGTATGAAGTAGACCACCGAGTTTCTTTTGCTTAGCTTTAACTTGCTGGAAAATCAGATATTGAGAAACAAATTCTGCCACATCTCTCTTCATCCCAGCCCAAAAGAAAACACGCTTCATATCCCTATACATATTATCGCCACGTGGATGAATAGTCATCTTAGAATGATGGTTCTAAAACTGTTTTTATTAAGCTCCTGATTCGAGGAACACAGAGCCTTCCATCTAGTCGCAACCACCCTTTATCGTCTATGGAGTATCTACTGAGGTGACTAAAAGTCTCCCCTTTACTGAGACTATCCAAGATGTCTAAAATCTGTGGAACATTTCGATGCGAAGCTCCTATCTAATCCATAAGAGTAGGCCATATCTCTAGCGATGCAAACAAACTAGGCAAAAGCTCGGTGGAGGGTCTAAAGTCAAAAGTCGATATGAACTCCAAGCTTTTCCTTTCTACAAACAAAGGACTTAAGACCATCCTCTGTCTACTCAGTGCATCTGCCACTACATTACCCTTGCCAGGGGTATAAGCAATCTCGAAGTCATAAGATGCTAAGAATTCCATCCACCTTTACTGCCGTAGATTAAGATCCTTTACGAAAATATGTACTTGAGAGATTTATGATCAGTGTACAACTTGAACTTCTCTCCAAGAAAGTAATGACACCACATCTTAAGCGCGAATAATATGGCAGCTAACTCTAAATCATGGGTAGGGTAGTTCTTATCATGAACTCTTAGTTGTATTCTTCCATAACTTACTACCTTCCCTTCTTACATCAGAACCGCACCAAGCCCTGTACCACATGCATCAGTGTAAACCTTAAACACTTTATTTCCTTCAGGCAAGGTCAACACGGGCTGTTGTCACAGCCCTCTTCAGTCATTGGAAAGCAACATCGCAATCTATATCCCATGAAAAATCCCAAATTTTCTTTGTCAGCCTGGTGAGTGGGGCTGATATCTTTGCGAAATTCTTAACGAACTTCCTATAATAGCCTGCTAACCCCAAAAAGCTTCTCACCTCCGTTGCATTCTTTGGAATCTACTAGTCCTGAACTGTTACCACCTTTGCGGGATTTACTGCTATCCCTTCTTTAGAAACCACATGCCCTAGGAATCTCACCTCTTTTCTCCAAAAATGGTATTTGGAGAATTTTGCCTTAAGCTGATGCGCACGGAGAGTTTTCAAAACTTCTCTCAAATGTTGGGCATGCTCTTCCTCGCTCTTCGAGAAGATCAAGATATCATCAACAAAAACCATGACAAAATTATTTAGAAACTCCTGAAACACCTTACTCATTGGATCAACAAATTTGGTGGATGCATTCGTCAACCAAAATGGCATTACAAGTCATTCAAAGAAACCGTCTGGAGTCCTAAAAGTGGTCTTATCTATACTATCCTCAGCCATCCTCAACTAATGAAACCCCATGGCTAAGTCTAACTGAGAAAATACCGAGGCACCAATAAGCTGGTCAAACAAGTCATCTATCCTCAGAAGTGGGTTCTTGTTCTTCTTTGTGAGTTTGTTAAACTCTCTATAATCTACGCACAACCAAAGCAAACCATCTGCCTTTGTCGCGAATACTACTGGAGCAACCCATTTAGATATGCTTCGCCTGATAAACCCTTTCTCAAGTAGCTCCCCTACTTTCTTGCTAAGCTCCTTCCTTTCTCTTGGAGCCATATGGCGCACAGGTAATGCAACTGGCCTTGCATTGTCTACCAAATATATGCAAAAATCTATCTCGCGCCTTGGGGGTAAACCCTGAACCTCATCAAAGACATTAGAATATTCACGGACTACTGGTACCGATCGCAATTCATCGATAGATGCATCAAGAGACTCTAGGAAACTAAGCATGAAAGATCCATGCGGGTCACAAGAAATCTTGAGGGTCCTCCCATAGCAAGTCAGAAGTCTAACGACTCTCCTCTCATAATCCAGAATGGCACCATACATGATAAGCCAGTCCATCCACATAATCAACCCATAGCCCATAAACCTGAGCACATACGCATCGCATTCAAATTCGATGCCTAACACAGATATTCTCAAACCCCGACAAATCATGGATAAATGAGATGAACCACCAATGGAGTTTGAGACAACAACGGGATCCACTACCATACTAGTATTTAAGTGCAGAAATTCAACCACAGAACTAGATATAAATGAATTCGAAGCGCCAGAATCAAAAAGAGTTATAATAGAATGACTAGAAAGAGAAATCAAACCTTCCACGGAAATTTTCCTACCTCTATCTGGAGCACTGGTCGCGAGAGCATGCACTTGCCCTCCAGAAGCTTCTGCCCTTTGACCTTGTCCCTGTGGTCCCTGTTTCTTCGGGCACTCCCTAGCAAAGTGTCTGACCTCTCCACAACTGAAGCAAGTGCTCTTCCTTCTTTTACAGTCTTTGACCAAGTGACCCTCTCGTCCATAATTGTGACACTTCCTCTTATCCTTAGCCTTGACATTCTTTCTGCCTTTGTTTTGTTATTGTCCTTTCTTGGGCTATACCTTCTTGTTCTACGTTGTTTCCTCAACTTTAACTTCCTTCTTCCCTCCTTTGTCTTCCTCATGCATCAAGGCCATATCGACAAGCCTTTCAAAAGTAGCTCCCGTTGGGATATGGGACATAGCTAACACATGAAGGGGTTCATTCGGCCCTTTAGAAAACCGCAATGCTTTCTTATGCAGAGTATCTACCAGTTCCAATCCAAATCTCGCCAACTGTTTGAACTGGTTTACATATTCTTTAACAGAAATGTTTCCTTGTTTGAGCACCAAGAACCTCTCCATTTGCATGCTTTTCTCAGCTTGAGAAAGAAACTCCATTTTAAACCTCTGCCTAAAATCATCCCGTGTCTCCACCGGACGTCCAGCTTGGGTTACTTCCCACCAGAATGAAGCTTCATCTTTCAGTAGCCAGGCAACTAACTGAATCTTCCTTCGATCTTCCACATCAAAGGTTACAAACAAGTCCTCGGTCTACTTGAGCCAATTCCTTGCCTCTACGAATGTTTCAGTTCCACAGAATGACTTCCCTCCCATGCCACAGAAATCTTTATAGATCTTAGCGAAATTATCTACTTTTAGAGGAGGAGGAGGAGGAACGATGGGTGCAGCTGGGGAAGGAACGTCAGCTTGACCTCCGGCAAGCGTCGTGGCCTCTAGATACCTACGAAACCAGCCTGGTATCGTAACGCCCTCAGGAATATTAGGTTTTGAAAAGAAAAGGAAAGGGATTTAGACAAAGGAACGAAGGATATTACATATGTCTTTGATGTTTTTCAAAACAGACTTTTATTTTTGAAAAGTGCTTTCTTAAAACCTTTCTGAAAATAATTTTCAAAAACTTTTATCTAATCTAGTAACCTTCAGCTCTGATACCAAGTGTGACACCCTACGTCTATTAATGTCACTCATTAAGAGAATGCATTAAGTTTCTTGAAGCGTTATAGGTAAACAAACACAGAGCATTGCATGACAGATATAAAAGATAGCAGCGGAATTTGAAATTTTATTTAAAACATAATTCATAACATCGTGATCCAAAATATCACAAGTTTGGAATTACATAAAAACTTAACATAAAACTTCTATCTTACACCATCAGATTATAGAAATACATAAAAAGCATATTTCACCAAAAAGAGACAAAGCCATAGTAGTAAAGACGAGAATCTTGAACAATACTTTAAAAGCAGCTCCTAGCAAGATGATAACCAAGTCCTGACTAAGCCTAAGTATTCCCACCCTGCGGACCTGGGGGGAAACGAAAGAGAGAATAGAAAATGAAAAGGGTTAGACATAAAGTCTGGCGAGTCTAGTCACTTTTAGCAAGCAAACAAATAAAAGTATCAGGACAGACATATAAGGTGGATAGGAAAGATAACATCATAAAGGGTAAGTGTGACAAGGTAAACATGATGAGGTGTATACGCTTCTCTAATGATTACTCTGCACTGATACTAGTATAACCAGAATGAAATGGTCCCAACAACTATCAAATGGTAGACTTAGTCATAAGTCCAGATGTACCTTAACTACTACCCTAATCGATCGACTCCCTACTCCATATATACCCTGTGCCGGCCCCACAGTAGGAGGTATCACTTCCTAAAGTGGCAACTCTTCGTTGATGTGCACAACCATACCTATTGGTGTCACAGTCGTCTTAACCCCTCTGTCCGACCCATGCACGCATACGTCCCCGGCCGGTTTGCGCCGCCCACACTGTCCTCCTCGTTTGGATCTCTTACAATCAGCCTAGTAGGCGTGCCCCAACTTCGACCTAGTTCAGAGTACTCGTTTGATACCTATTAAGTGTTAATGAATGAAATGGGTCCCACACAATATGATACAATCTCTCCCCTTTTTCTTGTATCCCCTCTAGGATTTCCACCGGTTATGCTTACCACTGGTCGTCTTTAATTACATAACCCCATTATTTCCAAAGTTATGCTTACCTAAAAAGGCGTCTTTAATTACATAACTCTAGCATTTCCACAGGTTATGCTTACCACTAGATGTCTTTAATTACATAACCATATCAGGTTAAGTTTGTGGGCCTATATGTAAATATTACCTACCCCCTCAGATTTACTTAACCCACCCACTGTTCAACCAAATTTACTTAACCCCAATTTAAGTTTATGTTCATACAATCCCTATGGATTCAACTTGGTTACGTATTCAAGGCATATTACCATATTTTCCTTTATGGTTACAGTATGCTAGACCTCCCACATTAAGCCTACCATTTGTGGATGCTGGACATGCCGGGCGGGTCCGGGCAGACTTATTCCACAAATTGGGCTGAACCATGTGTCTTAGCATGTCTCACATTTGTGCACCTAGATCTCTCACATTAGATTCACCACTTGTGGTGCTGGATATGTCGAGCGGTTCCGGGCAGACTTCCACCACAAGTGTAATCTAACCTCGTGTCTAGGCGCAGTTACATTTCTAACTACTGTAATCATAGGCATTTCATTATTAGTCATTCCCCAAATATATTCATAATGAATTATATGCCCAAATTCATGTTCATAAACATTATTCAAGTTATGCCAAATTTCAAGTTATGTCCAATTTTTAATGTTTTCCCTTCGTTCCCAAACTAACGCATTCGCATAACATTAGCGGCATGCCTTTGCTCGAGAATAGCCTGGCTATTTAAAATAAAAGGAAAAGGCGAAGGGAAGATGACAGATATGATTGTCCTAACAAAACGTACATAATCATATGATGGCATAATTTTAAGATGAACATATAAGAACAGATCGGTGAACTTGTGATAATAAACGGGTTCTAACATAGTACGGACGTCATAATAGGCATGATTAGATCTAAACATGGATTTAGATGCCAAATTAATGACAGATCTAAATTAACCACAACATGATAAGTACAAGATGATCTAAATAGTAAATTAGATCTATAATCAAAAGTAGATCTGACATGATGAAGGTTGAGATCCAAGTCATAGATTCACTAATTACAATAGATCTGGTATGATTCAGTCACAGGGATAAATCCAAATTACAGTCATATCATGTTTTACTTTTAGTTCTTTAAATCTAAAGGTAACTTAAACTCACAGTGTTCATATATAGAACAATAGAAGGAGAAGAGCAGATGATGAATCATAGATCTACACTTGAATCTCTAAATTTGATTGCAAAAGAAGAAAGAGATTTGATTCAGTCCAGGCACTGACAGCATTTAGGCCTCCATTGATTTTCAATGAAGAAAACAAGAGAAATGAGCCTGTATTATAGCTGTCAGCCCTCAGAAACCAACCTGCCATGTCATCCCTAGGGTGGTCGACCCACCTTTTAGGGGATCGACCCAGGGGTCGACATGCCCCTTAAGGGGTCGACTCCCCTAGGCGGATATTTTCCCACTCACCTCAAATTCTGAAATTTGACCAATTTTGAACTTTTTGGACCTAATTTTGAATTCTTGAACCCTATGTATAATATATATATATATATATATATATATATATATATATATATATATATATATATATATATATATCCAATGCGTATACAAACTTCAAACTTTCATAACTTCTTCATACGGTGTCCGTTTTACGCAAACCAAATGTCTATCTTGACCATAATTTCAAGACGGAAGTAATGGCACAGTCCATTTTCCTTAATCCTGAATATTAAATTAATTATTATTTAATTTATCCTCCTTAATGTTGTTAAAATTATGGGGTGTTACATATATCCAACGCACTGAGTGATTGAACGTGATGATGGATGATGTTTTTCAATTTGTTTAGTCACTTATCACCCGCAGAAGCGTCACCAAAATGCAAATAATCATTTACACGGATATATAAGGTAGTCATAGACATTTAGACCTCCCGTTACTCCGATATAGGGTACACCTAAATTACTATTATAGAGTAGTATATTATTTTATATGCTAACTTTATGAACGCAGGGACAGGTCGGGAATTGATTTCCATACTTTCGGTCCAATTACTATTTCGATTTTTATAGTATTTTGAGAATATCTATCACTCACGCTTCGACTGTTATTTGACTTGAGGTTTTATGTTCCATTTTATTCCCTTAGGTACTCATGAAGCACATCGGTAAGTAGAATAAGAGGCAGGTGTAGGCGTTATTTGGAGTTGCACAGATGGATTAGCAAAGATGATGTTTTCTCATATTAAATTTGAATTATTGATTATTCTATTGTGCGACATAGTGGAGCAATGACAGTGTTGGCTGTTTATTCTGAGATAGTTTGTCGGGAAATATATTTATCTCTAGTATACTCTAATTATATATTTATTATTGTTGGAGCCAAAAAGTGTTTCTTTGACAATCAACCCCCAAATTCACAATCACGTAATAATTCACCATCACAGTCACAAAATAAGCAAGAAAAAAAAGTTAACACGCAAAATTTTTATAGTGGTTCGACAATCCAGTCTATATTCACTTCAAGTAATCTTTTATTGTATTGTATTGATTACACGTTATAGGTGATTTCTTATGAAAGAAAGAAGATAAAAAAAAGCGAGTTTAAGCCTTAAAAATGTCCTTTCCATACTCGATCAGCCTAGGAGAAGTCAATTAGCCAAAAGATTCCTTCGATCTATGCAAATCCTGCTATTTATAGGTGAGCAGCAAGCCCGGTTCGATATACCATATGGCATAAGATCCGACCATCCAAGAATCGTAAGTTCGCTTATATAGGTCGTGGAAGGCATCTTCTCTGGTTTGATATGCATAGGTGACCTTCGTTCCAAACTAGTAGGAAGTACTTAACCATAACTTTAGCTAATAAAACAGGTCATAAAACAAAGCCAGCATACAATTCGACCTACTTAATTTATTCCTCAAATCCAAACTAATCCAAACATGCCGACCCGATATCCTTCGAACCGATCCATATGAGATGAACTGAATAGTTGAAGCATCCATGCCAACATACTCCAAGCCGAAATAATATATTTTTTATGTAGGTCAATCGACCTTTTCGACCCGAGATCCAGATTATCAAAGCACATATGTTTCGGTATTTTATGACTCCAACTGAGTGAGTCCGGGTTCTCCTGTGCTTATGTCCAAATCCTAAATACTTCGGTTATCGAAAATCTGTGATGTGACTGCCTTGTCAAAAGGAAGGTCAACACTTTGCCCTCTAAAACATATCTTTATGTGGAAGATGTGTTTTCAATAATCCAAAAATCCATAGAGATCCAAAATAGGGGTCCAATATCCGAAGACCAGAAATCCACTATCACGCCTGATCATAATAGAAAACCATAAAATCACGATCGCTCCTAATCGTACTATGAAAATCCACAATCACTCTGGATCGTATTATCAGAACCAGAAATCCATGGCCGTACCGGACCATATTAAGGGAAAATCAGAAAATCAAAACTCCTAAGAAATTTGACGATCTCACCAGACCATAATATAATCCAATGATCTTTCTAGCTCGTATTATAAGAGAAAACCAAGAAATCCAAAATCTAGGGACTCGTCAGGCGTATCCAAGATGAGCTAATCCATACTCGAGCTGCAATCCGATACGAATCCGTCCAACCACATTCTAGTGAATGAATTCGTAGTTCATCGTTATGAGTCCATCATATTGCTCTCAAATGACGGAACTCATAGATCATTGATTTGGGTTTATCATGTCGCTCTCCGATGATTGAACTCATAGTTCACCATTATGAATCCTTCATATCGCTATTCGATGATGGGACCCATAGCTCATGAGCTCATCCTACACTCTCTAGCGACAGAACACATCTATACATAACTCATCCTATCACTATCCAATGACGGAGTCCGCAGCTCCTCGATATGAGCTCATCCCACGCTCTCCAGTGACAGACCTCATAGCTCATGAGTTCATCCTATAACTCTTCGGCGTTGGAACTCATCTATACAGAATTCATTATGTCACTCTTCGGCGACGGAGGCCGTAATTGCTAGATATGAGCTCGTCCCGTCGCTTCTTCGGCTATGGAGCTAATAGCTCATGAGTTCATCATATCACTCTCCAGTGACAGAACTCATCTATGTGAACTCATCCTATCATTCTTCGATGACGGAGTTTCCAGTTCAAAGTATGGATTCATCCATTATCCTCAGATGAAAGGATTACACAACCACTGTCTACCAGTCCATGCAATCACCATTTGGCAAAACAGACCAGTAGTTGAATTGTACAAACCCATCCATTTTGAGCAATCACAAAAATTGGAGTTGCAGTAATCTAGCAAGGTGAAGGGACCATCAAAAACCGCTGGTACAACTAGGAACCCGACACGATTACCAACCTTTTCATTTTTCGTTGTACCAATGCCTACAAAACCAAAAGATTTACCAAAGGTAAATTACAAGTTTTGACAAGATCACCCATACCTATAGAACACTCTAAAGGAGAAGCAGTGAGTATTGGGAGATAGCGAACGACCCAGGTCCTGACACCGAACTAACTGTAATTAGCAATAGAAAAGCATCTATTTAAGAAATAAGAGAGGCAAAGGGATTATTAGCACCACCGACGAGAGAAGGCGAAACTTTAGAGTTATCATCTGTATAAGATTCCAACTACGAGTGAACCAAAGATAACGAAGTGAAGTTGCAACCAGATCTGGTATAAGAGGCAGGTGTTCTAGCATCGGGAGAAGACAGGGAGCGCACCTTAGTCTTCTGATTTTTGGCCATGAGATTCAGTAAAGAAGAAGAGATGGGATGGAAATGGAGTCTATGTTATAAGATTAGGAGGATGTGTTAAGGAAAAGGCATAAAAACCAAGGGCTAGACCAGTCGCCATTGAAACAGAGTGTTAAACATATAATCTTGCCACTATATGTTTTAATGTTGATAACTAAATAGTTGTTTAAAGATTAATTGACTTGGAATTCAAACAAAGTAAATAATTAGTGAAATGTAGTGTTGCGTTGTCTTTATTTGAATTATTGGTGATATATATATATATATACATATATTATATAAACAATCATATAAAATGAAGAATTTTTTGATTATCTTTCATGTTGAGTTGTCCTTCGGGTATTTTAAGGGATTCTGATCAATAGTATAATCAACGATATCGATAATAATTTCTTAAATGCTTATACGAGATGATCGAACATATTAAAGATTACATAATGAATTTTGGATACAAAAATGGTGAATATTTGTGAGGATGGCATTAAGACACTACATTAGTTGGGAATACTGAAGATTGAATGGCGAAGTGATAACGATTTAGTGTCGACATCACAACCAAGTAATATGATGAATTAAGACGAATGGTGGTTTAATATTATTTTAAACAAATTAAAGGATTATTTGATGAAAATTGTGCTTTGAAACGTTAAAGGTAAATAAATATTAGTGCTTCCTAAAATTAAAGTGTTTTGTAATTTAAAACAATCTTGAACATAAGTGGTATTTTTAAAATATCCACTCTTATACTCAAGTTGAGAAATAGTTGCAGCCATCAAGTTGGACGTATACACCGGCTAATGGCGAGGCTTTTGATATTACAATCAAGTTAGTTTGCATTTTTAGGAGAAATTATTATGACCATAATGGCATGACAACATTTCTATCAACTTGAAACTGAATGAAGATGGTGTGCATTCTAAATAATCTACTATGTGAAGGATATGCTATAAGTTTTGAATTGTTGTGATATGATGTTAAGATAAGAATTAGGAAATTGGTATGAACTAAATATTTAAAACTTTATTGAGTTAAAGGGTTATAAGAGAAGTTCTTGGAAATTTTATGGTAGTGAGCATAATCTAAATTTGTTAAATAAGTATTTTGCTCAAGGAAATTGCGAGGATGCAATTTCTTTAAGGGGGAGTCTTTAGCAACCCGGGTTTTGGGCACCAAGCTAAATAGATTCTAGTGTGCTTTATATATTTTATGTAATAACCCGGAAATGCGAGCCAATTTAAAATTTTTATTTTGGCAATTCGACGAATTTTGAATATTTAAAATGAATATTTTAAATAATAACGACGAGAAATTTATTTTGAATAGAATTAGAACGTATATATTTATATAGAAGGTCGTTGGAATATAATTATTTATTTTAAATTATAAAAGGAATTGAAAATGGCGCAGTAGTTCGATAATTCGATTTCAAATTTCAAATGAATGTACAGGATTCAAAATAAACTGGATTTTAGCGAAACCAAAAATATTAGAATCTATTTGAGAATATCTTTCCAAAGAATCTGAAAAATCGAAATTTCATTGCAAGAATCAAAAGTAACGTCCAATTGAAAATTCAGAATAGTCGCTATGGAATTCGGGCCCTTAAAAATGGAAATTTTGCAAATGACCTCGGATTTTGACAAAACCGCTTTTGTTGGATCCATGATGTCAAGTTATTGATAGGTTTCAAAATTCATAATATTCTGAATCAATATGTGAGCGTGGCGAAGTTAAACGTGTTTTAACAGTTTCAGTCGAATTGGGTCGACCAGAAATTGGCCATTTTTCAAACGGTCTCATAATTTGTCGAAATTAGTTTGGTTAGGACCGTATCGTCAATGCAATGCTAGTAATATTTTTCTGGAATTTTTCGAGTTAGTGTGTGGCCTCGATAAATTAAAATGTACGTTTAAAATTCAATATAAGGATTTGAATGTTAATTTTGATGGAAGCAGGTCGAAACGATGGAATTGGCCTACGAAACATATCACATTATGTTCGGAATGGGGGCAATTGGCTAGGGACGACAGTCGGTGGATTCGATTTCGAGTTTGAAATAAAAAGTTGCTTTATGGAATTAAAATAAATAAATTAAATAATATATATATAAATATATATAATTACACTTAAACCCTCCCTCTTCAATTCATTTCCCACATTCAGAAATAAAAATCGATTCTTTCCAAATCGAACGCCGCCCCGTACATCACCACTGCCTCCACCCTATCGCCACCCCCCCCCCAGTTGAACGGCGCCTCTGGCCGACCTCCCCCTCCGATCCTTCTTCTCCTCCCTCCCTCCTCGATCCACGCACTTCCTCCCCCGTTCAAGAAAACCCCTTTCCACTTAAAACCGTCGCGCCCAGCGCCTACCCTTCATCCTCTGACCATCAGCCGTGTCCCCCACCACCTGCCACCTCCGCCTGCTCCCCTCATTTTCCACTCCTCCTCCAGTCGCAGAAACCCACCTACCTCCATCCGTACAGAGAAACCCAAAGCCCCAAGTGGTGAAACCCGTGAGCCCTAGCTCTAAGCCGGCCGCTAGCGCCTCCCTCCACTGCGAACTCCTCCTTCACCTCGCCTCTCACTCCCCCCTCAGACGACAGTAAGTTTTTAATTTAAATTATATTTAATTAGGTAATATAAAATATGGGTTTTTGTAGATAATAAATAAAGATTCGATTTTTATGCTTATAAAATTATGATTTTTTTTAGTCATGAAAAGAAAGGATTTTTGGTTTGCAAAATGAATTATTTTTACGCATATAGCTTTGTTGTAAAGATTTGATTTTTGAAACACGAAAAGATTTGATTTTTAAAACTAGAAGATAATAGCGTTTTAATTATAAAAATTTGATTTTTATATAAAGACTTTGTAACACCCCACGTCCATTAATGTCACTCACAAAGGAAATGCATTAACTTCCATGGAGGTTTTAAGTGAATATAGAACAGTAAAATTACAACAAGACAGATATAAAATAGTACTTGGAAATTCAAAAAACTTTATTTCATTGTAGCAGAAGTCGAAACATGTTTGATTACATCATAACACCATATTCAATGTCAAGTACAATATCTATCTTGATAAAACAAGTACATAATCCCATTACATGAATAGCCATTAAAAAGAAAGATAACAGGCTGGACTTTACTTCAGCAGTCCAAGCTTTCCAGAAGATAAGCGATCCAACTAGACTCCACTAGAACTTGGCCCAACCTGCGGACCTGAAGGGAGAAAAAGGATGGAAAAGAGGGGGTCAGACATAAGTCTGGTGAATATGATAATTCTACAATACTATTACCAAAATAACTGGACTAAGGCATAAGCTAGAAAACAAGAAAATGTCTATGAAGAGCAGATTAAGGACATAGACAATCGCTAAAGGCAACGTTATAGGCGCTCCTAAATACTAAAGGATAAACACTATACTGCACCACACCAGTCACCCTAAAGATTCATCCCACTTAGCTTCACTTAGAAACTTTCCCAATGGCTTTACGTACCCCTAGCTGACTACATAGGTGCCGCCTGCCCCTATCTCCACTAGGTGTACCCTACTTCCCATTATTCGATCGGCTCCCTAACTCGTAGATACCCGTGCTGGCCCCACAGTGGGGTGTATCACTCCCCTAAAGTGGCAACCTGATACAACGGACATGCACGGCTTATACCTACACGATGCAACAACGTCTTACCTACCATCCCGGGTCCACACACGCATATGAAACCCGTTGGACTTGCGTTGCCACCGCTCCCTGTTTTGGCCTCTTATAGTCAAACCCAGTATGCGTGTCCCGTCCTCGACTTGGGTCGAGCCCACAAAGATACGTTTTGGGATACTGGTTGAAATGGGCCCCCACTATTTACCATAAGCATTCCACCTAAGCTTGTCCCCATTAGTCCATCCCACTTAACCCACTTAGTCATGTTCATTTACATGTGTGTTTGGTTAAGTCTAATCGTATTTCAAATGCCTCTAAAGGCAACCACCAGATTCCTCATGCCACCCAAGGCACCTACTTAACCCCCATGTCCCACCTTACATGATTATCTGGTTAAGTATTTCTTAGTTCATTAAGGCCATAACCTCATAAAGACCTCTCACATTAGACTGGCATTTATGGCAGCTGGATTTGCCGGGCGGGTCCGGGCAGTCTTACACCATAAAAGAGTCTAACCTCGTGTCTTTACAACTGTTATGCTTTAGTTTGGGCCTAGGACCTCTCACATTGGGCCGACATTTGTGACTACTGGATTTGCCGGGCGGGTCCGGGCAGGTTTACATCACAAACGGGTCCAACCTCGTGTCCTAAGCATTGATTATTAATAATAATCCACTTTCCCCCAATTTTAATAATTCCCTACTTGAATTATTAATTACTTCCAATTTTTAACAATGCCCATAATTGACTCAATTATGGACATCCATTCATGGTATGCAAAATCTTACAAAATTGCACCTAATTTATTAATTCCTAATATTACCCCTACCCCACGTTTGAACGTTTATTCGCAAAATATATGTTAGACTCGAATAGCCTAACTCATAGCATAAAAGAGATTATCATAATAACAACATGTATATGTGACCAAATGAATCATAATAAGGGGTGAAACTTGCATATGTCCAACTTGCATAGATTATACATGTCATGGACCTAAAGGTGTCAACTTGTTCAAAATTCACCTAATATGATCTCAATCAATTTTCATAAACTTACATATGAACATGTGTGAATCGACATCATCTAATTTTTTTTAACAACATGGTTTTATATGGGTACACCTAACTCAATTGGCAAATTCCCATAATCAAGTTTTATTTAATTATAATTTCAAGTTTATGGGTACACCTAACCTAATAGGCAAATTCCCATAAACAAGATCCATTTAAATTAAGAAAAAAAACATAACTTTAAGCATGATCCAACAACATCATGATTTTTCAACATAATATAGCATGATTTATAACATGGCATAGTATGATAGTATAACATAGCTTGACATGATTCTCAACATAGCACGTCATAGCATAAGAGAATTTACAACATAGCATGACATAGCATATATAATTTACATCATACGACAACATAATAACATAATAAGAGATCCACAATATATAGAATTTACAATTACAAATCACATCACTTTCTTGTGATCCATTCATAACTGAGTCAAATTAGTTTGTAATAGTCTTGTGAGAATCATCATACTCACCAACAAAAGAAAAGAATTAGAGAAAGAGAGATCTTTTGATTTGATTTGTGTAGATTTAGTTGTAGATGATTAGGCTTCCTCTTCTTAGTTTGTGACGGCTACGCTGAACTCCATGGCAGCAGCATGACGGTAGCTTCTCTAATTTTACAAGTGATTTAGGTTTAGGGTCTACCCACTTATTTATAGATTTTAGAATGCATTTAGGCCATTAGATTTAACCTAGAAATAACCGCAGCCGTTCAGACAAGATGGGGTTTATCTTGTTGACTCAGCAATGAGTCAGAAGTGACTCAGCAAACACTCAGCAATATATATATATATATATATATATATATATATATATATATATATATATATATTCTACAATGTACACATTAGATACATCCCCCCCTTTTACACACTTATTATTGTTTTTATATACATATTAGATACATCCCCTCTCTTACACACTTATTAATATTTTTATATTCATATTAGATACATCCCCTCTCTTACACACTTATTAATATTTTTATATTCATATTAGATACATCCCCTCTCTTACACACTTATTAATATTATTATATTCATATTAGATACATCCCCTCTCTTACACACTTATTAATATTATTATATTCATATTAGATACATCCCCTCTCTTACACACTTTTATATTCATATTAGATACATCCCCCCTCTTACACACTTATTAATATTTTAGCAACTTTAGTGTTAATAGAAAATTCGGGGTGTTACATTCTCCCCTCCTTTTAGGATTTCGTCCCCGAAATCTTCAAGTCTGGAAGAATGTATATCCTACCATCCAAACGTCCATCTACTCATCCATCATACACAGGCATCCATTGTCCTTACAGACTTCTAATGCTTTCATGTTTAAATGCACAGTGTGTGTATATGTCCGTATCTAATGCAAAATCAGGCGGTCCACTGATTCAGTTGACCTCCTTAATGCAACTATGATCGTGCCATGCATCCATTATGTATGCAAAAGATTCTTAATGCTACATAATACTTCTATATGCGTGCACAACCATCATCTGAATGCAGCATCCACATGATAATACAACCATCGTTCATCCATTTTACTAAATACATCCATATATATGCAATATGCAATATGTAGTGACTGAGCCGATCTAGTGCCTAAAGTGTGTGTATATATGCATCCACGAGCAACCACTAGCAAACACTTGCATCCATTTTGCATCCATCATACATAACATGTCTCAAACACATGTTTCAACCATAGGATTATCCTAACTAAAGGTCAAAGATACTAATGAGAGGACATACTAAAGATAAGATAAGATAAGCTAAGCGATAAAGGAGAAATTAAAAGACATACCCTCAAAAAGAAAAGGGTACAACGAACGCATCTTCTCTTCTGTCTCCCAAGTTGCGTTGCTCTCATCATCTCCCCATTGCACTTTGACCAGTCTGACCTCTCGATTCCTCAACTTTTTGATCTCCGACCCAAGAATGCATGTAGGAGCTCGTCTAATTGTTGCATCACGCTCTATTTCCACCTCTTTAAGCAAGCTCGGCTCTACCACCTCCGCGGTCTTGTGCAAACACTTCCTCAAATGTGACACATGGAATACGTCGTGTACTCCACTAAGTTTCTCAGGCAACTCCACCCTATATGCCATCTTCCCAATCCTGTTTTTTTACAGGAAACGGCCCTACAAACCTTGGTGCTAATTTCCCCACGGACCCAAAGCGAACAACATTCTGTAACGGAGATACTTTGATAAAAACCATGTCCCCAATGTCAAACTCAAGATCTGTCTTCCTCTTATCAGCATACGATTTTTGCCTATCTTGTGCTGCTTTCATCCTCCTTCGAATCAACTCAATCTTCTCCGAGGTTTCCCTAACCATATCGGGCCCAAGTAGGATTTTATCGGTAGATTCCCACCAACATGTAGGCGAACGGCAAGGCCTTCCATAAATAGCTTCGAAAGGTGCCATGCCAATACTAGACTGAAAGTTATTATTATATGCGAATTCTACTAACGGAAGGTGCTCTTCCCATGTACCCCCAAAGTCTAGGATACAAAGCCTTAAAAGATCCTCTAGAATGCGATTCACCCTCTCGGTCTGGCCGTCTGTCTGAGGATGATATGCGGTGCTCAAACATAGCTGAGTCCCTACCGCCTCTTGTAAACTCTTCCAAAATTCGCTAGTAAAGATGGGGTCACGGTCGCTTACTATACTAGAAGGAATACCGTGCAAACGAACTATCTCCTTAATGTATACAGAAGCCAACCACGGAGCAGTCCTCTTACTTATCACGGGAATAAAATGGGCGCTTTTAGTAAGTCTATCTACTATAACCCAAATCCCCGTGTTACCCTTCCTTGATCTTGGTAATCCATCCACAAAATCCATTGAGATGCTTTCCCATTTCCATAGTGGAACTTCTAATGGGTGAAGCAACCCACCGGGTTTCTTTTGCTCTGCTTTAACTCGTTGGCACACCAAGCATCTAGCGACGTACTCAGCCACATCCTTTTTCATACCGGCCCAAAAGAAAACCCGCTTCATATCTTTGTACATCTTATCCCCGCCGGGATGAATGGTCATTTTTGAGCGATGAGCATCATCAAGAATGGCCTTCCTTAAGTCTTCGTCTTGTGGTACACAAAGTCTATTATCCCTTCGTAACCAACCCTTATCGTCTAGGGTATACCTACGAAGATGGCTTGACGACTCCCCCCCTTTGAGCTTTTCTACTATCTCAACCAACCGTGGGTCGTCTCGCTGTGCCTCACCAACCCGTCCTAGAAGTGTAGGTCTAACCTCCAAGGATGCTAACAGACCGGGTACTAAGTCAACGGAGGGTCTAAAGTCAAACATAGAGATGAATTCTAAGCTTTGTCATTCAACAAACAACGGACTCAAGGACAACCTTTTCCTACTTAAGGCGTCTGCCACCACGTTACCCTTGCCCGGGGTATATGCTATTTCAAAATCATAGGAGGCTAAGAATTCCATCCACCGTTGCTGCCTTAAATTCAAATCCTTCTGAGAGAATAAGTATTTTAATGATTTGTGGTCAGTGAACAGTTCGAATTTCTCACCAAGAAGATAGTGACGCCAAGACTTAAGCGCGAAAACAATTGCGGCTAGCTCTAAGTCATGCGTGGGGTAATTCTTTTCATGAACCCTCAACTGCCTTCCACCATAGGCTATTACTCTTCCCTCTTGCATGAGGACCGCGCCAAGTCCCGTCCCACAAGCATCAGTATAGATGGTAAACGGTTTATTCCCGTCTGGCAGCACTAAGACTGGGGCTGAAGTTAAGGCTCTCTTTAAACGTTGGAACGCATCATCGCAATCTTTGTCCCACGTAAAAACCAGGTTCTTCTTCGTTAACCGTGTTAATGGAGCTGATATTTTTGCGAAGTCTTTGATAAACTTCCTATAATAGCCAGCCAACCCCAAGAAACTTCTTACTTCGGTTGCATTTTTAGGGACCTTCCAATCTTGGATGGCCACTACCTTTGTGGGATCCACTCCTATCCCTTCTTTGGAAACCACGTGCCCTAAGAACCGTACTTCCTTCCTCCAGAAGTGACACTTAGAAAATTTTGCCTTAAGGTTATGTGCTCGAAGGGTTTCCAACACTTCCCTAAGATGTAGGGAGTGCTCTTCTTTATTCTTAGAAAAGACTAAGATGTCATCCACAAAGACTACCACGAATTTGTTAAGGTATTCCCTAAACACCCTACTCATCAAATCAACAAAATATGCAGGGGCGTTTGTCAAACCAAAGGGCATCACTAGCCATTCATAGAATCCGTCAGGAGTCCTAAAAGCAGTCTTATCTATACTATCCTCAGCCACTCTCAGTTGATGAAAGCCAGTGGCTAAGTCCAACTGCGAAAACACTGAGGCGCCAACTAACTGATCAAAGAGATCATCAATCCTCGGCAGTGGGTGTCGGTTCTTTTTAGTAAGCTTGTTTAGTTCTCTATAGTCCATACAAAGTCTAAGAGACCCATCCGCCTTTGTGGCAAAAACTACTGGAGCACCCCACTCCGATATACTACGTCTTATGAACCCCTTCTCAAGCAACTCCTTTACTTGCTTATTGAGTTCCCTCCTTTCACGAGGAGCCATGTGGCGCACCGGCAAAGATACGGGTTTAGCATTATCCACAAGATAAATTCGAAAGTCTATCTCCCGCTTTGGAGGTAAGCCCTTCACCTCCTCAAACACGTCCGGATATTCCCGGACCACTTCTACCGATCGTAGGTTCTCTACAGACGCGTCAAGCGATTCAAGATAACTTAGCATAACGGAATTTATGGGATTACAAAAGATGTCAAGAGCATTACCAAGGCGAGTCACAAGCCTAACTACTCTCCTTTCACAATCAAGAATGGCCCTATTTCTAGACAACCAATCCATTCCTAAAATTAGCCCATAGCCCGTGAAGCCCAATACATAAGCATCACATCTAAATTCAACGCTAAGTATAGAGATTTTCAAATCCAAACATATCATGGTCAAATGAGCCGAACCCCCAATTGGATTTGAAACGACCAAGGGATCCTCTACTAAACTGGTGTTCAAGTGCAGTGATTCAACTAATGATGCAGAGATAAACGAATGAGATGCGCCAGAATCGAATAAGGTACGGACAGGATGATCAAACAGAAAAACTAAGCTTTCAACAGAAATTGTTCTACCTCTTTCTTGCAGCGGTGGGGCCGCAATAGCCTGAACTTGCCCCTTTGCCTGCCCTGGTGCCATAAGAGCCTGCACCTGTCCTCCCGAGGTAGACCCTGCCCTCTGCCCCTTCTTTGGACAGTCCTTCACTAAATGTCCCGCATCTCCACAATGAAAACAACCAGTCTTCTTTTTCTTTCTACAATCTTTGCTGAGATGGCCAGGCGTCCCACAATTGAAGCATTTCTTCTTCCCTTTGCCATTATTGTTTTTACCACCCTTCTTATTTTGCTGTTGGGGTTTCTTCTGATCCCCTTTCTTTTCAACTGCCTTATCCTCATGCATAAGTGCCATTTCTACTAGCTTTTCAAAGGTGGCTCCCATAGGGATGTGGGTCATAGCCAACCCTTGCAACGGTTCATTCAAGCCTCTAACGAACCTCAAAGCTTTCTTCTCTGGCGTGTTCACCAACTCCAAGCCAAACCTTGCTAACTGATTAAATTTATTGACATATTCCTTTACTGATGAGCTCCCTTGCTTTAGTGCCAGGAATTTTTCCATATTTAAGTTCTCCTCTGCCCTTGAAAGAAACTTTGCCTCAAACCTTCGTCTGAAATCCGCCCATGAATCAACTGGACGTTCCCCGTTAGTGACCTCCCACCAAAACGAGGCCTCTCCCTTCATTAACCAAGCAGCTAAACGGACTTTCCTCCCATCTTCCACTTCAAAGATATCCAACAATTCCTCAGTCTCCTTAAGCCAATCTCTGGCCTCCACAAACGTCTTAGTCCCTTGAAAAATTTTTCCTCCCATAGCCTTGAATTCCTTGCACGTCTTTGCAAAAGTGTCAACACGAGGAGGAGGAGGAGGAATGGGTGCAACTAGGGGTGGAGGAGTATCCGCTGGGCCTGCAGTGGTGGCCCTAGCCTCCAAGTATCTCCTAAACCACCCTGGAATCGTCACACCTTCTGGGAGATTAAGATCTTCAGCCATGCTGAAACGAAAAAGGAAAGATTCAAAATGGAGAATTCGAAAGATAAAGATAAGGATGTGGCTATTTGGGATTATGTTTTTCATAAAAACTCTCTTTAAATAACATGTTTTTTTTTTTTGAAAGCACTTCTTCCAAAAATACTTTAGAAAAAAAAAATATTTTTCTAAAAAAATATTTTATCTGTTCTGTTAACCTTATGCTCTGATACCACGTGTAACACCCCACGTCCATTAATGTCACTCACAAAGGGAATGCATTAACTTCCATGGAGGTTTTAAGTGAATATAGAACAGTAAAATTACAACAAGACAGATATAAAATAGTACTTGGAAATTCAAAAAACTTTATTTCATTGTAGCAGAAGTCGAAACATGTTTGATTACATCATAACACCATATTCAATGTCAAGTACAATATCTATCTTGATAAAACAAGTACATAATCCCATTACATGAATAGCCATTAAAAAGAAAGATAACAAGCTGGACTTTACTTCAGCAGTCCAAGCTTTCCAGAAGATAAGCGATCCAACTAGACTCCACTAGAACTTGGCCCAACCTGCGGACCTGAAGGGAGAAAAAGGATGGAAAAGAGGGGGTCACACATAAGTCTGGTGAATATGATAATTCTACAATACTATTACCAAAATAACTGGACTAAGGCATAAGCTGGAAAACAAGAAAATGTCTATGAAGAGCAGATTAAGGATATAGACAATCGCTAAAGGCAACGTTATAGGCGCTCCTAAATACTAAAGGATAAACACTATACTGCACCACACCAGTCACCCTAAAGATTCATCCCACTTAGCTTCACTTAGAAACTTTCCCAATGGCTTTACGTACCCCTAGCTGACTACATAGGTGCCGCCTGCCCCTTTCTCCACTAGGTGTACCCTACTTCCCATTATTCGATCGGCTCCCTAACTCGTAGATACCCATGCTGGCCCCACAGTGGGGTGTATCACTCCCCTAAAGTGGCAACCTGATACAACGGACATGCACGGCTTATACCTACACGATGCAACAACGTCTTACCTACCAGCCCGGGTCCACACACGCATATGAAACCCGTTGGACTAGCGTTGCCACCGCTCCCTGTTTTGGCCTCTTATAGTCAAACCCAGTATGCGTGTCCCGTCCTCGACTTGGGTCGAGCCCACAAAGATACGTTTTGGGATACTGGTTGAAATGGGCCCCCACTATTTACCATAAGCATTCCACCTAAGCTTGTCCCCATTAGTCCATCCCACTTAACCCACTTAGTCATGTTCATTTACATGTGTGTTTGGTTAAGTCTAATCGTATTTCAAATGCCTCTAAAGGCAACCACCAGATTCCTCATGCCACCCAAGGCACCTACTTAACCCCCATGTCCCACCTTACATGATTATCTGGTTAAGTATTTCTTAGTTCATTAAGGCCATAACCTCATAAAGACCTCTCACATTAGACTGGCATTTATGGCAGCTGGATTTGCCGGGCGGGTCCGGGCAGTCTTACAACATAAAAGAGTCTAACCTCGTGTCTTTACAACTGTTATGCTTTAGTTTGGGCCTAGGACCTCTCACATTGGGCCGACATTTGTGACTACTGGATTTGCCGGGCGGGTCCGGGAAGGTTTACATCACAAACGGGTCAAACATCGTGTCCTAAGCATTGATTATTAATAATAATCCACTTTCCCCCAATTTTAATAATTCCCTACTTGAATTATTAATTACTTCCAATTTTTAACAATGTCCATAATTGACTCAATTATGGACATCCATTCATGGTATGCAAAATCTTACAAAATTGCACCCAATTTATTAATTCCTAATATTACCCCTACCCCACGTTTGAACGTTTATTCGCAAAATATATGTTAGACTCGAATAGCCTAACTCATACCATAAAAGAGATTATCATAATAACAACATGTATATGTGACCAAATGAATCATAATAAGGGGTGAAACTTGCATATGTCCAACTTGCATAGATTATACATGTCATGGACCTAAAGGTGTCAACTTGTTCAAAATTCACCTAATATGATCTCAATCAATTTTCATAAACTTACATATGAACATGTGTGAATCGACATCATCTAATTTTTTTTTTAACAACATGGTTTTATATGGGTACACCTAACTCAATAGGCAAATTTCCATAATCAAGTTTTATTTAATTATAGTTTCAAGTTTATGG
The DNA here is from genome assembly GCA_030737875.1 of Allium sativum. NCBI lineage: Eukaryota > Viridiplantae > Streptophyta > Magnoliopsida > Asparagales > Amaryllidaceae > Allium > Allium sativum. The sequence continues at coordinate 76,185,368 of CM060926.1, forward strand.
GTACACCTAACCTAATAGGCAAATTCCCATAAACAAGATCCGTTTAAATTAAGAAAAAAAACATAACTTTAAGCATGATCCAACAACATCATGATTTTTCAACATAATATAGCATGATTTATAACATGGCATAGTATGATAGTATAACATAGCTTGACATGATTCTCAACATAGCACGACATAGCATAAGAGAATTTACAACATAGCATGACATAGCATATATAATTTACATTATACGACAACATAATAACATAATAAGAGATCCACAATATATAGAATTTACAATTACAAATCACATCACTTTCTTGTGATCCATTCATAACTGAGTCAAATTAGTTTGTAATAGTCTTGTGAGAATCATCATACTCACCAACAAAAGAAAAGAATTAGAGAAAGAGAGATCTTTTGATTTGATTTGTGTAGATTTAGTTGTAGATGATTAGGCTTCCTCTTCTTAGTTTGTGATGGCTACGCTGAACTCCATGGCAGCAGCATGACGGTAGCTTCTCTAATTTTACAAGTGATTTAGGTTTAGGGTCTACCCACTTATTTATAGATTTTAGAATGCATTTAGGCCATTAGATTTAACCTAGAAATAACCGCAGCCGTTCAGACAAGATGGGGTTTATCTTGTTGACTCAGCAATGAGTCAGAAGTGACTCAGCAAACACTCAGCAATATATATATATATATTCTACAATGTACACATTAGATACATCCCCCCCCTTTTACACACTTATTATTGTTTTTATATACATATTAGATACATCCCCTCTCTTACACACTTATTAATATTTTTATATTCATATTAGATACATCCCCTCTCTCACACACTTATTAATATTTTTATATTCATATTAGATACATCCCCTCTCTTACACACTTATTAATATTATTATATTCATATTAGATACATCCCCTCTCTTACACACTTATTAATATTATTATATTCATATTAGATACATCCCCTCTCTTACACACTTTTATATTCATATTAGATACATCCCCCCTCTTACACACTTATTAATATTTTAGCAACTTTAGTGTTAATAGAAAATTCGGGGTGTTACAGACTTGATCTTTAAAAGTAGGAAAATATGATTTTTATATAAAAAAATGAGTAATATAAGAATGCGATCTTTACAAATAAAAATGTAATTTTTATTTAGAAAATGGCGAGAGAAAGATTCGTCTTTTATATAACATAGATAATAAAAATGAGATTTTTATTATATGTATGATGATAAAAAAATACGATTTTTATATATGAGGTAGCGATTTAAAAATAAAATCTTTATATAAAAGGAGGCGTTGTAAGAATATATAATTTATATATATAAAGTGCCATTATAAAAACATGATTTTTAAAATGAACATCATATTAAAAATATGATTTTGTTATGGACAGCATGAAAAGAAGTGAGACAGAATGGATTGAATATCAAAAAGGAATTCAAACGGTTTAGAGATTCAGAGACGAAATGGGGGAGTGGAACCCTCGGTAAAACTTCTCACTTTAAATCTTGTTTTTCTAGTTAAAAATATATACTAGGATGCAGACGGTGTTTAGTAGCACCTGACACCCGTCGTCCACAAACCATGGATGGCTTGTATGTTTGATTTTTTGTTGTGATGAAAATTGATTGTGTGATGTGAAAAAAAATAAAATATTTATATAGTTAAAAATATTGTATCGTTAAAAATATAATTTTTAATGTGAATATGAATAAATAAATATTCATTTACAAATCAGACGATTTGTTTATGTACACCTATTTGAAGGATATTGACTGAGATGATAAATTTTACATGTCGCCCAACTGCATAAATAATATTTGGTGTTTGTGGATTGAAACCCCACGGGTGTTGGGATGATATTCAGCGTACACTAATCCCAATTATTTAATTGTATGTCAATCGATTGGTCGACAGACTGTGTAAGCGTTAATTATTTATATTGAATGCTTATGCAGTTGTGTGGTGCACTTTGGATGATGGTTGATTGTTTATCGTTGCTATTATATACATGTGTTGTATGGAATCCATATTATTAACATTATATGGTAATTGATTGGGCCTCATTCCAATTGGGAAAATAAAGGATATTATAAAATAAAGATTCATGTGTTGACAGTACTCATGTGTTGAGATTAGCCATGTGTTGTAAGAAATATAGATTCATGTGTTAAACGAAATATTATAACAATAAAATTTACATTTTTATCATATATAAAATTAGAAACTAACTGGAAAATAAATAAGATGAGTGGTCTCCTGGGTATTGATCTGATGTTGGTTTCGGCCTTCGGGGTTAATACTTAGGGAATCGTTCTCTTACTAATTTACGGTGGAGTCTGATTAAAAATTTAACGATAGAAATCATATTTTTATAAAATATATTAAATAACAAAAATAGTCACGTGTTGATAGTACTCATTTGTTGAGATTAGTCATGTGTTGAAAGAAATATAGATTCATGTGTTGAAAAGAATAAATATTCATTTGTTGAATAGAATAATGAAGTTATTGAAAAATATAAAGCCGTGTTGATTAGAGATGCGCTATTTTGACGCGAAAGATATTTATATCGATTATATTCGTTTTTATAATGAATATTGAAAAGAGATATAAAAATTGAATAAAAAATGAATTCGAATTGAATTGAATATAAAATGAATTCGAATTGAAGTTGAATTAAATAGAAATGCTATTGGAAATTGAATTGTAATCGAATTGAAATTGAATTGAAATTGAATTAAATAGAAATGTAATTGGAAATTGAATTGAAATCGATTTGAATTGAAATCAAATAGAAATGAATGTACAAAGAATTTATAATGGAAAATTCAATTTTGATTTGAAATTGAAATGAAAGTTGAAATCGTTTCGAAAACGAATTTAAAAAGATTTATAAAATTCATTTTAAAAGGAAATCGACAAAATATATAAAAAAATAATATTATATATATATAATGGCCTGAATAGAACGCGTCGCGCCGCTGCAGTTTGTGAATTTCGACCACTAACTTCGAACGGACATTACGGGAGATCCGACCGTCGGATTCTCCTAAAACCGGAACCGTTGGGTTCGTATCGAAATGAGATTTCTAACGAATACAAGAGATTTGAAATCTGACAGTTGGATTGGGAGATACATCCAAATAAATTTCAGAAAAGGTCGTTGTAAGTGCAGTTCGATGGCCGTTATTAGAAATCGACTGTACGGGCCATGATAAAATTATCAAAAATATCAATAATTTGTGTAAAATCATAAGAAATGATTTGTGAAAAATTGGGATGAAAAACTCCATATTTGAAAAGATAAAAATAGTTTTTTATCAAAATGAACTAGTTTTGAAATAGAATTAAAATCCAATTATTTTTAAAATAAATAAATTGGATTTGAAATGGGTTTTAAATAACCAAAATTTCCAATATATGAATTGGAATGGATTTGAATCGAAATTGTCTTTGAAATATTTAGATATTAGATTTCACGATTATACATATATTTTGGTGGAAATTTGGAAGATATATTTTATATTGTTATTTCCAAAGCTATATTTGTGGGTTTCAGAATTTGATATTGAATATAAGCCGATATATTTTCTATTCAGAGCCTTGTATTTAATATCAAATGGGATTTGGGTTTATCGTGAATGGTGTTTTAAATAACACTTGTTCTTTTACCCGATAATAAATAGAATGTGATTCGGGTTTATCGTGAACTGTGTTTTAAATGACAATAGTTCTTTAACCCAGTAAAAGGAGTTTCAATGAATCTGTAATTAGATTGAAATGTGAATTGATAATTTAAATTATCAAATTTGGAAAGTGAGCGAGAATGGAGTATCACCAGTTTTTCTCCAAAGCGATAATTAAATCTTTAATTAGATTTGAACGTGAAATGGTAATTAATTTTACCGATAACGCCGTGGTGTTAGATATGGAGTATTACCAGTTTTGCTTCATGGGATGAATAGGTTGGGATTGGGAAATAAAATAAATAATTACTTCGATGTGGTTCGCTAATCCCGACTAGTTTGGAAAACCTTAACATGGTTTGAAATCACATCCAGAGGAAGAATATTAAAGAATAAATTTAAAAGAATTTTATCTTTGATAAAATTAATGGGAACCTTTCCCTAAGAATGTGAAATTTAGAAACTAATTGTAGGTTAGCTAAGACGGATGGTTTCCTGGGTATTGATTTGATGTTGGTTTCGACCTTCGGGGTTAATATTTGGGGAATTGTTCTCTTGCTAATTTATGGTTAGTGACTGATGAATTGGAATGAGGCGTATGTTGTGTTTGTGTAACATTTGTTTATTATATACACGGGTTATTCAGAAAGGCTAGGTTTATACCCATTCCGAATAACCGATTCGACGATATGTTGAAGATGAAGACGGTGGTTGAAGACCGGAAGTCTTCACATCGTTTTGGTGATTACTGAAGATCTTGATTGGGCAGTACACCCAAGAGGAGGGAATCAGTTGGTGATCGTCCAGGCGTACTTAGAGATTGATGGATATGCGAGGAAAGTGCCTCCGGTTTCGTTCGGACCCAGAACGAACTTGTAAATGTACTGTCTGTCTGACATTGGATTTTATTCTGTGCTGATTGATCTCTATTAAATATAAATATGTTTGGCGGCGGAGATTTTATTCTCTTGCTTAACGCCCTTCTCTGAGACGTACGAGCTCAGAGGTTGTATATCGATGGACATCAATCGCATGGAGTGAATTGCCTGTGTGGCATGCCTAAGTGGCAAATGATCAAGGCTTCTGTTCAAAAGCAAAGTCTTGTGGTTGATGATCAAAGCATGGCCTACGTGGCATAGCTTTGTGTATAGCATAGATTCGCGAGCCTCACACCTCGGTATGAGTCAAAAACGGGATAGTGACTGCAGGGAGAACACAATGTTTCTTTCTAGCTAAAGGTAGTGTCAGTACTTAAACTGGCTGACATTTATATTATTTTTACCTATGTGGTTGTTGGAATGCAAGGCACCTTAGATATAGGTCTGTTAGGACCGGGAAACGTGTGTTCAGGAATTGCCAATCCTCAAACGTAAGGGAGGACCGGCCCTGAAGATCCAGAGGCTGCCCAGAGAGAGTAGTCCTGAGACATTTGCTAGAATGTCTCGAAGCGAAGAGGAGCTTGCCCCTTGCCTCGACTCATGACGGAAATCCAATTTCCAATACGTGATATTTCGGTTTTAGTTGCAGAGCCTAGTATGGCGATATAGTAGCATGGGATGCTATGCCGTCTATGATTGATATTTATGATTGAAATTGTTTTGACACTATACACTTACAATAGTATCAAATGATTTGTTTTAAACGCACCAAGCATGTTTGGCTATTATAAGGGAAAACCCTATCCTCCGTCTTGCGTTGCATTGTGTGATGGGACCTGGGTCTTATAATAGCTTCATTTTTAGAAAAAGCATTGCTTGTTTATTCTATGCACTAGTGTTCTTGGGAGGAAACCCGTTCCGTGTTATACGGCGTGGTCTCTTGAATTACTCTCTTTTAAAGTAAAGTTTTTAAATAACTGTTTTAGTTCTCACACCAGTCACATGACTGACCTGGAGTTTATTGTTTTAACCTAAACTCTGGGTACCCTTATTTTCGACACGGGCTGCTAATGGTTCTGGTTTTGCATATTTATATTCACAGGATCCTAATTTACAGCTGGAACAATGCTCAGAAAGCTCTGTATCCATGTATCACTTTCAGTTGTGTTTTGTATTATTTTTCCGCTGCAGTACTGTATTTAAATCTCTGATATTCTTTGTTGTATAATATTTATTCATACTCTATATATTCTTGTATTCTGATGGAATTGTTGTAATAAACAATGGAATGTTCTTCTGTTTGCGTTCTGATTCATCTTGTCCTCAACGCCATCCGTGCTTTCCTTACCGGGGAAGTTACGGGTTGTGTCATTTTAAATCTAAGATGTATGAAATACGAATTCTTGAGCCTAACACGCATAGTATTTTTAAAAATATGAAATAAAGAATTTGTAATTTTCTAAATTAAGTATCTTGGAATGAATTAAATATTCTTGTTAGAATAAGTTATTTGTTTACTATAATTTGATAATTTGGGCAAATGTTGAAAATATAAAATATTGATTTGTAATCAAATTTAAATGGAAATTATATTTTCAGTATAGATGTTAAATTTTTTTAATGGGTTAATCAATAAATGATGGATTTGGTGTGTTAAGTACAAGCTGTATTTTTTGACAAATTAAAATAGAATTGTGTTTGAAATGAGTAAATATATAAGTAACAGTATTACGTTGGATTTTTGTCAAGATGAAATAAGTTGTAAATTGATGCTAAAGTAAATTAGTGGCATCAGCAAAAATAATGATAATTTTATCGATTTGCTAAAATGAATTAAATACAAATATTGATTATGAATCAATATTTGAACATTTGAAATATTTTATGAAGTTGATAAATTTAATTTTAATAAAATATCAAGGCAAGTAAACTTCATTCATAGAATTATAAAAATGTTTGATTGTAAAATAGATGTTTTGACAAGTATGTTAATATTGGTGGGGTGATAGCAAAAATTGGTATTTAATAGCTTGTATTATATTAAAACATGTTGTGTCAACTTTGTAAAGCTTAAACAATGTTGGAGTGTGTCATATATTGAAATTTTTGGTGTTAAAAAGCTGTAAACTTGTGTATATTAGGTGTGTAGCCTAACACAAACGATTTTCAACACTATATAAATTTTGCAACAGTTGGATTTATTGAGTTTGTAGGCTAGGATCAAAACCCAGGGAAATTTTCTATAGAAATAAGAGATATATGTACTCTCTCCTTCTCCATTAATCATTCCTGCTGAAGCTTCTCTATGAAAAAAATTGTCATCTTCTTTGCCTCCGTCCTCAAGCACGAAATCTAATTCAATTAGAAAAGAAAAGAGATGAAATCTCTAGCCTTGCAACAAGAATTTAACTTCAGTCAACAAACTTAATACTCTAATCTATGGAATCAAGGAAGTAAACTATCTAGAAACTTACATGTAAGTGTTTTATGTTTTCTCAAGTTTTGATACCCCAATTTCAACTATTGCAAGCTAGATATCATCCAACTGCGATCTCAGGTGAGTGTTGGTTCACAAATTTTAGTTTACAAATGTTTTTATTTTCATCTAGGCTGTATTTGTTCATTGTTCGTTGTAATTATATGATTTTCTCAATGTTGAGTTTCTATGGTGCAAAAAGTCCTAAATCCTACTTTAGACAAAAATATGTGGCCCAACTCTTAATGGATTCCTATAATTCCTTTTTTGAATCAAAGTATGATTATCAATCTTTGATATTGCCAAGTTTCGGCTTAATCTGAACATGTTTGCTATATGAAATCATTGCTAGAAGTTACACACAAGCATCAATTAATACCTTGGAAAATCCCATAGGATAGGTCGGTCCATGCCTCAATATTGTCGACCCATGGGTTGACACATATTGAAGGTGGGTCACCTCAAGACTCGACCCACTCAATATAATTTGGCGTAGTATGTCATGCAACATGTTGTCCGTATTTTTCTTGGATATGGCTAATTCTTAGTGCTTTCTGATGACTGTTTCCTGATGTTTTTGGCTATGGCTTCGTATATAACAATGTAAGCCTATATTGTATTTGATCCGCTGGATATACTGTCTCTAATTCAATGTTCTTGATGAGTTTTTGGTGATTTGGGCACTTCCCGATTGAAAAGAAAATTTTATAATTAGAAAATAATATATATATATATATATATATATATATATGTATGTATGTATGTATATCGTTTTCTCGGTAGCTTTAGGGCAAAAGGATTTCATTGTTTTGATTATGAATATAATCGCCTCAAGGCAATAATATGTATTTTCAAATTATAAAGGATTTAATGGAAATAAAATCAAGTGTTTCCAAAACCATTTTACAATCCTGTTTCCGCTAAACCAAGTATTTTATGTATATTAAAATCACACATTTCTACACCCTTCAAGAAGGCGTGTTTGTGACTAAACAGTAAAGTAAACCACGTGTTATGGGACATGAAGGTATACTTTATCAGTTAATTACTAACACGTCTAATTAAAGCAGCTAATTCGATGTTTCTAATGATTTCCGATGTGGAATTGACAAGCGAATAGTAAACCAGTATTGAGAGCGTGTGGTATGGGACACATAGTTACCACTGTTGGGCTTTTTTCCATAAGTCTATGACACATCCTGTTGTTAATGCTCGTACCAGGCGCTGATGGATCCCGCACGTATGTAGAAATATGTATAAAGCTTTTTGGTATTTGTTGCAGGCTGGTGGGTCAGAATAAAGACTGATGGTTTAATTATTCAATTATCGAACTGCTGGGTTCGATAGAAAGCCTTGAGATCCCTTAATTTTATAATGCAGTCATGACCAACGAGTCATGACAAGAGGTTAACGAGTCTCTACCTATAGTACTTGGCATGTCAGGGGTTGAGATTGCCAGAATTTTCAAATTGATTTGAATTTAGAATCTATCTTAACTAAATTGTGTCTATTCATTTTGAACGAATTCCAAAGCCTATAAATACCTACTTCTTCTAGAAAAAATTATTTATCTATTTCTCCTTTATAACCTTTCATTAGTTTCCTGTTTTATCAAATTCACGGCTTCTGCAATTCATAACTTGAGCGAAAATCTTAAAGAAACAATCAGTTCATTCAAAAGTATTCTCTCTATTATCCTTCATAATCAATGTCACATAGAATTAAGTTAAATACAGATTATAAAAGAACAAGAGATTCATTTCGATGCAATTCGTTGGATGATCTCCTCTGTTACCAAAGAAGAAGACAATAATAACACGGGTGCGAATTTTACCTAAGACAATGAAGAATGAAATGCTATAAAGGCTGATGCAAACTTTTTTGGTAATGGATGGGTAAAAGTTCCAAGAAACTTATGAATTTATTTTGAGTTTGGTGTGGTTTGATAAGTTTAAAACCTGATTTGAAATTATGGTTTGTAATAAAAAAAATTGAACTAATTTGGATTGATTGGATGCTTTTTTTATAATAAGTTTGGATTTGATTGCTTAGATTTTAACTCAATTTTTAGTCTTAATATTACCTTTTTTTATGTTACTTGCTTTATATTTATTTAGGGAATATTAGATATTAGAACTATTCCTTAGTCTAGATTAGTTTTAGATATTAGGTATTAAACTATATTAGTTTTAGATATTGAAACTTCGTATTGTCTAATAATAGGTAAGTTACATAATAATTTTAGGGGAAGTATTATAGGGAAATTAGAGATGTATAGGTTTGCTGATGACAAAGGGGGAGAATTATAAGATAGGATGTTAGAGTAAGGGGGAGTTAGTAGTTTGAGAAGGAGATAACGAAGTAAAGTGGATTAATTAGAGAATCAAGACATCATATATGAATATTTTATAAACCAAGGTTTTCATTATAAAAAAGAGGGAGATTGTTAGGGATTAATATGGTGGTGATGATGGTTTTGATGATAACAAACTTGTTTTATCTATTATTGTTATTGTAACAACCCGGAAAATATGAGCCAATTTAAATTTTTTAAAATTGGTTATTTCAAAGGAATTGAACAATTGAAATAGAATATTTCAATAAAATAGTGAATTAGAAATAGTATGGAAGTTTGAAAATTTGAATTCAAACTTTGACTGATTGTGTCGGATGGAAAATATAACGAATTTTAGTGAAACCAAAAATATCTAAATCTGTTTATGAATACCTTTATAACGAATCTGAAAAATCGAAGTTTCATAGCGGAAATCAAAAGTTATGGCCAAATGAATTTTCTGAAAGGTCGCTATATAGAATACATAGCCCTTGGAAATAGACATTTTGCAAACGACCTCGGAATTCGACGAAACCACTTTTGTTGGGTCCGGGATGTCAAACTATTGCTAGGTTTCAAATTTCATAATTTTTGAAGCTAGTATGTGAGCGTGGCAAAAGAAAATGTGTTTGGTCAATTTCTGTTAAATTGGATCGACCTGAAAAGGGCCATTTTTCAAACGAGCTCAGAATTTATCGAAACTAGTTTTGTTGGGACCATAGAGTCAAAACATAGCTAGATTTATTTTTCTGGAATTTTTCGAATCAGTTTGTGGCCCTGGCAAATTGATATGTACGTTCAAATTGAATATTAAATGTTTTATACTTTAATTTGAAAAATAACTTACTGTAACAGTCGAATTGGCATACGAAACATATCCCATTGTGTCCGTGATGGGGGTATTTAGCTAGAGGTGATAGTCGTTGGGTTTGAATTAGGGTTCATAAGTGAAAACCCTAATTTTTTGAATAATATATATATCGGCCAATAGGAAATTTCCTTTCATATATTAAAAATAAAAAAAACTCGTTCTCTCTCTCTCACTGACGGCGGAAACCGCTCCAACCTTCCCGACCGAAATCCCGCCGCCTCCGTCAATGTCCAACGCCGCCACCACCCTGACTCGACAGCGCCGACCCTCCTCTTCAAAACAAGACAACCCCCGACCCCGCTCGTCGCTTCCACCTCGAGAACGATGCCTGTGAACGTCGACACTTCCCACTGCCGCCCCGACTAGATCCGACCACCGAGTTCGCCCAAACCACCACCGATCGACTCCCCTCTCCTCCCTCTTCCATGCTGTACCTTACGATCGTGGTATTGTGCCTCAGTTTTCGCGAAAACTGCAAACCTAGTTTAGAACCATTGTGAAAGGTGAGTCCTTTATTACATTTGAACTTTGAAAAATCATATCTTTATGGTGTGTTGACGAAATTCGATGAAACAGGAAACATCGAGACCGCAAGGAGGCTCTCTACCACATAGAAGAGACCGCGGATTTTTCTGAGCCATCTACGATTTTTAGCACTCCGAAAACCAATGTGAGAAATCTAAATTATATGAAATTTGAATGGAAAATGTCATGTATAAATTATACCAGCGAAATATAAATTATACGCATGTCGTATACCTCATGTACATGCGTTGTGTAAGCTATATGAGCGAAGTATGAATTATACATGCATAGTATAATTGATATATATGTTGAAATGCAAGTGAAATATAGAAATAATATATATATATATACATATATATATATATATATATATATATATATGTACTCCCCTCGTCCACAAACCTTGGACGATATTTATTGGTGTGAAATATTAGATGAAAAACGCGAATGGTTGAATAATTGTTTATGGTTGATATTGATTGGTTGTGGTTGAAAAATACCCATTGGTGATTGAAATAAATTGGAAATAATTGTGGAATTGAAAATAAAACATGCCGCCTGCATGCGAATTAGATGCATGAATCCCCATTGTCAAAAACCGCGAGGTTTTAAGGTAAAGCGAGGAGCCGTACTTGGGACGGTGCCGGTTTTAACTACCCTGCCGTTATGCTACCGAAATTTTGAATAATATTCATGTGTTGGAATTATTTTCGTATGTTGAAATTATCTTCATGCGTTGAAATTAAAGTCATGTGTTGAAACTATATCCATGTGTGGAAATGCTCATGTGTTGAGAAGTGATGTGTGAAAATTAAATTCATGTGTGAATGAATAAGGTGTTTAAACAATAAAAATCACATTTTTATAATATATTTGAAGTATGTAAAATATTCACCTTATATATATAAATAGTTTCAACAATAAAAATTTCATCTTTCTTATATGAACAAAATATATAAAATATCCATGTGTGGAAATGCTCATGTGTTGAGAAGTGTGTGTATTGGAAAAGTTCATGTGTTGAATAAAAAGATCGAACAATAAAAATTACATTTTTATTGAAATTATGAAGTGTTAAAAACATTCATGTGTTGAATAAATATTTTAGATGATGAAAATACCATTTTTATCATATATGTGATATGCTAAAGATATGCGAGCGTTGAAATAAATATTTGTGAAAGAAATATTATTTTTAACATGCGTAAGAACTAAATAAAATAGTCATGTGTTGAAATATATGTTAGTTCGCCAAAATTATCATTTTTGAAATGTGAAGTGTTAAAAATAACCACTTGTTCAAATAAATATGCATGAGTTGAAACATTCATTAATTAGCTAGTGATATAATTTTTGCCTATGTATGCAACATTAGAACGAATGGTGTTTTTAAACCAAATTGAATCAAATATGAAGTTGAATGGAAAATGATAAGTGATAAGAATTGCATATATGCACATGCATATTTATTGAACAGGTTATAGCAAAGAGGCTAGAGAAGAGGAATAAAATTTTGTGCCCGACAAATAGGTACACGTTTACTGTTTTGTTTGGGTGATGATTTTATGAGCCTGTTGGCTAGCCGCTTGGCTTTTTCTTTTTCTTTTTGAGATGAGACGCCCGTATGGCTATTTGGGAATTTTCCCAGCCCCTCCCATACAAAGGAGGTTATGGCGACATTTTCCAAAATTTAAAGGCGTTAGTGAAATATTTGAAGTGAAAACGATATAGGAATTTTCGAATGAACTATATTTATATAAATATATAAATATAAATAAAATTAAAACGAATCGTGGCCGTGCAGTTCGTGTTTTGAAACCGTGATTTCAAACGACTAGTGCGGGGAATCCGACCATTGGATTTTCCCGAAACCGCAACCGTTGGGTTCGCCTTGGAAATATCTTTCCAAAGGTACCAACTTTGTAAAGATCCGACGGTTGGATTGTCTGGAATGTTTAATTCAAATCTGAAGAAAAACAGCGCCAGAAGCGATTATATATATATATATAATTAAATTAAATCGAATAACGACGTTGCAGTTCGTAATTTGAAATCGTAACTTCAAACGACTAGTGTGGAAGATCCGACCGTCGGATTTTCCTAAAACTGAAACCATTGGATTCAGTTTGAAATGATCTTTCTAATGATATAAAATTTGTGAAGATCCAACGGATAGATTTTCAGATATATGTAAAACAAATTTAGTGAAAAACAGCGCCAGTGCCTCGGGACGACCTGAAACGTCGTTTAGTTAAATATGGTCGTTTTAAATAAATAAAAATGGCGATATATCGTTATAAAATACTATAGACGATATAGAGTGGAAATAAACCAATTTTGTTGTGTTTTCTTGATATGTGATGGTTGAATGTGTTTAACATGAAAATTATACTAAGGAACTGAAATGTGAATGTTGAATAGTTTAACCATGTGAAAAATTGATTTGAAAATCTAAATGTACGTGGGTTATTTGAAAAGGCCGAGTTCATTCTCATTTCAAATAATCGATCGACGTTGAAAAGTCGAAAAGTCGAAGATGGTAGAAGACCGACGATCTTCACTTTGGATGGATGGGCGCTACTGATCTCGTGATTGGAGTAGCTACCTTGAAGGAGCTGAAGTAGTAGCCGTCCGGACATATTGTTGATTGTGCGGATATGTGAGGAATTGGTGCCTCCGGTTTTGTTCAAAACCAGAACGAACTTGTAAATGCACTGTGTGTCTGACATTGGATTTTATTCTGTGCTGATTGATCTCTATTAAATATATATCTGTTTGGCGGCGGAGAATTTATTCTCTTGCTTAACGCCCTACTCTGAGACGTACGAGCTCAGAGGTTATGTATTGATAGAAATCAGTCGCATGGAGTGGATTGCCTGTGTGGCACGCCTAAGTGGCATATGATCAAGGCTTCTATTGAAAAGCAAAGTCTTGTGGTTGATGATCAAAGCATGGTCTGTGTGACGTAGCTTTGTGTATAACGTGAATTCGCGAGCCTCACACCCCGGTATGAGTCAAAAACGGGAGGAGGACCTAAGGAGTGCACGACGTTTCCTTCTAGCTATGGTGGTGTCAGTGACCTACCAGCCCTGACATTTATATCTACTTTTCACCTGTGTGGTTGTTGGAATACGAGGCGCCTCGATTATAGGTCTGTAAGGACCGAGAAACGTGTGTTCAGGAATTGCCAATCCACAAAAGTAAGAGAGGACCGGCCTTGGATGATCCAGGGATTGCTGTGTGCGGTCCCGAGGCATTTGCTAGAGTGTCTCGAACGGAGAGGAACTTGCCCCATGCCTCGACTCATTATGGAATCCAATTTCCGATACGAAATTGCGGATGTGATTGTATTACTAGTATGGCGACATAATAGATGGTAGCTATGCCGCCTATGATTGATATTTATGATTGAATTTGCTTTTGAAAACATATATGCACTAGTAATAATATCAAACACTTTTGTTTTATACGTATGAAGCATTTTTGGCCATTATAAGGTAAAACTCTATCCTCTGGCTTGCGTTGCATTGTGTGATGGGACCTGAGTCTTATAATGGCTTCATTTTATAAAAAGCATTGCGATGGTTTAATCATTTACTTTATTTCATGCACTAGCACTCATTGGAGTAAACCCGTTCCGCGAAAGTGGCGTGGTCCTTTGATTTGCCTTATTATTGTTGTTTAATAAGTTAAGTAGATTTCTCATACCAGTTCCATGACTGACTCGTAGTTTGTTTCACCTTGCAAACTCGGGTGCCCTCATTTTCACATGGGCAACCTAGTTACAGGTATCTAGTGCACTTTTGGCTCATGGCGAGGCTTGACTACACCGTGCTGACTATGACTTTTTCCGCCATTATTGTATATGTATTATGATTCTGCCACTGGCGATGTAGACAGATGTTTAGTTTGTGTACTCTTTATGTATGATTCCGCCTCTAGTGATGATGACTGATTATGTATTATTATGCACTAAGTTGTATCCTGCACTATGCTCTCTGATGTGGTGATATCTATATGATTCCGCTGTCATATGTGTGTAAATTATTCTATCTCTCGTTTATGCTATTATCTGTGATCTGCTAAAGATGATTAATGTGTTATATTCCAATGATTATCCTTAACACCGTGTCACGGGGTTTTGGGATCGTCACAGCTGGTATCAGGGCTTTGGTTAACCTTATTTCTGGACTCTTACTCATTAAACACTTCGTCAAAATAGACTCGGTAGTATTCTAAGGCGAATAGCTCATTAGAGATAGGACTAGTAATGTCCTAGAATGAGCCAAGCAGAATAGAAAAAACAATTTGATCAGTCCATCGTTATCTTTCCTTAAGTTTTCTGCTTAACATGCAATAAAATTATCATTTCTGTAGGCTGACTCTTTTCTTTCTTATACAGAATTTGAACAATGGCTACCCGAGCAGCCGCTGCTAGAGGAGGCCGAGCTGGCCGTGGAAGAGGACGAGGAGAAGTCCCAGTTGAAGAAGGACCATTGATACAACCCCCGACCGCTCAACAATTTGAGCTGGACCGCATGGCTAAGAGGTACAAGAACCTAGGAGGCAAAACCTTCTCGGGAACTGGCACCGTAATAGAGGCCCTTGCATTGCTGAAAACATGCAAGAAGATACTAGAAGGCCTAAGGGTTGGAGATCAAGATAAAGCTTTTATGGGCGCTTGGCTCCTATAGGAAACGTACCATCGTATACGCAAGTAATTAGAAACCGCTTGATAAGATAACGTACCATCGAGGAAGAAACCGATCAGGAAATCATTCCAGTAGTTGAGGCCCTATTGTTTGACATGATCTGGAACAAATTGCTTTTTTCCATCTCTCGGAATGTCGAAATGAATTGGTTTGTAAGATCCTGCGTTTCTAGGTGAAGTTATAAAGAGAGTAGCATAATCAGCCTTAACCTGATGTGGAACGTTCAGATTTGGAACCTATGATGAAGAAGAGGGGTTTCCTGAGGATGATGGAAGTGGGTCAGGGGGTTTAGGTGGAGAAGAGCGCGATGGAAGAGGTGGGAAGGCATCAGAGGCGAAGGTGGAGGGGAGCGGAGAGGATTTGGATGTTTCAGCCGCCGCCATTTCTAGGTTTTTAAGTAGATTTTCCATGAAATCATCATCAATTCTAGCCTGGGTAATAACTTAATTGTTATCACCATTTCCCTATATGATTGTTATTATTATTTTGAAACAAAACAAGTTACTAATATTACATAAAAGAGATTACAAAAGGTTTAAACTAGGTAAATGACAATAAGAGAACATAGACTATACACAACAAAAAACCACTAGCTCAAACCAAGACAGTTTCAGTAGTACATGGGTAAACAAAGATAACATAAACAAAATAACGCCATGCACGGACCCCTAAAAACAACCTCCCAGACCAAAATACAAAAACTAGAAAGCAAAGCTCCAAGACCAGCAAAACAAAACAAAGGAAGAAACAAACTTCAGCAAGTCTTAGAAGAGATCAGTGAAGCAACACCAAAAGAAGAAATGCTGAAAAAGCATCACACCAGCATACAAGCCTCATGATCAAGACAAAAGAATAAAAACATCCACAAAACTCCCTCAGCATGCAGTAGGAAGAAGAAAGCCATTGCAGAAATTAACCACCAAAAACCACCAAACAAAGAGCCAACTCCCAAAACCAAACAAATTGAACCCAACAAAAAGCAGCTCTAACCAGCCCAAAGAAAAACTAAACAAATACCACCACAAACAAAAGACCAAACCACATCACTAACCCTTAATCCCACACAAGCTAAACTAAAATAAGTTACCTTTTTGGATATCCCTCCATTCGTAACACCCCATGGCATTCCACTTTCCTCTCTTCCTTTCTTGGTTTTTGATCTAGTTTTAATTTGGGGGATTAACATAATCCATTCGGGGTTATTTTCCACTAGCGTCTCATTACATATCTCAAATTTATGACCATTCAATCTAGTAGATTTAAATTTATTTCTTCTTCACTTAATACTATTTGAAGAACTATATGAATCCTCCATGTACATTTCCTTCATTTGTTCAGATTTACCGTCATCTTTACATGATCCTTCTAATGACAATTAATAAACTTCATCAACATTTTCAACTATGCCAGACACCATACTATCATCACTTTTATCATTCATAATGACAGCTTCAACTTTTTTCCCATTTGTTTCAGAAAGATCCACTGCCATTTCAGTTTTATCATGCATGCATATATAAGAACTAGCAAGAATATTAAAAGGTTAACATTTCTAACATTATTATCCTCATCAATAACTTTTGTTGTTCCCGATATTCCACCCATATCTTTACTACTTTTCACACTAGTATCGTTGTTATTCATTAACATGTACTTTTCAGCACATCCCGAACTAGTCTTGCTCTTATATTTCAGGTTCACATCAATGTCCATCTCATTCTTTAAACTAGAATTTATTTAGGATCCCAAACCTTGAGAGACATACAAGCTACATTTGAATGCCTAAAATTTTTGCAGTTAGAACACATTGAAGGGATCCGTTCACAAACAAACTTTTCCAAAAAAATTCCTATTAAAACCTTAGGTAGGAACAACATTAGGAAATTTAAAATCCAAGTTTACGTTCACCAATATTCTAGCATAGGAAATTCGAACCAAATTTTTTGTAATAATCTCCAATTTTAATGGGTGACCTAAGATAGATGCTATTCTATTTGTAGCCTCAACATACCAAAAAACTAAACCAAATTAGGCAACCGAATTCAAATAGGTATAGTATGAAGGAATTCTCAAGTTTAAACCCAGATGACATTTTTTCATAAATATCAAGCTCTTGTTGTAATAATATGGCCCTGGATCAGAAATTCAATCACAGTCATCAGGATTATCACATTTCATTAAGAAAAATCCATTTTCCCTAGAGAATAACTGGCAGTTTCTTTCCATATTCCAATTCCAATCTATATAATCCTTAAGGAAACTATAACAAGGTTTACTTCCAAAAACATAAAACACTATGGAATTAATCCATCTTTCTCTTGCTTTATTGATCAATTATTCACTTATAACTGCAAGATTAATATTATCCTTAATATCGAGTTCAAAGAATTTTAACTAAATAGAGTTTTGATGATACTTACTCTCTGTAGTGAATCTATCCATGCCTTTAATTGCTTAAAATTGACCTTATTTGTGAGATCTTGATCTTTCAAGATTAGATCCGAAATATCCTTTTTTGAGTATAGATATGGAGATGAATAACCACCTTGAATCAAGTAAATCCCTTGTTCTGCATGATGTAGAGATGCATGTATATCTAGTGGAATAGCAGAGCGATAATCTGAATCATAATTAGAAGCGAGTTTAAACATAGATTTGGAAAGCTGCGAAGAAGAAGTCGCCATTGCCCTATTATAATGTCACAATTGTTATTAATTTTATATTAAGTTTGAATATAGTTACTTAAGGTTTAATTCCCTTCACTTATCTTTATATCTTTAGCTTTAAAGTATTTCTTATATTTATATTTTTAGTTTTATATCATTTTTAAATATTTTTAAATCATTATTATAAATGCTTTTTAACATATATTTTTACTTCAAATACTCTATTTTAATATATAGTAAAATAGTTTATTTTGACTCAAGATTCACCAAAATTTATTTAAAATTATATGCCTTAAGTTGATAATATATTTTTCAAAATTCATAAAGGCATGTTATCGACATAGTGACCGTTGGATTTCAAATTCAAAATTTGAAAAGATGTTTCTTTTGAATTCAAAACCATTCTGAAAGGATTTGACTGTTGGGAGACTATAAACAGGCTTTCAAAATAATTTTTTAATAACTAATTTTATTATCTTCCTCCTCTTGTATTTTCTCTCAATTAAAAATCTTAATTTCTTAAACTATATGCTTATAATCTACTGAATTTCAATGAGAATCACATCAATCTATTTCTAGTTTGATTCACTACTATTCTCTCTCAAAGATTCAAGTGCTACTCAATAGTTTTAGGGTTTCTGTAATCAAAGATCGAAAGATCAAGTTCTATCAACTAAATATTTTATTGAAAAGGTGTGGTCATAGCCCGTTCAAATCAGCAGGGCGTGTGTTGACACGCTTTTTTTCGAAGCAGTCAAACTTCAAGTATTTGCTCAACAACGCGCTCAAGCGTCAAAAAAAAAACACGAAGCAGCATGATCGAAGTCGCGTCACAAACGCAAGGAGACCCAAAGCCTATATCAAGTGGCTTCTGTCGGGCCCAAGGAACTCTTAGTCGAGCCGTGCTCCAAACCGAAGGCTAGTTGTCAATCGGGTCTGGGCGCAGTGCCGGTGGGGGTCCAGGGCCCCACAGAACTGGTCGAAATTATGGGCACCACCCGATTCATCCGATTTTCTCCGTGCTGGAAGCTCAGATTCCTTCACTTCGGACCAGCAAAACCACAGATTCCTTCACTTCGCATTCAGGAATTTCGACTCTATCTGCAACATGATTTCCACCTCACACTCTGTTATTTTCGAACCCCTTCAGGGTGCTTGAAATTTCGTAACCCCTGGTAGGGTCGAAATTTAAACCCCCCTGGTAGGGTCGAAATTTCGAACCCCCTTGGTGGGGTCGAAATTTCGAACCCCCCAGGTGGGGTCGAGATTTCGAACCCCACAGGTAGGCTTGAAATTTTGAACCCCTTGGTGGGGTTGAAATTTCGAACCCCACCAGCGGGTTCGAAATTTCAAACCCGCTTAGGAGGGGTGCGAATTTTCTGCATATGGCTTGTTTTGGGGTGCGAATTTTGCTCTAGTAGGTCCCGTTGCTCACCTACTCCCACCTAACCCTCCTCCTATAAATACCCCAAGCCTTGGCCTTCACTGAGATCCTGCTCCCTTGAAATTTTTGGACTTTGAGAGCTCCAAACACTCATTAATGGCTTCCAACACCTCCACCATGGCCATGGGAGATGACATGGATAATTAAAACATGGCATGCATGTTTTCCTTCAACACTTGAACATTAACAAGGATTGTTATGCTACCTTTGACCTTCATGGACATGAACACTAAGCTTGGATATTGTTGACCAAGTCAACACTTCTCAACGAAGAAGAAGAAGGGAAATTTAGTCGAAGTATAGAACAAGCATATATTTTGTTGCTCCATTGTAACACTTTGTGCTTAGCTATTGTCCGAACTTGTACAACCTTGTAATCAACCAAAGATATGATGAATGAGAATTATAAAGTGGATGTAGGCGTTAATGCTGAACCACTATAAAAGCTGTTTCTCCCCGCATTTACATATTTTATCGTTTATTTGGATAATTGTTCACACACACACACACACATTTGGGTGTTGGTGTGCGACAATTTTGCCCGTCAACAGTGTGATTGTAGCCCGGAAATCAATTGAGCCTTACTGTACTCCGAAAATAGGCGGGGTGTACCTCATGGCCTTGAAATCAAGGATTGTAAATTTGGATATTATTTGAAAAGAAATCCACATTAACCTAGAGTTGTGTGGGTCTGGATGTAGGGTAACTCTGAATCGTTATAAAATTATGATGTGTTCTTTCCTTATACTGCTTTTTATTTATTATTATCTGTATTTGTGTTTTATTTTGTGATCATCTCATATCTGTGATGTGCATTTCATCTTGAATAACTCAAAATGGTTTGATGAAATTTATAAATTTCATTAAGCACTATTCATCCGCCTCTAGTCTTTAATTTGCCTTAAGATCCTTAATCTGCATTCCCTAACATAGCAAAGCTCGAGGGGATTTATATGCACGTGCAATATTATGATGTTTCAGATCTGAATTATTATTTTTATTAATGAATTTTAGGTCAATTCAAAATTTGATGTTTTTATGAATTGATCTTACGATCATATTTACTTCGAAGATTGAATCCAAACTGATGTTTCGATGTTATTATTGAATTTGCAATTTTGGATCCTTATATGATGTTTTGTTGAATTATTGATTATGTTTTGCATCCCATTTACGATTTGTTCGTTGAAACAGAATCCAAACGTAGTTTAGAACTAATTGATGCTTAATTGTTTGTATTCATCATTTTTTGACTAAATAAAATCTTATATGAGTTTACATGCTTTGTTGTTGGAGTTTGAAGATTATCTTTTGATGTTATACTTAGTCCATAGCTTAAATCCTAACACCTCTTTGATGAAGTTAAACACCCCGTTGATGATTTTTGATGTTATTCTTGGAATCTCTTAGGCTGTCAAACCTTAAGAGTCTTATGAATCTATTGTTTTCGTATGCTTATACTATTCCTTTTTGTGTAAAAAGGAATTCTTGTGTATAATTTCATATTTCACCTGGTGTATTCCAACTACTTTGTAAACTAGATCGACTCGTGTGTGTGTGTGTGTGTGTGTGTGTGATAATGCTCGGGTCAAACCGGGTTGTTTATGGTTTAGCTAGCTGTTGACATGGGCCTTGCAATTTCATCTTTGGATTACCTTATTTAAAACTATTTCTTAGTTGTGTATTCATGTATGCGAATCATTGTATATTCTTTCATTTGGAGATGCTGCACTCATAATGGTTCATGTATAACCATTCGTATATGTAGCTCATATATTTGTTATACTATACTGTTGTATCGATATGTATCTATTCTGTGATCTGTTGTCTATGATGTATTATAATTTGTTCTGAAGCGATCCTTAGCCATGGTAATTTTATATTAAATGTATTGACTATGTCGATCCACTTAAGATAAAGAATAAAAAATTTGTACACCCAGTCGATGTATTCAATACTTATCTAATACAAAATT
Organism: Allium sativum; assembly: GCA_030737875.1. NCBI lineage: Eukaryota > Viridiplantae > Streptophyta > Magnoliopsida > Asparagales > Amaryllidaceae > Allium > Allium sativum. The sequence goes on from CM060926.1 coordinate 76,206,954, forward strand.
ATAGGTTATCGCCTCTAACCAGCCTTATTTGTTGTTTTAATAGACGACATTACTTGTTACTGTTCTTTATTAGGGTGCATCTTAGGGTGGAGTATCACAGAGTACAACCATAATCCTTTGTAGTGGCATTGATGGAATGTCTCTTGAAGAAGGAGGCAAGGGCATGACAAAATATCTTGTACTTCTCGAGTCCCCTCACCGATCTGAATCATTCAGATAGCTTTCAATAGGTGGCGATCTCAACCGAGGAGGACAATCATCGCTATGATGATAATCATCAGTGTTGTAATCATTATAACGACAGGATTAGCTATCATATCTTGTTGACCTTGAGGTGCAATAGCAAGTATAATATTGAGGGGCACTCCTTGCTTGTGTCCTTCTCTCCATTTTCTCTATTTTTATCTCATTCTCTACCAGTTGTACCTGTAGGAAGAAAAACCTGAGCCATGAATAGTTCATCAACACACTAACAAGTGTCGTGTCATGCAAAGCTCATGAGTGTGTATCCTAATATCCCATGAACAGACCAGTTTGTAACTTGCTAGACAGAGTTAACTCCCCAACACTTGATGGTATCAAAACTACTTCTGAGATCAATAGAAAACTTTTGATATTAATGTTGCTAAAATAAAACATCGACGTATCCCAAGGTATATTTTCAAGAGCTTTGAATTTGGCTTCTATCTCTATTGAGCTCTCCTTTCCAACGATTTAAGTGGAAGGCACAAATTTTGAAGTTTCTCTTTTCCTATGTTCTATTGTTGGAGAAGGAATTGAAGCGGGTGGCAATTCATGTCCTCAACCGAGCTCTACTGCACCTTCCACATCTCTACCTTCGACGTCCCCTTGAGTCCCTTCGGGTTCTTTCTCGAAAAAGGCACAGCCGGTGATATGATAGGGAGTGTATCACCAACTTCTTCTCTTTCCTCTTCTATGACCACCTTCTTCATCACCATAATGGTCAATTGAACAATCCTCTCTCGGTAAGTCCACTACATGAAGCAGATGGTTATAAATAAATATCTTTTCATTTTAGAACTCCAGAGCAGCTTCGTTCAGGGTTAACACCCTATCTTAATATTCTTGACTGATAGGCCTTAGAGGATTACTTGTACGTTTCAAACTTCATGTTAGTTTAGATCTTATGACTTGATTAGCTTGGAGTTATGCATATAAGCAGCAAACACACTTATGTTTTTCTATATAAAGTTAGGCAATGCCAAGTGAATAACGCATGAAAAATCAATTGTGCTGAAAGCTACTCAATTTATTCCACGTCCCAAGCATGATGAGACTATTCGGTAGTGCTTATAAATAAGTAAGTGATGAGGTTATCCACTGATGCTTTAAGGTGAATATGTATCTTATATCTTCACATGTAAGCTCCCAACCTAAGTTGTAAGACCCCACTGTTATACCCAGTTTAGGAAATAACATTACAAATAATGTTGTTTGCTAATCCGAAGAATACAGCTTAATAGGGGCGGTCGAATGTGAATATATCTTTATACTAATACTGATACGTCACTTATACCTTTTCCACTTAATACCGGATCTTAGTTTTACGTGTTCTGTATTAATACAAAGTAATAGACACATCGATTCCATATAATCAGAACAATATATCATACACATAACAATCATAGATCACAATAGAAAAGTATACATCATACCATACATAGAGTACGTCCACAAATATACTTCTAAACCTTTCATTATATACATTTCAAAATAATTCACTACCTTAACAAGTACATCTCAGATTACATGAGGTGAATATCCTACATAAGATAAACTTAGAATCTCAATATGTCTATCCATGGCTAGCTCACCTGTCCAAAAGTTTGAGCATCATGTAAAACTGAAAATTCCGATCAGACCCGAAAACAAAAAATTCCGGATCAATCTATCTCTAAATATCCAAAAAGTGAGCTCCACACACATATATATATATATACATACATATATATATACTGTTGGATCTAGAATAACCCTAAAGGGGGGGTGAATAGGGTTTTTTCACAATTTTTTGATGAATTAAAAAAACAGAAGGAATATTAAATAACAAACAGATCACAGACTGCAGTAGAAATAAAAACAGAAAAGAAATAAAACACAGAGATACCTAGCTTCAGCAAAATTCTGCCTACTGCTGCATTCCTATGGTTTCTATTAGGTGTTATAAACAGATCCCGTATACAAGAACATGTACAATCGCAGCGCCTGCTCCTGTCCTAACCCTACGCTCAAAACCCTAGACTAGTCTATATCCACTAGACCAGATTTTCCTCTAGTTTTACAGACACTAGTAAACTGTCAATTAACCCCTAACTGTACCCTCTAGATTTTACAGACTTCTAGAAATTGTTTTGAATGATTTACAAGACAAATTAAAAACAATAACAATAAAAATAAACCCAAAGCAAAACCCTAATAGTAAGAGTCTAGAATTAAAAATAGTGTCATCCCCTTTTAATCTTGGCCGGCCTATTCTCTATTAGGTTGCACCCGATCTCTCGGTCTTTGGAGAACAAAAATGGCGGCTTCAAAAAAGGGATTAGGTTTTATCTCTTCGGCCACCAAATCGTTGCTTTTTAATCAATGATGCAAATTGATTCTCTGTTGCTCAAATATTCAGCTGCTCCTCGTGTTCAACGATTCGGGAATTGTTTGATTGAATCCCTCAAAAATTGTGAGTTCCTTTGATTTTATTCTATGCTTGAAATTGTTGCTTTTTGGATTCGATTTCGATGTTCTCTCTCTTCCTATGATGAATCTGTGTGTAGAAAATATATAGGGTAATCGAAACCCTAAAAATAACTCTGATTTCGTGAAATATGACTTGATCTAATTTTGGTGTATTTTCCTCTTTTGATTCCTCTAATTGAAACGGCTTTGATTACTTGCTGTGAATTTGTCACCCTTTGGCTCCTTGCGTGATTTCATTCTTTGTTGCCATGTATATATTGCTTGATTGAATCGAGCCTTGAGTGATGAAAAAAAAATGGAGATCAAACATGTATTCACACTGTGATTTCAGAAACATTTTGAAAAGCCTTGCCAAACCACACACCAATGAATTGATTTTTGAAAATTTCTTGAATGACTTCTTGCCCAAAATATCGCTTGATTTAAAACTGTATGTTGTAAACTTTTGAATTCGAATTCTCTAGTTTATTTCATGCCATATATATTGGAGAAAACGATTGATTAAATTTCTCCTCTTTCATGCTAGAAACAATACTGTTCTTGTCTGAAATGGATTTCTGGAAAAACATTAATTCTTGATAAAAGGCTGGAAACATATATTCCCATACGTGTAAAACATTGCTTGGTCATCTCTCGGCTATTTCTTGGAATTGATTTCATACATCCATGCATGATTACTTGCACCAAATTTTTCACTAAGTTGCACCATACATTTTTCTGTCTTCATTGCTTAAGTTTTTGCCAAATTTGCCCAAAATTGGAAAACAGATTGAATTGTTTTGAGTGCTTGCCAAAAATGTTTTTCATGCACAAAAGCAAACTAATTTTCTGAAAATAGACATTTGCACCTGTGACATGTCTTGTACTCGGCCGCCATTACATTTTACAACCTTGTTGTTCTTTGATCTTAGACAGTTTACACATATGCATTTGCTGAACTGATGCTTTGTATTCATTGACTTTGTCACCTTGCATGTGCACATGTGTACACCTGGTTCCACCCTTGCCTTCCTTGAACTTGTTTCCATGTAAACATTTATACTATTGTACATATGTACATGCTCGACCATCGTGCTAATGCAAGCTGATATACTGTGCAATCCATGCACACTTGAAATTTTTACATGTGCTTAAAATGGTTCCATTCCTGAACATTTGCTGAAATGATTTGCTCCATCATGTATGCTAAAATGTTGTTGCATCTTCCAATGTTGACAATGAACATTTTTGAATGTTGCTACCCTTGTGTGCTCGTCATTGTTGTGTAACCTCTCATGATGTTGCTGCTTGTCCTCGACCATGCTTCATGTTTTCATACTGCTGCACTGACCATAGCAGCCTCCATGCTGTTTGCATATGTGCATGTACACTACTGATTTGTATATTTGCTACTACTGCCATAAATGTGATCTGCCATGTTGTATGCACTTGATCTTGAATGATTTTACATGTTTGTCCATTTTGTTGCACATGTCCTTTTACTGCCTTGAACTTGCCCATGTATGCTGCTCATTTGAATGTTATTTCTGACCACACCATTGCACTGGCTTGAATTGCATGGCTCGACGCAGTTCATCTGCCCATCTATATATGTGTATATATAAATAATAGCGTGTATATACATATATTGTGCAAGTGAAATTTATTTATCAGCAGACTGCTGCATTATGTTGTGGCTGTTCAGAATCAGCAAGTTTTGACGCTGGTTTTGATCAGCAAACCAGTGTGGTATTTTGAGGCTGATCAGTAGGTATAGATGTATAAATACAAATCATATCAAGTCATGAAATATGATGAGAAACACCCTAGAAAACTGAGGAAAATAAAAATTTTAAAATTAAAAATTATATTAGCTAGAAATTAGAATATTATTTCTATTCAAGATAATGTATGTGTGTTTGTGTATATGATAGGTAAGCATGAAGATGATGACTTGACTGACGGACAACAGTGAGCTGGACTAACAGTGAAGACTGTGAAGATAGAAGACAAAAGATTGTTTTGTCAGCTTGTAACTGAAAATGAAAATGTAACTGAGTGAATGTATGTATATATATGATTGTATACTGAGTGAGAGTGTTGTAGAGAGGAACAAATGTACTGAGTGTAAATGAAATGTATATGCATTGTGATGTATTACTCAGATAAACAAATAGTGGAGTTATCAAATTGTACAATTTAAATATTGAAATAAAATATTTATATTTAAACAAAATATTGTGTAAATATCTGAATGTCTATACAGTCATATTCTATTTAAATATAAATATTATATTCCTATCTGTGATGTTATATAATAGCATAATAACAAACACATTTGAAATAAAATATATTTGTTTGTTATCATCAAACAAAAATCATATAATTGTGTATACAACACCGTTATATACAACAATCTCCCCCTTTTGATGATGACAAACAAATGTTTAGATTTTGAATCCAATAAATGTGTTTGACAGTGAAGCACTGAACTCCCCCTATTTGAAAGCTCCCCCACAACAGAAACTCCCCCTATAACTGTGCATGAGTGAAAAATGAATTTTCAAAATTAAAAATATTTATAAAATATTCAGTCATAAATCAAAATATCAACCCAATTCCCCCTCTTTTGTCATCATCAAAAGGATACAGAAATTAAAATATATATGAAAAATGACTAAAAATGTAATTTCAGCATAAGAGAAGAAAGGTCATCATAAATCTCAATCAATTGAACAAAAATCATAATAAACTAAGAACTGGTGGCATATTTCACATTTTAGAGAATGACGCATTTACCATAAATTTTATATAAAATGGTGAGAGATCAAAAATATAAATATTTTCCAATTATTTCCAAAAGAATTTTATACAATAAAGCTCAAAAACAGTGATGGATTTGGACTATAATTAATAATTCAATTCAAGTGACAAAATCGTATAATCTCAAATCCCAATATCTATCAATCAACAAATCATAATACGTCATAAAATTTCAACGTATTTCAAAGAATAAATTATGGATTGATAAGATGATTTTTATACACCAAGGAGAATTTCATATAAAAGATTATTTAGCATTTTATGTTTCTTTTTTCTTTTTATTTAAGAGCACACTGACCACTCATAACCAGAGCTTGGATTTTTAAATGAGATCAGTTGCAGCTTAAATCATAAGTTGTCTCTTAACCATGCATGACCAGGGCTTGGATTTTTAAATGAGGTTAGAGACACACTTATATATTTATTATATATATTTATCATTTTCAGTTTCAAAATGAAAAACTCCTTAGTATATAAAACCAAAAAAAATGGATGATAGAAATGCGGTAGGTACAGAAATGGTCTGTAAAATAAATTTCTAAATTAATTATATTACGAAATATGCTCGACTGTACTGGGATTATTGAAAATTTTCAATTATCACTTATTATGAATAATAGCATAGCCACAATTCCATCATAAATATTTTCACTGTTTATTCAAGATGATTTTTTTTAAATGTCAAACTCTCCACATTAATATAGAATTATCATGGATGGCAGAAAGATGATAGATAAAGAAGGTGGCCGTGAAATAATTCCTAATTCAAAGATATTATAATAAATGTTCAATCGTCATGAAAATCTAAATGAAGTCTCCTCTTGTTGTGAAATATACAGCAATCACAATTCATTACAATTTCAAAATCTGGTAATAATTTTGATGAATTATAAATACAGTTCGGTTTGGTTATGGATTTCAGCTTCTGAATGAATAATCAATAAATAACCTAAAAATTGAAAAACAATTACAAGAGGAATATGAAGAGCTATACCAGTCAAGAGTGATTAAATATATTCAAAAAAAATTCGATACCATTTGGTGTCCTTATTAACAAATTTTAATCACACCCTAGTTGCCTATCAAGGATATCTCAAACTAAAGAATTTTAAACACAAAACCCAATTAGACAAATTTGGCACACAAATTTTTATCAGAGCAGTAAGCAGTTTCAAAAATCATATTCAAAGATGATTCCATTTATAAGAGCAGCAGACAAACATTTATCAAAGCATGCAATTACAAAGAATTTTCCAAGATTAATATCAGGACATCACAAAGACAGTTTCAAATCAGACTTGACAAGAGAAAGATGTTTCACAGATTATTATAGAAGATCACAAAAGATAATTCATGATTCCAGATTTAAAAATATTTAAATCATTTGAAGGAATATGAAAATATCATAATTTAATGAATCAATCACACCAGATTATAAAATTTTGATTCTAGATATGTGCGTAATTCAATAAATTAATAATTTCAAATGATTTTAAATAAACAGATAATCAAATCTAATAATCATGAAATAACAATAAATTTCAAGACTATATTTTCAAAGAATTTTTCACAAGAAATTTCTGACAAGCACAAGAGTAAATTCAGATCATTTACATAAGACTGGAGAAATATTCATGATTCAGAAAATTAAAATAATTTGTTTGAAATCACTTGAGTCTATGTCAAGTTTTGGGATATAATGAATCAGTCACACAAGATTGATAAATTTAAATGTAAGAAGTGTGTGAGATTCAGAATATCAAGCATTTCAGATGATTTCAAACAAATAGATTTCAACCATAAAATGATCATGCATATAAGATGAATTTCTAGATGTATCACTGATTCAAGACAGATCAAAAAATATCCAAGCCAATCTGAAAAACAATGAAACTATCACGACTGAGAAATAATAATGTGCTGTAATGAGTATAAATTTTCAAGCCTTTCTAAAATGAATTAGAAGAACCTCAGAACATCAGAGATGTGTCATATTTCAATTGTTTTTCAGATTTTCAAAAATTTATTATTCATATTAACAATGTTCAAGATATAACATGAATACATCAACACTATTAGGAATTCAGAAAACAGAAAATGAACTTCAAAACAATTTCAGATATATACAAGTTTAGATTCAAGATCTGGATAAGATTAAAATATTATATTTTCATTCAAGTGAAGCAAGTTTCCAAAAAAAATGAATTCTGCAATTGGAAGTTAAGAAAGCACAGAGTAAGAAGAATATGGCAGTGTCAATTCAAAAACAGAAAAGAAAAAAAAATAAACAGAAAGGGTAGAAGGAGGAATAAACATAGAAAATATTTACAGAGATGAGTTTAGAGATTATACCTGAAATCGATGTAAGCAAATGAATCTCTACCTCAACTGATTTGGCTAAGGAACTGTAAAGAATACAGAAATATAGAACAACTTGAAATCAATCTCTTTTCAGCACTGCAGTTCCTCAACCTTCACTGGAACCTAGCAGTTGAGAGAATCCAGTGGTCTAACAAAATTTGTAAAACCACTCTGAAATATGTTTACCACTTTTGGTACCCAAACCAGTTTGTATAACAAACCATCAGAATTAACCTTTGTACCCTTAGGAACCCAAATCTGTTTAAACTTAACTAAGCCCGTTTCATTTCCTTTTAGGATCCAAGAATGTTTAAAAGGTTTGTTAGAAAACAAATTCACATTTTGCTTTTGATTCAAAAATCCTTTGAAATTATCAAAGCTTAAATTATCAAAACAATTATTACCAAAGCGGTTTGAGGGACTTTTCAAATCATTTGAATTTCATTTTTCAAAAACATTATTTTTTCAAAGCTGAGTCCACTTTTATTTCTTGATGAAAACTAGTTTTTCAACAACATATTTAAAGATTTTTCACCGTTAGAAAATTTAGGCAATGTTGTTTCAAGTAGTTGAATTTCAGTTTTAAGATCACCGTTTTCTTTCATTAAATCTGGACAACAATTTTTAGTGATCTTACATCTTTCCAAATCAGATTTCAAAACCAAATTTTCATCATTAAGCAAATTAATTTTGGTTTGAGACTCAGCAATTTCAAATTCAAAATGGTTTTGACTCTCAGATTCAAATTTCTTGAGTTTTCAATCTCAATTTCTAGCCCATTCAGAATAGACTCAGTTTTCAACAAGCTTTGATTTTCAGCAAAAATATATTTGGAATTTTCAGTCATTTTAAAATTTTCAAATTCTTTTTGCAAACAATTGTTTGTGCTTTCAAGCTCTGTCTTGTTCTCTTTTAAGATCAGAATTTAATTCTCAAGTTTCTGTATTTTTTTATTTTGACGAACAAGATCATTTTTCAAATTTAAATAATTTTCGCAATTAGAATTTGAAGACTTCTTAACGTTTTTGAGTTTTGATTCCAAAAGATTAATTTTGCAAATAAACTCAAGCTTCTCAGATTTTAGAAGTTTATTTTTAGATTTTAGATTCTACATTTAAACGATGAGTTAAATCTTTATAAGAAATATTTCATGTTGAGTCTCCATCTGAATTTCCATCTATACAACCTGTTAAGCACAAATCTAAAGCTGAGTTGACTTTTTGGGGTTTTGAGCAGTTGTCGGTTTTTCCATACAGCGCGTTGAGAATCTGCCAGATTTCCTACGTAGTTAAACAATGGGAAATAAGGTTATATTGTACATCATCAATATATGAATATAAAATATGAGTAGAGAGTAAATTAAATTCAATACTAACCCTATTTACAATATCATACCTATTTGTAATACTATTCCAACATTTAATATCAACAGATTTTAAATAGGATTTCATTTCTAATTTCCAATTTAAAAAATCTGTACCATTAAAAATAGATGGAACATGACTGGACTGACTCTCTATGGACTGACAACTATGGATCACCATTACTCTAGAGTTAAACAAAAAAACCTGCTCTGATACCACTTGTTGGATCTAGAATAACCCTAGAGGGGGTAAATAGGGTTTTTTATAGTTTTTTGATGAATTTAAAAAACTGAAGGAATATTAAATAATAAACAGATCATACACTGCAGTAGAAATAAAAACAGAAAAGAAATAACGCATAGATATACCTAGCTTCGGCAAAATTCCGCCTACTACTGCATTCCTAAGGTTTCTACTAGGTTTTATAAACAGATCCCGCATACAAGACCATGTACACTCGCAGCGCCCGCTCCTCTCCTAACCCTACGCTCAAAACCCTAGACTGGTCTATATCCACTAGACCAGATTTTCCCTAATTTTACCGACACTAGTAAACTATCAGTTAACCCCTAACTAAACCCTCTAGATTTTACAGACATCTAGAAACTGTTTTGAATGATTTACAATACAAATTAAAAACAATACCAATAAAAATAAACCCAAAGCAAAACCCTAATAGTAAGAGTCTAGAATTAAAAATAGGGTCATCCCTTTTAATCTTGGCCGGCTTATTCTCTATTAGGTTGCACCCGATCTCTTGGTCTTTGTAGAACAAAAATGGCGGCTTCAAAAAAGGGATTAGGGTTTATCTCTTTCGCCACCTAATCGCTGTTTTTAATCAATGATGCAAATTGATTCTCTGTTGCTCAAATATTCAGCTGCTCCTCGCGTTCAACGATTCGGAAATTGTTTGATTGAATCCCATAAAAATTGTGAGTTCCTCTGATTTTATTCTATGCTTGAAATGGTTGCTTTTTGGATTCGATTTCGATGTTCTCTCTCCGCCTATGATGAATCTGTGTGTAGAAAATATATAGGTTAATCGAAACCCCAAAAATAACTCTGATTTCGTGAAATATGACTTGATCTGATTTTGGCGTATTTTCTTCTTTTGATTCCTTTGATTGAAACGGCTTTGTTTACTTGCTATGAATTTGTCACCCTTTGGCTCCTTGCGTGATTTCATTCTTTGTTGCCATGTATATATTGCTTGATTGAATCGAGCCTTGAGTGATAAAAAAATGGAAATTATACTTGTATTCACACTGTGATTTCAGGAAACATTTTAAAAAGCCTTGCCAAATCATACACCAGTGAATTGATTTCTGAAAATTTCTTTTATGACTTCTTGCCCAAAATATCACTTGATTTAAAGCTGTATGCTGTAAACTTTTGAATTCGAATTCTCTAGTTTATTTCATGCCATATATATTGCATAAAATGATTGATTAAATTTCTCCTCTATCATGCTAGAAACAATACTGTTCTTGCCTGAAATGGATTTCTGGAAAAACATCAATTCTTGATAAAAGGCTGGAAACATATATTTCCACACATGTAAAACATTGCTTGGTCATTTCTCAGCTATTTCTGGGAATTGATTTCATACATCCATGCATGATTACTTGTACCAAATTTTTCACTGAGTTGCACCATACATTTTTCTGTCTTCATTGCTTAAGTTTTTGCCAAATTTTCCCAATACTGGAAAACAGATTGAATTGTTTTGAGTGCTTGCCAAAAATGTTTTCCATGCACAAAGACAAACTAATTTTCTGAAGATAGAAATTTGCAACTGTAACATGTCTTGTACTGGGCCCCCATTATATTTTATAACCTTGTTGTTCTTCGATCTTAGACAGTTTACACATATGCATTTGCTGAACTAATGCTTTGTATTCATTGACTTTGTCACCTTGCATTTCCACTTGCATGTGTACATCTGGTTCCACCCTTGCCTTCCTTGAACTTGTTTCCATGTAAACATGTATATTGTTTGACATATGTACATGCTTGACCATAGTGCTAATGCAAATTGATATACTATATGATCCATGCACACTTGAATTTTTTTACATGTACTTAAAACTGCTCCATTCCTGAACATTTGCAAAAATGATTTGCTCCATCATGTATGCTGAAATGATGTTGTATCTACCAATGTTGACAGTGAACATTTTTGAATGTTGCTACCCTTGAGTGCTTGTCATTATTGTGTAACCTCTCATGATGTTGTTGCTTGTCCTCGACCATGCTTCATGTTTTCATACTGCTGCACTGACCATAGCAGCCTCCATGTTGTTTGCATATGTGCATGTACACTACTGATTTGTATATTTGCTACTGCTGCCATAAATGTGATTTGCCATGTTGTATGCAGTTGATCTTGAATGATTTTACATGTTTGTTCACTTTGCTGCTCATGTCCTTTTACTGCCTAGAACTTGCCCATGTATATGCTGCTTATTTGAATGTTATTTATGACCACACCATTGCACTGAATTGAATTGCATGGCTCGACACAGTTCATCTGCACATCTATATATGTGTATATATACACAACAGTGTGTATATACATATATCGTGCAAGTGAAATTTATTTATCTGCAGACTGCTGCACTGTGTTGTGGCTGCTAAGAATCAACTAGTTTTGATACTGGTTCTGATCAACAAACCAGTGTGGTATGTCGAGGTTGATCAGTAGGTATAGATGATTAAATACAAATCAGATCAAGTCATGAAAAATGATAAGAAACACCCCAGAAAACTGAGGCAAATAAAAATTTTAAAATTAAAAATTATATTCGCTAGAAATTAGAATATTATTTATGTTCAAGATACTGTGTGTGTGTTTGTGTATATGACAGGTAAGCATGAAGATGATGACTGGACTGACGGACAACAGTGAGCTGGACTGACAGTGAAAACTGTGAAGACAAAAGATTGTTTTGTCAGCTTGTAACTGAAAATGAAAATGTAAATAAGTGAATGTATGTATATATATGACTGTATACTGAGTGAGAGTGTTGTAAAGAGGAACAAATGTACTGAATGTAAATGAAATGTATATGCAATGTGATGTATTACTCAGATAAACAAATAGTGGAGTTATCAAATTGTACTATTTAAATGTTGAAATAAAATATTTATATTTAAAAAAAATACTGTGTAAATATCTGAATGTCAGTACAGTCCGTATTCGATTTAAATATAAATATTATATTCATGTCTATGATGTTATATAACAGTATAATAACAAGCACATTTGAAATAAAATATATTTGTTTGTTATCATCAAACAAAAATCATACAATTGTGTATACAACACCCTTATATACACATATATAACATATAAATAAACTTTAGTTCAACCACAATATGATAGTCATAATAATTTATTGTTTCACAATGATGTATGTCTGGTTTCCAATCATGTATATTTATCTCTATCACAGGTTCACATTATAAGCATGACAAGTTAACACGACTTATTCATGACCAATCTGATCAAGGAACTATTATAAGCATGACAAGTTAACACGACTCAATCATGACCAACCTAATCAAGGAACTCTTTCTCAGTTAAATGGCTAATGAAGAAAAAGAATCAACATATATATCAAACAAACATACATCCCAAAATCCAAGATGGTCTCGAGGACTGGTGGTATCCCTCATATCGATCTGATACCAAAGATCGGAAACTGATGCACGATCAGTAGGATCGTGTAACAACCCGAAAACTGGGCCAGTTTAAAAATTTTATTTCGGCAATTTTAGCGAATTTTGAATATTTAAAATAGATAATTTTAAATAATATCGACGAGAAATTTGTTTTGAATATAATTCGAACGTATATATTATATACGTCGTCGTTAGAATATAAATAATTATTTATATTTATAAAAGGAATTGAAAACGGCGCGGTAGTTCGATAATTCGATTTCAAACTTCAATTGAATGTACCGGGTGCAAAACAATCCGGATTTTAGTGAAACTAAAAACATTAGAATCTAATTGATGATATCTTTCCAACGAATCCGAAAAATCGAGACTTCATAGCAGGAATCAAAAGATATGTCCAGTTGAAAATTCTGAATAGTCGCTATAGAATTCAGGCCCTTAAAAATGGGAATTTTGCAAATGACCTCGGATTTTGACGAAACCAGTTTTGTTGTGTCCGTGATGTCAAATTATTGCTAGGTTTCAAATTTTATAATTTTTCGAATCAATATGTGAGCGTGGCAAAGGAAAACGCGTTTGACCAGTTTCAGTTGATTTTAATTGACTGGAAATTGGCCATTTTTCAAATGGCATCAGAATTCAACGAAACTAGTTTTGTTAGGACCGTATCGTCAATACGAAGCTAGAAAATATTTTTCTGGAATTTTTCTAGTTAGTATGTGACCCCGGTAATTTGAAATGTACGTTTAAAATTCAATATAGTGATTTAAATGTAAATTCAAGGGAAACTAATTGTAACAATCGAATCAGCTTACGATACATATCCCATTGTGTTCGGAATGGGGGTTAAACGCTAGGGACGACAGGCGGTGGGCCTCGTTTAGAGGTCGTTTGAAAAAGTCAACTTTAATCGAATAATAAAATAAAATAAATTATAATATATAAATCTCCTTCCTTATCTCCTCTTACCACGACAGAAAAAAAACAAAGAAAATCCCTCAACCCTAAATCCCGTCGCTGCCGTATCCACCACCCACCCCGTCGCAATTCGCCACCCGCCGCCTCTACCTTCACCTCGCCGTGCCTCAGGCGAAGAAACCCCCCCCTCCAGTCCTTGATCGGCGCGAGAACACCCAGCAAACCCCAACAATGATCTCCGGCGAAGCCTTCTGGCGCGGGCCCCTCCGCACCGCCGCACGCTGCCGGTGAGGCGCAGCCGCCTCCGGCTTTCTCCTCCACTTCTTCCACTTCTGATGATCCTCCGTACGACTCTCTCCTCCCTCCTTCTTCTACCCGATTTCCCCCAAATCCACTTCTCCTGGCCGACGCCACGAGCACCAACGACGCAGTCACCTCCGGCATTCTCCCCTCCTCCGCGCAGACTTCTCCCACCCCTCGTCGATAGCGACAGTGAGTTTTTCTTTCGTTATTATTTTATTTTCCTTTTATGTTATTAGTTTAAAAATTAGATTTTGTTTTTAAATCTGTTTTTTTTTTACATTTCAAGTTAAGATTTTTAAAAATAGAAAAAGTTTTGATTTTGAGTTAGAAAAAGAAGTCTTTTTAGTATGTAAAGTTACGATTTTTTTTAATTTATTTTAGTAAAAATTCGATTTTTATATATTGAACATCGAAGTAAAAATATGATTTTTATATATTGAACATCGAAGTAAAAATATGATTTTTATATATTGAACATCGAAGTAAAAATATGATTTTTATATATTGAACATCGAAGTAAAAATATGATTTTTATATATTGAACATCGAAGTAAAAATTCGATTTTTATATATTGAATAGCGAAGTGAAAATTTGATTTTTACATATGTAGAGAATACGGACAACGAAGATGACAAAAAGGCGAGAGCGACGAAGGTTTCTGCAAATGAAGTGTTGTGAAGTTGGATAGCTATCGGTGAGAACTCCTCACTCTAAATTTCTTATTCTAGTTATACATACATATATATATATATATACTAGGATGCAGACGGTGTTTAGTAGCACCCGACACCCGTCATCCACAGACCATGGATGGCTTGTTTGTTTAATTGTTTGGTTGTGTGGTTGGTTAGATTAATTGAAATGGAATTGAATTGTTTGGTGAAATGGAATGGATTTGATTGATGTGTGAATGGCGTGGGCCTTCACTAGACCGGGGATAAGTCTAGGCCTTGTCCCGTTTCTAGTATCGTGTCGTTATGCCGCCGAAATTTTCTAAAATATGTTAGAAAATAAAAATATCATTTTATTGAATAAATGAACTGAATAGAAATTCATATGTTAAAATAAAATGTTTTATCGTTAAAAATATAATTTTTAACGTGGAAGTGAATAAATAAATATTCATTTACAAACCGGACGGTTTGTTTATGTACACCTATTTGAAGGACATTGATTGGGACGATAAATTTTACACATCGCCCAACTGCACAAATAAAAATCTATGTTTGATTGCTTGAAACCCCACATGGGTATTGGGATGATATTAGACGCACACTAATCCCGATTGTTTAGTTGTATGTCGATCGATTGATTGACAGGCTGTTATAAGCGTTGAATATTTATATTTGATGCTTATACAGTATAGAATGCACTTTGGATGATGGTTGATTATTCATCGTTGTTGATATATACATGTGTTGTACAAAATCCATATAATTAACATTATATGGTAATTGATTGGGCCTCATTCCAGTTTTAAAATAGAAATATTTGAAATAGAAATATTTGAAAAAGAAATATTTGAAAATAGGAATATATGAAGCCGTATTGATTAGATTGACGCCATTTTGACGTGAACGATATTTATATTGATTTTATTCATTTTATAACGAATATCGAAAGTGATTTCAAAATCTGATATTTTGAAAAGAATTGAATATAAACGAATTCAAATTGAAGTTGAATAGAAACGAATTCAAATTGAAGTTGAATAGAAACGAATTCGTATTGAAATTGAATATAAATGAATTCGAATTGAAATTGAAGATAAAGGAATTCGAATTGAAATTGAATAGAATTGAAAACGAACTGAAATTGAATTAGAAATCAATTTGAATTGAAATCAATCTGAAATGAGTTTAAATTGGAATATTCAATTTTGATTTGAAATTGAATATGAAGTTGAAATCGTTTTGAAAATGAATTTAAAACGATTTATAAAGCACGTTT
The DNA here is from genome assembly GCA_030737875.1 of Allium sativum. Taxonomy (NCBI): domain Eukaryota; kingdom Viridiplantae; phylum Streptophyta; class Magnoliopsida; order Asparagales; family Amaryllidaceae; genus Allium; species Allium sativum. The sequence goes on from CM060926.1 coordinate 76,223,049, forward strand.
TGAATTGAAATCGACGAACTATATATTATATATATTATATATATAATATAATGGCCTGAATAGAACGCGCTGCGCCGCGGCAGTTCGCGAATTTCGACCATTGACTTCGAACGGATATTGCGGGAGATCCGACCATCGGATTCTCCTGAAACCAGAACCGTTGGGTTCATATCGAAAAGAGCTTTCTAACGAATATTAGAAATTTGAAATCTAGCGGTTGGATTTGGAGATACGTCCAAATCAAATTCGAAAAAGGTCGCTATAAGTGCAGTTCGATAGCCGTTGATGGAAATCGACTGTACGGGCCTTGATAAAATTATTAAAAATAGTAATAATTTGTGTAAAATCATAAGAAATGATTTAGAAAGAATTGGGATGAAAAACTTCATATTTGAAAAGATAAAAATAGATTTTTATCGAAATGAACTGGTTTTGAACTAGAATTATAATTCTATTTATTTTTAAATAAATAAATTGAATTTAAAAAGGGTTTTAAAAATAACCAGAATATCCAATGATTGCATTGGTGTGGATTTGAATCGAAATTGTCTTCGGAATATTTCGATGGTGGAATTCGTGATTATACAGGTGTTGTTATGGAAATTTGAAAGATATACATATTTATATCGTTATTTCCAATACGACATTTGTTAATCGTAGAATTTGATATTGAATATAAGCCGGGATGTTTTCTATTCAGAGCCTTGTATTTAATATCAAATGTGATTTGGGTTTGTCGTGAATGGTGTCTTCATTAACACTGTTTTTGAACCCAGTTGAGGAAAGATTAAATCTTTTTATGAGGATTTAATGAAGTGTACCAATTAAACAATATTTAATTGAAATTGAATTGATATTGATTTTTGGGTTTATCGTGGATAATGTTTTAAGTAACACTAGTTCTTTAACCCGAGAATTAGTGGAATGTGATTTTGGGTCTATCGTGAACCGTGTTTTAAATGACATTGATTCTTTAACCCAGTTAACGATTAAAACTAAGTGGAGTTTTAATGAATCTTTAATTAGATTGAAATGATCGAAAATGGAGTATCACCAGTTTTTCTCCAGGCGATAGTTAAATCTTTAATTAGATTTGAACGTGAAATGGTAATTGAATTTACCGATAACACTATGGTGTTAGATATGAAGTATTACCAGTTTTACTTCATGGGATGAATAGGTTGGAATGGGGAAATTAAAATAAATGATTACTTCGGTAAGGTTCGCTAATCCCGGCTAGTTTGAATTGAGATTCAAAAATAGAATGAAGAATAAATTCAAGGAATTTATCTTGGATAAAATTAATGGGAACCTTTCCCTATGAATGTGAAATTTAGAAACTAACTGTCGGTTAGCCAAGCAGAATGGTTTTTCTGGATATTGATCTGATGTTGGTTTCGGCCTTCGGGGTTAATATTTGGGAAATTATTCTCTTGATTAATTTACGGTTAGTGACTGATGAATTGGAATGAGGCGTATGTTATGTTTGTGTAACACTTATTTAAAATATACGCGAGTTATTTGGAAAGACCGGATTTATCCCATTCTGAATAACTGATACGACGATAAGTCGAAGATGAAGACGGTGGTCGAAGACCAGAAGTCTTCACGTCGTTTGGGTGATTACTGATGATCTTGATTGGGCTGTACACCCAAAAAGATGGAAACAGTTGGTGATCGTCCAGACGTGCTTGGAGATCGATGGATATGCGGGGTACTAGGTGCCTCCGGTTTCATTCAGACCCGGAACGGACTTGTAAATGGACTGTGTGTCTGACATTGGATTTTAGTCCGTGTGATTGATCTCTATTAAATATATATCTGTTTGGCGGCGGAGAATTTATTCTCTTGCTTAACGCCCTTCTCTGAGACGTACGAGCTCAGGGGTTATATATTGATGGATATCAAACGCATGGAGTGAATTGCCTGTGTGGCATGCCTAAGTGGCAATTGATCAAGGCTTCTGTTGAAAAGCAAAGTCTTGTGGTGATGATCAAAGCACGGCCTTTGTGGCGTAGCTTTGTGTAACGTTTACTTCGCGAGTTTCACCCCCGGTATGAACCAAAAACGGGAGACGGACCTCAGGGGGGACATGCGTTTTCTTTCTAGTTAGAAGTGGCGTCAGTGGTTTTACACGCCCTGACGAGTTTGACTTATGTGGTTGTTGCTGTTACGAGGCGCCTCGGTTTGATCGGACGATCCGGGTCCGATGGAGTCATTTATTGGCTCATTGACACCCCATAGGGTGGAGAAACGTATTGTTCAGGCATTATAATCCACATCGGTGGACCGGCCCTGACGGTCCAGGGGGCAGTTGCGGCTGTTCCTGAGACACGGACTAGAGTGTCTCGAATCGGTTGAGGACTATCTTTTGCCTCGGTTCATAGATGGAAACCCAATTTCCAAATACGTGACTTTGCGATTTTGATTTTATAACCTATATATGGCGACATAGTGGTATGAGGCATTCATGCCGCCTATGATTGATACTTATGATTTGAAGTTGTTTTGTACACTATACACTTATAATAGTATCAAATGATTTCTTTTAAACGTATCAAGCATTCTTTGGCTGTTATAAGGGAAAACCCTATCCCCCGGCTTGCGTTGCATTGTATGATAGGACCTGGGTCTTATAACAGCTTCATTTTTCTTTATTTAGCATTGCGCTGTTTGTTTTATGCACTGGTATTCTTAGGAGGAAACCCGTTCCGTGTTATACGGCGTGGTCCCTTGATTTACCTAATTTTAAAAATAAAGATCAATAACTGTTTTAGTTCTCACACCAGTCCCATGACTGACCTGGAGTTTATTGTTTTGACCTAAACTCTGGGTGCCCCTATTTTGACACGGGCAGCTAGTAGTTTTGGTTTTGCAGATTTATATTCACAGGATCCTGGTTTACAGCTGGAATGATATCCGGAAAGCTTTGTATCCGTATATCTCTTCTAGTTGTGTATTGTATTATTTTCCACTGCGATGTATTTAAATGTAATTTAAATCTCTGATATTTCTGTGTAATATTCATTTATACTCTGTATATTCTTATATTCTGGTGCATTGTTGTAATATACAATGAAATGTTCTTCTGTATGTGTTCTGTTGTGGCTTGTTCTCGAACTATCCGACGCTTTCCTTTACGGGGAAGTTGCGGGTTTTTACAGTTGGTATCAGAGCTTTGGTTTACAAAGCTAGAGAACAAGGCACATTAGAACCATACGAAAGAATTCATCAGATATTGGATTAGCAATATCCAATGAGAATGTCTCGTTAGAGATGGGATCTGTAGTATCCTAGAACGAGTGTGAAGAGTATATTTTTAAAATTGTAAACAAATTTTGTTTTGAAAATTTAAATCAACTATACGTATTTGATTATTTATTTATATTGATTAGGACAGTCCAGTATATAAAGATTTTGCATATACGCCTTGCAAACGTGTATTTGAAGTTTTAATATACTGGATAGATATAGAATTACACTCTAGTCGCCCGGGGGTGATTCTGATGATTGATATATCATCATCAGAATTTATATTCGAGTGACGAACGTGTAATGTCTATATATTTCCTATTGACTAGTGTGAGAACCAAAAAATTAGATAGGGCCTATTGTTGTGATTTTGCATCAAAAACAGGATTTTTTTTGTATGTGTATCAAAATTATGAATTTGAAACTCTAATTCACTAATTGATTGATGTTTGTGTTGGTTGTTTATTTGTTTGCTAATTTTTAACCATTATGCCTAATTGAATCAAATATTGAATTGTATTGAAAATTGGTCACATTTGCTTGCATATACATGTGCTTACATTGAACAGGTCATAGCAAGGAGGCTAGAGCAGAGAATAAAATTTGTTTGCCCGACAAATAGGTACATGTTTACCACATAATCTACTGTTTTGTTTGGGTGATGATGATTTTATGAGCCTATTGGCTAGCCGCTTGGCTTTTTCTTTTTCTTTTTGAGATCTGAAGGACCGGGGAAGCTATTTGAGATTTCCCGATGCTCCCATTGCAAGGAACGTTATGGCGAAATTTTTCGAAAATTTAGGGTGTTAGCCAAATTTTTGAAATTTTTGAAAATCCTCAGAAACTGAAAAGTTGGAGAATGAAAGCCAGATCGAACGTAGAGTTGATTAATCAAACCACTTTCGACTTTGTTCCTTTTCGGGGACGAAAAGTTTTAAGTGGGGGAGATTGTAACAACCCGAAAATCTGGGCCAGTTTAAAATTTTTATTTCGGCAATTTTAGCGAATTTTGAATATTTAAAATAGATAATTTTAAATAATATCGACGAGAAATTTGTTTTGAATATAATTCGAACGTATATATTATATACGTCGTCATTAGAATATAAATAATTATTTATATTTATAAAAGGAATTGAAAACGGCGCGGTAGTTCGATAATTCGATTTCAAACTTCAATTGAATGTACCGGGTGCAAAACAATCCGGATTTTGTGAAACCAAAAACATTAGAATCTAATTGATGATATCTTTCCAACGAATCCGAAAAATCGAGATTTCATAGCGGGAATCAAAAGATATGTCCAGTTGAAAATTCTGAACAGTCGCTATAGAATTCAGGCCCTTAAAAATGGGAATTTTGCAAACGACCTCGGATTTTGACGAAACCGGTTTTGTTGGGTCCGTGATGTCAAATTATTGCTAGGTTTCAAATTTCATAATTTTTCGAATCAATATGTGAGCGTGGCAAAGGAAAACGCGTTTGACCAGTTTCAGTTGATTTTAATTGACTGGAAATTGGCCATTTTACAAACGGCCTCAGAATTCAACAAAACTAGTTTTGTTAGGACCGTATCGTCAATACGAAGCTAGAAAATATTTTTCTGGAATTTTTCTAGTTAGTATGTGACCCCGGTAATTTGAAATGTACGTTTAAAATTCAATATAGTGATTTAAATGTAAATTCAAGGGAAACTGATTGTAACAATCGAATCAGCTTACGATACATATCCCATTGTGTTCGGAATGGGGGTTAAACGCTAGGGACGACAGACGGTGGGCCTCGTTTAGAGGTCGTTTGAAAAAGTCAACTTTAATCGAATAATAAAATAAAATAAATTATAATATTAAATCTCCTTCCTTATCTCCTCTTACCACGACAGAAAAAAAAACAAAGAAAATCCCTCAACCCTAAATCCCGTCGTTGCCGTATCCACCACCCACCCCGTCGCGATTTGCCACCCGCCACCTCTACCTTCACCTCGCCGTGCCTCAGGCGAAGAACCCCCCCCCCTCCAGTCCTCGATCGGCGCGAGAACACCCAGCAAACCCCAACGATGATCTCCGGTGAAGCCTTCTGGCGCGGGCCCCTCCGCACCGCCGCACGCTGCCGGTGAGGCGCAGCCGCCTCCGACTTTCTCCTCCCCTTCTTCCACTTCTGATGATCCTCCGTACGACTCTCTCCTCCCTCCTTCTTCTACCCGATTTCCCCCAAATCCACTTCCCCTGGCCGACGCCACGAGCACCAACGACGCAGTCACCTCCGGCATTCTCCCCTCCTCCGCGCAGACTTCTCCCACCCCTCGTCGATAGCGACAGTGAGTTTTTCTTTCGTTATTATTTTATTTTCCTTTTATGTTATTAGTTTAAAAATTAGATCTTGTTTTTAAATCTGATTTTTTTACATTTCAAGTTAAGATTTTTAAAAATAGAAAAAGTTTTGATTTTGAGTTAGAAAAAGAAGTCTTTTTAGTATGTAAAGTTACGATTTTTTTTAATTTGTTTTAGTAAAAATTCGATTTTTATATATTGAACATCGAAGTAAAAATATGATTTTTATATATTGAACTTCGAAGTAAAAATTCGATTTTTATATATTGAACATCGAAGTAAAAATATGATTTTTATATATTGAACATCGAAGTAAAAATATGATTTTTATATATTGAACATCGAAGTAAAAATATGATTTTTATATATTGAACATCGAAGTAAAAATATGATTTTTATATATTGAACATCGAAGTAAAAATATGATTTTTTATATATTGAACATCGAAGTAAAAATATGATTTTTATATATTGAACATCGAAGTAAAAATATGATTTTTATATATTGAACATCGAAGTAAAAATTCGATTTTTATATATTGAATAGCGAAGTGAAAATTCGATTTTTACATATGTAGAGAATACGGACAACGAAGATGACAAAAAGGCGAGAGCGACGAAGGTTTCTGCAAATGAAGTGTTGTGAAGTTGGATAGCTATCGGTGAGAACTCCTCACTCTAAATTTCTTATTCTAGTTATACATATATATATATATATATATATATATATATATATACTAGGATGCAGACGGTGTTTAGTAGCACCCGACACCCGTCATCCACAGACCATGGATGGCTTGTTTGTTTAATTGTTTGGTTGTGTGGTTGGTTAGATTAATTGAAATGGAATTGAATTTTTTGGTGAAATGGAATGGATTTGATTGATGTGTGAATGGCGTGGGCCTTCACTAGACCGGGGATAAGGCTAGGCCTTGTCCCGTTTCTAGTATCGTGTCGTTATGCCGCCGAAATTTTCTAAAATATGTTAGAAAATAAAAATATCATTTTATTGAATAAATGAACTGAATAGAAATTCATATGTTAAAATAAAATGTTTTATCGTTAAAAATATAATTTTTAACGTGGAAGTGAATAAATAAATATTCATTTACAAACCGGACGGTTTGTTTATGTACACCTATTTGAAGGACATTGATTGGGACGATAAATTTTACACATCACCCAACTGCACAAATAAAAATCTATATTTGATTGCTTGAAACCCCACACGGGTATTGGGATGATATTAGACGCACACTAATCCCGATTGTTTAGTTGTATGTCGATCGATTGATTGACAGGCTGTTATAAGCGTTGAATATTTATATTTGATGCTTATACAGTATAGAATGCACTTTGGATGATGTTTGATTATTCATCGTTGTTGATATATACATGTGTTGTACAAAATCCATATAATTAACATTATATGGTAATTGATTGGGCCTCATTCCAGTTTTAAAATAGAAATATTTGAAATAGAAATATTTGAAAAAGAAATATTTGAAAATAGGAATATATGAAGCCGTATTGATTAGATTGACGCCATTTTGACGTGAACGATATTTATATTGATTTTATTCATTTTATAATGAATATCGAAAGTGATTTCAAAATCTGATATTTTGAAAAGAATTGAATATAAACGAATTCAAATTGAAGTTGAATAGAAACGAATTCAAATTGAAGTTGAATAGAAATGAATTCGAATTGAAATTGAATATAAATGAATTCGAATTGAAATTGAAGATAAAGGAATTCGAATTGAAATTGAATTGAATTGAAAATGAACTGAAATTGAATTAGAAATCAATTTGAATTGAAATCAATCTGAAATGAATTTAAATTGGAATATTCAATTTTGATTTGAAATTGAATATGAAGTTGAAACCGTTTTGAAAATGAATTTAAAACGATTTATAAAGCACGTTTTGAATTGAAATCGACGAAGTATATATTATTTATATATAATATATAATATAATGGCCTGAATAAAACGCGCCGCGCCGCGGCAGTTCGCGAATTTCGACCATTGACTTCGAACGGATATTGCGGAAGATCCGGCCATCGGATTCTCCTGAAACCAGAACCGTTGGGTTCGTATCGAAAAGAGCTTTCTAACGAATATTAGAAATTTGAAATCTAACAGTTGGATTTGGAGATACGTCCAAATCAAATTCGAAAAAGGTCGCTGTAAGTGCAGTTCGATAGCCGTTGATGGAAATCGACTGTACGGGCCTTGATAAAATTATTAAAAATAGTAATAATTTGTGTAAAATCATAAGAAATGATTTAGAAAGAATTGGGATGAAAAACTCCATATTTGAAAAGATAAAAATAGATTTTTATCGAAATGAACTGGTTTTGAACTAGAATTACAATTCTATTTATTTTTAAATAAATAAATTGAATTTAAAAAGGGTTTTAAAAATAACCAGAATATCCAATGATTGCATTGGAGTGGATTTGAATCGAAATTGTCTTCGGAATATTTCGATGTTGGAATTCGTGATTATACAGGTGTTGTTATGGAAATTTGAAAGATATATATATTTATATCGTTATTTCCAATACGACATTTGTTAATCGTAGAATTTGATATTGAATATAAGCCGGGATGTTTTCTATTCAGAGCCTTGTATTTAATATCAAATGTGATTTGGGTTTGTCGTGAATGGTGTCTTCATTAACACTGTTCTTGAACCCAGTTGAGAAAAGATTAAATCTTTTTATGAGGATTTAATGAAGTGTACCAATTAAACAATATTTAATTGAAATTGAATTGATATTGATTTTTGGGTTATCGTGGACAGTGTTTTAAGTAACACTCGTTCTTTAACCCGAGAATTAATGGAATGTGATTTTGGGTCTATCGTGAACCGTGTTTTAAATGACACTGATTCTTTAACCCAGTTAACGATTAAAACTAAGTGGAGTTTTAATGAATCTTTAATTAGATTGAAATGATCGAAAATGGAGTATCACCAGTTTTGCTCCAGGCGATAGTTAAATCTTTAATTAGATTTGAACATGAAATGGTAATTGAATTTACCGATAACACTGTGGTGTTAGATATGAAGTATTACCAGTTTTACTTCATTGGATGAATAGGTTGGGATGGGGAAATTAAAATAAATGATTACTTCGGTAAGGTTCGCTAATCCCGACTAGTTTGAATTGAGATTCAAAAATATAATAAAGAATAAATTCAAGGAATTTATCTTGGATAAAATTAATGGGAACTTTTCCCTATGAATGTGAAATTTAGAAACTAATTGTCGGTTAGCCAAGCAGAATGGTTTTTCTGGATATTGATCTGATGTTGGTTTCGACCTTCGGGGTTAATATTTGGGAAATTATTCTCTTGATTAATTTACGGTTAGTGACTGATGAATTGGAATGAGGCGTATGTTATGTTTGTGTAACACTTATTTAAAATATACGCGAGTTATTTGGAAAGACCGGGTTTATCCCATTCTGAATAACTGATACGACGATAAGTCGAAGATGAAGACGGTGGTCGAAGACCAGAAGTCTTCACGTCGTTTGGGTGATTACTGATGATCTTGATTGGGCTGTACACCCAAGAAGATGGAAACAGTTGGTGATCGTCCAGACGTACTTGGAGATCGATGGATATGCGGGGTACTAGGTGCCTCCGGTTTCGTTCAGACCCGGAACGGACTTGTAAATGGACTGTGTGTCTGACATTGGATTTTAGTCCGTGTGATTGATCTCTATTAAATATATATCTGTTTGGCGGCGGAGAATTTATTCTCTTGCTTAACGCCCTTCTCTGAGACGTACGAGCTCAGGGGTTATATATTGATGGATATCAAACGCATGCAGTGAATTGCCTGTGTGGCATGCCTAAGTGGCAATTGATCAAGGCTTCTGTTGAAAAGCAAAGTCTTGTGGTGATGATCAAAGCACGGCCTTTGTGGCGTAGCTTTGTGTAACGTTTACTTCGCGAGTTTCACCCCCGGTATGAACAAAAAACGGGAGACGGACCTCAGGGGGGACATGCGTTTTCTTTCTAGTTAGAATTGGCGTCAGTGGTTTTACACGCCCTGACGAGTTTGACTTATGTGGTTGTTGCTGTTACGAGGCGCCTCGGTTTGATCGGACGATCCGGGTCCGATGGAATCATTTATTGGCTCATTGACACCCCATAGGGTGGAGAAACGTATTGTTCAGGCATTATAATCCACATCGGTGGACCGGCCCTGACGATCCAGGGGGCAGTTGCGGCTGTTCCTGAGACACGGACTAGAGCGTCTCAAATCGGTTGAGGACTATCTTTTGCCTCGGTTCATAGATGGAAACCCAATTTCCAAACACGTGACTTTGCGATTTTGATTGTATAACGTATATATGGCGACATAGTGATATGGGGCATTCATGCCGCCTATGATTGATACTTATGATTTGAAGTTGTTTTGTACACTATACACTTATAATAGTATCAAATGATTTCTTTTAAACGTATCAAGCATTCTTTGGCTGTTATAAGGGAAAACCCTATCCCCCGGCTTGCGTTGCATTGTGTGATAGGACCTGGGTCTTATAACAGCTTCATTTTTCTTTATTTAGCATTGCGCTGTTTGTTTTATGCACTGGTATTCTTGGGAGGAAACCCGTTCCGTGTTATACGGCGTGGTCCCTTGATTTACCTAACTTTAAAAATAAAGATCAATAACTGTTTTAGTTCTCACACCAGTCCCATGACGGACCTAGAGTTTATTGTTTTGACCTAAACTCTGGGTGCCCCTATTTTGACACGGGTAGCTAGTAGTTTTGGTTTTGCAGATTTATATTCACAGGATCCTGGTTTACAGCTGGAATGATATCCGGAAAGCTTTGTATCCGTATATCTCTTCTAGTTGTGTATTGTATTATTTTCCGCTGCGATGTATTTAAATGTAATTTAAATCTCTGATATTTCTGTGTAATATTCATTTATACTCTGTATATTCTTATATTCTGGTGCATTGTTGTAATATACAATGTAATGTTCTTCTGTATGTGTTCTGTTGTGGCTTGTTCTCGAACTATCCGACGCTTTCCTTTACGGGGAAGTTGCGGGTTTTTACAGATCGAGGGATTCATACTCAATCGACCCGATCGAGGAAACACAAGGAAAGACAATAAAACAAGCAATTTGGAACTCATGCACGATCGCTAGGATCGAGGAAACTTAACGAAACAAGCAACACAATCCATTTTTGTGATTATTGAGACCAAGGAATCACATGTTCAATCTAAGGGTTTGCAGAAACATAGACACACGATCGTGTATATTAGTGGCTCACATGCTCGATCTAAGGGATCGAGGATACATATAACCGATTCCGATAATCATAGGAACAAAATCTCAACAATCATAAAGATATTGGCAACCATAACTCTACTACTCCATATTATTCATTATTTTATCTAAGATTTTTACTACCAAAAGTAGTCGTAAAATTCCAGTCTCTTAAAATAATGAATTTCTCAATCTTTTTGTATTTACAAGTTAGAAAAGAAATCCAGAAGTAACCTTCTTAAGGATCTAGCAACCTCTAGCGCACACCAAAAGAAAGGGAACTCTAAAGTGCTAAATACTATCACCCACAGTAACCACTAAACTTTAACATAGATGTCCTATACCATCTAGTGAAATCCAAGTGTTTACTGAGAATTAGTAATTTCACTTATTATGTATATACCCGGAAATCCTGAATTATATTCTCTTACGGATCTAGAGACCCCTTGTCTCACACCATAAGAGAATACAACCCTAAAGTGTTAATTACTATTTCAAAATCGATTACAAGAATCTAACTTGAGCATCCCATACTACTAAGTTGGGGTTCTAGTATTCGGTCAAGAATTTGTAAATTTTACTTCAACATTCTATTCATTGGAATATACCAATTTTGACAAAATGTTTCACAAAGGCATATAAAAAAATCGGTAACATCTAGTCAAAAATTTGCTCATTCCAGAATATATAATTAAGATCCTCAAAACTATTATCTCTTTTGAATTCCATTGTTTAAAACACTTACATAGTTATTCACAAAACTATTTTATTGTTTCCAAAAGTTCATAACAAATCTCTTAGTTTTAAATTGCAATTTAAGTTTTGATTAAGCATATAATTTAATAAAGCTTAATCTATACAATTATATCAAAAACTCCTTGCTTTCCAATATATCGAAAATTATTAAATTCTAATAAGTTACTCAAAAGTTATGACCAAAACAATCTCACATGTTTAAGTATTGACGCGATTTCTCAATGACAGGACATCGACAAACAAATGGATTTTTCACCATTTAAACTCCAAAATCACAAGAGGCACCATAAATGAAAGTTGTTGCTTAATCCCTTAGCTTTTCAGAACATTAAGAATTTTCAAATTTCGATTAGTGGCTCAAAAGTTATGACCAAAACAAATTCTCAGTTTTAAGTATTTTCCCGATTTCCTAACGACAGTCCAGCGACAAACAAATGAGTTTTTCTTCATTTAAACTTCAAAATCAACAGAAACACAAAAAATGAAAGTTGTCGCTCATAATCTTAGCTTTCCAAATATAGGATTTTATCAAATTCTGATAAGTGACTCAAAAGTTATGCTCATTTTACTATCAGCTATCAACCCAGATTTTAACACAGGCCTGAGCTGCATGCTCAGTTTAAAACTCATTTATGAGCTCCTAAAATGCAAAATTTCGATAAATGATTTTAGGGAATAGTTGTAACAAATTGAAAGAAATTTCTACTGTAAAAAGATTGAGTCAATTTGGATAATTTAGCTATGAGTTATCACTGTTTTACAGCAGTGATATTTTCACGAAAATTCTCAGCATACAAAATCAAACAACCATTTGAATCCAAGCCATATTGCCACCCAATCAAACATCAAATCAACCATATCTAAGCTAAAATTTCTAACATGCAACTAAATTTTCAAAGATAGATTGTGTGAGTCGAACAACTCACCTTAACCTCGCGAACTAGCATGCAAGCCTCAACTCATCGTCAATTTCCAAAAAAACTACATTTTTACCCTCTGTTGCAACAATGGTTTGCCATAGCAAACTAAATTATTTTCCTATGAATTTTTTACAGAAGGTGTGTTATTGAGTTGAGAATAACTTATTCAAATTTCGGAATTTTTAGATTTTTCTACAATTACTAATGATTTTTATACTGACCTTCATTTTCTGCTCAGATCTGACCCGAAAATTTCTTGATGAAAGAAGATGTTTGATGCTTCAAAACTAAACCAAATGCCACGAAAATTGGAGAGGTTCTGGAATATGTTAGCAACAACATATCTAAATTTCAGAATTTTTGGAATTTTATTTGATTTGTTATGAATTTTAGATTAGCTAGGGTTTTGGGTTTGAAAGCAAGAGAAGCCATTGTCACTTACCGTGTTTTCTCTATAAGAAAGAAAAATGAAGGAGAAACAAAAAGAACGTACCTTTTCTCAGATACCCAGCAAACTAAAAGAGGAAGTGTGGGCGTAACCTCCCAAGCAAGCCCAAACCAAGATATTAATACAAATTAAACCCAAATCCACCCTTTTAAGGCTTAAACACACATTAATATGTTCATTAAACACTAACATCTCATTCTCAAATACTTAACACACATAAACACAAATACTATGTATATTTTTTACTAAACAAACTCAAAATATACTTTAATCCTTTTTAGTTAAGAAAAAATAAATTAAATTTCTCAAATCACAATTAGAATCATCTATCCCTAATTAAATTCGGTTAAGTAGGTAATTGAGAACAGGGTTGTTACAGACTCCTCCCTTTAAAAAGATTGCGTCCTCACAATTTGTTAACTGGAATAATCATAAAAAATTCCATTAAACATGATTTTATACATTCAAAAGTTTCATTTACTTACTTAACATCAAAATTTAATTCTGATAAAACTTCTTCGAATTACCAACTTAAAAATACTTCATTCTCTTACCAACAAGGTTTTATTCCTTCCAACTCTTAGGATCAAACTTCAACCAATTTTGAAACCCATTTCACCTTCACTTATCTTATTCCATTCACAACTCTTAATAATTCACAAAAGTAGGTTTTTATTTTGCTTTTTGTTTTCAAAACTTAATATTATGAATCCAAAACCCTTGTTTTTATCCGATTCTCAAATTTATAAATTTATAATTCTTCTAATATCAGAAATAATATTGAACCATGAATCATTATCATCCACTTCACAACTACAAAATTGATTGCATAAGCTACGAACAATGTCTTCCAAAGCTCATCCATTGCACATAAATGTTTCATGGGAAAATATTATTCCAAATTATTTTAACTCAAACATTTCCCTTTTTATTTCTTCTCCTCATGTCAAAATATCACATTTGAAGTTTAGTAACCTCGATCGATAACAAGGCATCCCATGTATTGACCAAAATCCATAAACAACGTCCAGATAAGTCAACATGATGGGTTAACCAAATTTAGATGTATTATTTTATTATCTCTAGCATCCATGCATCCAATTTTAAATAGTATAGCCAAACAAAACAATTGCTAACATCAAATCATTAGGAAGCAGTCAGGCAAAAAAAAGCTATTTACCCTTAAACTAAATATTATGCAGCTAAACAAAAGAAGAAAATATTATCTTATCTTAAAGTTTTACCCTTTAACTCAGAATTCTTTTGTTCATCTTGTCTACTTCCCTTTTGATTAAAATTTTGTATTTTCTTCTCATTATTTCCCCTTTTTTTCATTAATTTCCTCATAAGCATACAAAATTCTGACAAAGCCGAACAAATTTAGATCGAATGGGTTAGACACCTACAACCTGAGTCTGTACTGTCCTAAACATTTCAGCTGTTCACTCTAAAGTTAAAAATACTGCAACAACACTATAACCACTGGTTTCTCCCACATCTATCCTAGGTCTGCCTCTTGCCATAATACTAATATTGTACATCCAATTTTAATACTACTTTAAATATATCAACTATAGTAAAAATAAACAGATGCTCTACCTTTATCCCAAACTATGCTATACTTCTAAGATACTATGGATAGTCCATGTGAACTACCTACATACTCTCTAAAGGATAGTATTCTAAGTCTCACTAGGTCTCGGATCCATGATTTTATATGTAATATTATTCTGACCATAGCTCTGATACCAAACTGAAACGACACCACTGTTATACCCAATTTAGCAAAGAACATTACAAGTAATGTCGTCTGCTAATCCAACGAATACAGATTAATAGGGCAGGTCGAATGTGAATATATCTTTATATTAATACTGATACGTCACTTATACCTTTTTCATTTAATATTTTATCTGAGTTTGACGTGTTCAGTATTAATACAAAGTAATAGACACATTGATTCCACATAATTGGAACAATATATCATACACCTAACAATCATATATCACAATAGAAAAGTATACATCATACCATACATAGAGTAAATCCATAAATATACTTCTAAACTTTTCGTTCTACACATTTCAAAATAAGTCACTACCTTAACAAGTACATCTCATATTACATCAGGTGAATATCCTACATAAGATAAACTTAGAATCTCAATATGTCTATCCATGGCTAGCTCACCTGTCCAAAAGTTTGAGCATCCTGTAAACCTGAAAACTCTGGTCTGACCCGAAAACACAAAATTCCGGATCAGTCTATCTCTAAATATCCAAAAAGTGAGATCCATATATATATACATATATATATATATATATATAACATATAAATAAACTTTAGTTCAACCATAATATGATAGTCACAATAATTTATTGTTTCACAATGATGTATGTCTGGTTTCCAATCATGGATATTTATCTCTATCACAGGTTCACGTTATAAGCACGACAAGTTAACATGACTCATTCATGACCAACCTGATCAAGGAACTATTACAAGCACGACAAGTTAACACGACTCAATCATGACCAACCTTATCAAGGAACTCTTTCTCAGTTAAATAACCAAGGAAGAACAAGAATCAACATATGAAACAAACAAACATACATTCCAAAATCCAAGATGGTCTCGAGGCCTGGTGGTATCCCTCATACCGATCTGATACCCAAGATCGGGAACTCATGCATGATGAGTAGGATCGAGGAACTCATACGCAATCGACCTGATCGAGGAAACACACGGAAGCACAATAAAACAAGCAATCTAGGACTCATGCACGATCGCTAGGATTGAGGAAACAAAACGAAACAAGTAACACAATCCATTTCTACGATTATTGAGACCAAGGAATCACATGCTCAATCTAAGGGTTTGCAGAAACATAGACACACGATCGTGTATATCGGTGGCTCACATGCTCGATCTAAGGGATCGAGGAAACATATAACCAATTCCGATAATCAAAGGAACAAAATCTCAACAATCATAAAGATATTGGCAACCATGACTCCACTACTCCATATTATTCATTTTATCTAAGATCTTTACTAACAAATGTAGTCATACAAGTCCAGTCTCTTAAAATAATGAATTTCTCAATCTTTTGTATTTACAAGTTAGAAAAGAAATCCAGAAGTAACCTTCTTAAGGATATAACAGCCTCTGTCGCACAACAAAAGAAAGGGAACTCTAAAGTGCTAAATACTATCACCCATAGTAACCACTAAAGTTTAACATAGACGTCCCATACCATCTAGTGAAACCCAAGTGTTTACTGAGAATTAGTAATTTCACTTTTTACGGATATACCCGGAAAACCTGAATTATATTCTCTTGCGGATCTAGAGACCACTTGTCGCACACCATAAAAGAATACAACCCTAAAGTGTTAATTATTATTTCAAAATCGATTACAAGAATCTAACTTGAGAGTCCCATACTACTAAGTTGGGGTTCTAGTTTCGGTCAAGAATTAGTAAATTTTGCTACAACATTGTATTCATTGGAATATACCAATTTCGAAAAAATGTTTCACAAAAGCTTAAAAAACAATCGGTAACATCTGGTCGAAAATTTGCTCATTCCAGACAATAGAATTAAGATTCTCAAAACTATTATCTCTTTTGAATTCCAATGTTTAAAACACTTATATAATTGTTCACAAGACTATTTTATTGTTTCCAAAAGTTCATAACAAATCTCTTAGTTTTAAATTGCAATTTCAGTTTTGCTTAAGCATATAATTTAACAAAACTTAATCCATACAATTATATCAAAAACTCCTAGCTTTCCAAAACATCAAAAATTATTAAATTCCGATAAGTTACTAAAAGTTATGACCAAAACAATCTCTCATGTTTAAGTATTGACGCGATTTCTCAACGACAGGATTGCGACAAACAAGTGGATTTTTCACCTTTTAAACCCAAAATTACAAGAAACACCATAAAAGAAAGTTGAAGCAACATTAAGAATTTTCAAATTTCGATTAGTGGCTCAAAACTTATGACCAAACCAAATTCTCAGTTTAAATAATTTCATGATTTCCTAACGACAGCCCAGCGACAAACAAATGAGTTTTTCTCCATTTAAACTTCAAAATCAACAGAAATACAATAAACGAAAGTTGTAGCATATAATCTTAGCTTTCTAGATATATAATTTTATCAAATTCCGATAAGTGACTCAAAAGTTATGCTCATTTTACTATCAGCTATCAACCCAGATTTTAACACAGGCCTGAGCCGCATGCTCAGTTTAAAACTCATTTTTGACCTCCTATGCAAAATTTCGAGAAATGACTACAGGGAAAAGTTGTAGCAAATTGAAAGAGCTTTCTACTGTAAAAAGATTTAGTCAATTTGGATAACTTAGCTATGTGTTATTATTGTTTTACAGCAGTGATATTTTCACGAAAATTCTCAACACACAAAATCAAACAACCATTTGAATCCAAACCATATTGCCACCCAATAAAACATAAAATCAACCCTATCTAAGCTAAAATTTCTAACATGCAACTGGATTTTCAAAGATAATTGTGTGAGTCGAAAAACTCACCTAAATCTCGCAAACTAGCATGCAAGCCTCAACTTATTGTCAATTTCCCAAAAAACTGCATTTTTACCCTCTGTTGCAACAAGGGTTTGCCATAGCAAACTGAATTATTTTCCTACGAAATTTTTACAGAAGGTGTGTTATTGAGTTGAGAATAACTTATCCAAATTTCGAAATTTTCAGATTTTTCTAGAATTACTTATGATTTTTATATTGATCTTTGTTTTCTGCTCAGATCTGACCCGAGAATTTCTTGATGATAGAAGATGTTTGATGCTTCAAAACTAAACCAAATGCCACGAAAATTGGAGAGGTGTTGGAATATATTAGCAACAACAGATCTAAATTTCAGAATTTTTGGAATTTTATTTGATTTGTTATGAATTTTAGATTACTTAGGGTTTTGGGTTTGAAAGTAAGAGAAGCCATTGTCACTTACTGTGTTTTCTCTAGAAGAAATAAAAATGAAGGAGAAAGAAAAGGAACGTACCTTTTCTCAGCTACCCAGCAAACTAAAAGAGGATATGTGGGCTTAACCTGCCAAGCAAGCCCAAACCAAGATACTAATACCAATTAAACCCAAATCCACCCTTTGATATGTTCATTAAACATTAGCATCTCATTCTCAAATACTTAAAACACACAAATACTATGTAATTTTTTTTTTAAACAAACTCAGTATATACCTTAATCCTTTTTAGTTAAGAAAAATTAAATTAAATTTCACAAATCACAATTAGAATCATCTATCCCTAATTAAACTCGGTTAAATAGGTGATTGACAACAAGGTTGTTACATAAGTTATCTATACATACTGTATATGTTTCAAGTAGAAACACATTGTTATTCGAGTGAAATTGTGTCAGAACTTAACTGGTGAAGTGCAACATCTCCTGAATAATTGAACATAACAGAGACGTGCTCCCAACAGAGCACACATATTTGTTGCACGATGTATACCTTTTCGGAGGTCTATGTGTTCTATCATCTCGTGTGCATCTCATTCAAGCACTCGAATGTCTTCTGAGGGAATGCCATGCTTTATAAACATTCTTGATAGCATTGTCTTATCGATTCTTGATGAAACCGAAATCTCCTGATCTTCTAAGATTGTCACTCCTTCTAGAGTATCTAGACTGACAGAAAAATTTCCATATCTCTGGCACTTTGTGAGCCCTTTCCACTTGTTAGGGACCTTTCTCAACATGTAGAGAACCCCTGGGTTGCTCTACTGATTGTTTCCCTTCAAGTTTCTCCATATAATGCGACCTCTCAGATTGATTTGCACATTGTGATGGGCTAGATTTTTTGACTGACCAGTGTTAACTTGGTTTAGGTATTAAGTCACTTACCGAATTACTTGTTTTTTGTGCTTCTTTTGGAATTTTAACTTCTAAGCCTCCAATCATCTAGACTATCTTGAACATATAATTT
This sequence comes from Allium sativum, assembly GCA_030737875.1. Classification (NCBI taxonomy): domain Eukaryota; kingdom Viridiplantae; phylum Streptophyta; class Magnoliopsida; order Asparagales; family Amaryllidaceae; genus Allium; species Allium sativum. Next base: position 76,242,061 of record CM060926.1, read on the forward strand.
ACTGTATACTCCCAAATAGTTAAAGTTAGCATGATTAACTTGTACCCTCCATACTTAGGGTAAATTAATGTGGAACTGGTGATGTAGTGTGTGAAAATGCAATTCAGTTATATTCTGTTGTTCGAACCGAGGATCATGTAAGTTCATTGAGACTTGGAATTAAAGAATGAAATTCAAGTTCTATTGTTTAGTCATGTGTCCATAGTATAGTCTTATGCTTTATCTTATGTATATGTTTGAATTCTTGTTCAAATTCGAATTTTAATTCTTGTTTTCATGCATGGGATGATCAAGACATCAGCACGACATTGAGAAATCGAGGAATCATCAAGTTAGAAATCGTAATTGAGTTATAATTTAAAAAATTCACAATGAATTAAAACATGGAAGTCCACCCGACTCTCTTGGTCATTTCTCCCATATAAGCTGATCCGGTCCCTTAGCATGATAAAGGTCCAATTGCTACTTTGGCCATCGATCTGATCCCATGCACTACAAGTCCACGGTCCGACCCAACCTCGGCATTCAACTCCATATCCATTTTTCTTTATTTCCAGAACAGATCTGACTTCTCCTTCTACCTCCCTCCTTCACTCCTCTCTTTCTCCTAAGCCAATCCCGCTAAATGGAATAAAACCCAATCCATCTCGACCTTCTCACCATTGCTAATCATTATCTCCCTATGCCAAGCCTCGCCCATTGTCTCTGCCTCACTTTCCTATCACCTCTCAAAACCCAACTGAATCAGACAGGAGTGGAGGAAACCACCTAAAAACAAGGGGAGGCAACCAAAAACCATTGGTGATGTGATAGCGCTTGAGCTTCGTCTGGTAAGGGAGAGGTCATGATGGTTCTCACAAGTGTGGGGACTTGGATAAAGTCATAGTTTTTAAGAAACACGGGTTGGTTGAATGATTAAGCAGAGGAAGAGGAAGAAGGGTCAACGTATATATTCCAGTGGATCGGACTGATCCTACTAATTCTCGGTTTTAATAAAATTACCTAAGGAATCGGTTCTAATATGAATCTATACATGTCTATGGGAATTCATGTACTTGTACTTATACGTGTTAGTACAAACATATTTGCGTTCATTTTCCGTACGTGTGCGTGTGTTCACATATATGTTCATGAATCGAGTGCAAATCTACGTATACCAACATGGAATTTCCATACATGATTTGCATAAACATATATGCCCCGACCCTTAGTCGATATATATATATATATATATATATATATATATATATATATATATGATCATGTTTGCGACGACAACAACCTACGTGTTTATGTGTACATGTGAACATGAATACTAACTTGACCCTTGAATGTACGTATAATACTCGAACATAAATGAACACCAATACTTCAAGCATTTTAACATGTATCACTTTACATACATACATATATATGATATTTATAGAAAACTCCATGTGTATTGCACAAAATCACATATGTGCATATAAATGCATAGACAATTGTAGACCGACAGCGAGCTACTAACACTCAACCCTATGTAGGAACCGACGATTAACAAATACTTTCTTGATATGGTAGAGATTAGTTGTTTACCTCCTTTCTCCTAAGATCCAGTCCAAATGTTTGAAATCTAATAAACAAATTAGACCACTAGAAAAGTTGGAATCATCTACTTATACCATCAAAGTTTTATCAAACGTCTTAACTATTCAGAAATGACATATTATTTGGCGTGTATAACTAGATGGAAGGGAAATGGCCATTTGTGAAGAGGAACATGAAATCCATTCCAACAGCCAAGATTGTTACACTTCAAACCATGTCATAGTCACACAAGACGTACTATGTGGCCAAGTATTATCTGACCTTCATATCCAGCCATTTCCAGTTATTCATATTTATAAGGCCCAATGATTATCAAGACTAATGGCCTAGAAAGATCATCCAAAGGCCCAAGTATCAAATCCATAAAGCATCATGAGATAAAATTCAAAAAAGCCTAGCAAAACAATACTTGAGTTATATTTAAGTGAGGGATCGACTTAGGCAATATAGCGTGGTCGATACAAATTCGAGACGAACCAACAGAATAACTCAACTTCAACAATGAACATGCCATATCTCTCCAACCATAAGCCGGATCCAGATCAAACTACAAGGAGAACTTCAAGACATCAAGAGGACCCACCAAAGAACTAACTCCCTAATCCTACTAAAACTGAGGGAACAGTACCAATTCTGATAAAAGGATCGGTAATAATTCCCTACTTAGAGGATTTTGGTCCAGTCCCCTCATATACCTCTTTTACGAGGTTTCTCCGATTTTTGGGATATTTTCCTTAACTTACACCTATAAATATTAGTTGTATTGGAGTACAATCGATCTTTTCACCATTTATTTACTTTGTTATGTATGCTTCAAATTCATACAAATTTGAAACCTTGTAATCATCAAAACAACAATAAAGTATATAAACCTTCAAAGTAGACGTAGGCACAAAACTGTCAGACCATTATAAATTCTTGTGTTTCTATTTACTGCATTTTTTCTTATTTTCCATTAATTTCTTAATTTATTTAGTTAGTAAATTCTTTGGTTGTTGTGCCAACTTTTGGTGCTAACATGCTTCATCTACAGCTGAACCACTATAAAATCTCATGTGTTCCTCTTTTTTCTCTTTTCTTTTTAGTTGTTTTATTTAAGACAAACAAGGGACACATCCTTATTTCTAAACTTTATAAACATCCCTCTAGAGTGAAATTGAAATTAGGTCCATGAAATTATTTAGCTTAACCAGCACCGAATCTCATCACGTTTACTAAATTTTTTGAAATATTAAAAAGATGATATATTTCATAGATTTACAATATTTCAATTAAGTTTACACCATTAAACCAAAAAATTTACTGTCTTTATATTGAGATCATTATATAATATATTCTACGAATTTTTTAAATATATATCAAGGAATATATTTGATCGACAAATATATGCTCCTGGTTGTAATAGCTCTCAATTGTAACGCTCATCAGTACTGTCAAATCCGCAACATGATATGGTAATTTCTTTAATTTTTATTACATCGTATGAGCTGTTGCTTGAAATGTGAAGTGTAGAGGATTAAGTGGAACAAACGTGAGAGGTAAATGATAGCGTGGATAGGCACCTGAAGGGAAGTATATTTGTATTTGAATTTCTTTAGGCAATTTGCTTGAAAGAGGAAGTGTTGGAGTTAGTTGGTATTGATTCTACTGTGGATTTCATCACTTCAATAGCTCGTGATCCTCGTCCTCAACATAATTTACATCGCGGTAGTATTTCGTCACAAACTGATAAAGCTAGGATGGATCAATGAAATAAAGAAAGACCAAAAGAAAATGATCATATAGTTATACTTGGACGAAAAATAAAAGAACTTCTCCAAAAAAAATTAATGATGGTTATTGTAATAACCCATAATTTTTGGCGATAATTTGTTTGTTTATTTAGGTTCCTAAACGGAATTTTTGCAAATGATAGGATTTGACTACAAAACCTACACCATTGCATTTGTTATGAGTTTCTGATCAACTTTCATGGTTGGAACTTCACGAATGAAGTCTGTGTGAAAATGACGGACAAAAATATGAAAACAAATGGAAAATAAATCAATAAGAATATACAATAAATTTATAACCCTCCATCACTGGGAAAAGTTTGACCCAGAGCAGTTGAACTTAGGTCGACCAGGATGGTCGACCTGGGGTTGACCCCTCTGGTCGAAACCTTCCCAGCTATGGCTAGGTTTTGAGGGTTATTTTAAGTATAATTTTTTTTATATAAATGGAGAGATCTTCCTTGAATTAAATCAAATGGTTAAAGGTCATTTCAACACTTATAAATAATGGGTTATACCCCCATTCTTTGGCACACAATTCTGAAAGCAGTAGCGAGGCTCTACCATTTTCTCATCTCCCAGATATCTTCTAAAACAAATCCAAACATATACAAAATAAACAAACAAAGATTTGAGAGGATTGAAACTAGATTTCCTATGAAAATAGATGGTGCTACGAATAGCTGTTCTTCCATTTAGATTTCCTTCCTTTATCCTATTTTCTTGCAGATCTACAAATCGAAAAGAATCCCCTTTTTGAAATAATTATATATCTGTAAGATTTAGGAATTGTATACCTAAAAGTTTTGTTCAGATTTGGATAGCATACAGGTGAGTGGAAAACTATATGCATCGTTTATAATAAGTTTTTTAATTCGTCTGTATGGATCCGAATTTTATGCCTTAAATTTATCAAATTTGTTTGTTTGTTTTTTATCAAATATTAAATGATGGGTTGTGGTTTGAATATTGAATTTGTAGGCATATCTGGTTAATATAATTTTATTGCCTATAATTGTTCTTAGGTTTGTTGTGGTTATTATGAACACCTTGAATCTGGAAATCAGTCCCAAAACCATTGTTAGAACTATAGCATTTGTTCCATATTCTTAAATTTGGGCGTTGATTTAGAGTTAGTGTAGTTTTGGAATTTAAAATAATAAGAATACTATTGTATTTGGCATTGTTTGTCGTTTTACTTGATTATTGTATTTTTTTCCTTCTTGTCTAGTTGTATAAAAGGTGTTATTTGAAATCTACAAGCAAGATAAATAAACCAAATAAGAAGAGATATGAAAATTAACGAATTTTTCTATGTAATTTGTAACAGCAATTCTAAATAGAATATTAACTTATTTCCTTATGATTTTAAATAACGTCAACTTTCCTCTTTTAATAATTTGGGCAAAGATTTACAATAATTACAGTAAATAGCCTTCTATAAGATTTTGAATTTCAGAACAAGAATAACACAAAACGATTGTTTTGGTTGCTAGTTTAGACCAGAATATAAATAATAAATAATAAATAATAAGAAGATATAAATTATTTAACTTCGCGTTTAAAAATAAATATAAATATACATATTAATCTTATCCATCCAAATCTACATAAATGACGCTACTATTAAATAAATGTTTGTATGTTAATGTGTAATTGAATTTGAAGTATTTCCCTTAAAGGAATAAATATGCGGTTATAATTCCTATAATGAACGGAAGTTAAATGTTCATGACCGTTGTAACAATCAATATAGAGTTTTTGCTAAATTTAAGAGGTCATGAATAGGGTAATAAATATTGTAATCATATTCACTTTAGGGAATTAATTAATTTGGATAAACATGCCTAAACAGTTAAAATGAAATTTGGATGCGCCCCTTATTTATGTTTGAAATAGATGCCACGACCCTCCCTACTTTTACTTTCAAACCCGGTCGCTATTTTCAGTACCTCCACCTTTTATGTTTTTTGGCCCAAAAAAAATGCGGTCTTAGGTAAAAAAAAAAATCTAAAATCTGGAAATATTCTTGGAATTCCAAGCAAATCAAAAAAAAAGTTGCATATATGTATGCAACTATTACCAATAATTGCATACATGTATGCAACTATTACATAAGTTGTTTTTTTTTAAAGTCTGAACCGAAACTTGCATACATGTGTGCAATTGTTTGAAATACTTGCACACATGTATGCAAGTATTGCATGAAGGAATTAGAACTGATACATATGCATGTGAATACTTGCACGCTTGTATGCAAGAATTGTGAAATACTTGCACAGATGTATGCAAGTAAATCAACACAGATGCATGACATGAAAAACATGCATAGATGTATGCAGGAAAATACAAATATGTGCATACTGTTATGCATTTAACTGCATTTTCGTTGTTTTTATGTTTTTTGGGTTTTTAACGTGGTTTTCGGTTGTTTTTAAATTTGGTTTTTTAAACGTTTACGTGTTTTATTTAAATAAGAAATTACGTGATTTTTTTTATATATTTTTATTTATTTACTGAATTTTTGAAAAATAGGGACTAAATTTATTATAAGTTAATGACTGAATGTGAGCCTAATTTTGAAATTTTATAGGAACCTGTGCCAAACAGACCCTATAATTAAATTGATACCTATGAATATGGGTTTAACTCCAATTAGGAATATAAAATAAACAAATAGCTATATATATACATATTCATTTAAGAATTAAACGGAATTAAATCTGTAGTAGTTTTAGGAGTTACTATAACTAGATTAATATTCAGATGGGACTAATATAAATGGCATCTAATAAGATAGTGAATGCCTTAGGAAAATGTTACTATTAGTGACATAAATGGCATTGAATAGGTTAATTGATGCCTTAAGAGATATGACCGTTAGGGTCATTAGTGGCAGATAACCTAATTAATAATAATAAAAGGAATAGAAAGGAGAATTAATGGGAGTTGATTAGCGTAATAAATACTAAGTCCAATATGGAATTTAATAAATAAACATCCTAGGATAGGAAGTAACAAGTTTTCCTTATTTATTTCTAGTTAATATAGAATTAATATAATCAAAAATCAAGCTTGGACTTTGTAGGTTAATGATGTGAGGTCAGTTGCCTTATTCCATTGAAATCTGCACTTTCCAGCTGTCGGATATGTGTACAACTGATGAAAGATATCACCAAAGGAACCCGTGATGATAGTTAATTGTGTAGCGAGCATTATTTCCTAAAATAAAGTTTATCTCAAGTGTGAGGTATTAAGTGGTTGTAGGATCCGCCTCCTATCCTAAAAGAGGAAACTTTAAGAAGAAAATGATGGATAAGAGTAGCCTGCTTCGGGTGAAGGTATTAAGTAGTTAGATCCTCCCCTAAAAAGGGTATTAACTTAACTCACTTCCCCATAAACAAGAAGTATTAAATGGCTATTCGGTCCGAGCTTGGTAATCCTTGAGTTGGTCCGCTTCCTCTAGGTGGCAAGTGACAGGGCTGAGTGTCCGCCTTAGGATCAGGTATTAAATGAACGTTACAAAGGTACCCTACGTCTGCCTATCCTAATGTAACACCTCATAATTTTAAAGAATATTATATGATAAACTAAAGAATACTTAATTAAATATTAGGAATTAAGTAAAACGGACTGTGCCATTGCATTCGTTTCCAAATTCTACGCTTTGAGTTTGCACAAAATGGACATCGTATGAAGAAGATATTAAGGTTTGAAGTTTGTATACGTATAAGAGAAATATATATAACTAGTCCAAAATTAAAAATAATTCAAAATAGAAGGGCAACAAAACACGCGGGAGATCGACTAAGGTCGACCTACACACGGGGGTGTCGACCCTAGGGTCGACCCCGCGGTCGACTCTAGGGTCGACCCCAGATCCATTCTATGAACCTGGACTTGTTTCTTGACCAGATTCGTTGGCTTAAGGCTATAAATAGGACCTCATTTCTATTGTTTTATTCACTCAAAACAATGGAGACAACGAGATGTTGCACCAACTCAGATTGATTTAGCCTATTCTTCTACAACAACGACTTATACGTATTCAAGAATCTCTGCTACAACATCAACACTCTTTTCTCGGTTCTTTAGATCCAACCTATGTGAGTTTATGTTGCTTTTAGATATAAACATTTAATAAGTAATCCTGACATGTTTATAAGTTTGGATCTAAACCTATGCCTGTTAATAACCTAAATCATAACTTAATAGATCTTCTATTACTTGTACACCTGATCTACTATTCATTCCTTACATGCCTATCTCTATTACACCCATTTATAATGTCATATGCTTATTCTTTTATTATGCCTATTCCTGCCATCATATGCCTTTTCTGTTGTTATGCCTGTTTCTGTCATCATATGCCTATTCTATTATTATGCCTATTTCTGTTATGTTCTCTCCCTCCTTTCCTTTTTATTTTTATAGCCAGACTACCTTTGAGCCTAGGCCTATCGCTGAAATATGCAAACGAACAAAATTGGGAATGTTTAGGAATGATAAATTGAGGGCATAACTTGTATTGTAAACCATGACTAGGATTTGGGGGAATAACCTATACCGTGATCTAAAAATTTAACTTGGGGCATATGGTACATGATGATTTATGACTTGAGGGTAGGGGCATGAAAAACCTATGATGAACCTGAATAATTGCCTAAGAATGAATATACCTAAATTTGTAGTAAATAGAAACTGTAACTGTACTTAGACACGAGGTTAGATTATACTTGTGGTAGAAGTCTGCCTAGAATTGGCCAGCGAATCCAGCATCCACAAGTGGTTAATTTAACGTGAGGGTTCTAGGGCGTAAATGTACACGTAACGGTGCTAAGAAACGAGGTCAACATGTGGTAGAAGTATGCCCGGAACCTCCCCGCATATCCAACATCCACAAGCGGTCGACTTAATATGAGAAGCCTGGTGCATTAACATGCATGAACAGGAAATGATAATAACCTTTTAACCTGTAATACATAACCAAGTTAAATTTGTGGGGGGTTACATGAACCTGTCAAATTGTGTAAGGGTTAAATAAATTTGTTTGGATCAATGTAGGGTTGAGTAAATCTGTTAAATCTAGAGGGGGTTATATGAACCCGACAAACTTAACATGTTTCACATGTTGGGGTTATACGGGCTTATAAATCTGTTAGGCCTGACCTGTCAAAATCCTAGTAGTGGGGATGCAAGCCTAGAGGGTGGCTAGTATCATCTGTTGTGTAGGACTCATATTAGTCAGTAACCCATACTAGTATCAAAAAGGAGGACCCTCGAACTAGGTATGGGTCAAGGCATGCTTACTGAGCTAATAATAAGAGGTCCATATAGGTGGAGGTGTCCGATGGCGCGTTCCGATGGACCCACGTGCATGCATGGATCCACCTTCCTAGGAAATTAAGACGTTATAACACCACTAGATACGGCTGTGCCTATCGGGAAAAAGGCGTTGCCACTTTAGGAAGTTATACCTCCTACTGCGGGGCCAGCACAATGTATCTACGGGATAGGGAGCCGATCGATTGGGGTAGTAATTAGGGTACATCTTGTCTTGCCTGTTTAGGAGCCCGTTATTATCATTTGGTGTAACACCCATTATTTTTGTTGGGCTGCTGGATTATTATTGTTGGGGGTAAAACCTGTCACTAGAAGTACACCTAACTCTACCATTCTGTTTCTGTTGGGATCGTTCTGTTTCTGTTATACTAGTTTTGGTGTAGATAAAAGTAATTGGGAAGCATAATCTATTATGTATGTTTATTCTTCTTGTCCTTCTCATTCTGATATACCTGCCTTATGATACTGTTATCTCTCTCATCCATTTTATATGTCTATCATGATGCTTTTAATTATTTATATACTAAAAGTAACTGGACTCGCTAGACTTTATGTCTTACCCGTTTTGTTTCCTTTTCTCTCTCTTACTTCCCCCTAGGTTCTCAGGGTGGGAATACTTAGGCTTGATTAGGATTCTCTCTTCTGTTTTCACTTGGAGCTGCTTAGATGTACCTATTTGATTACCTTTCTACTCTGATATGGCTCTTTCTGGGGACTATGATTTTATATTACTATACTCTAATGATTTTAGTACAAGACGGATATTTTAATCAGATGTAATGGGTTTTCTTTATTTCAGACTTATGTTGTAACTGGATTTTTGGAACACAATGTTTTCTGTTTGAAGAATAAAGTTTTATATTCCGCTGCTATTTTATACCTGACCTGTGATGTTTCTGTTCCTGTTTACCTATAACTCTTCATAGAAATTAATGCATTCTAATAAAGATTGACATTAACGGACGTGTGGTGTTGCATTGGTATCAGAGATGAAGGTTACGTAACGGATAAAAGATTTTCAATTTTTTTCAAAAAGGTTTTAAAAGAAAGCATTTTCAAAAGAAAAGTCTGTTTTGAAAAACATATTTCCCAAAGCCATATGAAATATCTTTCAGTTCTTTGTTTGAATCCCTTTTTCCTTTTCTTTTCAGTATGTCTAGGGAACCGAATATTCCCGAAGGCATTCAGATACTGGCTTGGTTCCGTAGATATCTCTAGGTTACAGCACCAGCCGTAGGCCAAGAAAACACCCCTCCCTCAGCTGCAGCCGTTGTTCCTCCTCCACGAGCAGATAATTTATCCAAGATATGCAAGGACTTCTGTGCTATGGGAGGAAAGCCATTCTGAGGAACTGAGACTTATGTAGAAGCAAGGAATTGGCTTAAGGAGATGGAGCATTTGTTTGGGATTTTTGAGCTTGACGACCGTAGGAAGATTCAGTTGGTCATTTGGCAGCTGAAGGATGAGGCTTCGTTCTGTTAGGAAGTGACACAGCAGGGTATCCAGTTGAGACTTGGGGTGATTTCCGATAGAGATTCGAGATGAAGTTTCTTTCTCCGGCAGAAGAGAGTATGCAAATGTAAACGTTTCTGGCACATAAGCGAGGAGGCATGTCTGTCAAAGAGTATGTCAATATGTTCAATCAACTGGCGAGGTTTGGTTTGGAGCTAGTGAATACCTGCACAAGAAAGCTTTGAGGTTTGCAAGAGGGTTAAATGAACCCCTCCATGGGTTGTCGATGTCTCATATTCTGATGGGGGCAACTTTTGAGAAACTCGTTGATATGGAATTTATGAACGAAGAAGATAAAAGCGAAAAGAAAAAGGCTAAGATTGATGAGACAAAAAAAAGAAAGAACAACAACAATAAAAGAAGGGCGGAAAGAACAACAAGGCTAGAGACAAGAGGAAATATAATAGTTGTGGACGCGCGGGTCATTTGAGCAAGGAGTGCAGAAAAAGGAAGAATGCTTGTTTCCATTATGGTAAGGTCAGACACTTTGCTAAGGAGTTCCCAAAGAAGCAAGGACATATCCAAAGGGCAGGATCTTCTAGAGGGCAGGTTGATGCTCTCGTGGCAAGTGTACCGGACCGAGGTAGGAAAGTTTCTATTGAAGGTTTGATTTCTCTTTACGATCATCCTGTTAGGACTCTTTTTTATTCTGGCACTTCACGTTCTTTTATATCTGATTCTGTGGTTGAGTCTCTGCACCTTAGTACTAGTATGGTTGTGGATCCCATTGTTGTCTCAAATCCTATTGGGAGCACGACTCATCTGTCTATGATTTGTCGGAGTTTGAGGATATCTATGTTGGGCGTCAAGTTTGAGTGCGACGCATATGTGCTTGGTTTTATGGGCTATGGTTTAATTCTAGGGATGGATTGGCTAGCCATGTATGGTGCCATTCTGGACTGTGAAGGGAGGGTTGTTAGGCTTTTGAGTTTCCATGGGAAGACTCTCGATATTTCTTGTGACCCTAAGGGATATGTCATGCTTAGTTTCCTAGAATCGCTTGATGCTTCTGTCGATGACTTACATTCTGTACCGATAGGCTGTGAGTATCCGGATGTTTTTTAGGAGGTTCAAGGATTGCATCCGAAAGAGAGATTGATTTCTAGAAATATTTGGTGGACAACGCAAAGCCAGTTGCATTGCCTGTGCACCACATGGCTCCGAGAGAAAGGAGGGCGCTCAGCAAGCAAGTAGGGGAGCTATTTGAGAAAGGGTTTATTAGGCGAAGCATATCGAAATGTGGTGCTCCAGTCATTTTCACAACTAAGGCATATGGCTCGCTTCGCTTATGTGTGGATTTCAAGGATTTGAATAAGCTCACTAAGAAGAATGGGCACCCACTTCCAAGGATAGATGGTCTGTTTGACCAGCTTGATGGTGCATATGTTTTCTCCCGGTTAAACTTGACCATGGGGTTTCATTAGTTGAGGGTGGCCGAGAATAATATATACAAGACCACTTTTAGAAATCCAGATGGTTTCTTCGAGTGGCTCGTCATGCCTTTTGGGTTGACGAATGCACCCGCCTATTTCATGGATCTGATGAGTAGGGTGTTTCGGGAGTTTCTAAATAAATTCGTTGTGGAATTTGTGGATAACATTCTGATCTTCTCGAAGAATGAAGGAGAGAATGCCTACATTTAAGGGAGATTTTGGAGACTCTCCGAGCACACCAGCTTAAGGCAAAATTCTCCAAATGTCATTTTTTGAGAAAGGAAGTGAAATTTCTAGGGAATGTGGTCTCTAAGGATGGGAGAACACTGCATCCCATGAAAGTAGTTGCTGTTCAAGATTGGAAGATTACAAAGAATGCAACGGAGGCGAGGAGTTTTCTTGGTTTAGTGGGCTACTATAGGAAGTTCATTAAGGACTTTGCAAAGATATCAGCCCCACTCTCCAGACTAACGAAGAAGAATCTGAGCTTTTCTTGGGATGTTGACTCTGAGGATGCTTTTTAGCAATTGAAGAGGGCTCTGACAACAACCCCAGTCTTGACTTTGCCTGATGGTAACAAGGTGTTCACAGTATACACTAATGCATGTGGTACATGGCTTGGTGTTGTTTTGATGCAAGAGGGAAGGGTAGTATGTTACGGTGGTAGGCAGTTGAGAGTTCATGAGAAGAACTACCCTACCCATGACTTAGAGTTGGCTACCATAGTATTCGCTCTTAAGACTTGGCGTCATTATCTACTTGTAGAGATGTTCGAGTTGTATGCCGTATCATAAATCTATCAAGTATTTGTTTTCGCAGAAGGATCTCAATTTGAGGCAACATCCTATGATTTTGAGATTTATTATACCCCTGGCAAGGGTAATGTGGTGGCAGACGTGCTTAGTAGGCGGAGGATAACTTTTGAGTCAACTATTCGTAAAGAGGTAGAGCTTGGAGTATATATCGACCTTTGATTTTAGGCCATCTACGGATCTTATACCTGGTTTGTTAGCATCCTTTGAGGTGCGGCCTACTCTTATGGATCAGATAGGAACTTCGCAGCGAGAGGACCCACAGATAGAAGACATCTTAGATAGGCTCAATTGAGGGTAGATTTCTAGTCACCTCAGTAGATATTCCATGGATGATAGAGGATGGTTGCGATGAGATGGAAGGCTTTATGTTCCTCGAGTTGGGAGTCTGTTGAAGACAGCCATTGAGGAAGCCCATCATTCTAGGATGACTATCTATCCAGGCGGTGATAAGATGTATAGAGATGTTAAGAGGATTTTCTTTTGGGTTGGGATGAAGAAAGACGTAGCGGAGTTTGTTTCTCGATGTTTGATTTGCCAGCAAGTCAAAGCTGAGCAAAGGAAGCCCGGTAGTTTACTTCGTCCTTTGGAGGTCCCATAGTGGAAGTGGGAGAGCGTCTCTATGGATTTCATTGATGGTTTTCCTAGATCGAGGAAAGGCAACACCAATATTTAGGTTATAGTTGATAGGCTTACTAAGAGCACTCATTTCATTCATGTTAAGAGTAAGAGAATGACAAAATGGTTGACAGTAGTTATGGTCTGTCTACATGGAGTACCTTCCAGTATAGTGAGTGATCGTAACCCCATATTCACCAGTGAATTTTGGAAGAGCTTGCAAGAGGCATTGGGTGCATAGTTGTGTTTGAGCACCGCTTATCACTCTCAGACTAATGGGCAGACGAAAGGGTGAATAGAGTTCTTGAGAATCTTTTAAGACTGCGTATCCTAGACTTCGGAGGGACATGGGAGGAGCATCTTCCTTTGGTAAAGTTCGCCTACAACAACAGTTATCAAGCTAGTATTGGTATGGCACCCTTCGAGGCGTTGTACGGTCAACCTTGTAGATCATCGACCTGTTGGTGGGAGTCTACAGATAGGCTTCTACTTGGACCTGAGATGATTAGAGGAACTTCAGGGAAGGTAGATCTTATCCGTAGATGCATGATGACAGCTCATGACAGGCAGAAGTCCTACGCAGATAAGAGAAGGACTGATATTGAGTTTGAGGTGGGAGACAAGGTTTTCATCAAGGTATCACCTTTGAGGAATGTGGTTCTCTTTGGATCTGTAGTGAAATTGGCGCCAAGGTTTGTAGGGCCATTTCCCATAACATAAAGGATAAACCAAATGGCTTACAGGATGAAGTTACCAGAAATATTAGTGGGTGTTCATGATGTTTTCCACGTTTCTCATTTGTGGAAATGTCTGCACAATACAATAGAGGTAGTTGAGCTGAGTATACTTGAGGAAGTCGAGATGAAACGGGAGGTGACAGTTAGGCGAGTTCCTATCTATATTCTTGGATCATAGGTTAAGAAGCTACGCAACCAAGAGGCTAAGTTGATGAAAGTTCAATGGGAGGAGACCATAAGGATGCAACTTGGGAGACTGAAGACAAGATTCATGCTCAGTACCCTTTTCTTTTCAAGGGTATGTTCTTAACTTCCTTTTCCAAAGCTTTTATTCGTGCTTGCTTCTATCATTTAAGTACATCCCATCGATCAAATCTTCGACCTTTAGGTTAGGAACCAATGGATGTAAACATGTGTTTGAGACATGTTATGTTTGATAGATGCAAGTGGTTGCTCATGAATGCGTATATATACACACACACTAAGCACTAGATCGACTCAATCACTCTCATATTGCATATGGATACGTGTTCATATTTTTATTTATGGATGAAAATGGGTGTATCATCACATGAATGTTGCATTTGGATGGATGATTGTGCACGCATATAGCATTTACATGATATAATAGGACTATTTGCATACATATTGGATTCATGGCACTAACATACATTGCATAAAGGAGGTCAACTGAATCAGTAGACCACCTAATCTTTCGTATAAGTATAGAGACATATACACACACCTTTGCATATAGTCATATAAGCATAGGAAATATTTTAAGGACAATGGATGCCTCTGATTAGTGGATGAGTAGATGGATGATGTATGTTAGGATATAAATTCTTCTTAACTTGAAAATTTCGGGGACGAAATCCTTTAAGTAGTGGAGAATGTAACACCCCAAAATTTTAAAGAACATCATAATGATAAACTAAAGAATACTTAATTAAATATTGGAAATTAAGTAAAATGGACCATGCCATTGCGTTCGTCTTAAAATTCTTCTTAAGACAGAGTCCGAGTTTATGTAAAGTGGACATCGTATGAAGAAGATATTAAGGTTTGAAGTTTGTAAACGTATAAGAGAAATATATATATACAAAACCAGTTAAGAATTCAAAATAATTCGAAATAGAAGAGCGGAAAAACATACGGAAATCGAACCATGCCCTATAGGGGTCGACTCTAGGGTCGACCCACACAAAGGTTGTCGACCCAACCCAAATCCGAGGCAGATCCATTCTATGAACCTGGACTTATTTCTTGACCTGATTCATTGGCTTGAGGCTATAAATAGGACCTCATTTCTATTGTTTTATTCACTCAAAACAATGGAGACAACGAGATGTTG
Organism: Allium sativum; assembly: GCA_030737875.1. NCBI lineage: Eukaryota > Viridiplantae > Streptophyta > Magnoliopsida > Asparagales > Amaryllidaceae > Allium > Allium sativum. The sequence continues at coordinate 76,257,229 of CM060926.1, forward strand.
TCCCAACTCAGATTGATTTAGCCAATTCTTCTACAACAACTATTTATACGTATTCAAGAATGTCTCCTACAACATCAACACTCTTTTCTCAATTATTTAGATCCAGCCTCTGTGAGTTTATGTTGCTTTTAGATATAAACATTTAATAAGTGATCCTGACATGTTTATAAGTTTGGATCTAAACATATGCCTATTAATAACCTGAATCATAACTGAAAAGATCTTCCATTACTAGTACACTTGATCTACTATTCATTCCTTACATGCCTATCTCTATTATGCCCATTTATATTGTCATATGCTTATTCTGTTATTATGCATATTCCTGCCGTCATATGCCTATTCTGTTGTTGTACCTGTTTCTATCATCATATGCTTATTCTGTTATTACGCCTATTTCTCTTCTCTCCCTCCTTCCCTTTTATTTTTATAGTCAGGCTACCTTCGAGCCTAAGTTATCGCTGAAATATGCAAACAAACAAAATTGGGAATGGTTGGGAATGATAAATTAAGGAATAATTTGTATTGTAAACCACGACTGGGATTTGGGGGAATAACCTATACCGTGATCTAAAACTTTAACTTGGGGCATATGGTGCATGAAGATTTATGACTTGAGGGTAGGGCATGAAAAACCTATGATGAACATGAATAATTGTCTAAGAATGAATATGCCTAAACTTGCAGTAAATAGAAACTGTAACTGCACTTAGACACGAAGTTAGATTAGACTTATGGTAGAAGTCTGCCCGGAGCCGCTTGACAAACCCAGCATCCACAGGTGTTTAATTTAATGTGAGGGGTCTAGTGCGTAAATGTACACGTAACGGTGCTAAGACACGAGGTTAAGTCCAACTTGCGGTAGAAGTCTACCCGGAACCGCCCGGCAGATCCAACATCCACAAGTAGTCGACTTAATGTGAGAGGTTGGGTGCATTAACATGCATGGACGAGAAATGATAATAACCTGTAATACTTAACCTATTTAAATATGTGGGGGTTATATGAACCTGTCAAATCGTGTATGGGTTAAGTAAACTTGTTTGGATCAGTGAGGGCTTAAGTAAATCTGTGGGGAGGGGGGGAGGGGTTATACGAACCTGACAAACTTAACATGTTTTATATGTTGGGGTTACACAGGCTTGTAAATCTATTTGGCACAACCTGTCAAAATCCTAGTAGTGGAGATGCTAGCCTAGGGGGTGGCTTGTATCATCTGTTGTGTGGGCCCGTATTAGTCAGTAACCCATACTGGTATCAAAAACGGGGATCCTCGAACTAGGTAGGGGTCAGGGCACACTTACTAATCTAATTATAAGAGGTCCATATAGGTGGAGGTTTATGATGGAGCATTTTGACGGGCCCATGTGCGTGAATGGATCCGCCTGCCTGGGATAATAAGACGCTATAACACAAATAGATATGGTTGTGCCTATCGGGAAAAAGGGGTTGCCACTTTAGGAAGTGATACATCCTACCGTGGGGCCAGCACAAGGTATCTACGAGATTGGGAGCCGATTGATTGAGGTAGTAATTTAGGTACATCTAGTCCTGCCTGTTTAGGAGCCCATTATTATCGTTTGGGGGTAACACCAGTTATTTTTGTTGGACAGCCTAATTATTATCGTTAGGGGGTAAAACCTGTCACTAGAAGTACACCTAAGTCTATCATTTTTCTATTTGGATCATTCTGTTTCTGTTATACTAGTATTGGTGCATAGAAAAGTAATTGGGAAGCGTAATCTATTATGTTCTATTTATTCTGCTTATAATGCTCATTCTATTATACCTGCCTTATGATACTGTTATCTCTCTCATCCTGTTTATATGCCTGTCATGATATTTTTAATTATTTATATGCTAAAAGTAACTGGACTCGCCATACTTTATGTCTGACCCGTTTTGTTTCCTTTTCTCTCTCTTCCTTTCCCCTAGGTTCTCTGGGTAGGAATACTCTGGCTTGATTCGGATTCTCTCTTCTGTTTCCTGTTGGTGCTTCTTAGATGTACCGCTTTGATTACCTGTCTACTCTGATATGGCTCTTTTTGGGAACTATGATTTTATATTATTGTAATCTGATGATTTTAGTACAAGGAAGATATTTTAATTTGATGTAATGGATTTTCTGTATTTCAGACTTAGGTTGTAACTGGATTTTGGACCACGATGTTTTCTGTTTGAAGAATAAAGTTTTAAATTCCGCTGCGATTTTATATTTGTCATATGATGTTTCTGCTCTTTTTTACCTATAACGCTTCATGGAATTTAATGCATTCTGGTAAAGAGTGACATTAACGGACGTGGGGTGTCACATCTGCAGCAAGTAGAAAGTGGCTAGGGGATTATCTAATAAGGCCAACTAGATTGTAACGTGGAGGTTCCCGAGGGAAGGTCATAAATTACGATATGTTGTCTACCAGTCATGTAGGTAATAAGTGGCTGCTTACTACCTCTCACCTTATGTGGGGCATGGGTATATGTGTAGAAGACGGAAGCCTTAAATTAGTAGGACTTAGTAGCTACTGTCCTCTATTTTATATTAGTGTAGAATAAACCACCGAGTAAGGTATTAATTTATCAATGGGTTCTCCTTGGGTCTTAAGTAATTGAAAGGATCCACCCCTATCGTATATTTATAGCGAGGTCTTAAGTGGCTATATTGAGATAATTAACCTCCTTGTGGAATAGTGAGCAGTTGAAAGCCCACATCTTAGTTTTTGGTACTTGGCTGAATGGTGTTATAACAACTTCATAATTATGCGTAAACGCTTTATATCAGTATTTATATGTCATTATAATTTGGGAATACTACCTTGAGAATGGTAGTCAGTCGTCGTGCGTAAATGTTTACAAGGTTAGGTTAGATTTACTAGCATTGTTAGATATATGTTTTGGTTTTGACGAAATGGGATACATTTGTGTATTGTAGACAGTTTATACATTTTCTACTCCCCAGTACCCATTGTTCTGACCCCCTCCTCATAGCAACTTTCAGGTTAAGATCGGGGAATACAGGTCTTAGTAGATGTTCAGTATGTTTTCTCTTCCCGTTCTCTCATGCTCAATAATGTAGCAATGTGATTTAAGGTAGTCGTCTTAGATGGTATTAATTATCTTATCTTGTTTCCACTGTGAGCTAGTTTTATTTTTCTCTAACTATGATCTTGCTCATTATTCGTAGGTACCAGATTTACACTCTCCTTTCTTTGATGGGTTTGAGTTTCGATTTTTGTAGAAATTCGGGCTTGGAAAAGTGTGGCCCGTTATGTTTGGTATCAGAGCTTAAGTTTAGACAATCAGAGGAACTAATGAATTAGGGTTAGTGAGAGGACGTATTCAGATTTCTTTTCTATTTTCTTCCGTCTTTCATACTCGAATTTAAATTACTTCGACGATGAGACAAACGTAGGCCTATTTATAGGTTAGTTTTTAAGACAAAGAGTTAGAAGTATTTTGGGTTCGAGTATTCGACCAACCCCGATTTACCCTATGGTGCGTTTGGAGATTTTGTTTTGAAGAGCATGAGGATGACACATGGTGAATATTGTGAATTTGAGCTTGGTGACTGGACAAAAAGCTAGCTACAACTGAGATAGTTGCGATTTCTTGTTTTTTTGATTGGGAGTTCCAATCGATGAACTTTTCTTGGTATCAAACGGGAAATTCGCATTAATTTGTTGTTAAAGTCCAAATATTCTATTAATAGAATTAATCATTTAAATCCATGGTCCTATGCTTGGAAAGATTTTAGTTTTCAAACTGCTTTTGAAATTAAAGAGGGTTTTCAGAAAAGTTGAATTATGGTTTTCGGGAAACTGTTTTATTAATAAAGATTTAGTAAAACAAAATATAATCTTAGAAATTTCAATCTAACCATGTTTCAGATCATTAGGTTTTGTATAATTTTATTAAATAATCCATCTTTGTAAAACGAAGGAATTTGAAATGACAAGGAATAAGCCACAAAATTCAGGAATTATATTTACCCGACCCTTGTGATTTCTAATATTCCTCTTTTCAAATACTTTGGATGATTTATAGAAATTATCTTAATTAACCTTTCTAGAGTTTTAAAATCTCAACAGTCTAGAACATGGAAAGATTATTCCAATCTGTAGTATAAATTGGAATATAAATTTTAAATATAGATTTGTATTTTGAAACCCTTTTGTTAAAAATAAAATTTTAATATCGAAAAGTTTTCAAAATATTCTCACAGAAAAGACTAAGGGTATTTTTATTCAGGTTAGGGTATTTGATTTCGTAAATCGTTCATGTTGTCTGTCAGCTAGGTAAGGGGGAAATCTGTTTTATTTATTATGAATTTCTAGCTGAATTTTTTGTTTCGAGAATTCGTTTGGTTGTCCTATGGTCGCAACCGTTTGTTGACACTGCTTTCAATCTTTAGAGACAGTTAGTAGTACGACTGAGGTCTATGATGTTGCTTGATGAGGACAAGTATTTTTTGGATTTGCATCAAATCTGAAGATAGCGCGGGACGATTAATATTTTAATCTGACCCTTGTAGTTTTAAGGTTCAACCTTTGTCCAAAGCCCGTTTAATAGTTGACCATTTTGTGTAATACCTAGAGTGAGCCTGAGACTCAGCCGTAAAAGTTGCACTCACATTTTTCTCCATAAATTTTTTCTTTTGTCCATCCTTCCTCATCTATCCAAAACATATCTATATTCTCTTCCTCTTTCTTTGTTATCGCCTCATTTCCTCTTTTTCAACCCTAGTTTGCGCATTAGATCCCACCCCATTAGTACTTTGACATCTAAACCCATTTCTTCTCTCCGATCATTTCTTATTCCATAATACCTACATGCACCATTCAGTTCTCCTCGTGCTATTTAAGTTCCATCCTAAGGGGGGAGAGACTATTAGGTTAAAATAGAGGGATCATCATCACTTTAAGGCTAAAAGAATTACTCGCAGCAGATGGACTTGCACCGGTCCTTTGCTTCGAAATTTTGAGTAGGGTCATTGTTTGTGTTGCATCTACCTTTTCCATATCTTGTTGGAATAGATTTTGACTAATGCAAGCATCATTTTGGACGTTGAAGATTGTGATAACTTTATATGGTTTTCTAAGGAGAGTCTCGACGAGATTTTAGAGGCATCCATGTTGTATGTAGACTTGAATGGTCGGCTTTTGGGATTTTCCAGCAGATCTAGTCTTCTTTAATTGTCGATAATCTATGTTCGAACAGCCCATATAGATGTGTGATTCATTCAGCACATTATTCAGAAGATGGGAAGTTACGACTAGATTTGTCTCATGACTCAGAAATCATTTTTTTCTTTGATCGATGGCATAACCATCATTTAGTACACATCGTATTTAATTCATTTTGTCGTCCTTGTGTGTTATTTCGCGGAGTTGCTTTTTGTATTTTCACTTATCCACTATTTTCTTTAAGCAATGTTAGGTGAACCTCCATCAAAAGTAGTTTAGTGGTAGGGTTCCTTTGTTATAGCTAATTCTCTCTTAGAAGAGAAGGTGATGTGGAAACCTCCAACAATACCATAAATGTATACAATATTAAATTGATCATTTTGCTACCATGATATGACTAGTCGATGGTCGTGGAAATGGGTTGAGCTCCAGTGTTGCAAAGAAAGACATCTCGTTGTTTATAGGCAATTTTTGGAATTTTGCTTTATTGTTTTTCTCTTTCTAGAAATTCTTTCTTGGCTTTGTGGTAGATCGTGCTTGTAACTGTTAGTTTTGTTGTTCCTATAAATCGCATGACGATTTAATGAGATTTCGTGTTTGTTTGTCTTTCATGCTCCATTGTATTTGAAGTATAAATGAAATCTCATTTTCTTATCTATCTGACAGTTGTTTTAGAGCTGGAAAGTTTAGAATTCTATAGTGGATAAAATTTAACGAAGGACGGGTATTTTGCGTTGGTTACATCATAGGTATATTTATTATTTGTCGCATGTTCCTTTTTTAGCTTAAATTTATTTTGTTTTTGAGTGTGATTTCAGTTTTCGCAATTTCTATGTGACCGACTTCCTTTTACGCAAACATGTGACTTGAATCGTTTGAGTTTCCGCAAAATATATGTACCAAAACCTTTTTGCAAATGTTGATTGAGAAAAGAATAATAATACATCCTTAATAAAAAATTACATTTTTGGATTCACTTTCTTCTAGATCTGATTTATGTAAAAACATAGATTTGGGTACGGTAGTTTACATATATTTAAACATATGCTTTGTATAAAATAGATTTTTAAATATAGTAAAGTGCACGTTACCAAAATTCTGCTTTTATGAAAATCTGATAAGGGAAGCAGAATAGTATAGAGAAGGAATTTCAAAAGTTTATATAAAAACATTTAAAACGGAAATTTACTTTTATGATTTTATTTTTATTTTTATTTTTATAGCCATTTATGTAAAACGTATGGAAGATTTTGGATGGTTTGTTTGTGCATTATAGCGGTGCTTTAGGAACGATGATGTGAGATGTTAACGATAATAGGGAAAGGCCGTTTTAGCCGCGGAAACGTTGTTTCGATGCCTTGCCGATGACATATGTGAGTTATTAATTACCTCGTTTTACATATTATAGCTCGTATTAAGCTTCCTTTGCAGTTTACGGTGAGGAATTTTCAGAGTATTTTGGGACTTTTGAGGTGAAATTCCACCGTAGGACTAGAATTGGAATATTTATAAGCGGAAAGAACGTTTAATTTCTCCGCTTTAATCTCCTTTTTCCGGCTTAGGAGAAATTAATAGGAAACAGTTTAGATGTGTTAACGTGTTGGATGATAGTATTTGGATTTAAAATTGTTTAATTCACACTTCTATTCGTAGTCATGTGAGGGTTATGGACGAAAAATGTTTAAATTTACATTCATACAGAACTACTAGAATATTTTAGAGTGGTTGCATCATGATTTCAAAAATGTTTTCAACAAAAAAAATGCATACATATAGGTGGATCTATAACGACCCGTACTTTTAACGATTGAATAATTAATTTATTTAATTATTTGGATAAACGGTTTTGTAATTAAGTAGTTTGAATTTAAATTATTTTGATTATTTAATTAATATAAATAGTGGGATAGTAAATTAATTTCCAAAATAGTCGGATATAGTTGAATTTGCAATATTATGTGAATTGGATAATTTAAAATATTTAATTGATTTTATGTTAGAGTTATAATAACAAATTTATTAATTAAATGACTGTTAAACGTATTTATTTATCATATAATTATAAATGAGCTCGTAACGTCGTGGTTGTTCGTAATATTGAGTTTGAAATTTAATTGAATACACAAGATTCATTATAAGTCGGATTTCGTTGAAACAAGAAACATTCGAATCTACTAAGCTATTTTTTCTATTAAAATGGAAAATCAATATTTCATCTTATAGATTATTAGCTATGTCCAAATCAATTTTTCAAAAAGTCACTATGGAATCATTTATAAATTATAACGATATTTTTAATAAATAACAAAGGTCTTAATATGAAATAAACGTCGTTTTGACTCAAAATTGAAATATCGAGTATATATCTGCATTGTGTTTATTTTTGAAACTATATATATTTTGTCCGGATATATATAATCGATAATAATAATATTTTATTATTAAATTGAATTTATTTTAATGGATTTATATTATATCGATTAAATATGGAATACAAGAATAACGGATTCCCAAACAACCTCCATTTTCGACAAAATGAATTTAATTGGAATATGTGTGTCCGAAATATTTAATTATTTCAAGATTACAATTTTCATCATAGATGGAGCTCGTATGTGGTAGTTTTTGTGTGTGACTTCGAACGTAAGTTTGGCTCGGAGTTTTGCGAATTTAAAGCGACGATGGGTGGGATGGTGATTGGTGAGGGTTTTAGGAGGTAGAGGCGAGCAATATAATGAAGTTTTTTGGAAAAGGAGGTGGAAAAGTGTCGATGATTGGCACAAACTAGGTGTCGTGATAAGGCCAGGAAGAAACCAAGAGGGGACGGTGAGTCGTACTTGGGAGTGATGGGGCTAACGAGTTTGGAGGTGGAGTTTAATGGCAGCATCGGTTTTTGAAATGGGGCTGCATGGAGGGAGAAGCATTGACAGGAAAATCGGCCATGGCCATTTATTTTTGGAAGAGTGGCTTTCATATATTCGGGAAGAACGAAGACAGGCTAAGCGGGTTTGGGCCAAATAAAATTAAAAAAAGAGAGAAAAAAGTATACATGGAAGAAAAAAATTGGCGGGTCGGAATTTCTAGAAATAGGAGGGAGGGGAAATACTGTGTGCGTAGATGGGCATTCGGTCGATTCAAAGAAAATGAGCAAGACCCGATTTTTTTAATTTAGTTTAATTTTTAATTTAATAATATATAAGAACTTGTTAATCAAATATCTTGTGCCTACAAACTCAGTTTCATGAACGGTCTTATCCGTTAGGATACAATGGAACCAGTCCGAAGTAATTTAGAGATCATTACAGTTTTAAGAAAAATAAAACGCCTAACAAGATCTTAGAACATTAATTGTTATTCAACGATTAACGACCAAGGTGAGTAAACTCACTAACTCTATCCAGTTTTATAATTTTTTAAACATTATTTAATATTGATAAATAACCATTGGATGTTGTGTAATGGTTGTTTAGATAGATTGCTGATAAACTGATTGAAATAATATATATAGTTACATACATAAATCATTGATTCAATATTGATTATGTTTACTATTATATTTCATACTGATATGAGATTGGTAAAATTTATGTTGACTAACATCAGTGGATACAGGGAAACATGTTGGAGGAATCCAACTAGATTCCTCAACAATTATATTGTTATTTTTCATATATTGCATTATATGATGTGACAAGTAATCTGTGGATGATTATTGTGTGATTGGGATGTTTGAATAACACTGACCTTAAAATTATTGGTATCTAAGTACCTTAAATTATATTCGACTGAAATGGAAAATAATTTGGGCTTTGGGAAAGGAAAAATATAATTTGAATAGAAATTGAATTTCGATTGAACTAGGAAATAATAACTTGTTTTTAATAATACAAAAACAAGTAATTTTGTTTATAAACGATGTTTATAGATGGGATTTAATAATAATTATTAAATAATTTAGAAATATAAATTCGAGAATGAATAATAGAAGGGGAAATGAGGAATCGTTTCAAAAGAAAACGATGAATTTATTTCGGTGTTCGAATTGTAACAAAAATTGAAGCAAATCCATAAGGGTTTATAATTAGAATTCGACTATGTTGAATGGTTTTAAAAAAAAATAACTTTTATAAAATTAATATTATAATTTCGAATTTGACAAGATAATTAATATTTGATTTGAGACCAATAATTTATAATCGAATATGTAATCGAGGTTAAGTTAAAACTTATAAATGGAGTTTATAATGAAAAATGAAGTAGGAATTTATAAAATAACTAGATAGATGGAAATTTAAATTGTAGTGGTATTTACTATAAAAATCAAGATATGATTTGATAAAATGAGTCTTATTTTTTGTATAGAAATAATATTCATGTTTTAAAGTGAATAACGATTTAAAAGCAAATGTTTTACAGATTTAAATAGAGTTAAGGAAATTACAAACTAACTAGAGATTAGTCAAGTTGAATGGCTTACGAAGTGTCGATCCAATGTTGGTTTCAGCCTTTGTGGTTGATACTTAGTGTAACACCTCGAATTTTCTGTTAACTATAACTTAACAAATTAAAGTGTAATTAATTCTAAATGATGGAATTAAGGGAAATGGGTTATGCCATTGCGTTCGACTCGGAATTCTGCTACAGATAGAGTCCGAGTTTGCGTAAAACAGATATTGTATGAAGAAGATATGGACGAACGAAGTTGGGCAGAAAAACCAGAAACAGGCCAGAATGCACTGGCGCACTTGGGAAGTGCACCAGAACAAAATTGAACTGGCGCACTTGGGAAGTGCGCCAGTACAAATTTGCACTGGCGCACCTGCCAAGTGCGCCCAGGTCGAGCAGAAACCTACTTGGTCAGGCCCTGGCTGGCCTGGTCGGGTTCTGGTCGATTTCTGAGGCTTGGCTATGTCACTAGGGCTTACATGTCGCTTTCTGATTGGTTTCTCTTGAGATGGATGGTCTGGATTCACTCTAGCTTCATCGACGGCTCTAATCAGTTTAAAATTCTATAAATACAACTCAAGTCTAAACCTAAATTCACACAAATAATATAGTACTAGAGCCGCTATGCTGTTGGAAAGAAACTAGGAGTGGCCGTCAGTTAGAAAGCCTAGAGACAAGCCAACACTAAAGTAAAACATGAATTAAAACAACATTAGTCTACCCAAAGGAAAGCATATCAAATTCAGAACTTAGAATCCATAATTCAAGTTCGTCGTTCGCTGTATCTATAGTGATTTTTCTGATGAGAATAAAACTAAGACTTGATTCGATGTAAATTGGAAGTGGAATTGTGCTATTATGTAACGACGATGTTAATTCATATCTATGTATTGAAATGATTATGTTGTGAATGAAATTAGGATGTTTGTGGTATAATTAAGACTGATGTTGATCCTATCGTACTTTTAGAATGAAAACAACATCACAAGCAAGTTGTATAGTTCATGTTTATGTGATTATATAGGGTGTTTGTAATTAAAACCTCATGTATATACTTTATGCTAGAACCTTTATGCCTAAATGGTTATGTTCATATACATGCTCCTATGTTTGTACAAAAGTTGCAAGTTCCTAATTGGATCCATGACAAGATCCAGTTTAGCAGGTTTCATGTTGTAATTAGATATGTGATTGGATCTAGTTCACACCCTTGTCATAAAGTTATACGTCCTTATGAAAATGTCATATTCTTGTCATATGCTAGTGATGTTCGATGTTATGCCTAGATCCAAAACATGTTTAGGCTTATGTTGTCTAAATCATATGCTAATTCATGTGACACCTATTTGGTTAGACCCTTATTTCAATGCAAATTCACATATATGTAAGTTGATTTAGGTTGTGTTGCAAATTCACATATATGTATATTGACTATTTTGCAAGTTCACACCTATGACATTCATGTTGGCTATTTTGCAAGTTCACACCTATGATGTTCATATTGATTATGCCAAAAATGCCAAGTTTACACCTATGTCATGTTTATGTTAATGAACTTCCTTATGCCAATTTTGTGTACGCTAAATTAGGCTAAGTTTTTAGTCTAATATTTTATGTTGAAAATCATGCGAACGTAAGATTAGGCTAAGATTGTTAGCCTAATATTTAGATGGGGTAAGGTTGGGAAAATTAAAAAATGTATGAAATTGGCATGTTTGTCACATGCCAAAATTGGTGGCATTTAAACGGTATAAATTCTTATACCAAAAATGTTAAACTTGGAATGTGGGCCATAACATTTAATTGTTGACAAATTTACATATAACAAGTAATAAAGACAAATATGTAAATTTAGAAAATACGAATATGCTTAACATGAGGTTGGATTGAGTTGTGGTGTATACCTACCCGGACCTGCCCGGCTGTCCAATAGTCACAACAATACCTATCCAATGTGGGCGGTTAAGCATTGAGCCCAATAAGGACCCGAGGTTAGACTGAGTTACGGTGTAAATCTGCCCGGAACCGACTGGCACATCCAGTAACCATAACAATATTTGTCTAATGTGAGTGGTCGGTGCTTTAAAAAGCTAAGGACAGACAAGTCAGGATGGTAGGGTTAAGTTAACTAAAACACTTAACCAATTCAACATGTTAATTAAACTGATGGGTGGGGTTAGGTAAATATAGACACTTAACCACTTAACATGTTTGACTAGAAAACCCTAGTGACGGGGACCCATTTCAGCAGTAACCCAATTAGGTATCATGGTACCCTGAAACTAGGCAGGGTAAGGCACGATTACTGGGCTGATTGTAAGCGGTCAAAGCGACGGCAGTGGGTGCAACAGTGTGGGTTCTAACGGAGTGCAGGCGTGCACACACTTCGGAGCAGACAAGCAGGGCACTGGGGGAACTAGTAGTATAACCTATGCATTCTAGTATTGTGTCGGGCTGCCACCATGGGACTTGATACACCCTACGGTGGGACCAGTAAAGGTATCTACAATCTTTGGGGGCCGTAAGACACATGTAATTATGCGAGTAGGAGCCGATCTTTAGAAAAAGGAGATCACTTCACCCTGAGCATGGGGTGCCAGTTTAGAACTAATGCATGTAGGTGCAGAGTTATAGTGTGGGGTGCGATAAGATATTCGTTTCAAAACTACTTTGTCTTAGTTTATGATACTTTCCTGTTTCCAGTTTATACCTATCATGGCCTTATTCTTATTCTCATACTGAAGAGTCACTAGACTTACCAGGCTTTATGTCTGACCCTATTTTCTTTCGTCTACTTTTCTTCCGTCCCCCCCCCCCCCCACCCAGGTCCACAGGGAGGAAACAACCCAGCTTAGTCAGATTCTTTGAAAGCTTCAAGATAATAGATGTGCGGTTTGGACTCTCTTTCCTTGGCTATGGCTGTTGGACACACTCTATGGGGATTTATTCAGTTTTATTCATGTTTTTATGCTTCTTTATTTAATAACCAAGACAGAAATGATAATGTAATGTTTTGGGAGTTATTATGTGATAGTTATGGAAATGTTTTATATGAACACATATTTATGAAATAAAAAGTCTGTTGTTTTCCGCTGCTTATATATATGTGTTTATATCTGTCTTGTGTTTTATCTGTGACTTTTACTTACAAACCTCCACCAAAGTTATGGCATTCCCTTTATGAGTGACCTTAATGGAGGGTGGGGTGTTTCACTTAGGGAGTTGCTCTCTTACTAGTTTATGGTTAGGGACTAACAATGTAGAAGAGTAATGATGCGTGAATAAGGAACATAAATGGTTTTCAATGTTTATAACATATATTTTCTAAATTTAGAAAATAAGAATTTATGAATAGATGGAAACGTTTTCCGAGATCGTAAGAAGCTAAATGAGTTAGAGATATTTTCGGTAAAAATATTTAAGAGAAATTGGGAAATGAATGAAATAAATTATAAATTAATTTAAAGGGGCTTAGTAGTAATTGATGGTTGATTGATATAATTTCCATTTGGAAATAAGATTATTGGTTGTATGGATGTTTTCCTTTGATAGTTAAATAACCGGCTATCTAAATTTCTGCCCATTTCCATTGTCAATACGGAGAGACCGAGATCAGATTTATTATCTAAAACCCACTCCGTATGGGAATTAGTTACGAATCAAATATGTCGACGACAATTGAAAATGGAGTTTATGCAAGGGTTGTTCTGGCTATCCTAGGTAGAAATTGCCTAAGATGGATTAAAGAATAGTGCTTTTGGTTTGTCCAGTCCCAGGACAACTTGTATGGACGAATGTCTGACAAAGCATATCAAATAGATCGAAAAAGTTGATCTATTCAAACGTATTTACGTTGGTGTCAGAGGAATTCGTTTTCCTTAGCTTTATACCCGTGGTATTTTTCAGGAAATTAATTTGTGATTTGGAAGGTATGATGATGTGACATTTAAATTGAATGATGGCCAGATGATCCAAAAGATACACTATGACCTCATGCCTCATCAACCAGGAAATGAAAAAAATCGAGCAAACAGAACGGCTAAGTGGCTCGCACCCAATTGGGGTATATTGTCACTATCTAGAGAATATTCATTTTTGTTCTTCTTTCACTTCTGTATCTCCCAGGAACGGTTATGTTGGTATACCAACCATAAGGTGATAATATATTTGGAACATTCAAGCGAAATGAATGGCCGGTCATGTGTGGCCGAGTTGCAAGATGTTCTTGTTGAACTACAGTGTATCCCCTCTAGAGTACACTGATCAGAAGGTTGTTCCATGCCTTGTCATAGTTAGAATCTAGTCTCCAATAAGAGCCCATGGTTTCGATTATATATTATGTATGTATAGCGTGAGATGCAAACGTTTTGGTAGATTGCTATTTACTTGTATTAGACACTATTATAATATAAGAATAATATGGCTTTAAAGGAATATTTTGGGTTATTGTAAGATAAAAACCATCTGTGTTTATGTGTGGGTCTATCTTACGATTATCCTTTCTTTTGAAAAGGATATTGAAAAGTTAAACCGAAACGGTAAAAGTTTACTCGCACCTGTTCCATGACTGGCCCAGAGATTATTTTGTTTTTTTACTATAAACTCTTGGGTGCCCAAATTTGTACGGGCAGTTAAGTAGTTAGGATTTTTAAAAATACTTAGAGGAGCTCAGAGTAGGAGGCTTCAGTGTTATACATACATACATATATATGTATGTATGTATGTATATATATATATAGAGAGAGAGAGAGTCTATTTTCCGCTATGGTATAGATGTGATGTACTCTAACGATATATGTAAGTACAAATACAATTTGTATTTCAAAGTTATGTTATTTAATATATTTTACTCGTTCTGCTGTGAGATTCGTGTTTACTCTGATTCTGTTCTATTGTGATATTCTTCTTCTTCTATTCAAAATTTATTTCTTTCTATTTCTCACTGTCTAACTTTTTTCTATTAATGATCCTGTATTTTCGATACTTGAATAGTTGACATGGTGTTTTGTGTCAATTTTCGGGGTCGAAAATTCTCGGTTCGTTACAGAGGTATCATAGCTGAAGGTTAAGTAATTACTTTGGCTCTGTGGCGTGACTCAATAGAAATGAGGTTAATAATACCCTAGATTGAATTGAGTATAGTATATAAGAGAGGGTATTTGTAGAATGTATAAAAATGGTTTTATATTGTGGAGATTTATTGGCTGAGTGGCTTATGAATTCTGGTCGTTGGTGGGGCACCACAATGTCCATAGGGCTATCCAAACACTTGAGTACGATGAACTGACACAGTATCTTTTTGAAAGAGGGTAAATAAAATAATTTTACCAAAAAATATATTTTGATATAAAAGAATAATTGGTATTGAAATTATTATTATAATATTGGATGTGTTGGTTGTTATTATAATCAAATAATATTATAAATGAGATGGTTATACGTAACCAATCATAATTCACATAAGTATAATATATAAAATAAGATGGATTAAATCGGAATTTAAAACTAGGATTGGAATTAAAACTCTGGAAACTTGGAAAGGTATTTGAAATTAAATTTTGAATTAGATATATGGAAATTGTAAGATCCTCTGTGAAATTGGAAATGTTTTCCAAGCATTTATAAAAATATTTTGAAATAATTTCCTAAATGAAAATGTTTAAAATAAGTTTTGAAAGTGATATAGTATTGAACTCACTTCGATCATTGGAAAATAATTCCGATGATGATCCGAACATCATTGGTGTTCATTTTTGAGTTTCTAAGTGACGGATTACAACAAAAGGGTTTGTTTTTGAATTTTTTTTTTGAGAAAATAAATTGTTTTGAAATTCCGAAAAGGAATATTTGATTTTAGAAAAGCTTAAATATTTGAAACTCCCAGGTAAAGATTGTTTAAATAAGAAAGCAAATAGAAATTTAACTGAAACCAGTTAAGAGGAAACTAAAACAGATTGATTTTGTAATAAAATCGGATTTGAGTTATGAGATTAATTGATTAGAGAAATTGATTAGTTATTAAATTGAAATGGTAAAAGTGAATAAGTAAATTAGAATTTAACTTGAACTAAGTTAAATAAAGTTGGATTGGATTAGAGATAATCTGGAATGGAATTGGACAGTTGAGTAAGAATTCGGAATTGAGATTGGAATTGGAGTTTGAAATGGATTTTGGCTTGGGTATAAGTGAATGATTGGATTTGAGGATAAATTGATTGAAGATCAATTGGGATTGTATGGATATATGTTGACTTGGTAGCAAATGGAAGAGATATAGTTGAATGCCCGACAAAAAGGTACAAGTTTATATTTTATATGAATTTGATTAGATTTATAAGCCTATTTGGCAAGACGCTTGGCTGTTTGATTTTCTTTTGGATTGAACAAGGCCTAGAGAGGTGAGTTGTAGTTGTACCAATTGAGCTGTGCAAAGGAGACGCTGGTGAAATTAATCAAAAATTTAAGGTGTTAATTTTTTTAGAATTTATGAAATTTTTTTTGTTTATAGGAATGCATTAATATTTAATTTAAATGGATTGGTTTAGTTGAAACTGAAACTAAGGAATAAAACAAAAGTTCTTTAACCTAGTTAACAGGGTTTGTAGCATTTTCCTACCTTAGTAATTTCGGGGACGAAATTCTATTAAGGGGGAAGGAATGTAACGACCCGTATTTTTAACGATTGAATAATTAATTAATTTAATAATTAGGATAAGCCATTTGATAATTTAAATGGTTTGAATTTAAACTATTTTGATTATTTAATTAATATAAATAGTGGAATAATAAATTTAATTTCTGAAATAGTTGGAAATAGTTGAATTTGCAATATTGTGTGAATTAGATAATTTAAGATATTTAATTGAGTTTGTATTCGAGTTATAATTACTAATTTATTAATTAATCAATAGTTGAATGTATTTATTTATAATATAATTATAAACGAGCTCGTAATGTCGTGGTAGTTCGTAATATTAGGTTTTGAACTTCAAACGAATATACAAGATTTGTTATAAGTCGGATTTCGTTGAAACAAGAAACGCTTGGAAAATCAATATTTCTTCTTATAGATTGTCTGTTATGTCCAAATCAAAATTTCAAAAAGTCATTGTGGATCGTTTATAAATTATAACGATTTATTTAATAAACGAAGCATCTTAATATGAAATGAACGTCGTTTTGACTCGAAATTGAAATATCAAGTATATATCTGCATTGTGTTTATTTTTGAACTGTATATATTTTGTTTGATATATATATATATATATATTCGATAATAATAATATTTTATTATTAAATTGATTTTTTTGAAAGGCAAGTGGAATTTATTTATTTATTTACACAAAAGAAATTACATGCGTTTATTACATTGAGCTATGAAGCTATACAAAAAATATATAACCAATTGCTTTACAAAGTTAACAACTTCAACACACTCTTGTGAATCATCATGCGTACTTGATCAGTTGCTAGACTACCAAGCCAAAGATTATGTTGTTTCTTTCTCTCCATACTCCTGCAATAAATTTCTTCAATAGCTTGAGTAGTACACAAGTTTTCTTGCTTTTCCATCTTGTTGCCTTGAAAATGTTGAACCATTCAACTTGACTAGAAGTGGATGGCCGATGAAAGTTGCCAATTGCAAGCAGACTCCTCCAAATATTGTAAACATACGAGCACTCAAAAAAGAGATGAACGTTTGATTCAGGCGCGCCATGACAGAGGACATAAACTTCATCTTGCAAAATGCAAAACGAAAACAATTTATTCTTGGTGTTAACGACATTTGCCATGACTTTCCAAAGACGTAAATTATCTTTAGCGGAACTTCCACAATTCCAAATTCTTGAATACCATGGAAAGACGTGTCTGGATGACATTAGAAGGTTGTAAACTGTTTTAATGGAGTGTTCTTTCCCATCCATAGCATAGAATTCTCACTGCCAAAATTGTAGTTGTTCACAATATTTTTCTAAAGTTCCCTCAAAACGGTGGATGAGCTATGTGGTAGGTAAAACATACCATCACCAAAATAATCACTGACAATTGCAGGTTGCGGAATTCCAAAATTGAATATTACATTATGATCGACAACATCACTTTGAATCAAACTTGAACTCGCCCATGGGCTGTGCCAAAATGATAAGTTTGTAATGCATCTATGGTTACATTGTACAAATTTCTTAAAAGTACCTCTCAGCTTTAAGAATACCCTCCAACTCCAACTGCATCCTTGCGGGATTGACAT
This sequence comes from Allium sativum, assembly GCA_030737875.1. Classification (NCBI taxonomy): domain Eukaryota; kingdom Viridiplantae; phylum Streptophyta; class Magnoliopsida; order Asparagales; family Amaryllidaceae; genus Allium; species Allium sativum. The sequence continues at coordinate 76,275,103 of CM060926.1, forward strand.
TGTCCAAAAGTTTTTTGTGCTAATTAAATTTGCATGAACACATCTTGACCATATGCCTTTATCCACTGCAAATAGTTTCTCAAAGTAAGAAGATATTGTTGCTTAGTTCCAATGATAAAGATTAATAATACCAAGACCGCCGTACTTTTGTTGTCATATAGTTTGTGAAATGCAAAAGGTATCAAATATTTGAGAATGGGTCTCCATGCCATAGAAATTTGTTCATGGCACATGTAATCATATCCATAAGCTTGGTCGATTAAATATGGAATGCAAGAATAAAGGATTTCCAAACAACCTCAGTTTTTGAAAAAGCAAATTTTATTGGAATATGTGTGGCTAGTTATTGCTAGATTTTCAGTTTGGGGTCAATTGGATTTATTTTAATCGTGTGATGTTTAAACGCGGATTATTTAACCGTTTGCAATTAAAAGAAGTTTTTACAAATGGACTTGGAATTCGACGTAACCAGTTCCATCGTGTCCAAAATATTTAATTATTGCAAGATTACAATTTTCATCACAGATGGAGCTCATACGTGGTAGTTTTGTGTATGACTTCGACCGTACAAATTTGTACAAAATAATTATAAAATATTTTTGGATCACTTAGTATCCAAGTATGGTATTGTCTTCTTTTCATTACCTGTACAAAACCAGCTACTAACCTTTGAAATTTCACAGCCTAACAGTTCATTTCGCATGTGCCTATCCTATACTAATATACGTTCCTTAGTTCCTTAAGTGTTAAGTTTCATTCATATTTTAAATACATCAGAGCGGCCTCTTTTCTTCTACTTTCCAAATGTATATGCACATTTATTTTCCCACACAAATATGTTTTGGGACTCTAAACTACCTTAAATTTTGCAAATGCTATGAAAAAACAAGATCTTATCCTCCCCCCTTCCTTCTATAAATACACAATGACTCCTTCTTTTAATTCATCTTCTGCGTCAGGCAGTATAATGCCTATAGTTTAATGGCGATAAAAATTAAAATCAAACTATTTCTCCTCTAAAAAAAGAAAAGAAAAAGAAAAATCTGAACCCATATATTTCCGGTCCTTGGGCATTGAGTTGCATTTTGATGGAGTGGTGCGATGCAAGTTTCAGGAGTTCAGAAGTTACAGCAGCCCCTAAGGCTTGGAGTTTTGCGAGTTTAAGGTGACGATGGGTGGGATGGTGATTGGCGATAGTTTCAGGAGGTTGAGGCGAGCAATATGGTTAAGCTATGTGGAAAAGGAGGTGGAAAAGTGTCGATGATTAGCACGAACTGGGTGCCGTGACATGGCCATGATGAAACCGGGAGGGTACGGCTAGTCATACCTAGGAGTGATGGAGCTGACGAGTTCGGGAGGAGGAGTTTAATGTCAACATCTGTTTTGGAAATGGGGTTGCGTGGAGGTAGAAGCTTTGACAAGTAAATCGGCGATGGCCGTTTATTTTCGGAAGAGCAACTTTCATATATTCGGGAAGAAGAAAGATAGGCTAAGCGAGTTTGGACCAAATAAAATAAAATAAAAGAGAAAAAAACTATATATGGAAGAAAAAAATTTGGCAGGTCGGAATTCCTGGAAATAGGAGATTGGGGAAATAATGTGTACGCAGATAGGTAGATGGGCATTGGGCTGATTCAAAAAAATGGGCGAGGCCTGATTTTTTTCTAATTTAGTTTAAATTTTAATTAAATAATATATAGGAACTTATGAATCAATATCTCGTGCCTACGAACTCAGTTTCACGTATGGTTTTATTCATTAGAATCATATGATCACAAGAAACACAATGGAACCAGTTGGAGTAATTTGGAGATTGTTATAGTTTTAAGCAAAATAAGACGCCTGACCATATCTGTAGTATGTTAATCGTTATTCAACGACTAACGAAAACAGGGTGAGTATACTCACTAACTCTGTCTATTTTTATAATTTTATAAACATTATTTAATATTAATAAATAATGATTGAATGTTATGTTATGGTTGTTTGGATGGATTGCTGATAAATTGGTTGAAATAATATATATAGTTATAAACATAAATCATTGATTAAATATTGATTTTGTTTACTATTATATTTCATACTAACATGAGATTGGTAATATTTATGTTGATTAACATCTGTGGATGCAGGAAACAGGTTGGAGGAATCCAACTTGATTCCATAACAATTATATTGTTGTTTTTCATATATTGCATTATATGATATGGCAAATAATCTGTAGTTGATTATTGTGTGATCGAGATGTTTGAATAACGTTGACCCTGAAATTATTGGTATTTAAATACCGTAAAATATATTCGACTGAAATGGAAAATAATTTGAGCTTTGGGAAAGGAAAAATCTAATTTGAATAGAAATTGAATTTTGATTGAACTAGGAAATAATAACTTGTTTTCAGTTATATAAAAACAAGTAGTTTTGCTTTTAAATGATGTTTATAAATGGGATGTAATAATAATTATTAAATAATTTAGAAATATAAATTCGAGAACGAATAATAGAAGGGAAAATGGGGAATCATTTTGAAAGAAAACGATGAATTTATTTCGGTGTTCGAAATGTAAATAAAATTAAAGCAAATCCGTAAGAGTTTAAAATTAGAATTTGACTATGTCGAATGGTTTTAAAAATAATTGATTTCTAGAAAATTTATATTAAATAATTTATAATTTGACAAGATAATTAATATTTGATTTGAGACCAATTATTTATAATCGAATATGTAATCGAGGTTAAGTTATAACTTATGAACGGAGTTTATGAAATGAAATATGAAGCAGGAATTTATAAAATAACTAGATAGATGGAATTTTAAACTATAACGGTACTTACTATAAAAATCAAGATTTGATTTGATAAAACGAGTATTGTTTTCTATAAAGAAATAATATTCACGTTTTAAAGTGAATAATGATTTAAAAGCAAACATTTTGCAGATTTAAATGGAGTTAAGGAAATTCGAAACTAACTGGAGATTAGTCAAGTTGAATGGCTTTTGGAGTGTCGATCTGATGTTGGTTTGGGCCTTCAGGGTTGATACTTAGGGATTTGGTTTCTTACTAGTTTACGGTTAGGGACTAATGGATGTAGAAGAGTAAGGATGCCTGAATAAGGAATGTAAATGGTTTTCAATGTTAATAATGTATATTGTCTAAATTTAAAAAGTAAGAATTTATGAATAGATGAAAAAAAAACTCGAGAATCGTAAGAGGGTAAATGAGTTGGAAAAATATTTAGGTGAAGATATTTAAGAGAAATTGGGAAATGAATGAAATAAATGATAAATTAATTTTAAGGGGCTCAGTATTGATTGATGGTTGATCGATATAATTTCCATTATGAAATAAGATCGTTGTTTGTTTGGCTGTTTTCCTTTGATAGTTAAATAACCGGCTATCAAAATTTCTGACCATTTCCTTTGTCAATACGGAGAGACCTGGATTAGATTTATTATCTAAAACCCACTCTGTTTGGGCGTTAGCACTGCGAGTCAAATATGTCAAAGACAATTGAAGATGGAGTTTATGCTAGGGATGTTCTGGCGATCCTAGGTAGAATATGCCTAAGATTGATTGACAGAATAGCGCCTTCGGTTTGTCCAGTCCCAGGACAACTTGTACGGACGAATGTATGACAAAGTATAATATATCGCGTAAGTTGATCTCTTCAAACGTATTTACATTGGTGACGGAGGAATTTGTTTCTCTTAGCTTTATACCTGTTGTATTTTTGGGAAAATTATTTTGTGATTTGAAAGGTATGACGATTTTTCATTTAAAATGAATGGTGGCCATATGTTCCAAAAGAAACGCTAGGACCTCAAGTCTCATTAACCGGGAAATGACAAAAATCAGGCAGGCAGCATGGTTAAGTGGGTCGCATCTAATTAGGGTATTGTCACCATCTAGAGAATATTCATTTTTGTTCTTCTTTCACTTCTGTATCTCCCAAGAATGATTATGTTGGTATACCAACCATAAGGGGACAATATATTCGGAACATTCAAGTGAAATGAATGGTCGGTCATGTATGGCCGAGTTGCAAGATGTTCTTATTAAACTCCAGTGTATCCCCTCTAGAGTACACTGGTCGGAAGGTGGTTCCATACCTTGTCATAGTCAAAATTCAGTCTCCAATAAGAGCCTGTTGTTTTGTTTGTATATTATGTAGGTAGAGAGTGAGATGCAAGCGTTCTGCAATTGCTATTTACTTGTATTAGCCACTATTATAATATTAGAATAATATGGTTTTAAAGGAATGTTTTGGGTTATCATAAGGTAAAAACCATCTGTATTTATGTATGGATCGGTCTTACAATTATCCTTTCTTTTGAAAAGGATTTTAAATGTTAAACCGAAATGGTGGGAGTTTACTCATGTAGTCCTATCTCTGACCCAGAATTCATTTTGTTTTGTTTTACTTTAAACTCTTGGATGCCCAAATTTGTACATGCAGTCAAGTAGTCGGGATTTTTCAGCTATGCTTAGAGAAGCTCGGAGAAGGAGGCTTCAATGTTAGATATATATATATAGTTTGTTTCTGTTGTGATATATATGTGATGTACTCTTATGATGTATGTAAGTAAAAATACAGTTTTAATTTCAAATTTATTTTATATAACATATTTTTCTCGTTCAACTGTGAGATTCGTGTTTACTATGATTCTATGCTGATGTGATCTTCTTATTATTCTATTCAAATTTTCTTTCTTACTATTTCTCACCCTCTAACTTCTTTCTATTAATGATCCAGTATTTTTGATACTTAAATAGTTGACATGGTGTTTTGTTTCGATTTTCGGGGTCGAAAATCCTCGGTTCGTTATATGATCCGGTTTAGAATCATTATGCATGGGTAATTTGTGATTACAATTCATTATATACATTGTTCACATGCGCATGTTGGTTAAAAAATTGGATGTACATTAATTGGTTGTATAGTTTAGGAAAGTTAGGCGCCAACCCCATAACTTTGTCATTGTTAAAGTTTCGGGACAAAATTTCTTTTAAGGAGGGAACTAATAGTTAACTTCATGTTTGACACTTTATGAATGGAGTTTGTATGAAAACATTATGGACGAAATACGAAAACGGACGGAAAATAAATCAAAATGAATATATAATAAATTCATAACCATTTATAACCCACCATCACTTGGCGAGTTTGACCCAGAGTGATCGACAGGGGAGGTCGACCCCCTCTGGTCGAAACCTACCCATTGACGGCTAGGTTTTGAGTGTTATTTTATATCAATTTTTTAAATAAATGGACGGATCTTTCTAAAATTAAATCCAAAGGTTAACGGTCATTTCAACACATGTAAATAGAGGGTTAGACCCCCATTCATTTGTATACAATTCTGAAAGTAGTAGCAAGGCTTCGTCATTTTCTCTTCTCCCAAATCTCTTCTAAAACAAGTCCAAGCATATACAAATTAAACAAACAAATATTTGAGATGATTGAAATCAAATTTCCTGTGCAAAATAAATTGTGCTACGAATAGGCATTCTTCCATTCAGGTTTCTTTCCTACATCCTATTTTCTTGTAGGTTTTCAAATCTAAAAGAATCCTCTTTTTGAAGTAATAGTATGTAATGACCCGCATTTTTAGAGATATATAATTAATTTATTTAATTATATAATTGGTGATTTAGAGAAGTTAATGATCGTTTAATTAAATAATATTGAATATTTAATAAATAATTATAATATAATAATATATTATAATGTCGAAATAGTCGGAAATAGTGAAATTCACAATATCGTGTGAATTGAATAGCATACGAGATTTGGTGGAGTTTCGATTCGAAATATAATAACGATTATATTGAATCGACGACAGTTGAACGTATAGTTTATAATATATTTATAAACGAGCTCGAAATGGCGCTGCAGTTCGCTATTTGGTGATTTGAACTTCAACTGAGTGTACAGGATTCGTTTTAAGACGGATTTCTGTGAAACAAGAAACGTGTGGAGCTGGTGGAGTATATGTTTCTAGTGGAAGAGAAAAATCGGGATTTCGTCGTGTAGATCTTGATTTACGTCCAAATCAAATTTCAGAAAAGTCGCTGTAGAATTCCTTTATATTTTTCAACGCTTTATTTACGTTATAAAATGAATTTTCGATATAAACTGAATATCGATAAATCTAAAATCTGAAATATCAAACTATAAATTATGATATGATATTCTGGAGCTGTACGATATCATATGTGAAGATGTACGATAATATAAATTTATTTATATTCAATTTAATTATATTTAAGTATATTTATATATTTAAATGGGTCATCCAGAGCTTTAAAAATAGCCACTTTTGCAAACAAAGTTGGAATTCGACGAAACTAATTTTGTTGGATCCGCAATATCAAATAGTTGTTAGATTTCCAGTTTCGTGATTTTTAGAGTCACTGTGTGGCCGTACGGATTTTTAGAGTGAAAAACAGTTAGTATTTAGACGGTTAAAAATACGCTGTGTGAGCAAACGAAGTCGGAATTCGACGAAACCAATTTCGTTGGGACCGTAATGTCGAACTGTAGCCACATGTCCAGTTTCGTGATTTTTGGGTACCGTGTTTGACCACACGAATTTTTAGAAGGCAAAAACAGATAATAAAACTAAAATATCTAGATATTTATGTTGGTTATAAATACCCCCCCAACCTTTCTAAACCTAACTTATTCTTTTTCCACAGTCGACTGATTTCCGCCGCCATCTCTCTCTTCTGGTAACAAATCGAAAATTCCAAAAATCAAATTAAAAGATAAAATTTCCAATACTCATATAAGTGAACTCCCGGCACGAAGCTCGTCATCTCCAGGTGGTTCCTTATCAGTGCGATGAATTGTCGAGCTCGTCCTTTTGTTTCCAGCGAAGTAGGGTTTTTGATTTGGAGTGATTGATGAAGATGGAGTCGGAGCAGATGCTGGCGTGTTGTTCTAGAATGGGAGGCGAGTTCGTCGGAGGAGTTGTAATGCATTCGGTGGTCTGCTGAAACCTGGAGGCGCGAAGACCTGGCAGCTGTCGAGTTCTGCTATTTGGTGATGAGGTTGGACTGAGCTGTGTGTTGGCTTGTTCGACGCAGGTACCCAAAAAGGGGATCGAAAGACACAAACTTGAGATGATAGTGATGTGTTTTGTTGAGGATTGGCATGCTGATTTCTATTTGATTTTCTGGGGTAGGAGGAAGTCACGGTGTAGAGTTGAAGGAGGAGCAATTGTCTGAGAAGATGGCTGTTGTGGAATTAGTGGAGGATTTGGAAGTTAAGGGGTCTGAAAGTTTGGAAATGGCTACAGACCATTACAAGAGTTCTGTTCCAGGAAGGGACAATGTGGTTCGGTCATTTTGAGCATGCGTTTTCACGGGTATTGGAGGTTCCAAATGAAGAAGAATGTTAGTGCAACAGCCGTCAACCGAGGAAGGAGGAATTATCAACAATAATGGTGCGGTTTAGCTGGCAACAACGGGTGCAGAACTAGGTGTAGGGGTGGTCATCGGGTGCGGATTTGGGCGAGGGACGTTGTGGTGGTGGTTGCACCCTGCGTTGGTAACCGAAGTGGAGGAGGTAGGTGGTCAAAGTCTCGGTCAACGGTGGAGTTTGGGTATTCCTGGAGCGTCTTTGTAATTTGAGGGAGAAAGTGAAGAGAAGAAGGGAGCGGGCCATGGGAAATATAAGTGGTTGTTGGGCCGGGAAGTTAAGTTAAAGCCCATCTCTTTTTATAAATCATGTTTTATTTTAAATTAAAATAGTATTAACTTCGTAATCGAATATCTCGGTCATATGAAATCAGAATCACGAACCGTCAGTCACGTTGGGACCGTATGGACGAGCACTACGCAATGGAACTGACCGCAAGTCAATTGGAGTCTGCCATAATTTATAGCAAAATAAATTGTCTGAATCAAGCGATGGTTATCGTCATTGACGATGATCGTCCAAGTGTGAGTAAATCTCACCAACTCTGAACAGTTTATAATTTCATGTTGTATCTTTAGAACTGTTAGAAATTGTCTGATTTACTGTGTGTTGATTGTTTGATTGAACTGCTAGTCAGTTAGTTAAATTTATATATTGATTATGTTTAACAGAATGTATCATATGGAACTGAAAGTGATGTTATCTATATTGTCTAACATCTATGATGCAGGGAAACAGGTTGGAGGAATCCGACTGGATTCCTCAACAGTTATTTTATTGTTTTTCATATATTGTTATATGATGTGATATAAAATCTGTGGGTTATTATATGTGCTTGGACGATATTGAACATCGTGATTTGATATGACTGAATACCATAACATGCCGGAATGTTGATAAGGGGATTTTCAAAGTGATATTGAAAACAGAATATTTGTAAATTGGAATATTTATAAATAAGAGATATTTATAAATTTAAATATTTATAAATAAGGAATATTTATAAATTGGGATATTTATAAATAGGAGATATTTTAAAAAGGAAAATAAATTCAAAACATTTCTTTTTGAATGGAAAGGCCTGTGTGGCGGGTTTGGGAATTTTCCCGATGCTCCCGTTACAAAGGAGGTTATGGCGAATTTTCCCGAGAATTTAAGGAGTTAGAATATTTCAAGAATAAATTTGAAAAGGAAATATTTGTAAACAATTTACATATAGAATTGGAAAGGGAACATTATAAAAAGGAAATCATTTTTAAAGTGTAGAACCGTTATTTAAAAGTAAATCTTTTCAAATGAATAAAACGTTGTTAAAAAGGAAATCTTTATAAAGTGAATAAAGTTAATCGAATATAGACATTCGAAAGGAGTTAATCGAATATGGTATTCGAAGTTAGTTAATCGAATATGGTATTCGAAAGGAGAAATCGAATATGGTATTCGAAGTTAGTTAATAGAATATGGTATTCGAAGTTAGTTAATCGAATATGGTATTCGAAGTTAGTTAATCGAATATGGTATTCGAAGTTAGTTAATCGAATATGGTATTCGAAGTTAGTTAATCGAATATGTTATTCGAAAGGGGTTAGTCAAGTCGAGTTAGTCAAATAGAGTTAACCAGTTAGAGTTAATCAGTTTGAGTTAACCAATTGGAGTTAATTAGTTAGAGTTAATCGATTTGAGTTAAAACGAACTAGAGTTAATCAAATATAGTTATTTGAGACAGAGTTAGTCAAACATAGTATTCAGGGTAAGTTGCCATCTTGTATGACTGCTAGCGTAATTCGCAGGGCTGTAAATAGCCTACGGCGGTAGGATGTTTCCTGAGGGAGTCAGGCGTAACCATTGTGATCGCTGCGATCTAGAGTCAAGCGAATGGAGTTTAATCGAATATTAGTTATTCGATAGGAGTTAATCGAGTTGAGAAGTAAGTAGAGTTAAGTTAGTCAAGTTAGTCGAGCCTAGTTAATCAAATCGAATTGGTCGAACCAAGTAAGTCGAGTTAAGTTAGTCAAGTTAGTCGAGCCTAGTTAATCGAATCGAATTGGTCGAACCAAGTAAGTCGAGTTAGTCGAGTCAAGTTAAGTTAGTCAAGTTAAAGTTATCGATGTTAGTTTCATCGAAAGAAGTTATCGATGTTAGTTTCATCGAAAGAAGTTATCGATGTTAGTTTCATCGAAAGGAGTTATCGATGTTAGTTTCATCGAAGGGAGTTATCGATTATAGTTTAATCGAAGTGAGATTTTCAAATATGAGATATTTGAAAAGGAAGAGTTATCGAATATTAGTTATTCGAAGAGAGATTATCGAATATCGTTTATTCGAGAAGAAGTTAATCGAATATAGGTTATTCGAAGAAGTGTTAATCAAATAGAGATTTCTCGAAGAGAGTTAATCAGCAAATTCGATTATATCGAATTCGGGAAAGTACTTATACTTTCCAGTGTTTAAATAAAGATTTATTTATTTATAAATAAATAAGTGTTAGGTTAATTATTCACTAATAAGAATAGAAGTTATAATTTAAATTTAGATAATTCGAAAGTAGGGATTATAACGTTATCGTTATAACCAATGTTTTAAATATAGAAGTGCATTAGTAAAATTGAATTCGAGAAAGGAGTAAAGAAGTTGTTAAAGATTAAAAGATAAACTTTGACCATTTTGAAGTTATAACGTTGTTCAGTTAAGGTCTGAGAGGTAATTATACCCCAACTTGAGTGACTTCCTTCTTAACTAAGAAATGGTAAGGTTTGATCGTAAAGGAGCTTTGGAAATGTTTTCCAAACAAGAATCAGAAATGTTTTCTAAATACAGAAAACAAGGAATGGAAATGTTTCCAGTATTGATAACATTTATTTTCTAAATATAGAAAATAGCAAATGTTGAATATAGGGAAACAGGAGATGTAAAATGAACTAAAGAGATAAATGTTAAATGATGTTTGTTCGATATAATTTCCATCTGGAAATAATATCGTTGTTTGCACACTTGTTTTTCTTTGATAGTTAACTCACCGACTATCGAAGTTTTGACCATTTTAACGTTGTTAATATGGAGAGACCGGTTGGATTATTATCCATAGAACCACTCTGTATTGGCATAAGCGTCGCGAATCATATATGCCAAAGATAATTGAAGACGGAGTAAAATGCAAGGGTTGTTGTATAAGTCTTAGATAATAGTGACTAAGATGGATATACGGAATAGTGCCTTCGGTTTGTCCAGTCCCAGGACAACTTGTATGGACGAAGGTCTGACAGAGTATATCCAATGGATCGCGTAAGTTGATCTGTTCAAACGTATTCACGTTTGTTGGCGGAGGAATTCGTTTCTCTTAGCTGTATACCCATGTTATTTTTGGATAAGTCAATTTGTGATTTGGCGGGTATGACGATGTGACATTTCTAAGTGAATGAAGATGGATGTCTGACATAGTATTTCCAGACGGTCACGTACATTGATTTCTTCAACTATACCAAGAGTGGAAGCGGAGAAGGAAACTTCTTTTAGCTGACACGTAATGTATGGTTGTAGACGTCAATTAGTGATTCTGATGGATCTGACAATGTGGAATTCGAAGTGAATCTGATGTGATGATAAAGCGTAGCTTCTAGCTTCATCAACCAGAAAATGACAGAAATCGGGCAGGCAGCATGGCTAAGTCGGTCGCACCGAAGTAGGGTGTATAATCACCTATCTAGTGAATATTCATTTGTTTCTTAAATCTATCAACGTTGTCCCATATATATACGGGAACGGTTGCTGATCCCAACCGTTGGTGATGTACATTCGATACACTCAAGCGAAATAAGTGGTCGGTCATGTGTGGCTGAGTTACAAGATGTTCTTGTTGAACTCCAGTGTATCGTTCCTAGAGTACACTGATCGGATGGTGGTTCCATACCTTGTCATAGTTGGAAATCCATTATCCAATACGTGCTTGCGATTTTGATTGTATACCATATATATGTAGAACGTGAGATGACAGCGTTTCTGCTAGTTGATATCTATTTGTACATAGACATTATTATAATATCAAAAGGTTTTTGATATAAAGATATTTTGGATTCTCATAAGGGAAAAACCCGTTCCGTTCTGCGGCGTGATCTTATGAGATATCGTTTACTTGTTTATATACCTGTTAAACTATTTTACTCACACCAGTCCCATGACTGACCCGGAGTTTACTTTGTTGTTTTCCCTAAACTCTTGGGTGCCTAAATTTGTACGGGCAGTCAAGTAGTCGGGATTTACAGATATACTTGAAGAGCTGGAGCAGGAGGCTTCTGGATCATATAGCTATAGTTTATTTCCGCTATGTTGTAAGTGTTGTACTCTGATAAGTGCTATTGTTTACATAACTGTTATATTTCAAAGTTATGTTACCTATTATATGTTATTCGTTCCGCTGTGAGGTTCGTGTTACTCTGATGTTGTGTTCTTCTTCTTCTTCTTCTATTCTAAGTTTCTATCTTATCTATTCTCACCTTCTAATTTCTTTCATTAATTACCGGGATTTTTCGATGTTTTGGTTATCGACATCGTGCTTATGTCGATAACCAAAGTCGATCAAAATCCGGGTCGTTACAGTTGGTATCAGAGCTTACGTTAAGTTTTACCTTGGCTCTGTGGCGTGGCTCGGAAGAGATAGGGTTAGTAATACCCTAGATTGAGTTTGAGTGTATATATACGAGTGCGTATTTGTATTTGATATAAAAATGGTTTTATATTGTGGAGATTCATTGGCTGAGTTGTTTATGAGTTCTGGTCGATCAGTTTGATCCACTGTATCGGTAGGAGTAAATAAACACTTGAATACGATGGACCGACACAGTATGTATATGTGATATATTATCATATATAGGATGTGTTGGTAGTAATTATAATCAGATAAGATTATAAAATGTGAAATGGTTATATATAACCAATCAGAATTGATATAAGTAAAATACATGAAATTGAAATGAATTAAATCTGAAATTAAAGACAGATTTGAAATTAAAAACTGGAAATTAAGATAAGTGTTTGAAATTGAATCTGGATTAGATATATGTGAATTTTAAAATCCTGGGAGGTTTTAAATTTGTTTTAATAAGGACATTTTGAACTAATTCAAGATGGAAGTGTTTAAGTTGGAGTTTTGAAAAGAAATATAGTATTGAACTCACTTTGATCGCTGGAAAATAATTCTGATGATGGTGTACACATCATCAGTGTGATTTTCGAGTTGTAAGTGACGAATTACTACTCAAGATTTTATTTTCAAACCTGTTTTGCGAAAACAAGTTTTTGAGAATTCAAAGGTTTTGAATTGGTATTATAATTTCAAATTGATTTGAAAGAAACCCAGGAATTTAAGTTCTGGAATTAAAAATTTAACTAATCAAGTTAAATAAAATGAGATGGTAAAAATAAATTGAAATTTAACTTGAACAGAATTAAATAGAATTGAATTGGATTAGAGAATAATCTGTTATGAAATTTAGTTGATAAACTAAGAGTTGAAATTAGATACTGGAGTTTAAATGAAATTCGACTTAAGTATAAGCGAATGGTTTGAGTTGAGGATATAAACTAATCGAAGTTAGATTAGTATGACATTGGTATATGCAGAGTTGTTAATCGATGGAAATGATATAATGATATGCCCGACAAAAAGGTACAAGTTTATATTCGATATAAGCATGAGATTTATGAGCCGAATTGGCAAGCCGCTTGGCTGTTTGATTTTCTTTTGGATTGGAGATGGCCCAGAGAGGCGAGTTGGAGTTTGAGATATTGACCAGTACAAAGGAGGTGTTGGCGAAATTTTTAAAAAAAGTTAAGGCATTAGAAAATTTTCAGGATTTTTGAAAATTTTCGTTGATAAGAATTAATTTATAATTTAAATGAAATTAAATTGGTTCAGTTGAAACTGAAGTTAAGAAGTGAACAAATATGTTCTAACCAGTCGATAGGGTCGTCCTCTAACTTAGCAATTTCGAGGACGAAATTATTTTAAGTGGGGGAGAATGTAATGACCCGCATTTTTAGAGATATATAATTTATTTATTTAATTATATAATTGGTGATTTAGAGAAGTTAATGATCGTTTAATTAAATAATATTGAATATTTAATAAATAATTATAATATAATAATATATTATAATGTCGAAATAGTCGAAAATAGTGAAATTCACAATATCGTGTGAATTGAATAGCATACGAGATTTGGTGGAGTTTCGATTCGAAATATAGTAACGATTATATTGAATCGACGACAGTTGAACGTATAGTTTATAATATATTTATAAACGAGCTCGAAATGGCGCTGTAGTTCGCTATTTGGTGATTTGAACTTCAACTGAGTGTACAGGATTAGTTTTAAGCCGGATTTCTGTGAAACAAGAAACGTGTGGAGCTGGTGGAGTATATCTTTCTAGTGGAAGAGAAAAATCGGGATTTCGTCGTGTAGATCTTGATTTACGTCCAAATCAAATTTCAGAAAAGTCGCTGTAGAATTCCTTTATATTTTTCAACGCTTTATTTACGTTATAAATGGAATTTTCGATATAAACTGAATATCGATAAATCTAAAATCTGAAATATCAAACTATAAATTCTGATATGATATTCTGGAGCTGTACGATATCATATGTGAAGATATACGATAATATAAATTTATTTATATTCAATTTAATTATATTTATATATTTAAATGGGTCATCTAGAGCTTTAAAAATAGCCACTTTTGCAAACGAAGTCGGAATTCGACGAAACTAATTTTGTTGGATCCGCAATATCAAATAGTTATTAGATTTCCAGTTTCGTGATTTTTAGAGTCACTGTATGGCTATACGGATTTTTAGAGTGAAAAACAGTCAGTATTTAGACGGTTAAAAATACGCTGTGTGAGCAAACGAAGTCGGAATTCGACGAAACCAGTTTCGCTGGGACCGTAATGTCGAACTGTAGCCACATGTCCAGTTTCGTGATTTTTGGGTATCGTGTGTGACCACTCGAATTTTTAGAAGGCAAAAACAGATAATAAAACTAAAATATCTAGATATTTATGTTGGTTATAAATACCCCCCCCCAACCTTTCTAAACCTAACTTATTCTTTTTCCACAGTCGACAGATTTCCACCGCCATCTCTCTCTTCTGGTAACAAATCAAAAATTCCAAAAATCAAATTAAAAGATAAAATTTCCAATACTCATATAAGTGAACTCCCGACAAGAAGCTCGTCATCTCCAGGTGGTTCCTTATTAGTGCGAGAAGTGTCGAGCTCGTCCTTTTGTTTCCAGCGAAGTAGGGTTTTTGATTTGGAGTGATTGATGAAGATGGAGTCGGAGCAGATGCTGGCGTGTTGTTCTAGAATGGGAGGCGAGTTCGTCGGAGGAGTTGTAATGCATTCGGTGGTCTGCTGAAACCTGGAGGCGCGAAGACCTGGATGCTGTCGAGTTCTGCTATTTGGTGATGAGGTTGGACTGAGCTGTGTGTTGGCTTGTTCGACGCAGGTACCCAAAAAGGGGATCGAAAGACACAAAATTGAGATGATAGTGAAGTGTTTTGTTGAGGATTGGCACGCTGATTTCTATTTGATTTTCTGGGGTAGGAGGAAGTCACGGTGTAGAGTTGAAGGAGGAGCAATTGTCTGAGAAGATGGCTGTTGTGGAATCAGTGGAGGATTTGAAAGTTAAGGGGTCTGAAAGTTTGGAAATGGCTACAGACCATTACAAGAGTTCTGTTCCAGGAAGGGACAATGTGGTTCGGTCATTTTGAGCATGCGTTTTCACGGGTATTGGAGGTTCCAAATGAAGAAGAATGTTAGTGAAACAGCCGTCAACCGAGGAAGGAGGAATTATCAACAATAATGGTGCAGTTTAGCTGGCAACAACGGGTGCAGAACTAGGTGTTGGGGTGGTCATCGGGTGCAGATTTGGGCGAGGGACGTTATGGTGGTGGTTGCGCCCTGCGTTGGTAACCGAAGTGGAGGAGGTAGGTGGTAAAAGTCTCGGTCAACGGCGGAGTTTGGGTATTCCTGGAGCGTCTTTGTAATTTGAGGGAGAAAGTGAAGAGAAGAAGGGAGCGGGCCGTGGGAAATAGAAGTGGTTGTTGGGCCGGGAAGTTAAGTTAAAGCCCATCTCTTTTTATAAATCATGTTTTATTTTAAATTAAAATAGTATTAACTTCGTAATCGAGTATCTCGGTCATATGAAATCAGAATCACGAACCGTCAGTCCGGTTGGGACCGTATGGACGAGCACTACGCAATGGAACTGACCGCAAGTCAATTGGAGTCTGCCATAATTTATAGCAAAATAAATTGTCTGAATCAAGCGATGGTTATCGTCATTGACGATGATCGTCCAAGTGTGAGTAAATCTCACCAACTCTGAACAGTTTATAATTTCATGTTGTATCTTTAGAACTGTTAGAAATTGTCTGATTTACTGTGTGTTGATTGTTTGATTGAACTGCTAGTCAGTTAGTTAAATTTATATATTGATTATGTTTAACAGAATGTATCATATGGAACTGAAAGTGATGTTATCTATATTGTCTAACATCTATGATGCAGGGAAACAGGTTGGAGGAATCCGACTGGATTCCTCAACAGTTATTTTATTGTTTTTCATATATTGTTATATGATGTGATATAAAATCTGTGGGCGATTATATGTGCTTGGACGATATTGAACATCGTGATTTGATATGATTGAATACCATAACATGCTGGAATGTTGATAAGGGGATTTTCAAAGTGATATTGAAAACAGAATATTTATAAATTGGAATATTTATAAATAAGAGATATTTATAAATTTAAATATTTATAAATAAGGAATATTTATAAATTGGGATATTTATAAATAGGAGATATTTTAAAAAAGAAAATAAATTCAAAACATTTCTTTTTGAATGGAAAGGCCTGTGTGGCGGGTTTGGGGATTTTCCCGATGCTCCCGTTACAAAGGTGGTTATGGCGAATTTTCCCGGGAATTTAAGGAGTTAGAATATTTCAAGAATAAATTTGAAAAGGAAATATTTGTAAACCATTTACAAATAGAATTAGAAAGAGAACATTACAAAAAGGAAATCATTTTTAAAGTGTAGAACCGTTATTTAAAAGTAAATCTTTTCAAATGAATAAAATGTTGTTAAAAAGGAAATCTTTATAAAGTGAATAAAATTAATCGAATATAGACATTCGAAAGGAGTTAATCGAATATGGTATTCGAAGTTAGTTAATCGAATATGGTATTCGAAAGGAGAAATCGAATATGGTATTCGAAGTTAGTTAATCGAATATGGTATTCGAAGTTAGTTAATCGAATATGGTATTCGAAGTTAGTTAATCGAATATGGTATTCGAAGTTAGTTAATCGAATATGTTATTCGAAAGGGGTTAGTCAAGTCGAGTTAGTCAAATAGAGTTAACCAGTTAGAGTTAATCAGTTAGAGTTAACCAGTTGGAGTTAATTAGTTAGAGTTAATCGATTTGAGTTAAAATGAACTAGAGTTAATCAAATATAGTTATTTGAGACAGAGTTAGTCAAACATAGTATTCAGGGTAAGTTGCCATCTTGTACGACTGTTAGCGTAATTCGCAGGGCAGTAAATAGCCTACGGCGGTCGGATGTTTCCTGAGGGAGTCAGGCGTAACCATTATGATCGCTGCGATCTAGAGTCAAGCGAATGGAGTTTAATCGAATATTAGTTATTCGATAGGAGTTAATCGAGTTGAGAAGTAAGTCGAGTTAAGTTAGTCAAGTTAGTCGAGCCTAGTTAATCGAATCGAATTGGTCGAACCAAGTAAGTCGAGTTAAGTTAGTCAAGTTAGTCGAGCCTAGTTAATCGAATCGAATTGGTCGAACCAAGTAAGTCGAGTTAGTCGAGTCAAGTTAAGTTAGTCAAGTTTAAGTTATCGATGTTAGTTTCATCGAAAGGTGTTATCGATGTTAGTTTCATCGAAAGGAGTTATCGATGTTAGTTTCATCGAAAGGAGTTATCGATGTTAGTTTCATCGAAGGGAGTTATCGATTATAGTTTAATCGAAGTGAGATTTTCAAATATGAGATATTTGAAAAGGAAGAGTTATCGAATATTAGTTATTCGAAGAGAGATTATCGAATATCGTTTATTCGAGAAGAAGTTAATCGAATATAGGTTATTTGAAGAAGAGTTAATCAAATAGAGATTTCTCGAAGAGAGTTAATCGGCAAATTCGATTATATCGAATTCGGGAAAGTACTTATACTTTCCAGTGTTTAAATAGAGATCTATTTATTTATAAATAAATAAGTGTTAGGTTAATTATTCACTAATAAGAATAGAAGTTATAATTTAAAGATAGATAATTCGAAAGTAGGGATTATAACGTTATCGTTATAACCAATGTTTTAAATATAGAAGTGGATTAGTAAAATTGAATCCGAGAAAGGCGTAAAGAAGTTGTTAAAGATTAGAAGATAAACTTTGACCATTTTGAAGTTATAACGTTGTTCAGTTAAGGTCTGAGAGGTAATTATACCCCAACTTGAGTGACTTCCTTCTTAACTAAGAAATGGTAAGGTTTGATCGTAAAGGAGTTTTGGAAATGTTTTCCAAACAAGAATCAGAAATGTTTTCTAAATACAGAAAACAAGGAATGGAAATGTTTCCAGTATTGATAACATATATTTTCTAAATATAGAAAATAGCAAATGTTGAATATAGAGAAACCGGAGATGTAAAATGAACTAAAGAGATAAATGTTAAATGATGTTTGTTCGATATAATTTCCATCTGGAAATAATATCGTTGTTTGTACACTTGTTTTTCTTTGATAGTTAACTCACCAACTATCGAAGTTTTTACCATTTTAACGTTGTTAATATGGAGAGACCGGTTGGATTATTATCCATAGAACCACTCTGTATTGGCATAAGCGTCGCGAATCATATATGCCAAAGATAATTGAAGACGGAGTAAAATGCAAGGGCTGTTGTATAAGTCTTAGATAACAGTGACTAAGATGGATATACGGAATAGTGCCTTCGGTTTGTCCAGTCCCAGGACAACTTGCATGGACGAAGGTCTGACAGAGTATATCCAATGGATCGCGTAAGTTGATCTGTTCAAACGTGTTCACGTTTGGTGGCGGAGGAATTCGTTTCTCTTAGCTGTATACCCATGTTATTTTTGGATAAGTCAATTTGTGATTTGGCGGGTATGACGATGTGACATTTCTAAGTGAATGAAGATGGATGTCTGACATAGTATTTCCAGACGGTCACGTACATTGATTTCTTCAACTATACCAAGAGTGGAACCGGAGAAGGAAACTTCTTTTAGCTGACACGTAATGTATGGTTGTAGACGTCAATTAGTGATTCTGATGGATCTGACAATGTGGCATTCGAAGTGAATCTGATGTGATGATAAAGCGTAGCTTCTAGCCTCATCAACCAGAAAATGACAGAAATCGGGCAGGCAGCATGGCTAAGTCGGTCGCACCGAAGTAGGGTGTATAATCACCTATCTAGTGAATATTCATTTGTTTCTTAAATATATCAATGCTGTCCCGTATATATACTGGAACGGTTGCTGATCCCAACCGTTGGTGATGTACATTCGATACACTCAAGCGAAATGAGTGGTCGGTCATGTGTGGCTGAGTTACAAGATGTTCTTGTTGAACTCCAGTGTATCGTTCCTAGAGTACACTGATCGGAAGGTGGTTCCATACCTAGTCATAGTTGGAAATCCATTATCCAATACGTGCTTGCGATTTTGATTGTATACTATATATATGTAGAACGTGAGATGAAAGCGTTTCTGCTAGTTGATATCTATTTGTACATAGACATTATTATAATATCAAAAGGTTTTTGATATAAAGATATTTTGGATTCTCATAAGGGAAAAACCCGTTCCGTTCTGCGGCATGGTCTTATGAGATATCGTTTACTTGTTCATATACCTGTTAAACTATTTTACTCACACCAGTCCCATGACTGACCCGGAGTTTACTTTGTTGTTTTCCCTAAACTCTTGGGTGCCTAAATTTGTACGGGCAGTCAAGTAGTCGGGATTTACAGATATACTTGAAGAGCTGGAGCAGGAGGCTTCTGGATCATATAGCTATAGTTTATTTCCGCTGTGTTGTAAGTGTTGTACTCTGATAAGTGCTATTGTATACATAACTGTTATATTTCAAAGTTATGTTACCTATTATATGTTATTCGTTCCGCTGTGAGGTTCGTGTTACTCTGATGTTGTGTTCTTCTTCTTCTATTCTAAGTTTCTATCTTATCTATTCTAACCTTCTAATTTCTTTCATTAATTACCGGGATTTTTCGATGTTTTGGTTATCGACATCGTGCTTATATCGATAACCAAAGTCGCTCAAAATCCGGGTCGTTACATAGTAGATCTGTAAAATTTGGAAATTGTAGCCCTAAAAGTTTTTTTTAAGTTTAGATTTGGATAGCTTTCAGTTAAGTGAGAAATTATAAACATCGTTTATAATAACTTATGTAATTCATTTGTATATATCTGAATTATATGGCTAAAGATTATTAGATTTGTTTGTTTATTTTTATCAAATCTGAAATGATAGGTTGTGGTTTGAATATTGAAATCAAAGGCCCTTTTGGTTAATACAATTTTATTTCCTATAATTGTTCTTAGGTTTGTTGTGGTTATTGCAAACAACTTGGATCTGGAAATCAGTCCCAAAACCATTGTTAGAATTGTAGTGTTTGTTCCAGATTCTTAGATTATGGTGTTGATTTAGAGTTTGTGTAGTTTTTGGATTTAAAGTAATGAGAATCCTATTGTGTTTGACATGGTTTGTAGTTTTACTTGATTATTGTTATTTTTTTCTTTTTTGTCTTTTATATAAAAAGGCATTATTTGAAATCTATAAGGAAAATAAATAAACCAAATAAGAAGAGGTGTGCAAAGTCATGCATTTTTGTACGTAGTTTGGAACAGCTATTCTATATAGAATATTAACTTATTTCCTTATGATTTGAAATAACGTCAAATTTCCACTTTTAACGATTTGGGAAAAGATTTGCATTAATGATGGTAGATAACCTTTTATAAGATTTTCAGTCTAAAAACAAGATTAAACACAAAGGGTTTTTTTGGTCGCTAGTTTAGACCAGAACATAAATAATAAATAATAAGAAGATATACATTAGTAACTAAGTTAACATCGCGTTTGAAATAAATAAAAGTATACATGCTAATTTTATCGGTCCAAATCTGTGTAAATGATGCTATTATTGAACAAATATTTGTATGTTAATGTATGTTTGAATTTGAAGTATTTCCATTTTATAGAAATAAATGTATGTGTAACGACCCGTGTTTCCCGACCATTTGAATATGAATATTTAAATTAGTTTTAAATATTTTATTTGGAATATCGATGGAATTTATTATTTAATTCGTTATTTAAACGAAGTTCGAACGTTATATATTTATATAATATAAATCGAGCTCGAAATGGCGCTGCAGTTCGTAAAATAGAGTTTTTAACTTCAAATGGGTATACAACATCTGGTGGTCTTTGATGTGGCGCTGGACAAGGGATGGGGCGTGGCAGCTTAGATTTGGGTACGGTGTATGGACCGAAGGAGATGGGAACCGGAATTGAAGAGAAACGAATTGGAGCAAATTGAAGAGGGACGGGGTGGTCTTGAATTAGATGGGAGTGTTGGGTTCCAGATCGTAAGAAGGAAACTAAGTTAATCAGTCTATCTTCTTATCTTAACCTTAATTTATATTAACTAATTATAATTAAAAGTTAGTTAGCTAATCCTATGTATAACAGATGATGCAAGACTTAATGGGGTCGTGTATTTTCTCCAACCAGGAATCGTTGGTCTAAGGTTCTCAACAAGAAGTTAGAACGAAGGAAGGCTGTTGGGTGAGTTTTTGAAAACAGTGTATGCCAGAAGCATGGAGGAACTGGAATGAATACGAGAGGAAATTCAAATTCGAGTACGGGAAAGCTTGGACGGAGAAGCCAATGACCAGTAGGATTTAATCATGAAATTAATTGTTAATTTAATTAATTAATTACGAGATTAATAACGTGTTAAATCATTTTCTTTGGACAGATGAAATTGGAAAGGCTGGGAATCCTGTGCGTGGTGAATACGAGGAGCACGGGTGGTGAACAAAAGATTTTGCCCTATTACATGACCAATCAACATTAGTTAGTAGTTAGTTAAGCTAATCCAAAGTCCTTAAGGAATTAATTATGTTAAATTTAAACTCATATGCTTATATTAACTATTAATCGTGTGGTGCAGGGTTCTCAACAGAAAGAGTATACAAGAAGTAACGAACAGATTTGTTATAAACAGTAATTTAGTGGTAATATTTATGAACTAAGGACATTTAAACTATTATATTAAAAACAGTAAATTTATGTTGTTTATATATCATATAGATTCAAACAAAGGAGCTTGGAAAGTTGAATACGTGAAGAGAAGTTGGGATGTTTCAATATCATTCCAGAAATTAGTTCGGTCAGAGGTTGCTAATCTGAGTTTAAACAGAAGTAATTAAAATAATTAAGTTATAGTTAGGAAATTAATTGGTTAAAATAAACCATATAAACCGCAAATAGTTATGATTGTATAACCTGTGCATATGTGGCCAGAATCAGACCGAACAAGCTGCAACGGAACTATATTGACGAGCATGACTTTCTTTTGGAATTGACGTGGATGGAAATTGTGACTGCTGGAATTTTTTCGTTAAATTAAACATCAGTTTAATTTAACTGAAGAACCAAATCACTTAGCGACCAACAGAATCAAATCAGGTGAGTTAAACTCACTCAGTTTTCCCCATTTATATTTTATATTAATTGGGTTTTTATTTTGTGTGCTCTGCTTGTTGATGGTTGCCTGTGTGCTAGTTATACATTTGTTTGTTGATTTAACTGATGAAATTAAATTGTGTTTAATTTCAGTGAAATACCAAATTTTTATTTTTAACGATCGGTTCCAATAAAGGTAATTCACCTTGGTTGGTCACGTTTATAAAATAAACATATTTAATTGGTTGAATTGTTTGAATTGGTTGTGGTTAATGTTAAATGGTCATTATTTATTTCAGTTAATTGGAACTGAAATGTTCTGATTTGAGATAACTGTTTTGAATACAGGGAAGAACAGGTTGGAGGGACCCAACCGGATCCCTCAAATATATGATTTGTTTTCATATTATTATATATGAACTGTTCTGTTTGGGTGATTAGTTTGAAAAGTGATCATTGATTGGAAATTCAACCTGTGTTTGGTTTTAACCTGTGGGCGATATTGGTTGGGTAATCGGCAGTATGTGGTCTGAGGATAAACTGTTTGGTTTATAGTATTTCACCATCAGGTGAATCAGTAGAACTGAAGTTTGAAATCATTTTACAACTGGATATAGAATTTGAAATATATTATTTTGAATAAAAGGTTTGTTTAAAAGAAAACAAATATTTATTATTTCTTATTTAAATTTATAATTAATTTCTAATTAATTTTATAGCGTTAATTCTGGTGTTAATCAGATTTATACACAAAGGAATAGAAATTAACCAAACAATTAAAATTGGATAATTGTTTTGTTTAAAAAATTAAATGGAATTTATTTAAATTAATTATATTGATAATTGATTTAAAAGAGAAAACGAATTAGAATTGGTTAACGAGATAACCTTGTTTCGAGTTGACTAAATGGATCGTTATTATTGGGATTGATTTTTGAATTAGTGTGTTTTTAATAAAAAGTTGAAAGAATATTTGTTTAATTTTAATAAGATTTTTTTTGAAGGAAATTTACTATTTATTTTAGTAATAAAAGAATTAACTACTATAAAGTAGTTAATGATCACAGTGAATTATTATCCGGATTAATAGTAATTTAGGAAATAGTTTTAATCGAATTAAGGTAAAAAGTATTCAGAATTTAGTTGAAATCTACTTGAATAGTGAAGGAGTTTATAAACGGTTTTTATCTTTAAACCGAATTTTTACAACTAAGTTATAAAGAAGGATTTAGGCGAATACGATGCTTAAATTATGTTGACTTAGTATTCAAATTAAGTTAAAAGGAAAGCGAGATGAAAAGGGTTTAAATTAAACCAGAATGTTTTTGAAACAATGTTGTTAATAAGCGATGAGGGTAGTATCGTTAATTCCAAATTAACGTTACCTTGAAATGGAATTAAGAAAAGGGAAATTTAAATAAGGTTTCCAAAGTGGAAATGGTCGAACAGATTTGAAAGGAGATTGGTAAAAGTGATTTTGGGTAAAGAAGTGGGTCGTAGGATTGTTTAACCAGATCCAATTCATAATGGAAATTGTTTTGAGACTGGAATGAAATATTGGGTTTTGATTACAACTTATATTTATCTAAGGGTAAGAATGTTGTTGATCAAGGTCTGAGAGGTAATTAAAATACCCCAACTTGAACAACATCGGGATTATCTGAAGCTGATATTAGTTGGTAATCGTAAAGGAGGTTCGTGATAATACAACAGATGTTTTGAAAGGAGATTGAAGTGGAAACTTAATTGTACGTTATTTCACTATGGTTTTGGAAACATTAAGATATTAAGTAAGAATTCAAATATCGTATTTTTGAATATTAAAAGAGTTAGAAGCTTTAATTTAACAAAAGTGAATCAGTTTGTTTAAATTAAAAGGCCAAGGAAATGTCGAATACTGAACCAGTGAACTCATTGGACTGTCATGATTGAAGCACTGTTTATTTTGATAGTTAAAACACCGACTATCAAATCTGCCCAATACGATTGTTGGTATGGAAAGACCGGGATCGAGTTTATATTCGAAAACCATTCCGACCAACAAATACGTGAAAATCTCAGAAAATGATCGAGATGGAGCATTGAAGACCGTGGACTTTCATAAACGGAAGAACCTATAACACCCCACCTCCATTAAGGTCACTCACAAAGGGAATGCCTTAACTTTAGTGGAGCATTTTAGTAAACAGAACAGAAACTTACAAGACAGATAAAACAGTACTTGAAAAATTTATAACTTCATTACAACAGAAACCGAAATAAGCTTGGTTACATCCTTTCAAATCACAATATCAGAATTCAAGTACAAAATATCAGTCTTGTACAAAAGCCTTCAGAATGCATAGTTTCAAATCATAATCCCCACAGAAGAAGACAAGCCATACTTTAAGCACTTCAAGCAGAAGGAATCCGGATCAAGCTAGAGTATTCCCTTCTACAAAACCTAGGGGGGAACGGAAGAAAGGAGGCGAAACAACAAGGGTCAGACAAAAATTCTGGCAAGTCCAGTGATTTTCAGTTATGAACATATAATAATAACATGACATGAAAATAAAACCGGATGAGAGATAACATAACAGGTGTAGCGGATATAACTGAAGAACAGAATGATATAAGCTATTTCTTTACACTTCTCTGCACTAATACTAGTATAACAGGATTAGGTGTCACCCTAATGTCTAAACTGAAACAGAAACAGGTACAGAATAATTTCCACAGAAGAGAATGCTAGTAATGGGCCTTTACCACCCCAACAGAAATAGACAGAAACAGAATGCTGATAATGGGCCTTTACCACCCCAACAGAAACAGACAGAAACAGAATGCTAATAATGGGCCTTTACCACCCCAACAGAAGGTACAGAAACAGATTAATCCCTATGGAAACAGAATGTAGAATTAGGTGTACACTAGTAAATCGGCCTTTACCACCCGAACAGACGGTACCACGCAGAAACAAATAGGTGTTACCACCCAACAGAAACAGACGGTACCAACAGAAACAGACAGAACTAAGTGTACCCTAAAACCCTACCCCAAGCGATCGGC
The DNA here is from genome assembly GCA_030737875.1 of Allium sativum. NCBI lineage: Eukaryota > Viridiplantae > Streptophyta > Magnoliopsida > Asparagales > Amaryllidaceae > Allium > Allium sativum. The sequence continues at coordinate 76,300,390 of CM060926.1, forward strand.
TCCCTAATACATAAATACCATGTGTCGGCCCCACAGTAGGGTGTATCACTCCCTAAAGTGACAACCAATTGGCACATACCTATTTATAGATGTCACGGCATCTTACATCATCAGAGGCAAACTGGGATCCATGCACGCACATGACCCAGTTGGAACGCACCATCAACACCCTTCGCCATTATCAGAATGAACCGCTTATAATTAGTTCAGTAAGCGTGCCCGGACCCTACCTACTGTTGGGTCAAAGTTTTGATACCAGAAAGGGTTACTGACTAATATGGGTCCCAAACAACAGATGACACTAGTATTTCCCCTCCTAACCTTGTGCCCTCAGACTAACAGATTTCAGATTAACTTGTTTACAAGTTCAGACATACAGAGTTCCGGTCAACTAGTTCACAGAGCAAACAAGTTTCAGACTAACGGACCAGATATACGGATTTAACAGATTTACAGATTTGTCTAACTTCGCAATTGGGCCTACAGATTCACGGAACAGATTAATTAAATTCATCAGTCTAGTGGGTTTAATCCTATTCGCCCAACACGTTTTAGACATCATATTTATCTCAGATTTTCATTAATTAAATATTAATGCCCAGACCTCTCACATTAGACTGACAGTTTGCGGCTACTGGTTAGGCCGGTTGGTTCCGGACAGATTTCTGCCGCAAACTGAGTCTAACCTCGGGTTTCTAGCACTTTTTGACTAACTTCTCACATTAGAACCTATTGTTTGCGGCCACTGGATGTACCGGGCGGTTCCGGGCAGAATTACGCCGCAAACTCATTCTAACCTCGAGTTAGCCATGTTTATCTTTGCGGCCAATTAATTAATAATTTACCTTTTATGCCCACGCCTAATATACATGTCAATTATTCATAGCGAATTCAGATTATGTCAATAACAGACTGAATATATCAACTTAACAGATATAACAGATAACAGATTTTCGCAGATTAGGCGACTTAACGGATTCAACAGATTAAGTAATTTAGCAGATTTAGCATATAACAGATTTGGCATTTTCAGCAGACTCAGCAGATGACAGATTTGGTAGATGAACAGATCTAGCAGACTAGGCAGTAGAGCAGAACTAGCAGACTTAAGCAATATAACAGAACTAGCAGATTAGGCAATATAACAGAACTAGCAGATTAGGAAAATATAGCAGAACTAGAAAATTAGGCAAATATAACAGATTTTATCATTCCTTAAAGTTTCACAAACATATCTTGCCTAATTATAAATTTGGCCTAAGTTTGCATGCCTACATAGTTGTCATGATTCACACTATGATCATATACCCCACGTTTGCATTGAATTTACATGTCACAGATTATGGTCATAATTTACATGTCCGAATTTAGTTCAACTTGCCTAGTACAAAAGATTCACATATAAATTATACCAAATATAGCCATTGATTTCAATGCATGTCATATATTCAAAAATCTCCTACTTAGGTGTTATTCACATTTGATAGTTATCAAATCTTAATATAGATCTTCACACCTAAGTCATATTCTCTTTCAAATCATGAATTGTTATATAAACAATATGCCCAACAATCTAGTTATAACAGATCTTAATTCAAAATATGCGTTATGTCAAATGTCTCAAGTCACATGTTAACATACCATGGTTCCTCTTCTTCCAATTCATAGAATATGCATAGATCTAAATCTAGTTTACAACCTATGTCCTTTTTCTTAAATCAGTCACAGATTAGCCTTGTCCAATTATGCCACATTCATTATTTGTCCCAAACATTTTAGCGTTCGTGCGTTAATCTCTTAGGAGATTGGCACAGGCTCGTAGTAGCCTGGCTATAGAACAGAAAGAAGAAAGAGATACAGAATAAAATAGATCTAAACAGAACAGAACAGATATAACCTCAGATTCAGATTTACAATTCATGTCACAATCAGAATTAACATTTATATCGGAAAATAACTGTACTTGCCTTGGTTGGATTAAAGAAAGAACTTTAATTGTTGTAGAATCATTGCAGAAGCTTTAATCTCTAGTTTGAATTGAGTTGCTTAGGTTGATGTTGATTAGCTTCTACTTTTGATTCCAGCAGGGTAGCGTCGCCATTTTTTATTTTTATATAGAACAGAGGCAGAGCAGAAGCATAACAGAATTGTGTGTAGAGAAGGCTAGGTTTGGGGGCTGTTTAAATAGGTTTAGGCAGATGAATCTAGACAGAAATCGGACTGGAAACATCAGAACGAACACTGGCCCAAAAATGGGCTCGGGGACCAGGTCAACTGCCCAGTCGACCTGGTCTGGGAGGTCGACTGCCCAGTCGTCTCCCCAGTCGACCTGGGTCCGGGCGGGAAATTTCCCGCCCAGTCTGTTCTGGGTTTTGAATTCGAAATTTGAATTCGAATTCAAGCTGTTTTGAAATCTGAAAATTCCTGAAACTTTGGAGGGCCATAACTTGGTCATACGGACTCCGATTCTCGCAAACACTGACTCGTTTTCAAGCAGAATTTCGAGACGAACGCAATAGCGCAACCCGCTTTCCTAGATTCTTATTTTATATTTTAATTACACTTAGATTTGTAATTCTTATGTTCACAGAAAATACGGGGTGTTACATTCTCCCCTCCTTAAAGGATTTCGTCCCCGAAATCTTCAAGTTAAGAAGAATGTGTCCTACCATCCAACATCCATCTACTCAATCATCAATCACTGGGGTCCGTTGTCCTTAGAAACTTCTAATGTTGTATGAACATATGCAAAAGTGTGTGTATATGTTCCTTATCTAATGCAAAGATCAGGCAGCCCACTGATTCAGTTGACTTCCTTAATGCGAATTATGCCAGTGCCATGAGTCCAACATGTATGCAATTTTCCTATTCGATACATATCATTTCTATATGAGTGCACAACCGTTCAGTCATATGCAACATCTATGTGCTGAGTCAATCATTTTGTATCCACAAAAATTGAAAATGCTCACACATCCATATGCAGTATGAGAGTGTTTTCGAGCCGATCTAGTGCCTAGTGTGTGTATATGCATCCACGAGCAACCACTAGCAACCACTTGCATCCACTTGCAACCATCAAACATAACATGTCTCAAACACATGTTTACACCCATTAGTTTTACCTAAAGTTCGAAGATTCGATCGATAGGATACTGTCGAATGATGGAAGCGAGTACAGATAAAACAAAAACTTGGTTCCCATTAGACATGGGTCCTAAGTATCAGCCCCGAAGACCGAAACCAACATCAGATTGACACTCAGAGGATTACCCTCTTTAGATAATGTCAAAACTGGAAATCTTAACCTTATCAGAAATATTCAGATATTTACAGATTACTGGTATAGATCAGATTACTGAATGATTCTTTGGAAACTAAGCATGATAAATCCCAGAATGTATGCGTCCTACTTGACGCCTAACACAAATATCTCTCAAACCCCAATCACAAACAGATGAGTCACAACCCTTATGGATTTGGGTCTACAGCGGAATCAGAAACAATACTAGTATTAAAGTGCAGAGTATCGATTACAGAATCAAAATGCCAGAATCAGAAAGAGTTTTAACTCAACAAACAGATAAGAAAATTAAATCTTCTACTTAAATTTTCTTATTTCTACCCTATCTACCAGTCCCTTGAGCATTCGCCTGTCCTCCAGAAGTGGGTTCTGCCTTCTACCCTTGCCCTCGTTTCTTCGGCCAGTCCCTAGTGAAGTGTCCCATCTCACCATAGTTGAAGCAAGTGCCCTTCCTTTTTCTGCAATCCTTGTTCAGATGAGTCGAGCTTCCACAAGTAAAGCACTTTTTCCCCTTCTTATCTTCAGACTTCTCATCCTTCTTTTGTGTTTCCTTTTTGGGCCATGCTTTCTTATTCTGTGGTTCTTCCTTCTTTGTCTCTTTTGGGCCCTTGTCTTCCTCGTGCAGTAGTGCCATGTCCACCAATTTCTCGTAAGTCGCTCCCATGGGTACATGGGTCATGGCTAGGCTGTGCAGTGGCTCGTTCAATCCTTTAACAAAGAGGAGAGCCTTTTTATGCTTAGTGTTGACTAAATCCAATCCGAACCTAGCCAATTGGTTGAACTGGTTGACGTATTCCTTGACCGTTATACTTCCTTGCTTAAGAGATAAGAACTTTTCCAGTTGTAAACTTCGTTCAGCTTGCGAGAGGAATTTTGTCTCAAACCTTGTTCTGAAATCCATCCATGTTTCAACTGGCCTCTTGGCGTTAGTGACTTCCCACCAATAGGAAGCTTCGTCTTTGAGCAGCCATACCGCCAACTGTACCTTCTGCCCATCATCCACCTCGAAGATAACGAATAGATCCTCAGTTTCTTTGAGCCAGTTCCTCGCCTCTACGAATGATTCAGTTCCCTTGAAATCCTTTCCACCCATGGCCCTAAAATCTCTATAGATCTTTGAGAAAGCAATTGCACGAGGAGGGGGCGGAGGAAGGGGATCATTTGCTGGACCTGCGGCGGCGGTCCTAGCCTCAAGATATTGACGAAACCAACCGGGTATATGAACACCCTCTGGTATCTCAGATGCTTCAGACATGCTGAAACGAAAAAGGAGAGATCCAATACAAAAAGGACTGAAGGAAAGATATATGGCTCTTGGGGATTATGTTTTTCAAAATAAGCTTTATTTTTGAAAATACTTCCTTTCAAAACCTCCGTTAAGGTCGCTCACAAAGGGAATGCCTTAACTTTGGTGGAGCATTTTAGTAAACAGAACAAAAACTTACAAGACAGATAAAACAGTACTTGAAAAATTTATAACTTTATTACAACAGAAACCGAAATAAGCTTGGTTACATCCTTTCAAATCACAATATCAGAATTCAAGTACAAAATATCAATCTTGTACAAAAGCCTTCAGAATGCATAGTTTAAAATCATAATCCCCACAGAAGAAGACAAGCCATACTTTAAGCACTTCAAGCAGAAGGAATCCGGATCAAGCTAGAGTATTCCCTTCTACAAAACCTAGGGGGGAAACGGAAGAAAGGAGGCGAAACAACAAGGGTCAGACAAAAAGTCTGGCAAGTCCAGTGATTTTCAGTTATGAACAGATAATAATAACAGGACATGAAAATAAAATCGGACGAGAGATAACATAACAGGTGTAGCTGATATAACTGAAGAACAGAATGATATAAGCTATTTCTTTACACTTCTCTGCACTAATACTAGTATAACAGGATTAGGTGTCACCTTAATGTCTAAACTGAAACAGAAACAGGTACAGAATAATTTCCACAGAAGAGAATGCTAGTAATGGGCCTTTACCACCCCAACAGAAACAGACAGAAACAGAATGCTAATAATGGGCCTTTACCACCCCAACAGAAACAGACAGAAACAGAATGCTAATAATGGGCCTTTACCACCCCAACAGAAGGTACAGAAACAGAAACAGATTAATCCCTACGGAAATAGAATGTAGAATTTGGTGTACACTAGTAAATGGGCCTTTACCACCCGAACAGACGGTACCACGCAGAAACACACAGGTGTTACCACCCAACAGAAACAGACAGAACTAAATGTACCCTAAAACCCTACCCCAAGCGATCGGCTCCCTAATACATAAATACCCTGTGTCGGCCCCACAGTAGGGTGTATCACTCCCTAAAGTGACAACCAATTGGCATAGACCTATTTACAGATGTCACGGCGTCTTACATCCTCAGAGGCAGACTGGGATCCATGCACGGACATGATCCAGTTGGAACGCACCATCAACACCCTTCGCCATTTTCAGAATGAACCGCTTCTAATTAGTTTGGTAAGCGTGCCCGGACCCTACCTACTGTTGGGTCAAAGTTTTGATACCAGAAAGGGTTACTGACTAATATGGGTCCCAAACAACAGATGACGCAAGTATTTCCCCTCCTAACCTTGTTCCCCCAGACTAACAGATTTCAGATTAACTCGTTTACAAGTTCAGACATACAGAGTTCAGGTCAACTAGTTCACAGAGCAGACAAGTTTCAGACTAACGGATCAGATATACAGATTTAACAGATTTACAGATTTGTCTAACTTTGCAATTGGGCCTACAGATTCACGGAACAGATTGATTAAATTCATCAGTCTAGTGGGTTTAATCCTATCCGCCCAACACGTTTTAGACATCATATTTATCTCAGATTTTCATTAATTAAATATTATTGCCCAGACCTCTCACATTAGACTGACAGTTTGCGGCTACTGGTTAGGCCGGTTGGTTCCGGCCAGATTTCTGGCGCAAACTGAGTCTAACCTCGGGTTTCAAGCACGTTATGACTAACTTCTCACATTAGAACCTATTGTTTGCGGCCACTGGATGTGCCGGGCGGTTCCGGGCAGAATTACGCCGCAAACTCATTCTAACCTCGAGTCAGCCATGTTTATCTTTGCGGCCAATTAATTAATAATTTACCTTTTATGCCCATGCGTAATATACATGTAAATTATTCATAGCTAATTCAGATGATGTCAATAACATACTGAATATATCAACTTAACAGATATAGCAGATAAAAGATTTTCGCAGATTAGGCGACTTAACGGATTCAGCAGATTAAGTAATTTAGCAGATTTAGCATATAACAGATTTGGCATTTTCAGCAGACTCAGCAGATGACAGATTTGGCAGATGAATAGATCTAGCAGATTAGGCAGTAGAGCAAAACTAGCAGACTAAGCAATATAACAGAACTAGCAGATTAGGCAATATAACAGAACTAGCAGATTAGGCAAATATAGCAGAACTAGCAAATTAGGCAAATATAACAGATTTAATCATTCCTTAAAGTTTCACAAACATATCTTGCCTAATTATAAATTTGTCCTAAGTTTGCATGCCTACATAGTTGTCATGATTCACACTATGATCATATACCCCACGTTTGCATTGAATTTACATGTCACAGATTATGGTCATAATTTACATGTCCGAATTTAGTTCAACTTGCCTAGTACAAAAGATTCACTTATAAATTATACCAAATATAGCCATCGATTTCAATGCATGTCATATATTCAAAAATCTCCTACTTAGGTGTTATTCACATTTGATAGTTATCAAATCTTAATATAGATCTTCACACCTAAGTCATATTCTCTTTCAAATCATGAATTGTTATATAAACAATATGCCCAACAATCTAGTTATAACAGATCTTAATTCAAAATATGCGTTATGTCAAATGTCTCAAGTCACATGTTAACATACCATGGTTCCTCTTCTTCCAATTCGTAGAATATGCATAGATCTAAATCTAGTTTACAACCTATGTCCTTTTTCTTAAATCAGTCACAGATTAGCATTGTCCAATTATGCCACATTCATTATTTGTCCCAAACATTTTAGCGTTCGTGCGTTAATCTCTTAGGAGGTTGGCACAGGCTTGTAGTAGCCTGACTATAGAACAGAAAGAAGAAAGAGATACAGAATAAAATAGATCTAAACAGAACAGAACAGATATAATCTCAGATTCAGATTTACAATTCATGTCATAATCAAAATTAACGTTTATATCGGAAAATAACTGTACTTGCCTTGGTTGAATTAAAGAAAGAACTTTAATTGTTGTAGAATCATTGCAGAAGCTTTAATCTCTAGTTTGAATTGAGTTGCTTAGGTTGATGTTGATTAGCTAATAGTTTTGATTCCAGCAGAGTAGCGACGCCATTTTTATTTTTATATAGAACAAAGGCAGAGCAGAAGCAGAACAGAATTGTGTGTAGAGAAGGCTAGGTTTGGGGCTGTTTAAATAGGTTTAGGCAGATGAATCTGGATAGAAATCGGACTGGAAACATCAAAACGAACACTGGCCCAAAAATGGGCTCGGGGACCAGGTTGACACCCAGGTCGACTGCCCAGTCGACCTGGTCTGGGGGGTCGACTGCCCAGTCGACTCCCCAGTCGACCTGGGTCTGGGCGGGAAATTTCCCGCCCTGTCTGTTTTGGGTTTTGAATTCGAAATTTGAATTCGAATTCAAGTTGTTTTGAACTCTGAAAATTTCTGAAATTTTAGAGGGCCATAACTTGGTCATACGGACTCCGATTCTCGCAAACTCGGACTCGTTTTCAAGCAGAATTTCGAGACGAACGCAATGGCACAACCCTCTTTCCCTGATTCTTATTTTATATTTTAATTACACTTAGATTTGTAATTCTTAAGTTCACAGAAAATACGGGGTGTTACAGAACCACTAATCTTCTCTGCCTGGCAAGCAGAGATAAACTGTGATTCTATCGTGGTTGGATTCTACGGGTTGCAAGGACTTCTCGGTACTGATCCATGGGGTGATTCCTATAGGGATGTGGTAGGAGAGTGCCTTCGGTTCATCCTGTTCCTAGATGACTTGTATGGACGGATGTCTGATAGAGTACTTCCAAAGAATCACATACGTTGATTTCTTCAAACGTACTATAGTTGTTGGCGGAGAATAGTCGTTCTCCTGACTTCTAACTAGAGTATTTTTGTGGACATTAATTAGTGATACCTGGCGGATCTAACGATGTGACATTCAAAGTGAATGGTAACTAGATGTTCAAAGATAAACTCTGACCTCAGGCCTCATCAACCGGGAAATGACAAAAATCGGCCAGGCAGCATGGTTATGTGGGTTGCTCCCATTAGGGTGTATAATCACCTATCTAGAGAAATTCCTATTTTTTCTTAAATCTATGTTTCGATGCTGTCCCTTTTCGGGAGACGATTGCTGATCCCAACTGTCGGTGATATACATTCGATACACTCAAGCGAAATGAGTTGTTGGTCATGTGTGGGCCGGGTTACAAGACGTTCTTATTGAACCCAGTGTATTCGTCTCTAAAGATACACGATCGACGGGTGGTCCCATACCTTGTCATAGTCGGAATCCAATCTCCAATAAGCGGCTGCGGTTTTTGATTGTATACTATATATGTGGAGCGTGAGATGCAAGCGTTCCACTAGATTGTTATTTACTTATATTTAGACATTATCATAATATCAGAAAAGATATTGGTTTCAAAACTGTTTTGGGTTATCGTAAGGTAAAAACCGTCCGTGTTTATGTGTGGAATTGGTCTTACGATTATCCTTTTCTTTTGAAAGGATTTTAACTTTAAAATCAAGTTGTGTGATACCCTTAATAATGTGCGAGTTTTTATCTCACTCCGGTTCACCAGACTGACCCGATGTTTTGTAAATGCTCGGGTTAGCCCAGGGTGTACAGGTTCAGGTTATCGAATGTTGTGAAGTCCAGAGACGAACTGGAGATGTTTAGACGTATGATATTATATAGCTACTATTCCGTTGTGTGTTGTATATGGGAACAGGCTATTATCACTGTCTCATCGTATGATGTACTCTGATACTGTAAGTGTTTTTAAAAGTTCTCAATAAAGATTTATTTCTGTATTATATTTTGTTCCGCTGCGATGTGAGACTCTGTGTTGTGTTGCTTCTTCTTCTTCTTCTTCTATTCTAATATTTCTTTCTTTCTTATCTCACCCTCTAATTTCTTTCTAATAACTATCCAGTGTTTTCGGTGCTCGGAGGGTCGGCATGAGTTACGGTAAAGGTATTTATGTCGATTTCCAGGGTTGAAAATCCTGGGTCGTTACAGTGGTATCAGAGCCAGGTTAAGTAATTACCTTGGCTCTGTGGCACGACTCAGTAGAGATGGGGTTAGCAATACCCTAGATTGAGTTGAATGTATATATACCAGTGAACGTATTTGTAGATTTTATAAAAAAATTGTTTTATACTGTGAAGATTTGTTGATTGATTTGTTTATGAGTTCTGATCGATCAGTTTGATCCACTGTATCGATAGGAGTTTCTAAACACTCAAGTATAATAAACCGACACAGTATGTTTTGAAAGAGGGTAAATGAAATAATTTACCCAAATTATGTTTTGATATAAAGAAAATATATATTGGAAATATTATAATATATTGGACGTGTTGGTTGATTTTAATTGAAATGGTTATTGAATAACCAATTAGAATTCGTATAATATAAAAAGCAAATTTATTAAATCTGGAATAAAAATCAGAATTGGAAATAAAATTCCTAAAAGTGGGAAGGGTATTTGCAAATGAACTCGGATTGAATATATGAGAATTTTAAAATCCTGGGAGATTTTAAATTGTTTTACGAGCATTGTGTTTGGTATTTTGAAATAGATTTCAAAATGAAAATGTTTGAATACGATTTTGATAAGTGATATAGTATCGAACTCACTTCGATTACTAGGAATTAACTCTGATGATGTTGGCCACATCATCAGTGTTCATTTCCGAGTTCTAAGTGACGGATTACTACCAAAATCTTGTTTTGAATTTCTTTGAAAAAAACAAGTTGTTTTGAATCCTGAAAAGGAATATTTGTTTTTTTGAAAGAGCTGAACTGTTTAAAAACTCCCAGGGAAATTGTTTGAACAAAGGCAAAATTAAATAGAAATTGGGAAAGAAATTTTGAATTGAAATTGAAACCAATTAACTGGAAATTGAATCGGGAGATAATATATCAAGTAGGATCAGATTTTGAATTGTGAGACAAGAATCTGAAATGGTGTGGACTGGTAAGTTAAGTGTTGGAATTGATAATGGATGGAGATTGAGTTAAGAATAAGATTTAGCTTGGACGCGTGAAGGATTTGGTTTTGGGGATAAAAGTGGAATTTTGTTCGGGAATGCATTTGTGTAGGATGACAGGGTAGCAGACGGAAGGGATATAATGATATGCCCGACAAAAAGGTACACGTTTATTTTTATATGGGTGTGGTGATTTATGAGCCAATTTGGCAAGCTGCTTGGCTGTTTTATTTTCTTTTGGATTGGAGAAGGCCTAGAAAGGCGAGTTGTACCAATTGAGCCGTACAGAGGAAGTGCTGGCGAAATAATTCGGAAATTTAAAGCGTTAGAAAATTTTCAATATTTTTGAAAATATTTATATATGGTATTGAAATTGGTTTCTAATTTAAAATAAATTGGATTTGAAAATTAGTGGATTTGTAACGTCTTTTCTTACGTTAGCAATTTCGAGGACGAAATTATTTTAAGGGGGGAAGAATGTAACGACCCGTGTTTCTCGACCATTTGAATCTGAATATTTAAATTAGTTTTAAATATTTTATTTGGAATATCGATGGAATTTAATATTTAATTCGTTATTTAAATGAAGTTCGAACGTTATAAATTTATATAATATAAATCGAGCTCGAAATGGCGCTGCAGTTCGTAAAATAGAGTTTTGAACTTCAAATGGGTATACAGGGTTCGATATAAGTCGGATTTCTGTGAAACAAGACACGTTGGAACCGTATTGACGATAATTTTCATATAAAAGAGAAAAATTCAAATTTTCTATTATAAATAGTAAGTTATGGCAAAATCAAAATTTGAAAAAAAACGCTGTTGAAATCGTCATTAAAATCCAGACCTTTAAAATAGCCGTTTTGCAAATGGACTCAGTTTTCGTCGAAACCATTTTCATTGGAACCGTATCGTTAAATTATTGTATAGTGGTGAATGGCATGGAAAACCGATGTCATATGTGGCCACGGTAGCCGTAAATGCCCAGTTATTTTCTGTAGCGCGTACTTAATTTGGTAAAGAGGTTTTTGAGTGTAACTTGAGCAGACGATCGAATTAGACCACGAAACTAGTCCCGTTGAGTTCGTATCGTCGAGCAGAGTCAGGATAGGTATATTGTTTGTTATTTTTAGTGACCGGCAAATTTGGTGTTCAGAATGGCATTGCGGTGCGTGTTAAAAATAGCCTACCGGGGAAACAGTCTCAGAAGGCGACGAAACTGGTGCCTTTGGGTTCGTATTGAAAAATTATTATAGGATTGCAAGGTTTCAGGTTGATTTGATTTATCTGGTGATCGTAGAAAAATTAAACGCATGTTCCTTTCTGGGTTTATAAAGGAAATTTTTTCATACGATGTCGGAATTCGACGAAATTTGTCCCATTGGATCCGGAATACCTTTTTACATTAAGAATAGCTTTTTTATCAGTAAACAAGGATAATTTGTAGTGGTATTTATCAACTACTTTGCTGTTAAGTTTCGTATGATAATAAAATATTAATTAAACCTGTCCACCTACTCAATAAAAGCTCGTTCAACCATTTCAGAAACCTGAATTGTCTGTCTGTGCCGCCACTTACCTAAATGAATGGCCAGAACTTTGCCATCTTCACTCGTTTTTCCTCTCAATTCATGAATTTTTATACGAGAGTCATAATTAAAAATATGTCCAGCAACTTGAGATAATCAAGGTTAACGGTGGCAATGGCTCTCAGTTCGTACTGGTGGCCAGAAACTGCCTCGAAAGACGGCGCAGTCGAGCTGAGGTTGGAGGCCATCGTTGCGATCGAACTGGACACGGTCTTCGGCGCTGATAGATGACATGAGGGCGAGTATGATGGTGGCTCCGGATCAACATCTGGTGGTCTTTGATGTGGCGCTGGACAAGGGATGGGTCGTGGCAGCTTAGATTTGGGTACGGTGTATGGACCGAAGGAGATGGGAACTGGAATTGAAGAGAAATGTATTGGAGCAAATTGAAGAGGGATGGGGTGGTCTTGAATTAGATGGGAGTGTTGGGTTCCAGAACGTAAGAAGGAAACTAAGTTAATCAGTCTATCTTCTTATCTTAACCATAATTTATATTAACTAATTATAATTAAAAGTTAATTAGCTGATCCTATGTATAACAGATGATGCAAGACTTAATGAGGTCGTGTATTTTCTCCAACCAGGAATTGTTGGTCTGAGGTTCTCAACAAGAAGTTGAACGAAGGAAGTCTGTTGGGTGAGTTCTTGAAAACAGTGTATGCCAGAAGCATGGAGGAACTGGAATGAATACGAGAGGAAATTCGAGTACGGGAAAGCTTGGACGGAGAAGCCAATGACCAGTAGGATTTAATCATGAAATTAATTGTTAATTTAATTAATTAATTACGGGATTAATAACGTGTTTCATTTTCTTTGGACAGATGAAATTGAAAAGGGTTGAAATCCTGTGCGTGGTGAAAACGAGGAGCACGGGTGGTGAACAAAGGATTTTGCCCTGTTACATGACCAATCAACATTAGTTAGTAGTTAGTTAAGCTAATCCAAAGTCCTTAAGGAATTAATTATGTTAAATTTAAACTCATATGCTTATATTAACCATTAATCATATGGTGCAGGGTTCTCAACAGAAAGGGTATACAAGAAGTAACGAACGAGATTTGTTATAAACAGTAATTTAGTGGTAATATTTATGAACTAAGGACATTTAAACTATTATATTAAAAACAGTAAATTTATGTTGTTTATATATCATATAGATTTAAACAAAGGAGCTTGGAAAGCTGAATACATGAAGAGAAGTTGGGATGTTTCAATATCATTCCAGAAATTAGTTTGGTCAGAGGTTGCTAATCCGAGTTTAAACAGAAGTAATTAAAATAATTAAGGTATAGTTAGGAAATTAATTGGTTAAAATAAATCGTATAAACCGCAAATAGTTATGATTGTATAACCCGTGCATATGTGGCCAGAATCAGACCGAACAAGCTGCAAAGGAACTATATTGACGAGCATGACTTTCTTTTGGAATTGACGTGGATGGAAATTGTGACTGCTGGAATTTTTTCATTAAATTAAACATTAGTTTAATTTAACTGGAAAACCAAATCACTTAGCGACAAACGAAATCAAATCAGGTGAGTTAAACCCACTCAGTTTTCCCCATTTATATTTTACATAAATTGGGTTCTTTGTTTTGTGTGCTCTGCTTGTTGATGGTTGCCTGTGTGCTAGTTATACATTTGTTTGTTGATTTAATTGATGAAATTAAACTTTGTTTAATTTCAGTGAAATACCAAATCGTTATTTTTAACGATCAGTTCCAATAAAGGTAATTCACCTTGGTTGGTCACGTTTATAAAATAAACGTGTTTAATTGGTTGAATTGGTTGTGGTTAATGTTAAATGGTCGTTATTTATTTCAGTTAATTGGAACTGAAATGTTCTGATTTGAGATAACTGTTTTGAATACAGGGAAGAACAGGTTGGAGGGACCCAACCGGATCCCTCAAATATATGATTTGTTTTCATATTATTATATACGAACTGTTCTGTTTGAGTGATTAGTTTGATAAGTGATCATTGATTGGAAATTCAACATGTGTTTGGTTTTAACCTATGGGCGATATTGGTTGGGTAATCGGCAGTAAGTGGCCCGAGGATAAACTGTTTGGTTTATATTGTTTCACCATCAGGTGAATCGGTAGAACTGAAATTTGAAATAATTTTACAATTGGATATAGAATTTGAAATATATTATTTTGAATAAAAGGTTTGTTTAAAAGAAAACAAAATTTATTATTTCTTATTTAAATTTATAATTAATTTCTAATTAATTTTATATTATTAATACTGGTGTAAATCAGATTTATACACAAAGGTATAGAAATTAACCAGACGATTAAAATTGGATAATTGTTTTGTTTTAAACAATTAAATGGAATTTATTTAAATTAATTATATTGATAATTGATTTAAAAGAGAAAACGAATTAGAATTGGTTAACGAGATAACCTTGTTCCGAGTTGACTAAATGGACCGTTATTATTAGGATTGATTTTTGAATTAGTGTGTTTTAAATAAAAAGTTGAAAGAATATTTGTTTAATTTTAATAAGATTTTTTTTAAAAGAAATTTACTATTTATTTTAGTAATAAAGGAATTAACTACTATAAAGTAGTTAATGATCACAGTGAATTATTATCCGGATTAATAGTAATTTAGGAAATAGTTTTAATCGAATTAAGGTAAAAAGTATTCAGAATTTAATTGAAATCTACTTGAATAGTGAAGGAGTTTATAAACGGTTTTTATCTTTAAAAACCGAATTTTTACAACTAATTTATAAAGAAGGATTTAGGCGTATACGATGCTTAAATTATGTTGACTTAGTATTCAAATTAAGTTAAAAGGAAAGCGAGATGAAAAGGGTTTAAATTAAACCAGAATGTTTTTGAAACAAGGTTGTTAATAAGCGATGAGGGTTATATCGTTAATTCCAAATTAACGTTACCTTGAAATGGAATTAAGAAAAGGGAAATTTAAATAAGGTTTCCAAAGTGGAAATGTTCGAACAGATTTGAAAGGAGATTGGTAAAAGTGAATTTGGATAAAGAAGTGGGTCATAGGATTGCGTAACCAGATCCAATTCATAATGGAAATTGTTTTGAGACTAGAATGAAATATTGGGTTTTGATTACAACTTATATTTATCTAAGGGTAAGAACGTTGTTGATCAAGGTCTGAGAGGTAATTAAAATACCCCAACTTGAACAACATCGAGATTATCTGAAGATGATATTAGTTGGTAATCGTAAAGGAGGTTCGTGATAATACAACAAATGTTTTGAAAGGAGATTGAAGTGGAAATTTAATTGTACGTTATTTCACTATGGTTTTGGAAACAATAAGATATTAAGTAAGAATTCAAATATCATATTTTTGAATATTAAAAGAGTTAGAAGCTTTAATTTAACAAAAGTGAATCAGTTTGTTTAAATTAAAAGGCCAAGGAAATGCCGAATACTAAACCAGTGAACTCATTGGAGTGTCTTGATTGAAACACTGTTTATTTTGATAGTTAAAACACCGACTATCAAATCTGCCCAATACGATTGTTGGTATGGAAAGACCGGGATCGAATTTATTTTCGAAAACCATTCCGACCAACAAATACGTGAAAATCTCAAAAAATGATCAAGATGGAGCATTGAAGACCGTGGACTTTCATAAAAGGAAGAACCACTAATCTTCTCTGCCTGGCAAGCAGAGATAAACTGTGATTCTATCGTGGTTGGATTCTACGGGTTGCAAGGACTTCTCGCTACTGATCCATGGGGTGATTCCTATAGAGATGTGGTAGGAGAGTGCCTTCAGTTCATCCTGTTCCTGGATGACTTGTATGGACGGATGTCTGACAGAGTATTTCCAAAGAATCACGTACGTTGATTTCTTTAAACGTACTATAGTTATTGGCGGAGAATAGCCGTTCTCTTGACTTCTAACTAGAGTATTTTTGTGGATGTCAATTAGTGATACTTGGCGGATCTAACGATGTGACATTCAAAGTGAATGGTAACTAGATGTTCAGAGATAAACTCTGACCTCAGGCCTTATCAACCGGGAAATGACAAAAATCGGCCAGGCAGCATGGTTATGTGGGTCGCTCCCATTACGGTGTATAATCACCTATCTAGAGAAATTCCTGTTTGTTCTTAAATCTATGTTTCGATGTTATCTCTTTCCGGGAGACGGTTGTTGATCCAAACCGTCGGTGATATACATTCGATACACTCAAGCGAAATGAGTGGTCGGTCATGTGTGGGCCGGGTTACAAGACGTTCTTGTTGAACCCAGTGTATTCGTCTATAGAGATACACGATCGGCAGGTGGTCCCATACCTTGTCATAGTCGGAATCCAATCTCCAATAAGCGCCTTCGGTTTTTGATTGTATACTATATATGTGGAGCGTGAGATGCAAGCGTTCCACTAGATTGTTATTTACTTGTATTTAGACATTATCATAATATCAGAAAAGATATCGGTTTCAAAACTGTTTTGGGATATCGTAAGGTAAAAACCGTCCGTGTTTATGTGTGGAATTGGTCTTACGATTATCCTTTTCTTTCGAAAGGATTTTAACTTTAAAATCAAGTTGTGTGATACCCTTAATAATGTGCGAGTTTTTTTCTCACTCCGGTTCACCAGACTGACCCGATGTTTTGTAAATGCTCGGGTTAGCCCAGGGTGTACAGGTTCAGGTTATCGAATGTTGTGAAGTCCAGAGACAAACTGGAGATGTTTAGACGTATGATATTATATAGCTACTATTTCGATGTGTGTTGTATATGGGAATAGGCTATAATCACTGTCTCATTGTATGATGTACTCTGATACTGTAAGTGTTTTTAAAAGTTCTCAATAAAGATTTATTTCTGTATTATATTTGTTCCGCTGCGATGTGAGACTCTGTGTTGTGTTGCTTCTTCTTCTTTTCTAATATTTATTTCTTTCTTATCTCACCCTCTAATTTATTTTTAATAACTATCCAGTGTTTTTGGTGCTTGGAGGGTCGGCATGAGTTACGGTAAGGTATTTATGTCGATTTCCAGGGTCGAAAATCCTGGGTCGTTACAGTATGGTAATAATTCTTGTAATGAATGTAAATTAAAATTTCATGACCATTCTAACAATCAAAATAGGTTTTTTTTTTCAAATTTAAGAGGTCAAGAATAGGGTAATAAATATTGTAACCATATTCGCGTTAGGAAATTAATTGATAGGATAAACATGCCTATATGGTTACAATTAATTTGGTACCTCAGAATAGGGGTTGTAACTCCAATTAAGGAATAAATAAATAGCTATATATACACATATTCACTTAAGAATTAAATGGAATTAAATTTGTAGTGATATTTTAGATTTGCAATAATTAGATTAGAATTTATATGAGATTGATATAAATGGCATTTAGTACGATAGAGACTGTCTTAGGAAAATATGACCGTTAGTGGCATAAATTGCATTGAATAGGTTAATTGATGCCTTAAGAAATATGACCGTTAGAGTCATTAGTGGCAATAAATCTAATTAATAATAATAACAATAAAAGGAATAGAAAGGTTAATTAACGGGAATTTATTGGCATAGTGAATACTAAGTCCAATAAGGAAATTAATAAATAAACATTCTAGGATAGGAAGTTATTTGTTTTCCTTATCTATTTCTAGTTAATCTAGAATCAAGATTGGACTTAGTGAGTTAATGATGCGAGGTCAGTTTCCTTATTCGATAGAAGTCTGCACTTTCCAACGATCAGATATATGTACAACTAATGTGAGATATCATTAACCATAGGAACCCGTAACAATAGTTAATTGTGTAGCGAGGATTATTTCCTAAAATATAGTTTATCTCAAGTGTGATGTATTTAGTTGTTGTAGGACCCGCCACCCGTCCCAAAAGTTGGAATTTTAAAAAGAAAATATTTGTAAGCGCAGCGTGCTTCGGGGTGAAGGTATTAAGTAGTTAGATCCACCCCTAAAAATAGTATTAAGTGATCAGGTAGCTCACCTCCCCATAAAAAATAAGTAATAAATGCCTATTGGGTACGAACTAGGTAATCCCAGTGTTGGTCCCCTTCCTCTAAGTAATATGTGACTCGGGTGAATGTTTGCCCTGGGACTATGTATTAAATGACCGCTATGGAGGCACCATAGGTCTTCCTATCTTGCAGGAAGTAGTAAGTGGCTAGGTGATTATCTAATAAGGCCAACTGGATAGTAAATGCGGGGGTCCGCCAGGGGAATGTCATAAATGATGAGATGTCGTCTACCTATCATGTAGGTAATAAATGACTGCTTACTATCTCTCACCTTATGCAGGGCATGGGTATATATATGGAAAACGGAAGCCTGAAATTAGTAGGACTTAGTAGGTAGTGTCCTCTAATTTATATTATTGTAGAGTAAACCATTGAGTAAGGCATTAATTGGCCGATGGGTCTGCCTTGGGTCATAAGTTATCGAAAGGATCCGCCCTTATCTTATATTGATAGTGATGTCTTAAGTTGATATATAGAGATAATTAACCTTCTTATGGAATAGTGAGTAGTTGAGACCCCACCTCTTATTTTTTGGTACTTGGTTGAATGATGGTGTAAAGGCTTCATAATTATGCGTAAACATTCTATATCGATATTTATATGTCGTTATCATTTGGGAATACTACCTCGGGAATGGTAATCACTTGTAGTGTGTAAATGTTTACAAGGTTAGGTTAGAGTTACTAGCCTTGTTGGGCATATGTTTTGGTTTTGACTAAACGGGATACACTGGTGTATTGTAGACAGTGTTATGCATTTTCTGTTCACTAGTACTTGTTGTTCTGACCACCTCCTCATACCAACTCTCAAGTTTAGTTCGAGGAAGACATGTCTTAGCAGATATCTAATTTGGTTTTCTGTTCTCGTTCTCTCATGCTCAATATCGATGTGGCAATTTGCTTTAAGGTAGTCGTCTTAGTTATCTTATTTTGTTTCCACTGTGAGCTAGTTTTATTTTACTCTAGTTTCCCTTATGCTCTTTATTTGCAGGTACCAAATTTATACTCTCCATTCTTGGATGGTTTTGAGTTTTGTTGAAATTCGGGCTCGGAAAAGTATGGGGCATTGCAGCTATGCTACTGAAGAAACATTCACTGATTATTACACTTACCAAAGTAAACTCAAGATGATTCTCAAGGCTAAAGCTTTGGAACATAAAAAAAGCAAAGGAGAAATGGATCGCTGAAGGGGACGAATGCCTTATAATTTTTTACACTAAAATGGAAATTCGTACCCAGATGAATACCAGTTACTAGCTAATTAATTTAGATGGTTCTTTGTCTAATGATAAGCAGAAAATGGAGCAGGAAGCTTTAAATTATTATTATGAACTTTATAGTGGTTTATATCAATCTAACTTACCCCGTTTCAGTTACAGAAGGCTGATTAATGAAACTGGTAGACGTATGTTAGGGAATAGTGTCAGCATGCAAGAAGTGTGAGATACTGTCAGCTCCATCATTGACGATGCTAATCCGAGACCTGATGGTTTGGGTTCCAGCTTCTATAAACGGCATTGGAATTTACTGAAAGAAAATGTGGTAGCATCAATACAGAAATCTTTGGAATCAAGGAAAATTTTGAAAGAAATGAACTACATTTTTATCAGTCTTATTGCTAAAGTTAAAAGTCCAGCCAAATTTGAACACTACAGACCTATCGCATGCTGAAATGTTATCTATAAAATTTTAAGCAAGATGTTATGCGATACAATGAAGAAAATACTACTAGACATCGTTGCTGAGTGTCAGAGTGCATTTATCAAAAGCAGATGCATTTCAGAGAATTGTATTCTGGCACATGAAATGGTTAAAAATTTCAATAAATAAGGAGTAGAAAGATTTTGTTTAAAAGTTGACCTCCACAAAGCATATGATAAAATTAACTGTAATTTTATTATTCATATGAGTATTGTTATAGGGCTCCCCAGAAAGTTTGAAAATTTAATTAAAAAGTGTCTTGATACTTGTACCTCCATACTGATTAATGGTGTTCTGAAAGGACATATTAGATCCAGCTGTGGTATTAGGAAAGGATATCCTTTATCTCCTTACCTATTTACCTTTTCCATGGAATATTTCTCTCTCTCTTCATATGGAGCTTGCATAGCATAATAACCATATTTAATCTATCTATAATTTACAATCTAGTCTTAGCCACCTCCTATATGTTGATGACCTGATAATATGCATAAAAGCATCTGATAAGGCAGCGAGAACTATTACAAACATTTTTAGAGATCTAGAGAAGTTCCTGGGAATTTAGATGAATGAACATAAGTCAAAATATTACTTTAACAAATTATGTAGAATTATAAAAGCGATTAAGGATATTTTGGGTGTAGAGGAAGGTGAGTTGTCGGTTAAGTATTTCGGAGTGCCTCTCTCAACAAATAAGATCACGGACAGGGAATGTGCTACTCTTGAATCTAACATTAGGGACAAGTTGCAAGGATGGAGCTCAAGAATTTTATCTTTTCCTGGTAGGATTGAGCTTACTTATACTGTTATTCATCCCAAAATTTATTTCTAGATGCAAATGTTTGAATACCTAAAGCTTCAATTAAAAAGATAAAGAGGGTATGTGCTGACTTCATTTGGAAAGGAGGATTCTTCATATTAAATACAATGATTTATGTAGGCCTAAAAAGGAAGGAGGAGTTGGCCTTATAAATGTAAAAGGCATGAGACTTGGGTTCATTCAAAAGTAGGGCTGGAAAATTATTCAATCTGAAAGTTTATGGGCTAGATTGATGAAGATAAGATATCTGAAAGGCAACTTCTGGAAAATAAGTATTGATAGTAATGTGTTTGCAAATTGGAAAGCTATCCTTAAAAAATAGCATTTTAGCCAAAAATCGTGAGAGAGATTTTGCTAAAGGAAAAGAGACAGATTTATGGACATATCAGAGGATCGATGGTGAATCTTTAGTTGGTAATCTGGGGTGAGACACCTACTCTGCTTTTGGTCGTCCTGATTCCAAGGTTGAAGATATTATTGATAATAATGAATCGAAATATGACTTTCTTCCTTGAAATTCAGAATATAAAGCTATGTCCGTATTATTTGACCGTAATTACGACAAATGGAAATGGAAAGAAACTAAGGAAGGGTTTACAACCAAATCGGCATGGGAGAACAACAGAAACAGAAATAACAGTGTGGATTAGAGTTCAGTTATTTGGGATATATCCATTTGTCCTAAAATGACTACCACCTTGTTCAAAGTCATATTACAGTGTCTACCTACCAGAGATGGGCTATTTAAACGGGTGTAACTGATAAAACGAGTTGTGTTTTATGCAGTTCTAGCATAAAGAGCCACGAACATATGTTATTTGAATGCGAATATGCTAAATTGATTCTTAAACATTGCTGCAATTACTTTGGGTTCAAGAATGACAAAATTAAGTTAAAGGATATCCTTCAATGCTTGTCCTTCCATGAAGATGTGTTGAACTTAAAAGCCAAAATCTACTGATCCATCATCGCGACATCTGTTTGGATGATTTGGAGAAAAGGAATCACAAGGCATTTGACAAGAAGAGAAAAGAGGTAGTAGTTTTAAGTATAATCATTGTTAGTGAAATTCAATTCATGAGAAAACGGGTGAAAGGGATTACCAATAACTAGAGATGTATACGTAGTGAGGCTGCAGAAGCAGATGACCCATTGGTAGTAGTATGAATTGCTTGTACCAGCTACGAAAATGTGGATATGGTTAGCCGCTATGGGAGTTTGACTTGCTTCGTATCGGGAAGATGATTTGATCGGAACTGAAAT
Organism: Allium sativum; assembly: GCA_030737875.1. Classification (NCBI taxonomy): domain Eukaryota; kingdom Viridiplantae; phylum Streptophyta; class Magnoliopsida; order Asparagales; family Amaryllidaceae; genus Allium; species Allium sativum. Next base: position 76,322,351 of record CM060926.1, read on the forward strand.
GGTATTAATTTTTTTTAATTATGTTAACTCTGTGTAGTCGGTTTGTATTGTACATAGCACGTCATGTGGCCTAGTGCTAGTTTGTACAAATTTTGGTACAAGTTTCCCAATAAATTTTTACCCATTTCCGAAAAAAATGTATATATATATATATATATTGGATGATAGAACAATGATCCAAATAGAAGAATAAAAATATTCTAAATACTCAGCAATTTCCGATAGAGCTACTACACTAGTATATAGCGAATTTTGATTAGTGGTTTGATCATTTAGGCTTTGATTCCTCATCTCAGGTAGCTCACAATACCAATAATTGAAAAGCACAATACCAATAATTGAAAAGCAATAGAATAAAGTAAATACTAACTGTGACATATAGCTGTAGTAAGTCCTCAAATGTATCTATTTAGTGCTCTTGGTTTAATGTTTAGATGAGACATTATGACTTAGTTAATTTTGAATATATATGGTTTAGACAAATGCAAGGCATGATGAAGTTAGCGGTGAGTGATATTTGCTTGATAGCCTATTAGCCGTCCCTAAATTTGTCCAGTAGAAATGAAAACTTATAACTGCAATTTCTTCTAGACCTCTAAATTGTTTTCTTAATGTGACCACTCTACGGAATGACCAACCACCAAACTGAAGCAATGAGACCAGTTATAGCACCTAATTCAGTCTTTGTAACAACCCGCATTTTACTTATCGGAGAATCATAAAATATTTTTATTTTATTCTCTTAGGATTGGATCATTCTCATATTTTAATATGTTGCTTAAGGGGATGTGAGACATGTCCATAATTTTTACCAATTTTGTTTGTGATCATTTTGCCCCTGTCAGTCTTGTATAGGGCATAACTTTTGACTCAAGTCGAATCATGTGTTGAAACTAGTGCCATCGAAAAGGAAATGATGATTCCCTTTCCATAGAGTGGTCACATTAAAAGTTTTGGCTCAGCGGTTTGGGAGGAATTACTGTTTTAAGGTTTAATAGTTGGCTGTCCAGGTCTGGTAAGCCATAATGGGCTGATTTGAGGAGGCCCATTAGTGGGCTAGATGAAAGCTATAAATTGGTGGTGAGAGGTATGGGGATTAGTTTACTTTCTCCATTCTCTCATTTCGTGGCCTTGTGTTCCTCCTTCCTCTAACACCTTTCCACCATTAAAATCGAGATCTAAAGAAGGGAATCCAAGATCTATACCATTTGAAGCTAGATCTACATCATTTGAAGTAAAAGTTCATCGAATCGAAGGATTTGGATCAAGTTCTTCGCTGTTTGGAATCTAATTTCACTGTTTTGCTTTGATTTGGAGAATTAGTGAGTGATATGCATCTCTCACACGGATTCAATCAAGTATATGAGTTGTATGTGCATAATTTCATCATATTCAAGTCGTTTTCCTTAGATCTACACCATGGTAAGCTTATTTTCATATTAATTTCCATAGGATTTAATTTAGTAACTTAAAACCGGTAATTTCTATGTTATTTCATATGTTTATGCATGTTAGATCCATAATTTAGTTCATATGTTCATTTATCATGATTTTGATGAAGTTGCATGATTTTGGTGAAAATCGTCATATTCATGTTGATAGTGGTTTCATAACATGTTTATGGTTCTAGTGGATGAATTGGATGAATAGATTTCGTTGAGATAGTCGATTGGCGAAGTTTTGATGGAAATAGGACTTGGATTGGGCATATGCAGATTTCTGGTCGAGCGTACAGACCACGGGTCGAGCGTAGTACAATGTGTAGTACAACGCACATTTCATTGTAGTATAGAAGGGTGGTCAGTCGTGCATGAGAAGATGGGTCGGTGGTGCACGAGTGGGTCGGTCGTGCACGTATGGGTCGCTCAAACGTGGACTCGAGTAGAGGTGGGTCGTGCATTCAAAGGGGGAGGCTGGTCGGTCGTGCACTATGGGCTCAATCGGTCAGTCAGGAGCATGGGTTTACGTATCAGGCAGAGCAGGACCGGATCGAGAAGATTATAGGCTCGAGCATGTTGAGGTTGGTCGCACCATAATGGGCTGGTCGTGCGTCAATACCAGAGTCGGGTCGGTCGTGCAATGGTCAGTCACACATGGTATTGCAACGCAGTGATGTAATTTGGCTCAGGGATGTTGTGACTTCGAAGTGAATTCAATAAGGAATGTTGAAGTGGTGTGAAGTGTTTGTTGCTAGTGTGATGCAACGAGTATGATTACAACTCAAAGGTGTCCCGAGTTGGGTGATAATGGTTTGATGGTCGTCATCGATGACGACTAGATATATTGAAGGCTAAGAGACTTTCGTTGTCGTAGGTTCTAGCCGGTTTAAAGCATGGGTACAATAGAGATGTCTAAAAGACCGTTTGTAGGTCGAGAACCCTAGGCGTCGTGTATGGTCTAGATATGTCAAATTGTATGACGTATGGGGTTTTTGCTAGAACCGGGGTTTCCATTACCCCTTGATGGATAGCAAATTGTTTGGCCAATCATACGACTAACGATAGTTTGGAAGCAAGATTGGCAGTGATAACCTGTGACGGCCCGCCCCGCACCAACCGCCATTTTCTCCAAAAGTGCGCTGTACACATGTCCAGTTAGCACGGAACGGGTCATCGGAAGGAAAAGGAAGAAGGAAATGAACATACAAAGAACCTGTAGAATGTCTCACAGCGCATAGAATAAAATATAATAACGACATACTTGACATAAAACAGGAGAGACAGTGCATAAGCTGAAAACCAAAACTAAGCATCATAGCAGCGGAAATCCAAAATACAGCTTATTACAACTTTCAAACTGTCTCAAAGCAAAAGTAAGATAAAGGAGGTACACTACTAATGCCCAAGTAGCGACCACCAACGACACAGGGAGAATGTGTATATATATATCATACATGGAAGCCTCCTGCCCGCCTCCGAATCAGCTACTCGCGCATCACCAGCTAACCTGTCTCTAGTCTGCTCGTGTGAGCACCCAGAGTAATAAGAGGAGACATAAAACTCTGGGCCAGACATAAAGCCTGGTATGAGCGATAAGCATCTAAAGTGAACAATAACAGGTAGACTAAAACATACCTGAACCTGGACCTGCAACCAAAGAGTTAGCACTACATACTGTACAACACTCTAAGGTACCATATCAAACGGTGTAAAGATACGGAGGGGGGGGTGTGTGCATGTCATAGTGATGGCAAACAATCAAACATAGCATCCATCCTCACATCTCTCACTCAGTGCGTAAAGCATACGATATTCACCACTTCGATCACCCACCCTTGCTACGATCACTTTGCCCCATGAAGTCATGAAATGGCTTCACTGCACTGATAACGTAGCCACTAATCCTTCGCTATGTCCACTTGCCCCATGGAGTTATTCACCCCATCTGCGCTGGCTCATAGCCTTACCAATCCTTACTATGTCTACTTGCCCCATGGAGTTATTCACCCCATCTGCGCTGGCTCATAGTCTTACTACGCATCACCTTGCCCCTCGAGTCGTAATGACTCTACTGCACTGATAATGTAGTCTTGCTACCATCACCTTGCCCCTCGAGTCGCAATGACTCTACTGCACTGATAAGTAGTCCATCATTCATTTTTTAGTGGTGAATCGAAGTTATGAACGTCGACAACTCCTTAGCACACATCCCGCAGCAAAGCCCAACCATGAAGCGAACTCATCGGTTCCCAACTGGATCCTGAGCTCTAACTTCCCTTTGGACTACCTTTGCGTCTCGGGTTATTGGTCATCACCGGATCGGTTCGGCCTTTATCATCTTTCAACGGATCGTGGTACCCTTCAGTTCGTGGTTCCCTGGCGCCCTTTGGTTCGTGACCGAGCTTCCTCACTGGTTCAGATCATGCTCCACCTTCGTCAGGTTGGATCGGGTCGAGGCACTCCCACTGGTTCGGGTCGTGCTCCATAGCTCGTGGCGCTTCCCTTCGGTCGTGATGCTCCTCCCCCTTCAGATCGTGGATGCACACAGGTTCGGATCGTGAGCTTCTGAAGAGGATCGGGTCGGATCGGAGATAGCATGCGATCGGGTGCTCTAGCGCGTGACGCAGTTCGAGTTCGAGCTCCTTCCACCATCGGATCGTGGCCTCCGGTCCGGGTCGTGGCACATAGGGGCGCCCCGCGATCCGGTCCCTGCACAGCTTTCCTGCGACTTATTTCACGCCATTCGACGGCGTTTTCGACCAATCTAACACTTCTAAACAATCACAAAGCATACCATACAGTCATAGCAACATGTAGTATCGACCCCAAACACCAAAACATAAATCATAGCATGTAAAATGGATCAAACATACCCAAAACCCCTTAATTTCCCTTAAGCATGTTTAGGTAAAACTCACCATAGGATTAACAAAACTTAACCAAATTAACCCAAATTCATATCAGAGGTCTAAAACATCATTTAAGAATTCATAAACATTTTTCCAGAATTTATTAATGTATAAATTCGCTAATTATCACTAATCACCCCTAATTAACCATAATTAGTGAGGAACTATACAAATCACTCACCTTAGCCACAAATAAACAAAGATCTGAAATAAATCTCTGATATGATGCAAATCCCAATGCTAAACAGCAGCTCCAATGTTGATTTGGTGTAGATCTTCCTTGATTAGAGGTTGCTAAGCCAAATCCTTGACCAAAAGGTGATTTGGAGGTGATTTAGAGGTTAGAGGCCATTTCTAGGGTTCCTTGGTGATAAGTGGAGGCTAGAAAACTGAAATGGAATGATTCTCTATCTCATTTCATCCTTCCCATAACCCTAATCCCGAAATGGGTTATGGGCCTACTCACTAATCACCCTATTTGGCCCGGTTAAGTAGTTTTTCACCCTCCAAACCTTATTTCAGCCATATCTCCCAAACGGTAAGTCCGTTTGGCTATTATGACCACTCTACGGAAAGGTAAACCATCAAACAAATCTAATGGAAGTGTTTTCAAGTCAAAATTCCTTTCCAATAAAAAGTTATGGCCAAAACAGTACCAACTAGGGGCAAAATGGTCATTTAAAAATCGACAAAAATCATAAGCATGGGAAATGACTCTAATAGGTGTTTCCCAAAGTTACATGACCATACGACTTCATACGGGAAAGAAATAAATATTCTACGATCCCCCGATGCGTAGAATGCGGGTTGTTACATTCTCCCCCCCCCCCCCCCTTAAGAAATTTCGCCCCCGAAATTCCCTAACCAAAACACACAAAGGGTCCCGCATGCCTATCAACCATAAAACAACAATCAAACATGCAAAACAAGTCTACCCTAGCATGCGGAAAAACTAAATTACGAAGTAAATCTTGCCAGGCAAAGAGTTCTGGATACGTCTTTCTAATGCTCTCCTCTGTCTCCCAAGTACAATCATTCCCGTTCTCGCCCCACTGAACCTTGACTAGCTTCACCGCCTTCCTTCGAAGTTGCTTCGTATCGTGCCCCACAATACGAATCGGCTTGCGGTTCCCAACCGCCTCGGGTTCTACTTCGAAGTCCTCTAACTGATCAGGTGAAATAGTCATATTTAAGTCGTCAACGAACTTCCTTAGTTGGGAAACATGAAATACATTGTGAATTCCCGCCATTTTCTCTGGTAAGCCAACTCTATATGCCAAATTCCCGACTAGTTCAAGAACAGGGAATGGTCCAACAAATCTTGGTGCCAACTTGCCTCTCCTGCCAAACCGTATCACGCTCTTCAACGGAGAAATCTTGACAAACACCAAGTCACCAACGGAGAATTTTAAGTCTCTTCTCCTCTTATCAGCATAACTCTTCTGCCTATCTTGGGCAGCTTTCATTCGTTGTTGAATGATCTTGATCTTATCGGAAGTTTCTCTCACCACATCTGGTCCAAGCATAAACTTCTCGCCAGTCTCTATCCAACATGATGGTGAGTTGCACGGTCTTCCGTACAAAGCTTCATATGGAGCCATACCGATACTGCATTGGTAGCTATTATTATATGCAAACTCTACTAGATGCAAATGGTCATCCCATGATCCACCAAAATCCAATATACAAGCTCTCAAGAGGTCTTCCACTATACGATTCATCCTCTCCGTCTGACCGTCGGTCTGAGGATGATATGCGGTACTGAGATGTAATCCTGACCCTAGAGCCTCTTGTAAGCTCTTCCAAAACCCACTAGTGAACAACGGGTCTCGGTCACTCACAATGCTTTTGGGTACTCCATGAAATCTCACTACCCACTTCATATACAATTCTGCCAACTTGGCTGCCGTTCTGGTCGATTTGACTGGTATAAATCTTGCGCTCTTAGTCAATCGATCCACAATTACCCAAATGCTATCATATCCCGATCTAGTCCTTGGTAAGCCATCGATGAAATCCATCGAGACTTGCTCCCATTTCCACTCGGGAATCTCTAATGGTTGCAACAACCCACTAGGCTTCTTTTGCTCAGCCTTAACTAGCTGGCAATTCATGCATTCGGATATAAACTTCCCAACGTCTCTTTTCATCCCTTCCCAGTGGTAAGTCTGTTTCATGTCTCGATACATCTTATTACCACCGGGATGTATAGTCAGTTTTGAGTGATGACATTCTCTAAGCACTTCATCCCTCAAACCATTTACGTTGGGCACAACTAGTCTTCCATTCTTTCGAAGCCATCCATCTCGATCAAGCCCATACACATTCATCTCCTCACCGTTGATGTTCATCTCTAACTTGGAGATGATTTCCAATAGATTAGGATCGTCCCTCTGGCTGGAACCAATCCGCTCTATCAAAGTGGGTCTGATTGCCAAACTAGCTAGCATAACTGGATCCAATTCGCACTGTGGTCTGAAATCAAACCCCGCGATATACTCCAGTTGCTTCCATTCAAGAAACATTGCCCCTAAGCTGGCATGTCTCCTACTCAAGGCATCGGCTACTGCATTACCTTTCCCAGGTGTGTATGCGATATCAAAATCATACGAAGCCAAGAACTCTAACCATCTCTGCTGACGGAGATTTAGATCTTTCTGGGAGAAGAGATACTTTAACAATTTATGATCGGTAAACAACTCAAATCTTTCTCCCAAGAGATAGTGTCTCCACATCTTCAGTGCAAACAGAATCGCTGCTAATTCCAAATCATGGGTAGGATACTTATTCTCATGCGGCTTTAGCTGTCGACTAGCATAAGCTACAACCCTACCTCCTTGCATCAATACAGCACCTAGTCTGGTACCACAAGCATCCGTGTATACCGTCATCTCTTCATTCCCCTTAGGAATGACTAACACTGGCGCACGCGTCAACTTCTCCTTTAGACTCTTGAATGCATTCTCACACACTCCGTCCCAGACGAAGGACTGATTCTTCTCAGTCAACTGAGTCAACGGTGCTGCTATCTTGGAGAAGTCCTGGATAAACTTACGGTAATATCCAGCTAATCCCAAGAAACTTCTTACATCTGTTGCATTCTTGGGTGTAGGCCAATCCTGTACCGTAGCCACCTTCGCAGGGTCCACGGCAATACCACTCTCTGAAACAACATGACCCAAGAATCTCACTTCCCTTCTCCAGAAATGACACTTAGAGAATTTCGCTTTCAACTGGTGTTTCCTCAACACCTCCATCACTATCCTCAAGTGTCCCTTGTGTTCCTCCTCTGTCCTTGAATAAACAAGGATATCATCCACGAACACAAGAACAAACTTATTCAACTGATCTCTGAATACTCGATTCATAAGATCCACAAAGTAGGCTAGTGCATTGGTCAACCCAAATGGCATGACCAACCACTCATAAAATCCAGACGGCGTCCTAAATGCCGTTTTCGGAACACTCTCATCCGCTACTCGTAGCTGATGAAATCCTGTCGCGAGGTCCAACTGGGAGAACACTCTTGCTCCTTCCAGTTGATCAAACAAATCATCTATTCGCGGTAGAGGATACTTATTCTTCCTCGTCGCCTTATTCAACTCGCGATAGTCTACACACAAACGAAGGGAACCATCTGCCTTAGTGGCAAACACAACTGGTGCTCCCCACTCGGAGACACTCCTCCCGATAAGTCCCTTCTTCAAAAGATTGCTGACTTGCACACCGAGCTCTCGCTGCTCCCTTGGTGCCATGCGACGAAGTGGCATCACTATAGGTCTGGCATCTTTCACTAAATCAATACGGAACTCAATCTCTCGGTGTGGTGGAGGCCCGGTCACCTCCTCGAAGACGTCCGGATACTGGCCAACCACGGGCACATCTGACAACTCATCCTGCGGGATGTCGAGGGAATTTACAAAACTAGCCATAACCCCATCACTAGGTAGACTACCAAACACTACCCTCCGCCCATCATCCGCCCTCACTATCACCAAAAAGCCCTCACAGTCTACCTTTACCCCGTATCTTTGGAGCCAATCGACTCCCAATATAATGCCATACCCAGTAAAGCCCAAAACAAAGCAATTACAAACAAACATACATCCATGACTCGATAAGACCAAATTCCTGCAAATCATACTAAGGCTAGTCGAACCACCAATCGGGTTCGTCACAACCAATGGTTTATCGACTATCTCGGGTTACAGTCCCAACCTATCTACCAGGTCACTAGATATGAAGGAACGGGAAGCCCCAGTATCAAACAAAACTCGAACTGGTATATCATAAATAGAAAGCATACCTTGAATAATAACATTCTTTCCTTTCTCCGCCGCGGTTGGGGCATTCGACGAAGAAGGAACAACATCAATAGCATATGCTTTCACAATCTGCTTCTCCTTAAGAGGTTGCAGACACTTATCCTTATGATGTCCCACTTGACCACAGTTGTAGCACTTCCTTTCCGCTGGCTTGGCCCGACATTCTTTAGCATAATGGCCCTTCTTACCACAGCTGAAGCACTCAACATCCTTCTTGCTCTTTTTCTGGCCACCCTTAGATTGGTCTTGCTTCCTCTTATTCTGAGAGTTATTCTTGCCTCCACCGCCTGCTTGCGGTTTTGGCCCTTCTACAGATGCAGCCTTAGTCTTTGACTTAGGGTAAAGACTCTCTGATCTCAAAGCTTTCTCCACAATCGATTCAAAAGTCTCATCGATGTGGTTGATAAGCCTTTCCCCCAAGTATCCATCCAAACCAGTAATGAACTTCTCATTCTTCTTTTCAGGAGTATCAATAAGAGATAGTCCATACTTTGACAAAGTGTCGAACTCAGCAATATAGTCAGAAACTGCCCTTCCGTTCTGCTTGAGTTCCAAGAACCTCTTGAACAACACTGACTTCTGGGCAGCTGGAATGAACTTCTCGCTAAAGCGAGCCTTGAACTGAACCCAAGTAACCTGATCCTCTGGAGTAGCTGTTCTAATGGCATTCCACCAATTCATTGCTCGCCCTTGCAGCTGACGAGACGCTAGCCTTCTCTTCATCGCATCCTCAAGACCCAAGTCATCGAAGATACGATCACAGCTATCCATCCAGTCTTGAACATCTGTGGCCGACTCCGTCCCGTGGAACGAATTCCCACCAAGATTAGTGTAATCCTTGCACAACTTGGCGAAATCGACCCTCGGCGCCTGCACTACTGGGCCAACACCAACTCCGGTAATGGGAACTGCCCCTTGCACTTCTCTAAGCATGTCTCTCATGAGGTTAGTAAACATCGCCCTCATGTCAGCGACATTCCCATGGTTGGTCCCTCTACCAGCACCCCTCGTGTCTCGGCTCATCGTTAATCTGAAAAAGGGAAACGATTAACGACCCCATAGTGGTGCTGGTGCAGTGCGACTTCATTCTTATACTACTAATGGTATATACATATATAGCTTTTGAAAACCAAAGTAATCACAAATACGCGCTCTCATATACGTACTATCTCTCCCTAGTGTCTTTCCCTAGGTGAACTACGCAACCTAGAGCTCTGATACCAAGTGTGATGGCCCGCCCCGCACCAACCGACATTTTCTCCAAAAGTGCGCTGTACACATGTCCAGTTAGCACGGAACGGGTTGTCAGAAGGAAAAGGAAGAAGGAAATGAACATACAAAGAACCTGTAGAATGTCTCATAGCGCATAGAATAAAATATAATAACGACATACTTGACATAAAACAGGAGAGACAGTGCATAAGATGAAAACCAAAACTAAGCATCATAGCAGCGGAAATCCAAAATACAGCTTATTACAACTTTCAAACTGTCTCAAAGCAAAAATAAGATAAAGGAGGTACACTACTAATGCCCAAGTAGCGACCACCAACGACACAGGGAGAATGTGTATATATATATATCATACATGGAAGCCTCCTGCCCGCCTCCGAATCAGCTACTCGCGCATCACCAGCTAACCTGTCTCTAGTCTGCTCGTGTGAGCACCCAGAGTAATAAGAGGAGACATAAAACTTTGGGTCAGACATAAAGCCTGGTATGAGCGATAAGCATCTAAAGTGAACAATAACAGGTAGACTAAAACATACCTGAACTTGGACCTGCAACCAAAGAGTTAGCACTACATATTGTACAACACTCTAAGGTACCATATCAAACGGTGTAAAGATACGGAGGTGGGGGTGTGCATGCCATAGTGATGGCAAACAATCAAACATAGCATCCATCCTCACATCTCTCACTCAGTGCGTAAAGCATACGATATTCACCACTTCGATCACCCAACCTTGCTACGATCACTTTGCCCCATGAAGTCTTGAAATGGCTTCACTGCACTGATAACGTAGCCACTAATCCTTCACTATGTCCACTTGCCCCATGGAGTTATTCACCTCATCTACGCTGGCTCATAGCCTTACCAATCCTTACTATGTCCACTTGCTCCTTGGAGTTATTCACCCCATCTGCGCTGGCTCATAGTCTTACTACACATCACCTTGCCCCTCGAGTCGTAATGACTCTACTGCACTGATAACGTAGTCTTGCTACCATCACCATGCCCCTCGAGTCGCAATGACTCTACTGCACTGATAAGTAGCCCATCATTCATTTTTTAGTGGTGAATCGAAGTTATGAACGTCGACAACTCCTTAGCACACGTCCCGCAGCAAAGCCCAACTATGAAGCGAACTCATCGGTTCCCAACTGGATCCTGAGCTCTAACTTCCCTTTGGACTACCTTTGCATCTCGGGTTATTGGTTATCACCGGATCGGTTCGGCCTTTATCATCTTTCAATGGATCGTGGTACCCTTCAGTTCGTGGTTCCCTGGCGCCCTTCGGTTCATGACCGAGCTTCCTCACCGGTTCGGATCGTGCTCCACCTTCGTTAGGTTGGATCGGGTCGAGGCACTCCCACTGGTTCGGGTCATGCTCCATAGCTCGTGGCGCTTCCCTTCGGTCGTGATGCTCCTCCCCCTTCAGATCGTGGATGCACACAGGTTCGGATCGTGAGCTTCTGAAGTGGATCGGGTCGGATCGGAGATGGCATGCGATCGGGTGCTCTAGCGCGTGACGCGGTTCGAGTTCGAGCTCCTTCCACCATCAGATCGTGGCCTCCGGTCCGGGTCGTGGCACATAGGGGCGATCCGGTCCCTGCACAGCTTCCCTGTGACTTATTTCACACCATTCGACGGCGTTTTCGACCAATCTAACACTTCTAAACAATCACAAAGTATACCATACAGTCATAGCAACATGTAGTATCGACCCCAAACACCAAAACATAAATCATAGCATGTAAAATGGATCAAACATACCCAAAACCCCTTAATTTCCCTTAAGCATGTTTAGATAAAACTCAACATAGGATTAACAAAACTTAACCAAATTAACCCAAATTCATATCAGAGGTCTAAAACATCATTTAAGAATTCATAAACATTTTTCCAGAATTTATTAATGTATAAACTCGTTAATTATCACTAATCACCCCTAATTAACCATAATTAGTGAGGAACTATACAAATCACTCACCTTAGCCACAAATAAACTAAGATCTGAAATAAATCTCTGATATGATGCAAATCCCAATGCTAAACAGCAGCTCCAATGTTGATTTGGTGTAGATCTTCCTTGATTAGAGGTTGCTAAGCCAAATCCTTGACCAAAAGGTGATTTGGAGGTGATTTAGAGGTTAGAGGCCATTTCTAGGGTTCCATGGTGATAAGTGGAGGCTAGAAAACTGAAATGGAATGATTCTCTATCTCATTTCAGCATTCCCATTACCCTAATCCCGAAATGGGTTATGGGCCTACTCACTAATCACCCTATTTGGCCCGGTTAAGCAGTTTTTCACCCTCCAAACCTTATTTCAGCCATATCTCCCAAACGGTAAGTCCGTTTGGCTAGTATGACCACTCTACGGAAAGGTAAACCATCAAACAAATCTAATGGAAGTGGTTTCAGGTCAAAATTCCTTTCCAATAAAAAGTTATGGCCAAAACAGTACCAACTAGGGGCAAAATGGTCATTTAAAAATCGACAAAAATCATAAGCATGGGAAATGACTCTAATAGGTGTTTCCCAAAGTTACATGACCATACGACTTCATACGGGAAAGAAATAAATATTCTACGATCCACCGATGCGTAGAATGCGGGTTGTTACATAACCTGAGTCTGTCATGCATGCTGAATGCTCTGTTTGTACCATCTCATGTTAATTATCCAACGTCGAAGGAGATGTTACTTAATTGCTTGTCTGATATTGATTTAGGCCTTTGGGGCTTGTGCTTGGGGGATGTTGACTCCGACTAGGATGAATTACGTGAGATATATAATCTGGATGCTATGAGTGCTATTGCTGGCTACTTCTAATTGCCACTATGGTTTCCATGGATGAATGGTTGAAATGTTTGATGTAAAAACTATCACTGTCCGATGTATAGAAGATGAGAGTTGTGTTCTTCTCTGGTGTTGTGGGTAAATTAGTTCATTTATTTACCCATTTTCATATGCTTTATTGTTGAAGTTTGCTAGCTGTTTTATCGCTCACTAGAACTGTTGTCTAACTCGAGGTTTTATGTTTCCCTCTTATTACCTTGGGTTGTTCATCCGATTGTTGGATGGGCAGACTAGGTGGCATGTGACAGGTGATAACTTAGTAAGGACGATGTTGCTGTTCGGAGGCAAGCAGAAGGCTGGCGTACTATCTTTCCTACTATCTATTATTTGTTTCTGCTGTTTGTTATCCTACTCTGAGAGCTGTAGTGAGGCAAAATTGTATAAAGACTATTGTTGAATCCAAGTGTATGGATATTACTTTCTAGTCGTTATGAAAGTGTTTTCTGCTTCACTAATAATGCATGTCTTATATGTTCTATTATATTTTATCCTTGCGCTTTGAGTTCTACGACAGGTTCCACTTGTCTATCATACCTTAATAATCGTCCAGAGATGCTTGGCACACCTTTCAGCGCATTATTCCTCTTGTTAAGTGCAGGGGTTGTGAGCGGTCGTCACGGTCTCTATCAAAAGTTATGGTTAAAATAAGGGTTCATAAGGGTAAAACTATCACAGATGGGTTCGAAAAAAATCATGGACGCATAACACATCCCATGAATCACTGCCAAAATATTAGAATGATATGGATACTTATGAATTAAATAGAATTATTTTATGATCATCCAATAAGGAAAATACAGGTCATTACATTTTGCCCTCCCCTCTTTAGAGAATTTCACCCCCAAATCTTCAACAAACACAAGAAAATACTACATCCTGCATGCCTACTATCCACGAGCAATGAATCCAGCATCCAATAACCCATGCATGCAATTCCTATTCTAGCATGAGGAATTCTAATAGTATAAGACACAATGGAAATAGTTTGTACAATATAGAGGACATACCACTCTAAGAGTTCTGGATAGGTCGTCTTCACATTTCCTTCTATCTCCTATGTACAATCTTCATCATTCTAGCTCCATTGTACCTTAACTAGTCTAAATATCTTCTTCCTAAGTTGTTTGTGTCATTTCCAATGACCCAGAGCATCTTATGGGCTTAAAAATTTTTTGACTCTACCTCAAAACATTTAAATTTATCTAAAGTTACAATAACGCTTTAGTCATGTAAAAACTTCTGTAGATATGAGACATGAAAAACATTGTCCACACTCGCCATCTTCAGAGGTAATTCTACATATGAGAAAGGATCTTGTTTCTCCCCATAATTAGAAATAGTCCAACAAATCTTGGAGCTAATTTCCTTTCGAATCGAACAACATTCCTAAAAGGTGAAATCTTAAAAAATATAAAGTCTCCAACAAAAAATTCACATATTTTCTTCTCTTAGTAGCATAACTCTTCTACCGATCTTGGACTACCTTCATTCGTTGTCGAATGATCTTAATCTTATTCGTCATTTCTCTTATCATTTCAAATCCAAGTTCCAATTTCTCCCCTATTTCGAACCAACAATAGGGTGCATTACGTGGCCTTCCGTAAAACGTCTTATATGGCGTCATTCCAATGTTTGACTGATAACTATTATTATAGGCCAACTCCACTATATGAAGATGGTTTTCTCATGATCCTCCAAAATTAAATACAAAATCTCTTGGAAGACCTTATAATGCTCGACTAACTCTCTTTGTTTTCTCTTATGTTTGCTGATGATAAGTTGTTCTCATATTTAGCTCAGTTTCTAATGCTTCTTGTAGACTCTTCCAAAATCGACTTGTGAATGGAGGATCTTTATGCTTTTGGGTACTCCATAGAATCGAACTATCCATCTGATATACAACTCAACCAACTTTTGGATGTTGTTTTGGTATATTTGATAGGCGTAAATCTCGAACGCTTTTGGTTAAGCTATCCATAATTACCCAAAACTATCATTTTCCACCCTACTCCTTGGCAATCCATCAATGAAATCCATCGTCACTTGCTCTCATTTCCATCTAAGAATTTCTAATGGCTATAACAACCCACTCGGTTTCTTCTACTTGACTTAAACAATTGGTACTTCATAAACATCAGGATGAATCTTTCAACATCTCTCTTCATAGCTTCCCAGTAGTAGGTTCTGTTTATATCTCGATACATCTTATTACTACCAGGATGAATGGTCAGTATGGAATGATGACATTCACTTAAAACTTTATCTTGTATCCCATCTATCCCAGGAACAACCAATTGTCCATATTTATGAAGCCAACCATCTTGGTCGATTTTAAATTGCTTCAAATCCTCGGACTCAACCCTCATCTCTAACCTCTTAATAATCCAAATAAGCTTGGCATCTCTTTACTGCTATTTGCCAATCCTTTTGATTATAGTAGGTCTAATAGATAACCTTTCCAACATCTTAGGTTCCAACTCACAATGAGGCCTGAATCAAATCCAGATAATACTCTAGTTACTTTTGTTCCGTAAAAAATTAGTGTATCTTGTACTCAACACATTGGCCACTCCATTACCTTTCCCCGGAGTATAAGTGATATCAAAATTATATGAAGCTAGCAATTCCAATCATCGTTGTTGCTAAAGATTTAAATCCTTTTGGGAAAAAGGATATTTAGACGACTTATGATCCATTAGTAGCTTAAATCAAACTCTTAGTAGGTAATGCCTCCACATCTTCATAGCATGCCCTATCGCCGCTAACATTAGGTCATGAGTAGGGTGATTCCTTTACATGACTTCAATTATCGACTACAATATGCAACAACTCTTTATTTTGCATCAATACAGCTCCTAAATTGGTACCACATGCATCACTATAAACAACCATCTTCTCATTTCCACTGGGAATAACGAGCACCGACGCATTAATCAATCTCTCTTTCAGGATCACAAAAGCATGCTTACACTTTGCATCCCACGCGAAGGTCTGATTCTTCTTCTTTTTCAAATTAGTTAACAGTGCAAATTCCTTTAAAAAGTCTTTGATAAACTATTGATAATATCCAACTATCCCAAGGAAACTTCTAACATCCATAGCACTCTTAGGTCGATTTCAATCTTGAATTGTTGCTACCTTAGCAGGATCAGCTGCTTTTCCTTTACCTAAAAAGACATGACCTAGGAATCTCTCTTTTTCCTTGCAAAAGTGACATTTGAAAAACTTAGCTATCAATTGATGCTTTCTCAATATTTCCAATACAATTCTCAGATGTGCCTCATATTCCTCTGTGGTTTTAGAATAGGTCAAGATATCATCCACGAATACAAGCATGAACTTAATCATGATATCCATGAAAACTCGATTTATGGGTTCCACAAAATACTCTGTTGCATTGGTAAATCGAAATGGCATCACCAACCACTCGAAGAATTTAGACGATGTCCTAAAAGCAGTCTTTGGCATGCCATCTTTTGCCACTCTCAACAGGTGGAATACCATAGCCAAATTCAGCTAGGAAAATAGCTTGGCTACATAAAACTGATTGAACAAATAACCGATCCACGGTAATAGGTACATGTTATTTTTGGTCACCTTATTCAGTTGATGATAATGCACATACATTCTCAAAGATCCATCGGCCTTGGTTGCAAACACAACTGGTGCACCCCATTCAGACACGCACCTCAGAATGAATCCTTTACCCAGTAGATCATCCACTTGCACTTCTAACTCTTGTTATTCTTTAGTTGATTCACACCTAAGAGGCATAACTTTAAGTCTTGGTCCATCCACTAGAACAATCTAAAATGCAATTTATCATTGCGGCAATAATCCTTTAGCCTTGAATTCTCTAGTGATAGGTATAAATGACAACCCATCATATGGAATATCAAATGAATATAAAAAGATAACCAGGGTCCTTCCCTTTGGTAGGCAGCGAATCCACTAATGATGCATATCTCTAGTGCTAGTCCATACACAAAATAATCCCTAACACAACAAAGTCCAAAACAATCACAAGTAAAAGAGCAACCACGGCTCGATAAAACTAGACTTCGACCAAGCATAAAAAGAATAGATTTCCCCCCAATGGTACATCTACAATCTCAAGTTCTAAAGCTAACTTACACACAAGCTCATTACAAATGAAAAATGCAATGTTGTACTAGTAAAAAAATCTAACTAAAAAATCTTTGATGGAAAGCATACCTTGCACAATTGTACTTTTCCCCTTTCCGTAGTAGTAGGAGCTCTCCAAGTAGACGACATGGCATCCAATGCATAATTCTTGACAATCAACTTAACCTAAGCGGCTCTTGGCAATTCTTCTTATGTGCCTAGGCTTATCACAGTTAAAAAATTACTTCTCAAATTTAGTAGATTTACAACCCCTTGAAAAGTGGAATTTCTCAATGTTCAGTTAAAGTGATTAACTGTTCTATAGCGGTAGAGGTGACAAAATGTAGCGGGGATAAAGCATGGAAATAGCAGTGATATAACTGATGTATGAAAAGGTTCATTAGATGTAAAACCAGATATTTAAATTTAATTAATTATCATTTTCAGATCATTTTTGTAGAGGAAATGAATATTAATTAATATTAGATAACAAAATTAAAGAATATCATGTTTTTACACATTAAATTTGATTATTATTATAAATTTTTACCTTATATAGCGCACTTTAGCCTTAAATTAGATGTTTACCCTAACTGTTTTTAAGTTTTTTTTTCAAAAGAGTACATGTCAAATCATTCTCTATATATTAATATTGCTAAAGCGGGTGCTGAAGAGCCTTGATATAGCGGATGCAGTGGAAAATAGCAGCACTAAAAGCGGATCCACTGTTCGTCAGCACTAAATACAAATAACATAGCGGTTCGAGAGTGCTTTGGGAGATAGCAGAGATTTTTCGGGGCCTTAGTGGGGCTTTCACTGCATAGCTTTCTCATGGCAATTAAAATCTAAAGCAGGTTACTTTACCTTAATTTTCTGTTGTCTATTCTTACACTACTACCACTATTTTCTCTTCCCACTCCACTTCTTCTTATTTCCACCACCTTGTTGTGGTTCCAATTCTTATTTTCTTGTTACTGTCAACAACATCCTCACTCTCAAAATAAGCTCGCTTGCCTAAGAGCATTCTCAACCAACTTTTCGAATGGAACATCGATACAGCCTACAAGCTTCTTACCCAGATACTCATCTAATCCAGTAATAAAATTCTTGTTCCTGCAAAGAGGAGTATCTATAAAAGAGGGGTCATACATAGACAATGTTTTAACCTCTGACACATACTCGGCAACAAGCTTCTCACCTTTCTTTAATTTAGCAAACCTCTTGAAGAGAATGGACTTTTGGACCTTATAAATGAACTTAATTTCGAACTTGATCCTAAAATGCTCCCACAAAATTTGATCCTCTGCTATCTTAGTTGTTATAGAATTCCAACCTATTTCTCAGCCTTATAGCTTCCACGATCTATTCCAAGATTTTGGAAGTTACGAATACATGTATCTAACCAATTCTGAGCCTAATCGACGATTCCATCCTAACAAATGACTTACCACTTGCATAACTTAGAAAAATCAAAAACCCTAGGTGCTTGAGCAGGAGCACCACCATCTTCTTTCACTCCTAGAGAATAGGTGCTTTCCTCATGATCGATGCCATAATTTCCTCAAACATAGCTAGGTAATTGGGTGTAGTGATGACCAGTGGAATTGTCCCTAGCAACTTTTCTCACTCGATTATTCATTTTTTTATCCAGAACAAGAATGATTAGTCCATTTCAAAAAAAAAGATGCAATAGTACTCAAGTGGGTGCTAATATAATATACAGTATATTATATAGTTATGATCAAAATCAATTACAAATACATCTATTAAACGCTTATACTCTCCCAAACTTCTGGTAATTAAATCGATTAACCAAAGCTCCGATACCAAGTGTGACAACCGCTACATACCTCCTGCCTTGATTGACAAGAAAGATGCACGATTGACTATGCCAGGAATATTTGGGACAATCACCAAGGTGAGCAAACCTAAAAAACATGTTGTTTATCTCATTGTACATGGATAAATATGATAAGAACATCCACAACAAAAGATGAAGTGATAAAAGATAAACAAGAAATCCCATTCTCAAACAAAATCTCATAATCTGATGCAATATGTCATAAATCTAAATATATCAAGCCTCACTCTAATCCCTCTCAAAGTATATATCAACAATAATAGCAGAATAAAACAAAGACCTATATGGTAGGGTAATACGTCAGCTTCCTGCTTGTCATTGATCAGCATCCTAGTTACCGTACTTACTACTTAATCGAATCAACAACATCATTGATAAGCACACCAAGATAATAAGAGGAAACTTAAAAAATTAAGTTAGACAACAATCTAGTATAAGCGATAAATGATTATAACAGGCATGTTACAAAATATGAAACTAGACGATTCAAGTCTCACCTGACTTATCCCTATAACCAAGGAGTTATCACATAATAACTAAATAAAACATGCTACACAAATAACAATGGAAATAGGCATTGCACATAATAGGATTCCTAATCCTCACTTAAATTCAGCATCTTAAGGTGATAGCCTACTTAGAGAGAAAAGAAAGAAAACATTCAAATCAACCATGACATCCATAAAAAAATACCCTATCTATCACCGTATAAAGCCTTAAATAAATTAAAAAACCTGTTTGACGATCCTCGCTTATGTAGGGGATAATGGAAAACCCTGATTATAGTCGAAGTATCGTATGGCCCTTGTACATTTGCCTTTCCAAGATAACGTGATCACTCCCCAAGCAATTCAAGGTACACGACCATCGCTACTAGTCCTAATAGACGTCCCTACGATACCCTTGATTCGAGTTATCACAACCATATAACACTCCAAGATGGCGACGATTCATTGGCACTACCAAGCACAAGAGTCATTAATATTTTGGTTGAGTCCCACTCGAACCAATCCATTATCATGCAGCCTTATTCCATCCCAATTTTCCCATCACATACTCCTTCGACCACTCCCGTCAAAGTTTGCAATGGAAAAGCTTCAAATTTTCCAAATCATAACTTCTACCCCTTAGAAGCAATTGAGGAATCATAAGTTCGAGCATACTCTAAACGAAGTCCTTAATTACACGAAGGAATTGCACCCCTTAATATTGCCCCATGATGGATCAATATTGGCCTATAAACTTAACAAAATTTGGCTAAGTGACTTCATGATTCCCTTCCTACTTCTCTTTGATGTCTTATGACTAAGTCACATCCGTCTCTAGGCAAATTAGCGTATCTTCTGATTAACGCATCGGCCACTCTGTTACCTTTCCCGGGAATATAAACGATATCAAAATTATATGAAGCTTGCAATTCCAATCATCGTTGTTGCTAAAGATTTAAATCCATTTGGGAAAAAGGATATTTACACGACTTATGATCCATGAGTAGCTTAAATCTAACTCTTATAGGTAATGCCTCCACATCTTCATAGCATGCACTATCGCCGCTAACATTTGGTTATGAGTAGGGTGATTCCTTTCACATGACTTCAATTATCGACTGGAATATGCAACAACTCTTCATTTTGCATAAATGCAGCTCCTAAATTGGTACCTGTTGACGTCAAAAGTTGGTTACTAATGATGGTCAATGCCCAATCGTGAGGAGAACACACGAATAACGATCATAAAATGCAGAAAAATTAAGGAAAATGGGAAGCACACACAGAACTTTTATAGTGGTTTGGAAAAGACTGTGCCTACGTCCACTTCATATGTTACTTTTGCTTTTGATTAAAAGTACAAAACTTTTTCTATTTGGAGAAAAGAAAGAAGGCAGCTATTTTCTCTTCCAGATAATGTCTTTTTGGGAAGAAGAAGAAGAATGAGCCGAAAAAAGAAGGTCAGAAAAATCTCTCAAGAAGCTTCCTCTTCCTCTTTAAGCTTTGAGGTATTTATAAGCGGAGATAGCAGCTTGGGCTGTTGTGATGTGGCCCAGCCTTTCCGGAAAAGCCCCATCACTTGGTTAGAATAGCGACTAGAAGACTGATTCCGCTATTCATAAATAGTATCCTTGGAAGTTGTAGTCGACGTGGCATCCACGGTGAGGTATATCAAAAGTAGAGCTTTGTCCGGATATGGTTGACCGCTTTTTCTTTCTTGAGAGTCGGGCCAAGTATTTGAACAGCTCAGCCGGATATTTCATGCAGATCCGAAATACTCGATCGATACGCCCTGTGCGAGAGCGGTTCTCTCGGTTGACTGGGACAGCGAGTCTTCCGAGGTGAGTTATCAGCTTGGTTGGCCCGATATTTAGTTACTTCGGGCCAAGCTTCTGCTGGGCTTCTTGAAATGCGATCTGTCTAGCTTGATTGGTTGCGCATTTGGGATTCGATTTGGCTCATTGCTCCTTTTACCAAAAAAGAGGGTTAACACTTTGCCCCTCAGAATGCATCTTCTTCGATAGAGGGAGGTGTGTTATGAAATATGAATCGAAGAACAATTGTTCGAGCAACTATGGTCGCACCGGACCATATTAAGTCTGGAAATCCGACGGTTCCGATGTTGTGTTAAGGCCAAAAAACCGACGACCGGAATGGGTCGTATTAAGGCCGGAAAACCGACAACTATCGGAAACCGTATTAAGGACGAGATGATTGTCGCCTTCATGAGAGTTGGTTCCTGCAATGACAAAAATAAACTGTTCTCGGCTTGGAGAAGGCTAATGGGTCGAGCATTTTATTTCACTTGGCTTTGAGAGGTGGTGAGTATCAACCATACTCGGCTTAGTGGCGAGTATTAACCATACTTAGCTTAGAGAGGGCGAGTATTAACCATAATCGGCTTAGAAAGGGCGAGTATTAACCATACTCGGCTTAGGGCAAGTGTTTTTCGTGCTTGACTCATGTTAGATTAGTGTGTCCAGCGAGCGGCAAAAGCTCGTGGTGTAAAGAAAGAAGGGGTGAGTATCATCCATCTGGGTTGTGGAACATGCAATGTTTGCCAGAATCGAGCTCCATCTGGGTTGGTTCTCATCGAGGTGGTCTTGGAGTGGGCAGGGACCCTCATATGTCAAGGTAGATATCGAGTAGAGAGGAATTGATTTCGGTGTATTGGTCAAACTTACTTTCGATCCGAGGTCGCACATGACGCTCGCTCTTTTCCGAGGCCTTTCCTCTTCCTTTATTCTAGTCGTTGTTGTTGAGTGGACCTTGTTGTTTGGCAGCTAAGACCTCAAGGTTTTCCATCTCAATGATGGCATCTTCTTGTCGGAGGAATCGCTCGGCCTCGGAATAGAAGTCATCTATATCCTGGGGGGTCTCTGGTTAATAAGTTTGAGAATTTAGATCTCTTCTGAACTCCCGCGATGGCGGCCATAAGTACCATCGATGGCTCGGGCCGATCGACTGATGTTGATGCCTTGTTGAATCTTTCGAGGAAGAATCTGAGTGTTTCTCCTGATCGCTGCTTGATGGTGGATAAGAACATAACGCTCTTCGGTCGAGAGATATGTACTCTGAATTACTCGATGAGGCAGGTGACCAGAGTGTTCCAGCTGCTGATCGACTCTGTTGTTAGTTGTCGAAACCACATCCCAGCTATATCAGTGAGAAAGAGTGGAAAGCACTTAGCCATGACGTCGGTCGATGCGCCAAGTACATCCATATGTCGCATGTATTGCATGAGATGGATGGTTGGATCAGTGCGACGTATGGTTTGATAGCTGGGAACTTGAAGTCCGGAGGGTTTCGGGAGTTTCTGATATCCCTAGTGAAGGGGCTGCGATTGACATTATCTATGTCTTGCTGCGAGGAAGTGCCCCGAGTAAAACGTCGGATGATAATTGCAAGCTGGCTTCCATCTCCGAGGAGTCGTTGCCATGAAATTAGCTCAGTATCCGAGGAAGCTTCAGTGCTAGGACCTGGCAAAAGCATGCTTGGAAGGGCAACTGTTGGCTGGGCCCGTCTTTCGAGAGTTGAGTGAAGGTGTAAGGGAAAGTGAGCCACGGTAGGTGGTTCTAGGGAGAATGGCCCCTTTGGAACCTGATGAGTAGTGGGTCGAGTCGTACCCGTAATAGAGAGCCTAGGCTGATCCATCATATCATGTGATGTTCGGAGCTCGGAGGTGCCCTTGGTGGGAGCGAGGTTAGTAGGGTCTATGGTAGCGTTTTCTTCTACCACTGTGAGAACCGGTACAGTGGGGTGGCTTCCCTGGTTCGAAGGGAAGGCCGCATCAGCTCTTCATTGAAGGTGAAGAGTGGTTAGACTGGTCTGTGGTAAGATTCCAGGTTGTAATGGGAATGGCATTGATTCTGAAGGACCTGGTGGTTGCTCGACCAGTTCGATAGGTTGAGCTGTTCCCAAGAGTGGAGGAAAAGTGTTCGACCGATCTAGATCTTGATCATGAGCCTCTTGAGGTTCTGCTGCTACAGCTGTGCTGATCGCTGGAAGTGATACTCCCAGCTGGGTTCGATCGGTTGGTGGGACCAAACCAGGATGAAATAAAGGTGTAGCCTAATCAGTAGCCTGATTTTGTGCAGATTGAAGATCATTTTTTGCCCCAGTTTCGGCCGTCGGAGGAATTGATGTTGAGGCGTTCAATCTTATCTCCAATCGACCGAGAAGGTGATCCATCAACTGCTGCTGTCATTCGAGGAGTTTATCCTGAGATGTCATATGGTCTCTGAACATGACCATAATTTTATCCATGTCATCCCGGGTAAGAAATCGAGATATATCTTCATGAGAGAAACTTCGTGACTGGCTTCTGTAGCATTAGTATCGGTTGCATCGGTGTTTATGGGACGAGAGGATGTTATATCTTTCTTTCGTTTGTTCGCCATGGATTGAGACAAGCTTCCCTTCCTGGCGCGCCAAAGTGTTGACTTCAAAAGTTGGTCACTAGTGACATTCGACCCCCAATCGTGTGGAGTACACACGAATAACAATCATAAAATGCAGAAAAAGTAAGGAAAATGGGAAGCACACATAGAATTTTTATAGTGGTTCGGCAAAGACCGTGCCTACGTCCACTTTGTATGTTACTTTTGCTTTTGATTACAAGTATAAAGATTTCTCTATTTGGAGAAAAGAAAGAAGGCAACTATTTTCTCTTCCAGATAATGTCTTTTGGGAAGAAGAAGAAGAAGAATGAGCCAAAAAAAGAAGGTCAGAAAAATCTCTCTAGAAGCTCCCTCTTCCTCTTTAAGATTTGAGGATTTATAGGCAGAGATAGCAGCTTGGGCTGTTGTGACGTGGCCCGGCCTTTCCGGGAAAGCCCGGACACGTGGAGTCCATCAGTTGGATAGAATAGCGGTTGGAATATGTAACAACCCGGAATTTTGGGGCCAATTTAAAATTTTCATTTTAGAGATTTTAAAGGTGTTTAAATAGTTGAAATGAATTATTTTAAATAAAAATGACTAGAAATTTATTTTGATTGGACTTAATACGAATATATTTAATTATAAAAGGAATTAGAAAAAGGATGGTAGTTTGAAAAGTCAAATCCGAACTTTGACTCACTACACAGGATGCAGAATAAACTGGATTTTGGTGAAACGAAAATTATTTAAATCTGTTAATGAATATCTTTCTAACAAATCTGAAAATTCGAAGTTTAATAGCGGGAATCAAAAGTTATGGCCAAATGAATTTTCAGAAAGGTCGCTATAGAGAATATATAGCCCTTGAAAATAGACCTTTTGCATAAGACCTCGAAATTCGACGAAACCGCTTTTGTTGGATCCAGGATGCCAAATTATGACTAGGTTTCAAATTTCATGATTTTTGAAGCTAATATGTGAGCGTGGCAAAGGAAAATGTGTTTTGGTTAATTATAGTTAAATTCGATCGACCAGAAAATGACCATTTTTCAAACGATCTCAGAATTCGACAAAATTAGTTTTGTTAGAACCGTATCGTCAATACATAACCAAAAATATTTTTTTCGGATTTTTCTGACTTAGCATGTGACCCCGGTAAAATTAGAAAGTACGTTCGAATTTAATATTAAAAAAATTAATTTGAAAATAAGGAAAACATACTGTAAACTTCAGAATTA
Source organism: Allium sativum (assembly GCA_030737875.1). Lineage (NCBI taxonomy): Eukaryota > Viridiplantae > Streptophyta > Magnoliopsida > Asparagales > Amaryllidaceae > Allium > Allium sativum. The sequence continues at coordinate 76,347,202 of CM060926.1, forward strand.
GACTTCGGCAATAGTGCCATCGTGTTCAGAAGACGTCAAAACATATTGTTCGACAGACGTTGGGGTCCGTTTGGAGATCGGATGGAAAAACCCTAATTTTTAGAATTTAATTAAATTAAAAAAAAGGAAAATACCCTAGTATACAGTATAAATACGGAGGCACTGTACATCGTTCCTCTTCTATTTCAAAGCGCCGTCGAACCCATAATAGCTCAAAACTTTGAGCTCTGATTCCTCCCAATCCGTAGAGAATTAGACAGGGGTGTAGTTGAGTTTTCCGAAGCTCCTTCCCTCCTCTTCCATCTCCGACAAGAATCACCTCCCCTCGTGCCACCGTTAGCACGCCCCGACCCTCAAAACCTGCGCCGCAAATCCCGCCGCCGAGCCCACCTATCGCCGCCACACCCTCCACCGTGCTAGGCGCACGTGCCACTCTCTTTCTCGCTCCACCTCCAACAAACCGCACCCCAAACCGACCTTCCTACCTCACGAAAATCGGATTCAAAGATTTGAACAAACTGAAAATTTTAAGGTATGAATAACTCAGATTTTGCCACGCTTTTAGCTGTCACAGCAGCAGTTGTAAAAAGTCATTGTTATTCAAAATAATTGATAATTAATTCATACGAGCTCCGAATCTGAAAATTTCAGATCCGACGGAACCGTGACGACGAATAGACTTTGCTGAAATTGATTGGAATGTTTTTTGACTCTCTGTTGATTGTAGATTCGTGCAATAGCAAGGTGAGATTTCTTTGTTTAAAGTTATTAATTAATTAAATTATTTTGTTTGCGATGTTATAATAACATGCTTACGATACAGATCTATTTTGTTTTGTCATATTTGATGATGGTTGGTATGTGTTTGTGATGAATAGTATAGATCCATATGATTATCACCTCTTATGTTATCACTTGTGTTGATTTGAATTGATCTAATTTATCAATTCAAATAATCGAAATATGATTATCACCTATTATGTTATCGCTTTTGTATGATTTGAAGTAATCTAATTTATCAATTCATAATAAAGGAGACATGGTTTGTCATTGTTATGTTAGCGATTTTGTTTTATTTGAATTGATGTAGATTATCAATTCAACATAGAAAACAAAAATTTGTCTTTTTATTTGAATTGATCTAGATTATCAATTCAACATTGTAAAGAAAATTTACATTTTTCTTTTTGTGTAAATAAAATGAGCATGTACAGGAAATTTACATTGAATAAAAATTACTGTTTTTTATGTAATTAGGAAGTAGAAAATTTACATTGACTAAAAATTACATTTTTCATATGTAATTAAAGTTAAGAATTCACATGTAAATAAAAATTACATTTTCATAATGTAAACTAGAAGTAGAAATTTGCATCGTATGAAAATTTACATTTTTATTAATGTAAATAAAGTAGGAATTTTCATCGTATGAAAATTTACATTTTTATTAATGTAAATATAGTAGGAATTTTCATCGTATGAAAATTTACATTTTCATTAATGCAAATAAAGTAGGAATTTTCACCACATGAAAATTACATTATTTTTAATGTGATTAAAATATGAGTTTGCATTGTATGATAAAAATTACATTATTTTTAATGTGATTAAAATATGAGTTTGCATTGTATGATAAAAATTACATTATTTTTAATATGATTAAAATATGAGTTTGCATTGTATGATAAAAATTACATTCTTTTATGTAATTAGGATAGGAGTTTGCATCGTATGATAAAATCTACATTTTTATATGTAAGTAAAACATGAATTTCCATCGTATGATAAAAATTACATTTTTATATGTAACATATGATGAGATTTACAATGTAAATTGGAAATTACATTTTTGTAATGTAAGAAAGTAGTAGGATTCACATTAAAACCAAAAATTACATCTTTATATGTAATTAGAATTAGAAATTACATTGTAAATAAAATACTACATTTTTATATGTTATTATAAAGTAGGACTTTGCGATAAAATGAAATTACGTTTTTATATGCCAATAAAAATGAGAATTGGCATAGCAAATAAAATTGCATTTTTATATGCAATAAAAGAATGAGGGGGGAATTAGCATAGTAAAGAAAATTTACATTTTTATATGTACATAAAAATGAGAATTAACATAGTAAAGAAAATTTACATTTTTATATGTAAGTAACAAAGAGAATTAGCATAGTAAAGAAAATTTACATATGTGGATTAAAAGTAGGATTTTGCAATGTAATCAAATTTACATTTTTATATGTATATTAAAAATAGAAATTTGACATGTAAATTAAAGAAAAGGATGGAATTTACATTTCTAATGTAAATAAAGAATGAATTTAGGATGTTGTAATATTATCGTCAATTTCAAATGAATTAAGAATAATATTAACAAATAAGAATGATTTTCAATAAGTATGTATATACGAGGATTATTTGGAAAGTCCGAGTTACTCTCATTCCAAATAATCATACGACGTTAAGAATCGAAGTATGAAGACGGCGTATGAAGACCGTAAATCTTCCATCGAGAGGACAACGATCGAGGCCCTGATTTAAATTGCTCCCAATTCAAGGGTCATGGTCATTGCCCAAACGTACATGTTGATTTCACGGGTTTGGTTTTCACTCAGACCCAGAGCATAAGCTAATAAATGGATTGTGTGTTTGACATCGTACTCTGTTAAATATCATGTTATTAATTTTCTGTCGAATGCATGAATGTTTGGTGGCGGAGAATTTATTTTCTTGCTTAACACACTTTCATATGTTTCTGTAAAGGATTGGTAGTGTGATATGGAGTGACCGTGTGGCATACTAAGATGCAACGATCAAGGTTTCTTGTTGAAAAACAGAGCCTTGTGGTGACGATCAAAGCACAGCTTGAATAAGCATAGCTTTGTGTATTACATAACTTCACGAGCCTCACAACCCGGTCGAGTCTAAAACGGGAGAAGGGAACGCATGGAGAGCAACACGTTTCTTTCTAGCTAGAAGTAGTGTCGGTGCTAAAATGGCTGATATTTTACTTATGTGGATGATGGAATGAGGCGCCTCGGATGATAGGTCCTATAGGATCAGGAAACGTGTGTTCAGGAATTGCCAATCCACGAAGCTGTATGTGTGGACCGGCCCTACAGCTATTCAAGGGTTCACTGCGGGGAATCCTGGGGCATTAGCTAGAGTGTCTCGAATCGGTAAGGAGCTCCTCCCTAGCCTTGACTCATGATGGAAACCAAAAATCCAAATACGACCCTACGAATTTCATTGTATTACTAGTAAGGAAGCATAGTATTATGGTATATCTATGTGTCCTAGGATTGATACATTTATTTTGAAATGTTTTATATACACTAATAACAATATTAGATTCGTATTTACCGTATTTAGCATGTTTAATCACCATAAGGTAAAACTCTATCCTCTGGTGTGCGTTGCATTTTGTGATGGGACTTGAGTCTTATGGTGATTTCATTTTTCCAAAAGCATTGCGTTGTTTTATGTTTTATGTTTTACTTATTATTTGCTCTGTCACTTTAAATTATGCACGGCAATCCATTGGAATAAACCCATTCCGTGTTAGCGGCGTGGTCTTTGGATTTGCCTTATTACTGGTAGTTAAATTAGTTAAGAACTCTCACACCAGTCCCATGACTGACTCGTAGTTTGTTTCACCTTTTTGCAAACTCGGGTGCCCTCCTTTATACACGGGAAGCCAAGTAAACAGGTTCATTCTTTACTTGGAGTCTTTTCTTTGGAGCTGCTTATTATCTTTCTTGAATTTGCTTTCGTGGAGAGGTGATGACTTGGAGCTTGAAGACATCTATCATTTGCTGCATTTTTCTCTTTTTAATTCCAGACATCAAACTTGTTTCATTTCACATTGTTTAAGTTGGAGTTGGAACTTATTTCATTTTCTGCAAACTTGATGTAATAATTTAGAATTCTGTGACTGTGGACTTTCTGTGGTTGATGACATTATATTTCCGCTACTATGATGTTGTTACTCTATGAATTTCCTATGTTATGTTGTATTTGTGATCTGTATTATTGTATTTATGTTGTATTCCAAATGATTATTCCTTACTTTCATTCCGTGGAAGTTTGGGGTTATCACAGTTGGTATCAGAGCTTTGGTTAAATTTAGCTTTGGAATATAACATATTTATAATAATTTGTTTACGTAGAATCACAATATTCTATGGCGAACAATTCATGTGAATACATAATAGTCAGTCATTCTATCATCATCTTTTCATCCGTCCTTTTATCTTTATCATTTCTTCAAATCACCATTATAGTTGTTCTGACTCTTTCCTTGATCGTACAGAACTAACTAGAAATGAGTATCGCTGCCGCTAGAGCCGCTAGAGCTAGAGCTAGAGCAAGGAGGCAAAATATTGCTGAAACTGAGGAGGCCACAGTTCAACAGCCACCACCACCACCACTGCAGCCCTTTGCTTTGGATGAGGTGGCGAAGAAGTTCAAAAACCTGGGAGGAGTGCCATTCAAGGGTACTGAAACAGTGACACAAGCTCAAGCTTGGCTGAGGAACTGCGAAAAGATTTTTGGAGGATTGGAGATGGTGGATCAGAGGAAAAGATTAGTGGCTTCATGGCTGCTTCAGGAGGAAGCTCAAAACTGGTGGGACACAGTCACGGTTGGAGGGACTGCAGATAATATGACTTGGACAAGGTTTAAGGAGCTTTTCAATGACAAATACATTCCAAGGCAGGAGGTAGAAAGACTGCATGACAAGTTCGCCAATCTAAAGCAAGGTGACAAGACCATCTCAGAATATGTACGAAGATTTGAAGACCTCTCCCGTTATGCCCCTGAATTGATTCAGGATGACTTTCAGAAGAACAAGAGGTTCATAAATGGGCTTGCAAGAAAATATATTGATAGAGTCACTGCCCGCATCGACCTTTCTTTCAATAGGTTGGTGGAGTTTGCTTGTTGATATGAGGAGAATGATAAGAAGAATTCTCGACAAGACAGAGAAAGGAGGTTGGCCAACAATAAAAGGAAACAATCCGAGAAAAAGACTGAAGGAAGCAGTTCTGGAGCTGCCAAGACCCACGATAAGTCAAAGGTGCAATGCTACAACTGCCAGAAGTTTGGACACTACAGCAAGGACTGCAGAAATCCAAAGAAGGCCCGAAGCGACGACACCAAGGAATGCCATAACTGCCACAAGAAGGGTCATATCAAGCCTTATTGCCTGCTGTTGAAAGGAGCGCAGATTGTACATGTGTATGAGGAGGCAAGTGCACCATCTTCTTCCGCCCCTACTTCTTCCGAAGGAGCAAGTAAGCCTGATGTTTTAGATGGTACCATTTCTGTTAAAAACATTCCTGTTACTGCTTTGTTTGATACGAGTGCATCAAGAAGTTTTATTTCTAGCAACACGGTCCAGAAATTGAAACTAAAACAAAGAAGTCTTAAAGAGCCGATTAATGTTCATAATCCTGTAGGAGGTTCTATCGTCCTTGATTTGTACTGTCGGGTGCCTATTTCCTACTCTTACTTTCAGTTTCCTTTTGACTTGACCATTATGAATTTTTCCGAGTTTGATATCATCCTCGGTCTTGATTGGCTAACCAAATATGACGCCGAAGTGCTATGTTCAGAAAGAGTGGTGAAGGTGAAAACAGGATTCGGAAATACTCTTACTATACCTTGCCATGGTCCAAAATCTGATAGGAAGGCATTTTGGTCTTCCCTCAAAGTCACTCCCATTTCTTTAGAAAAGATCCCCATGGTCAAAAATTACGCGGACGTATTTGAAGAAGTAGACAATTTACCGCCGCGAAGAGAAATTGATTTCAGAATTGATCTTGTTCTAGATGCTAGGCCTGTAGTCCATGTTATTAGAAGGATGACTCCCAAAGAAAAAGAAGAGTTGAAAAACCAAACAAAACAGCTTTTATGGAAGGGACTCATCTGACCTAGATTTTCTAATTGGGGTGCAGCTGTGGTGTTTGTCCCCAAATCCAACAGTACTCTAAGACTCTGTGTTGATTATCGTGATCTTAACAAGCAAACATTGAAGAACAAATACCCCTTGCCTCGCATAGATGATTTAATGGACCAATTGAATGGAGCCAAGGTGTTTTCGAAGATGGACCTAGCCACGGGTTTCCATTAACTCCGCATAGCCGAAGAATGCATACCTTTGACCACCTGCAGAGGTCCCGACATATTCTACGAATGGTTAGTGATGCCGTTCGGCCTATGCAATGCTCCAGCCTACTTTGTTGACTTGATGAATAGGGTTTTCCGTGAGGTCCTAAATAAATCTGTCCTAGTCTTCATTGATGATATTCTAATCTATTCTAAAACTAAGGAGGAGCATGAAGGGCATTTAAGGGAAGTGTTGGAGATTCTGCGAAGAAACGTTTTAAAATCAAAGTTTTCCAAATGCACATTTTGGTAAGAGGAAGTAAAATTCTTGGGCCATGTTGTGTCAAAAGAAGGGATTGCTGTAGACCCAAGTAAAATTACCGCCATTTGAGATAGGAAGTAGCCCAATACACCCACTGAAGTAAGAAGCTTCCTAGGATTGGCTGGGTATTACAGGAAATTTGTCAAAGACTTCGCCAAGCTATCTGGCCCATTAACAAAGCTCACCAAGAAGCATACCAAGTTCAATTGGACATCGGATTGTGAGGAGGCATTCCAAAAGCAAAAAGTGAGTTTGACCACTGCACCCGTACTACCATCATCGATGGCAACCAAGATTTAATAGTCTATACCGATGCTTCTCAAAGTGGTGGTCTTGGTGCGGTACTGATGCAAAGAGGCAAAGTTGTTGCATATGCGAGTCGTCAATTAAAGCCGCATGAGAAAAATTATCGTGTCCACGACTTAGAGTTGTTGGTCGTAGTCTTTGCTTTAAAAATTTGGAGACATGATCTTTTGGGCAAAAAATTTGAATTATTCACAGACCATCAATCTTTGAAATATCTCTTCGATCAAAAGGATCTGAATTTAAGGCAGCAACGATGGCTAAAATTTCTGGTGGCATACGATCTTGACATCTTATATACGTCGAGGAAAGCTAATGTTGTGGCGGACGCGCTTAGTAGAAAGGACGTCATTGTCGAAAGCCTCATCATTACCCCTTCCTTGATTGATAAAATTTCTGCCCTTCAAAAGGATGATAAATTCATTCAGATAATGATTAAGAGAATTGAAGCAAGTGAAAACACAAACTTCCAAATAGATGGCAAGGGAATTCTTAGATTTCAAGGGCGGATTTGTGTTCCATATATCAAAGACCTCATAAGGGAAGTTTTGGATGAGGGTCACAAATCAAAGCTTTGCATCCATCCCGGTGTGAGCAAGATGTATCAAGACTTAAAGCGCACATTTTGGTGGAGATCTATGAAGAGAGATATATCCATTTATGTGAGTAGATGTCCTACATGACAACAAGTAAAAAGTGATCAACAAAAGCTTGCGGGGTTGTTGCAACCATTGGAAGTTCCAGATTGGAAGTGGGACCAAATCTCCATGGATTTTATAGATGAACTGCCTCGTACTAGGAAAGGAAATGACAACATATAGGTGATCGTGGATCGCTTCACAAAGTCCGCTCATTTCATACCTGTCAAGTCCACTAGAACTGCTCAAAGTCTGGCGCAAATCTATTTCAAAGAAATCGTCATGTTACATGGGTAATAAAACTAAATCTTTCCTTTTCATCATAATCTGAATGAAAATTTTCATTTTCAAATTAAATAATAATCTTTTGTTTTAAACAGAGTTCCTAGTAGCATTGTTAGCTACCGTGATCCTATCTTTACTAGCAAATTTTGGGAAGCATTCCAAAATGAGTTGGGAACAAAATTAAATATCAGTACCCCATATCACCCTCAGACTGACGGCCAAACTGAGCGGGTGAATCGCGTTCTTGAAGATCTATTGCGAGCTTGCATACTCGATTTTGGAGGTTCTTGGGAGGATCACTTGCATTTAGTTGAATTCTCATATAACAATAGCTATCAAGCAAGTCTGAAAATGTCTCCATTTGAAGCCTTATATGGTAGGCCATGTAGATCGCTAGCGTGTTGGCTTGAAAAAAAAAATCGGCTTGTATTAGGTCCAGACATGGTCCGAGAAGCTTCAGACAAAGTTGATTTTATTATGAAGCGATTATTGGCTGCCCAAAGTAGACAAAAGAGCTATGCAGATGTAAGAAGAAGAGAGTTGGCTTTTGAAGTGGGTGACTATGTCTATTTGAAGGTTGCTCCAATGCGAGGTGTAATCCGTTTTGGAAAGACAGGAAAATTAGCACCTAAATTCGTCGGCCCCTTCCCTATTCTTGAAAAGATTGGCACCCTAGCCTACAGAATTCAAATGCCCGACTGGTTGCCTGGAGTGCACGATGTATTCCATGTATCTCAACTTCGAAGGCATGTCCATGATCCGAATCTAGTTGTGGAGGAAGCTGCACAGCAAGATTTGGAGATTAACCCAAGCCTTGCAGAGAGAAGGGAACCGCTGAAATTTATTGGCAAAGAGACTAGAGTGTTGAGAAATAAAAGAATCAACCTAGTCAAAGTGCAATGGAGCAGTGATCCTAGAGACTGGACTTGGGAGACAGAAGACAGTATCAAGAAGGCTTATCCCAAATGCAGAGTGGATATCTCCGATTAGATTTTATTTTGAGGTACGCTTAAAATATTTCCCATTCTCTGTGTTGGTTCCTACCCTTCTATTCTTCCCTTTTTCTTTTCGAGGAAGAAAAGTTCTTAAGCGGGGGAGATTGTAACAACCCGGAGTTTTGGGGCCAATTTAAAATTTTCATTTTAGAGATTTTAAAGGTGTTTAAATAGTTGAAATGAATTATTTTAAATAAAAATGACTAGAATTTTGTTTTGATTGGACTTAATATGAATATATTTAATTTAATTATAAAAGGAATTAGAAAAAGGACGGTAGTTTGAAAAGTCAAACCTAAACTTTGACAGACTACACATGATGCAGAATAAACTGGATTTTTGTGGAACGAAAAATATTTAAATCTGTTAATGAATATCTTTCTAACGAATCTGAAAAATAAAAGTTTCATAGCGGGAATCAAAAGTTATGGCCAAATGAATTTTCAGAAAGGTCGCTATAGAGAATATATCGCCCTTGAAAATAGACATTTTGCATACGACCTCGGAATTCGACGAAACCAATTTTGTTGGATCCGGGATGTCAAATTATGGCTAGGTTTCAAATTTCACGATTTTTGAAGTTAATATGTGAGCGTGGCAAAGGAAAATGTGTTTTGGTCAATTATAGTTAAATTGGATCGACCAGAAAATGGCCATTTTTCAAACGATCTCAGAATTCGACGAAATTAGTTTTGTTAGGACCGTATCGTCAATACATAACCAAAAATAATTTTTCTGACTTTGTATGTGACCCCGGTAAAATTAGAAAGTATGTTCGAATTTAATATTAAAAAAATTAATTTGAAAATAAAGAAAACATACTGTAAACTTTAGAATTAGACTTCGGCAATAGCGCCATCGCGTTCAGAAGACGTCAAAACATATTGTTCGATAGTCGTTGGGGTCCGTTTGGAGATCGGATGGAAAAACCCTAATTTTTAGAATTTAATTAAATTAAAAAAAGGAAAATACCCTAGTATACAGTATAAATACAGAGGCACTGTACATCGTTCCTCTTCCATTTCAAAGCGCCGCCGAACCCATAAAAGCTCAAAACTTTGAGCTCCGATTACTCCCAATCTGTAGAGAAATAGACAGGGGTGTAGTTGAGTTTTCCGAAGCTCCTTCTCTCCTCTTCCATCTCCGACAAGAATCACCTCCCCTCGTGCCACCGTTAGCCCGCCCCGACCCTCGAAACCCGCGCCGCAAATCCCGCCGTCGAGCCCACCTATCGCCGCCGCTCCCTCCACCGTGCTAGGCGCATGTGCCCCTCTCTTTCCCTCTCCACCTCCAACAAACCGCACACCAAACCGACCTTCCTACCTCACGAAAATCGGATTCAAAGATTTGAACAAACTGAAAATTTTAAGGTATGAATAACTCAGATTTTGCCACGCTTTTAGCTGTCACAGCAGCAGTTGTAAAAAGTCATTGTTATTCAAAATAATTGATAATTAATTCATACGAGCTCCGAATCTGAAAATTTCAGATCCGACGGAACCGTGACGACGAATAGACTTTGCTGAAATTGATTGGAACGTTTTCTGACTCTCTGTTGATTGTAGATTCATGCAATAGCAAGGTGAGATTTCTTTGTTTAAAGTTATTAATTAATTAAATTATTTTGTTTGCGATGTTATAATAACATGCTTACGATACAGATCTATTTTGTTTTGTCATATTTGATGATGGTTGGTATGTGTTTGTGATGAATAGTATAGATCCATATGATTATCACCTCTTATGTTATCACTTGTGTTGATTTGAATTGATCTAATTTATCAATTCAAATAATCGAAATATGATTATCACCTCTTATGTTATCGCTTTTATATGATTTGAAGTAATCTAATTTATCAATTCATAATAAAGGAGACATGGTTTATCATTATTATGTTAGCGCTTTTGTTTTATTTGAATTGATGTAGATTATCAATTCAACATAGAAAATAAAATTTTGTCTTTTTATTTGAATTGATCTAGATTATCAATTCAACATTGTAAAGAAAATTTATATTTTTCTTTTTATGTAAATAAAATGAGCATGTATAGGAAATTTACATTGAATAAAAATTACTTTTTTTATGTAATTAAGAAGTAGAAAATTTACATTGACTAAAAATTACATTTTTCATATGTAATTAAAGTTAAGAATTCGCATGTAAATAAAAATTACATTTTCATGATGTAAACTAGAAGTAGAAATTTGCGTCGTATGAAAATATACATTTTTATTAATATAAATAAAGTAGGAATTTTCATCGTATGAAAATTTACATTTTTATCAATGTAAATATAGTAGGAATTTTCATCGTATGAAAATTTACATTTTTATTAATGTAAATAAAGTAGGAATTTTCACCGCATGAAAACTACATTATTTTTAATGTGATTAAAATATGAGTTTGCATTGTATGATAAAAAGTACATTATTTTTAATGTGATTAAAATATGAGTTTGCATTGTATGATAAAAATTACATTATTTTTAATATGATTAAAATATGAGTTTGCATTGTATGATAAAAATTACATTCTTCTATGTAATTAGGATAGGAGTTTGCATCTTATGATAAAATCTAAATTTTTATATGTAAGTAAAACATGAATTTCCATCGTATGATAAAAATTACATTTTTATATGTAACATATGATGAGATTTACAATGTAAATTGAAAATTACATATTTGTAATGTAAGAAAGAAGTAGGATTCACATTAAAACCAAAAATTACATCTTTATATGTAATTAGAAATAGAAATTACATTGTAAATAAAAAACTACATTTTTATATGTAATTATAAAGTAGGACTTTGCGATGAAATGAAATTACCTTTTTATATGCAAATAAAAATGAGAATTGGCATCGCAAATAAAATTGCATTTTTTATGCAATAAAAGAATGAGCTTTTACTTTTTCTTTTTATGTAACATAGGATGAGAATGTACATTAAAAATAAAAATCATTTCTTTTTATGAACTTAGAGGGGGGAATTAGGATGGTAAAGAAAATTTACATTTTTATATGTACATAAAAATGAGAATTAACATAGTAAAGAAAATTTACATTTTTATATGTACATAAAAATGAGAATTAACATAGTAAAGAAAATTTACATTTTTATATGTAAGTAACAATGAGAATTAGCATAGTAAAGAAAATTTACATATGTGTATTAAAAGTAGGATTTTGCATTGTAATCAAATTTACATTTTTATATGTATATTAAAAATAGAAATTTGACATGTAAATTAAAGAAAAGGATGGAATTTACATTTCTAATGTAAATAAAGAATGAATTTAGGATGCTGTAATATTATCGTCATTTTCAAATGAATTAAGAATAATATTAACAAATAAGAATGATTTTCAATAAGTATGTATATACGATGATTATTTGGAAAGTCTGAGTTACTCTCATTCCAAATAATCAGACGACGTTAAGAATCGAAGTATGAAGACGGCGTATGAAGACCGTAAATCTTCCATCGAGAGGACAACGATCGAGGCCCTGATTTGACTTGCTCCCAATTCAAGGGTCATGGTCATTGCCCAAACGTACGAGTTGATTTCACGGGTTTGGTTTTCACTCAGACCCAGAGCATAAGCTAATAAATGGATTGTGTGTCTGACATCGTACTCCGTTAAATATCACGTTATTAATTTTCTATCGAATGCATGAATGTTTGGTGGCGGAGAATTTATTCTCTTGCTTAACACCCTTTCATATGTTTCGTCAAAGGATTGTGTAACAACCCGAATTTTAATAACATGTTAAGACAAGAATCAAGGCAGAATTAAATGTTAAAATCTGAAACAGGGAAAACGGGTTGTGCCATTACGTTCGTCTCGGAAAAATACGCGAAATAGAGTCCGAAATTTCGTAAATCGGAGTTCGTATGATCGAGATATGGCCTCGCAAAGTTTCACGAAAAATTCAAATTCAAGAACAGATTCAAAATTTCAGAATTCAGGGTAGGTGGGAAAAATCCCGCCCCAGGCAGGGTCGACACAGGGGTCGACACTAGTGTCGACCCCCCCTAATGGGTCGACACCCATGTCGACCCATGGGTCGACACCCATGTCGACACAGGGGTCGACCCCCCCTGTCGGACCAGTTTTTCTGGTGCACCTGTTTTGGCTCCTGGGTCTTGTTTTGGGGGCTTGTGACGATTTTGGATGGCTCAGACCTATTCTAGGGTTAATCTAAAGGCTGAAATCATTTTCCTACAACTATAAAAAGACCCTAAGACCTAGCCTAAATCATACTATTTCATTTTAGCCTCATGCAGCCGCCATTAAACCTAGAACTCTAAATTAAAAATAAAAAGAACAAAATTAAAGAAGACGAAGGATGATTCTTGAAGGCTACAACTAGAAGCTACAACAACTACGACGCTTTAGACAACGGATTTGGGGCTATTTTATTTAAAGTTTTGATTTGGATTGCTTGCTTCATATTGTAAGTTCTATGTCACTTTTGTAGGCAAAAACGCTAAAATAACATGGACATGCTATGAATTGAAACCGGATTTAGGAACTATTATTACTCCATGTTTATATAGTTTAACTTTGAATCATAATTTGGGAATCTTGCTATGTTAATGTTGCAAGTTAAACTTATCATGATTTTGATGTTGTTATGAATCACTTGGGCTTAATCGTATGGCAAGTGGACTAATACATGTCCATGGAATCACTATGTTTATTGAAATCTTTATGTTGATTAAACCATGCCTATGATGCTAATTAAACCATGTCTATGATGTTAATGAAACTATGCCCGTGATGTTAATATACCTATCATGTTAATGACAAATTGGGAATTGCTAGGTTGGAATCATTATGTTTATAATGCTAGATGAGAATCATTATGTTAAAAATACTAAATTGGAATCCACTATGCCTATTAGAATTACCATGCCTTTAATGTTTCATGTTTGTAATAAAATTATTATTATGCCCGCAATGATTATTATGCCTATGATGTAAAGTTGAAATCATCATGTTAAACTAAGTTGGAACCATTACTATGCCAAGTTATTATCATGCTAGTATTGAAACCATGTGATATGTTATAGCCTGTTTATTATGCAAGTGATGTTGGAATTGTCACATATGCCTATCACATGTTTGGTGTTATTCCCCTTTATCTCTTGAATTGTTTGTGCTTGTGAACGAAGTACGCTTATATACGTTGGGGACACGATTGGGTAGAATAGGCAAAACTTGAACTGATTATAATCATAAACCGTGAAATTTGGCATAAGTAGAACATGAAATATGGCACGAAAACTTGATTTGAACATGCCATAACTTGACTTGAAACATGCCTTAGTTGGACATAAAATTTATATGAACATGCTATGAAAGTAGCACGAATTTGATAAGAACATGGGCATGACTTTAGAAAACAAGAAAGTGGCCAACTCGAGGTTGGGTTGAGTTTGTAGTGTAAATCTGCCCGGAACCGCCCGGCAAATCCAGTTGCTACAAACAATAGAATCCAATGTGGGTAGTTGGTCATATCGCGCTTGAAACCGAGGTTGGGTTTAGTTCATAGCGTAAACCTGCCCGGAACCGCCCGGCAAATCCAGTGGCTACGAACAATAGGATCCAATGTGAGTGGTTCGGTGCATTAACGAATCAATTAATGCCAATTAGGGTTAAGTCATGAACATGAAAAGACAACTTAACCAACTTGAACACGATTTGTAGGGCTAAGTCATGAACTTGAAACGACGACACTTAGCCAACTTGACATGACACGTAAGCGGGTTAAGTCACGAATTTAAATGACATACTTAACCATCTTGACATGACTAGACTGGAAAAGGATTAAGTCACGAATTACGTGACTTAATCAGTTAGGCGGGTTAGGTCACGAATTACATGACCTACTCTGTAGGCGAAACCCTAGACACGACCCTTTTCAGCAGTAACCCTCTAGATGTATCAAGGTACCCTGGAGCTAGGCCGGGTGGGGCACGATTACTGGGCTGATTGTAAGAGGTGAACGACGGCAGTGGGGTATGCCAGTGTAGGTTCGGTGGACTACGGTCGTGCACGTATTCCGGGGCAGGCACTGGGTATCCGTAGCTTTATCTGTGCATCTTGAATCGTGTCAGGGGTTGACACCCTAGGGCTGATACACCCGAAGGTGGACCCAGTACAGGTGACTACATTCGTGATTAGCCGTATGACACGGACACTTGACGAGCTAGAACTTGTAGGGAGCCGATCGACTAGATAATCGCTCCGTAGGACCCCGTACTTGGATCAGACCCCGTTTCAGGGTCATTTCATGATATTGGGCGGTGGGATTTATTTCGTGATTAACTTGTGAGTATACTAGTACAGTCTATGCAACGAATCTCGAACATGTGATGCTTTACTTGACTTGTCTTGACTTATCCTGATCACCTTAGCCTATCTTGTTCACCTTGACACCATTCTTAAGTTTAGTTCCAGTTCATACATGACAGGTTGTTTTAACCGTTTTTACACTGAAAGTCACTAGGACTTACTCAGTCTTTATGACTGACCCTTTTCCTTTTGCCTCCTTTTCTTTCGTTCCCCCCCCCCCCCCCCCCAGGTTCTCAGGGAGGAAACACTAGCTCTTAGCCTGGATATCACTTGCTTTGGCTCAGCATGTACGGTTTGCTATGGCTGCTTCATTTTACTGCACTTGGGGAATAAGCTGTTTTTCTGTTTTTAAGTTATTGCTTCTTTGGCTATTATTACAAGACAGTTGTAAGGAAGTTGTTATCTGAAATGTTGTAAGAGACATGTTTTATTTTGGAATAAAATGAAGTTCTGTTTTTCTCATAAATTCTTCCGCTGTTTACTAAATTATTTATTTATGTTCTGTCTTGTGATAATTCTGTGATGTTATCTCGATAATACCCCTCCAAAACTAGTGCATTCCCTTTGTGAGTGACCCTAGCGGAGGTGGGGTGTTACACTTGGTATCAGAGCAGAAGGTTACCAAGACTGGGCAAAAGTTTTGAAAACCTTTTGAATTTTTTTCAAAACCATTTACAAAGAAGCAAATTTTCAAGAAAATTTTGTTTTGATTAAAAGGCGTATTCCCCAAATCCATTAGCACTATCTTTGTTTCCTCGTTTGAATCTTTTCCTTTTTCGTTTTTAGCTTATCATGGCCGATGACCTTAATCTTCCCGAGGGGGTCAATATACCCACTTGGTTCCATCGTTTCCTCGAGGCTCGAGCTAATGTGACAGGCCCAGCCAATCCTCCTCCTCATCCTCCTCAACCTCCGCGAGAAACCGCTTTTTCAAAGATATGCAAGGACTTTAAGGCCATGGGCGGAAAGGATTTCCTAGGAACTGAGACTTTTGTTGAGGCACGGAATTGGTTGAAGGAAACCGAAGACTTGTTTGTTATCTTTGAGGTAGAGGACAATAGGAAAGTACAGTTGGCGGCGTGGCTCATGAAAGAGGAAGCTTCTTATTGGTGGGAAGTCACCAACGCTACTAGGCCCATTGAGACTTGGGCGGACTTTAGAGGGAATTTTGGGCTTAAGTTCTTGTCATCAGCAGAGGAGAGTCTCCAAATGGAACGGTTTCTGGCCCTTAAACAAGGAAATATGACAGTTAAAGAATACGTGAACCGTTTAAATCAGCTTGCTCGCTTCGGATTGGAGTTAGTCAACACTCCTTAGAAAAAGGCGCTACGTTTTGCACGGGGCTTGAACAAGCCACTACATGGTTTGGCCATGACTCATGTGCCCATGGGGGCGACCTTTGAAAGCTTGGTGGATATGGCCCTACTGTATGAGGAAGATAAGAAGGGCAAGAAAGAGGTCAAGCCCAACGATTCTCAGAATAAGAAGGTAGACTCTGAGAAAGGAGGCAAGAACGGCAACTCACGTGATAAAAGGAAATGCAATTTCTGTGGTACGGAAGGGCACATAGCCAAGGATTGTAGAAAGAGGAAAAGAAAGCAAGGTGAATGTTTTCATTGTGGGGAGACTGGACACATCAGCAAGGACTTCCCTAAAAAGCAGACCGGACCTTCCGGGGGTACATCTTTAACTTCTTTTTCTAGATGCTTTGTTTTATCTATCTCCTCGATCCTATCTTGAGAACCATAGGTAGAATCTTTTTGGATGTAAACATGTAATTGAAACATGTTATGATTGCGAAATGGTTGCAAGTGGTCGCAAGTGGTTGCTCGTGGATGCATGAATACACATTAGGCACTAGATCGGCTCAGTCACAGTTTCATACTTGCAAATGCATGAGTGTTTATTTTGGAAACTTGGTTGTACTATCATTTGGTTGTTGCATATGATTGAATGTTTGTGCACTCATGTAGAAATTATGAATTATAATAGGAAAATTTTGCATACATATTGGATTCATTTCACTAAACATATTCTGCATTTAGAAGATCAATCAGGCCTGATCATTAGCATTAGCTAAGGAACATATACACACACTCTTTGTATGTGTTCATAAAACATTAGAAGTCTTTTAAGGACCATGGTTGCTTGTGGATGATGTTTTGAGTAGATGGATGATGGATGGTAGGATGCGTTCTTCCTAACTTGGAGATTTCGGGGACGAAATCCTTAAAGGACGGGAAAATGTAACAACCCGAATTTAAATAACATGTTTAGACAAGAATCAAGGCAGAATTAAATGTTAAAATCTGAATCAGGTAAAACGGGTTGTGCCATTACGTTCGTCTCGGAAAAATACGCGAAATAGAGTCCGAAATTTCGTAAATCGGAGTTCGTATGATCGAGATATGGCCTCGCAAAGTTTCACGAAAAATTCAAATTCAAGAACAGATTCAAATTTTCAGAATTCAGGGTAAGCGGGAAAAATCCCGCCCCAGATAGGGTCGACACAGGGGTCGACACTAGTGTCGACCCCCCCCAATGGGTCGACACCCATGTCGACCCATGGGTCGACACCCATGTCGACCCAGGGGTCGACCCCCCCTGTCGGACCAGTTTTTCTGGTGCACCTGTTTTGGCTCCTGGGTCTTGTTTTGGGGGCTTGTGACGATTTTGGATGACTCAGACCTATTCTAGGGTTAATCTAAAGGCTGAAATCATTTGCCTACAACTATAAAAAGACCCTAAGACCTAGCCTAAATCATACTATTTCATTTTAGCCTCATGCAGCCGCCATTAAACCTAGAACTCTAAATTAAAAATACAAAGAACAAAATTAAAGAAGACGAAGGATGATTCTTGAAGGCTACAACTAGAAGCTACAACAACTACGACGCTTTAGACAACGGATTTGGGGCTATTTGATTTAAAGTTTTGATTTGGATTGCTTGCTTCATATTGTAAGTTCTATGTCACTTTTTAGGCAAAAACGCTAAAATAACATGGACATGCTATGAATTGAAACCGGATTTAGGAACTATTATTACTCCATGTTTATATAGTTTAACTTTGAATCATAATTTGGGAATCTTGCTATGTTAATGTTGCAAGTTAAACTTATCATGATTTTGATGTTGTTATGAATCACTTGGGCTTAATCGTATGGCAAGTGGACTAATACATGTCCATGGAATCACTATGTTTATTGAAATCTTTATGTTGATTAAACCATGCCTGTGATGCTAATTAAACCATGTCTATGATGTTAATGAAACTATGCCCGTGATGTTAATATACCTATCATGTTAATGACAAATTGGGAATTGCTAGGTTCGAATCATTATGTTTATAATGCTAGATGAGAATCATTATGTTAAAAATACTAAATTGGAATCCACTATGCCTATTAGAATTACCATGCCTTTAATGTTTCATGTTTGTAATAAAATTATTATTATTCCCGCAATGATTATTATGCCTATGATGTAAAGTTGAAATCATCATGTTAAACTAAGTTGGAACCATTACTATGCCAAGTTATTATCATGCTAGTATTGAAACCATGTGATATGTTATAGCCTGTTTATTATGCAAGTGATGTTGGAATTGTCACATATGCCTATCACATGTTTGGTGTTATTCCCCTTTATCTCTTGAATTGTTTGTGCTTGTGAACGAAGTACGCTTATATACGTTGGGGTCACGATTGGGTAGAATAGGCAAAACTTGAACTGATTATAATCATAAACCGTGAAATTTGGCATATGTAGAACATGAAATATGGCACGAAAACTTGACTTGAACATGCCATAACTTGACTTGAAACGTGCCTTAGTTGGACATAAAATTTATATGAACATGCTATGAAAGTAGCACGAATTTGATAAGAACATGGGCATGACTTTAGAAAACAAGAAAGTGGCCAACACGAGGTTGGGTTGAGTTTGTAGTGTAAATCTGCCCGGCACCGCCCGGCAAATCCAGTTGCTACAAACAATAGAATCCAATGTGGGTAGTTGGTCATATCATGCTTGAAACCCGAGGTTGGGTTGAGTTCGTAGCGTAAACCTTCCCGGAACCGCCCGGCAAATCCAGTGGCTACGAACAATAGGATCCAATTTGAGTGGTTCGGTGCATTAACGAATCAATTAATGCCAATTAGGGTTAAGTCATGAACATGAAAAGACAACTTAACCAACTTGAACATGATTTGTAGGGCTAAGTCATGAACTTGAAACGACAACACTTAGCCAACTTGACATGACACGTAAGCGGGTTAAGTCACGAATTTAAATGACATACTTAACCATCTTGACATGACTAGACTGGAAAAGGATTAAGTCACGAATTACATGACTTAATCGGTTAGGCGGGTTAGGTCACGAATTACATGACCTAATCTGTAGGCGAAACCCTAGACACGACCCTTTTCAGCAGTAACCCTCTAGATGTATCAAGGTACCCTGGGGCTAGGCCGGGTGGGGCACGATTACTGGGCTGATTGTAAGAGGTGAACGACGGCAGTGGGGTATGCCAGTGTAGGTTCGGTGGACTACGGTCGTGCACGTATTCCGGGGCAGGCACTGGGTATCCGTAGCTTTATCTGTGCATCTTGAATCGTGTCAGGGGTTGACACCCTAGGGCTGATACACCCGAAGGTGGACCCAGCACAGGTGACTACATTCGTGATTAGCCGTATGACACGGACACTTGACGAGCTAGAACTTGTAGGGAGCCGATCGACTAGATAATCGCTCCGTAGGACCCCGTACTTGGGTCAGACCCCGTTTCAGGGTCATTTCATGATATTGGGCGGTGGGATTTATTTCGTGATTAACTTGTGAGTATACTAGTACAGTCGATGCAACGAATCTCGAACATGTGATGCTTTACTTGACTTGTCTTGACTTATCCTGATCACCTTAACCTATCTTGTTCACCTTGACACCATTTTTAAGTTTAGTTCCAGTTCATACATGACAGGTTGTTTTAACCATTTTTATACTGAAAGTCACTAGGACTTACTCAGTCTTTATGACTGACCCTTTTCCTTTCGCCTCTTTTTCTTTCATCCCCCCCCCAGGTTCTCAGGGAGGAAACACTAGCTCTTAGCCTGGATATCACTTGCTTTGGCTCAGCATGTACGGTTTGCTATGGCTGCTTCATTTTACTGCACTTGGGGAATAAGCTGTTTTTCTGTTTTTAAGTTATTGCTTCTTTGGCTATTATTACAAGACAGTTGTAAGGAAGTTGTTATCTGAAATGTTGTAAGAGACATGTTTTATTTTGGAATAAAATGAAGTTCTGTTTTGCCCATAAATTCTTCCGTTGTTTACTTAATTATTTATTTATGTTCTGTCTTGTGATAATTCTGTGATGTTATCTCGATAATACCCCTCCAAAACTAGTGCATTCCCTTTGTGAGTGACCCTAGCGGAGGTGGGGTGTTACAGATTGGTAGTGTGATATGGAGTGACCGTGTGGCATACTAAGATGCAACGATCAAGGTTTCTTGTTGAAAAGCAGAACCTTGTGGTGATGATCAAGGCACATCTTGAATAAGCATAGCTTTGTGTATTACGTAACTTCACGAGCCTCACAACCCGGTGGAGTCTAAAACGGGAGAAGGGAACGCAGGCAGAGCAGCACGTTTCTTTCTAGCTAGAAGTAGTGTCGATGCTTAAACTGGCTGATATTTTACTTATGTGGATGATGGAATGAGGCGCCTTGGATGATAGGTCCTATAGGATCGGGAAACGTGTGTTCCGGAATTACCAATCCACGAAGCTGTATGTGTGGACCGGCCCTGCAGCTATCCAAGGGTTCACTGTGGGGAATCCTGGGGAATTAGCTAGAGTGTCTCGAATCGGTAAGGAGCTCCTCCATAGCCTTGACTCATGATGGAAACCAAAAATCCAAATACGACCCTACGAATTTGATTGTATTACTAATAAGGAAGCATAGTATTACGGTATCTATGTGTCCTAGGATTGATACATTTATTTTGAAATGTTTTATATACACTAATAACAATATTAGATTCGTATTTACCGTATTTAGCATGTTTAATCACCAGAAGGTAAAATTCTATCCTCTGGTGTGCGTTGCATTGTGTGATGGGACTTGAGTCTTATGGTGATTTCATTTTTCCAAAAGCATTGCGTTGTTTTACATTTTACTTATTATTTGCTCTGTCACTTTAAATTATGCACGGAAATCCATTGGAATAAACCCGCTCCACATTAGCGGCGTGGTCTTTGGATTTGCCTTATTACTAGTAGTTAAATTAGTTGAGAACTCTCACACCAGTCCCATGACTGACTCGTAGTTTGTTTCACCTTTTTGCAAACTCGGGTGCCCTCCTTTCTACACAGACAGCCAAGTAAACAGGTTCATTCTTTGCTTGGAGTCTTTTCTTTGGAGCTGCTTATTATCTTTCTTGGATTTGCTTTCGTGGAGAGGTGATGAATTGGAGCTTGAAGACATCTATCATTTGCTACTATTGCATTTTTCTCTTTTTAATTCTAGACATCAAACTTGTTTCATTTCACATTGTTTAAGTAGGAGTTGGAATTTATTTCATTTTCTGCAAACTTGATGTAATAATTTAGAATTCTGTGACTGTGGACTTTCTGTGGTTGATGACATTATATTTCCGCTGCTATGATGTTGTTACTCTACGAATTTCCTTTGCTATGTTGTATCTGTGATCTGTATTATTGTATTTATGTTGTATTCCAAATGATTATTCCTTACTTTCTTTCCGTGGAAATTTGGGGTTATCTCAGAAGACTGATTCCACTATTCATAAATAGTATCCTTGGAAGTTGTAGTCAACGTGGCATCCACGGTGAGGTATATCAAAAGTGGGGCTTTGTCCGGATATGGTTGACCGTTTTTTCTTCCTTGAGAGTTGGGCCGAGTATTTGAATAGCTCAGCCAGACATTTAATGCAGATCTGAAATACTCGGTCGATACGCCCTGTGCGAGAGCAGTTCTCTCGGTTGACTGGGAGAGCACTCTTTCGGGGTGAGATATCGGCTTGGTTGGCAGGATATTTGGTTACTTCGGCCCAAGCTTCTGCTGGGCTTCCTGAAATGCGATATATCTAACCTGATTGGTTGCGCGTTTGGGCTTCGATTTGGCTCGTTGCATCTTTTACCAAAAAAGAGGGTTAACAGTACCACATGCATCGCTATAAGCAACAATCTACTCATTTCTACTTGGAATAACTAGCACCAACGCATTAATCAATCTCTCTTTCAAGATCACAAAATCATGCTTACACTTTGCATCCCACACGAAGGTCTGATTCTTCTTATTCAAATTAGTTAACTGTGCAACTTCCTTTAAAAAGTCTTTGATAAACTATTGACAATATCCAACTATTCCAAGGAAATTTCTAACATTTATAGCACTCTTAGGTCGATTTCAATCTTGAATTATTCTACCTTGGCAAGATCCGCTGCTATTCCTTGCCTTAATACGACATGACCTAGGAATCTCTCTTTTTCCTTGAAAAGGTGACATTTGGAAAACTTAGCTATCAGTTGATGCTTTCTCAATATTTTCAATAAAATTCTGAAATATACCTCATATTCCTCTATGGTTTTAGAATCGGTTAAGATATCATCCACGAATACAAGCATGAACCTAATCATGATATCCATGAAAACTCGATTTATGAGTTCCACAAAATACGCTGGTGCACTGGTAAATCGAAATGGCATCACCAACCACTCGAAGAATTCAAATGATGTCCTAAAAGTAGTCTTCGACATGCTATCTTTTGCCACTCTCAACACGTGGAATACCATAGCCAAATTTAGCTAGGAAAATAGCTTGACTACATGAAACTGATTGAACAAATCATCGATCCTCGGTAATAGGTAAATGTTATTTTTGTTCACATTATTCAGTTGATGATAATCCACATACATTCTCAAAGATCCATCGGCCTTGGTTGCAAACACAATTGGTGCACCCTATTCAGACACACATCTCAGAATGAATCCTTTACTTGGTAGATCATCCGCTTGCACTTCTAACTCTTGCTATTCTTTAGGTGCTTCACACCTAAGAGGCATAACTTTAAGTCTTGCTCCATCCACTAGATCAATCTGAAATGCAATTTATCATTGCGAAAATAATCTTTTAACCTTGAATTCTCTAGTGATGGGTATAAATAATAACCAATCATGTGGAATATCAAATGAATATAAGAAGCTAACCAGGTTCCTTCCCTTTGGTAGGTAGCGAATCCACTATTGTTGCATATATCTTGAGCTAGTCCATACACAAATTAATCCCAAATCCAAAAAAGTCCAAAACAATCACAAGTAAAAGAGCAACCATGGGTCGATAAAACTAGACTTTGACCAAGTATAAAAAGACTAGATGTCCCCCAAAGGGTTAGTCACAATCAATGGTACATCTACAATCTCAAGTTCTAAAGCTAACTTACACACAAGCTCATTACAGATAAAAAATGCAATGTTTTACTAGTAAAGAAACTCTAACTGAAAAATCTTTCATGGAAAGCATACCTTGCACCTATGCAGTTAATGCCCCGCTATTACCACGCCATATCCCCGCTATATCGTGTAGCAGGTTTCTACCACTACGCTATTTCCGAATATCCTCTGAAATAGCCTTTCCGATTTAAACCCCGCTATATTTCGATATTCCCGATTTATCCCATTATTTCAGATATATTCCACTATTTCCACTATATCTTCTATTAAACAAATGGATTTTAAAATCACATTTATACATTATAATTCCATAAAATTAGTTTTTAGTATAATTTTTTGAACATATATTTTTCAGAATATAAAATACTATAATATTATTTTAAATTTGATCAAGCTAAATAAAAGTTTATATTTATTTACATATATTTGCTTGCACTTTTATTTTAAATTAAGAATGTACTAGTTATAATTAAGTGGACTGTTAATTTTCCATTTACTTATCGTTTATATATTTGTAAAAGCATTAAATATGAGTTTTATATGTTTTTTTAGACTCATCCGCTATATCCTACTATTTCCTTGATTTATCCCCACTACAACTTTTTGCACCTTTGCCGCATTAGATCCGTTGAGCGCTTTAACTTTATAGCCTTTCACAATGGTGCTCTTCCCCTTTCCGCAGTAGTGTGAGCTCTCCAAGTAGACGGCATAGCATCCAATGCATAATCCTTGACAATCAACTTATCCTGAGCGGCCCTTGGCAATTCTTCTTCATGTGCCTAGGCTTATCACAGCTAAAAATTTCTTCTCAACTTTAGCAGATTTACAACCCCTTGAAGAGTGGCATTTCTCAATGTTCAGTTAAAGCGATTAGCGGTTCTATAGCAGTGGAGCTGAAAAAATGTAGCGAGGATAAAGCATGGAAATAGCAGGGATATAGCGGACGTATAAAAAGGTTCATTAGATGTAAAACTAGATATTTAAAATTAATTAATTATCATTTTCACATCATTTTTGTAGAGGAAACTATTGGATCTAGATTAACTCTAGAGGGGGGTGAATAGGGTTTATTGCAAATTATCGCAAAGTACAAATATCACGGGATATTAAAACATTCACAGATCATAGAATATAGCTAAATAGAAATGCAGAAAAGTAAATGACACAAGATATACCCAGCTTCGGCAATAAACTTCCTACTGCTGCATTTCTAAGGTTTCTACTAGGTGATAGAACAGATCCCGCATACAACACCATATACACTCGCAAACCCTGCTCCTATTCTAACCCTACGCTCAAAACCCTAGACTGACCGATATCCACTCGATCAGATTTCCTTGTTTACGACCCCGTGACCAGCAACCCAGATTTTACAGACTCTGTCAACTGTCAGTCAACACCCTGACTGATTCCCCCTAGATTTTACAGAGCTAGAACTGTTCAGACGAATTGCCAAACAAAAAGAAAAATACAACTCTAAATTAAAACAATATGAAATAAAATCCTAGGACTTTATAAAATAGGGGTCATCCCTTTTAAATTCAAGCTTGAATGGGCCAGGCCATTCTAAAATTATGTTGCACCCATTATTTGTTTTTCCCGTTCACTTTTAGTTCTCTGGAGAAAACTACGGCGGTCGATCTCAAAAAGGAAACTAGGGTTTTCAATTTGATTGCGATTGCTTAATAAATTGAATCGCGACTGGATAAATCGAATTTGAAATCTCTGAGACTCTTCCTCACGTTGTTCCTATATGATCAATGATTTGGGCTTGTCTCTTTCTCTCTGGCGATTGAATCTCTTGTGAATTCTTTGATTTGAATTTGTTTGCTTGAATTTGATTGTATGGATTTTCGATGCTCTTCTTTTTGCCAATGATGTAACGCGTGTAAATATAGGGTTAAAATGAAACCCTAAAACTCTGATTTCGTGATAGATGACTTCAATTTGATTTTGCGTTGCTTTCTCTTTTGGTTGTGTAATTCTAGGCTGAAATTTCCCCTTTTGATTCTCGGCTATAAAGAATTGCTTGCATGATTTTCTTTGATTGAAATTTCCTTTTTGTTCGGCTTTGAATGTCCTGAATTTGGATGCAATTCTGAACCATTTCGAATTTGAAAATATATGTTGCCTTGATTAAAATGAATCTCTTGGCCTTGATAAATTTCTTTGCGTAATTTCTGACATTTATTTCTTGGATGATTTGAGAATAATTTCTTGTCAATTTTATTCCTTGAAGTAAAACTAGAAACAACTTTAAAACATTCCAAAAACATTTCACTGCATTGTTGAAATCCATTTAAACTCTTGCCAAAAAGCTGGAAACCAAATTGTGCAACAAAACTGTGTTGCCATGATTGTGTTCAAAAGTCTCTCTATCATGAACTAGAGTCATTCATATATTTTCCAGTTTTAAAAAAATAAATTGTGCATGATTGCTTCATTGCTGCTTGACCCTTATTTGTACATGACCCACTTTGATCTGGTTTGAAGCATGTTGAACCATTGCTGTAACTATGCATTTGTTGAATTGTCTTGTGTACGGTTCAACCATGCAGAACTGCTTGACCATATGTTTCTGCTGAACACCCTCTTTGTTGCATTGACATGTACACGAAGTTTGACCATGTATTTATGAATCTTTGGTATGCCATCCATGAATTTTTGCACTTTTGTATCTATGCACTTGAACCCATGATTCTGGTCTGAATGTGTTCGCTGCAGTGCTAGCTTTGATGCACCAATATCCTGTTGTTTTCACCCATGCACCTGAATTGTTTACATAGACACTTGCATCACTTTCTTTGCTGGGTTGATCTTTGAGACTGAACCATGAACTGATTTGTCACTCGTTCACCTATATGCTGCTATGAAATTGAATCTGCCATTTGACCATGAACCTGACTTGTTTGAACTTGACTATGTTTAGCCACTTGAACCCTTGTTGACTTGTCATTGTTGCTGTTGCACCATATATTTAAACTTAGAAAAAAAATTGCCATGCTACACCCTCTTTTGACATGTTTGAGCCATTGTTTATGCACCATTGTGTTGCTTGTAATCCAGCACTTGTGTTCACTTGAACATCAAACTGGCTCGACCACTTTTCGTTTGTATTTGTTATAGTTTGATCACCATGATGTTTTGTATTTTCTGTTTTGGCCTGATCTGAAAATTTTATATTTGACCATTCATTTGCTGGTTTGCATACATTTTCTTGTGACTCTTTTATTTTACTGTTGTGCACTGAGTCGAGATGGTCCACGTGGCTACTCCTCGGTTGCTCGCTGATTGGCAAGGCAGTGCACACGTGTATAATTATACACGTGTGTATTTGCAGTCGATCAGAAAATTTCCTGTCCTTGTACATATACAAACTGTCTGTCTAGACATAGATGAATCAGATCATGTCATGAAAAATGATGAGAAACAAACCAGAAAACTGAGGCAAATAAAATTTTAAAAATAAAATTCAAATCTGCATGTATTTAGTTTTTATTTCTATTATAGTGTACTCTGTGTGTGTTTCATGTGTGACAGGTAAACATGAAGACTGGACTAACAGAGCTGGACTGATAGAGCTGTGAAAATTGGACTGACAGTGAAGACTGTGAAGAAAGAAGAAGAAAAATTTAGAACAAGAACAGTGTCAGTAAATGTCAGTACAAGTGTCTGCATATGAATATGAGTCTGTATAACCAAGCGTGAGTGACGTAGAGAGAAACTGTATGTTAAATTGAGTGTATTGAAAAGAATACCAGTGATGTACAAATTGTGGAGTATAAAATTTGTACTGTTTAAATTTTGAAATAAAAAATTCTATTCAAATAAAATATTGTGTGAATATTTGGAATTTTGTACAGTCATATTTTATTTGAATATAAATATTATATTCCAGTCTGTGATAAATATATAAAACAGTACAGCAACCCAACACATTTAAAATAATATATATTCGGTTGTTATCATCAAACATAAATTATATAATTGTGTATACAACATCGTTATATACAACAATCTCCCCCTTTTGATGACGACAAACAAATATTATGATTTTGAATACAATAAATGTGTTTGACAGAGAAGAACATAACTCCCCCTATTTGAAAACTCTCCCCTATTTGGAAGCTGCCCCTTCAACAGAGACCCCCTATAACTGTGCATGAATAGAGTGTTTAAAAAAAATTGGAATTTTCAAAAATTAAAATATTTATAAAATATTCACTCATAGATCAAAATCTCAACCCATTCTCCCCCTTTTGTTATCATCAAAAGAATTTAGAAATTAAAATATAGATGAAAAATGACTAAAAACAATAATTCAACATAAGAGGAAGAACGGTCATCATAAATCTCAATCAGTCAAACAAAAATCATTATATTCTGAGAACAGGTGGCATTATCACATTGCAGAGAATGACAGATTTACAATGAAATTTTTAAAAATGGGGAGAGTTATAAAAATATATATTTCCAATTATTTTCAAAAGAGTTTTATAAAGATGAGGTTCAAAAACAGTGATGGATTTGGACTATAATTAATAAGTCAATTTAAGTGACAAAATAGAATAATCTCAAATCCCAATAGCTATCAATCAACAAATCATAATACTTCATAAGATATTAACACATTTCACAGATTAGAATATGGATTGATAGACTGGTTTGTATAAACACCAAGGAGAATTTCAGATTAATTTCAATTTATAGCACAATATTTTCTTTTTCTTTTTATTTTATTTAAGAGCACACGACCACGCATAACCAGAGCTTGGATTTTTACATGAGGTCAGTCGCAACTTAAATTATAAGTTGTCTCATAACCATGCATGGCCAGAGCTTGGATTTTGAAATGAGGTTAGAGACACACTTATGTATTAATTATATTTATTATTTTCAGCTTCAAAATAGAAAAACAGTAGAAATGCTGTACGTACAGAAATGGACTGTGAAATAAATTTCTAAATTAATAGTATTATGAAATATGGTCAACTGTACGGGGATCATTGAAAATTTTCAATTTTCACTAATTCTGAATAATAACATAACCACAATTCCATCACAAACATTTTCACTGTTTATCCAAAAAGATTTTTTTAAAAAAATATTAACTCTCCATAATAATATAAAATCATAGCGGATGACATAAGGATGATAGGTAATGAAGATGGTCGTGAAATAATTGCCAGTTCAAAGATATTATAATAAATATTCAACCATCATGAAAAAATTAACTAAAATCTCCTCTTGTTGTAAAATATACTGCAGTCACAATTCATCACAATTTCAAATTCTAATAATAATTTTGATGAATTATAAATACTGTTCAATTTGGATATTGATTTCAATTTCTGAATGAATAATCAATAAATAATTTTTAAATTGAAAAACAATTACAAGAGGAATATGAAGATCTATACACGACAAGAGGGAAAAATGTGTACAAGGCAAAAAGAGTGTGTGGATCTATACATGGTGAAGATTTGAATCTAAGTACAGATGTGTGAGACAAATAAAAGGCACTTCTGATACCACTTGATGTCCCTATTAATGAGGATTATAATCACACTGGAGATAAACCAGGATTTCATAGGCAAATAGAAAATCGATCACAAGGCCCAAGAAGACAAGATTAGCAAATAAATTTCATATATCATAGCAGCAGTCAAAAACAGTGAGATTTTTGAAAACATTTTTCAAATAACAGTATCAGAGAAGCATAGAAAAACAATAGCACATCAGACTCGTCAGAAGATGATGGTCTTGTAAAGATCATTCATGATCCAAGATTAAAAAAAATACCATTTATTTGAAATCATTTGAGGAAGCTCTAGATTCAATGAATCAGACACACTAGATTATTAGTTTCTGATTCAAGATATGTGTGAGATTCAATAAATCAATAATTTCAAATGATTTTAAACAAACATTTAAATCAAATAATCATGAGATAAGAGTAAATTTCAAGACCGGATTTTCAAAGGAATTTTCCAAAATATTTCTAACAAGCCAAGAATAATTTCAGATCATTTACATCAAACTTGAGTAATAATTCATGATCAAAAAAATGGTTTATTCAAAATCACTTGAATGAATGTAAATCTTGAGATATAATGAATCAATCACACATGATTAATAACTTCAGATCTGAGAGGTGTGTGAGATTCAAAATATCAGAAATTTCAAATGATCTCAAACAAACAAAATCTAAACCATATGATCATGAATAATAGTGAACTTCAAGATGTAACACTGATTCAAGACAAAACAAAAAATATCCAAGCCAATTTGAAAAAAATGAAATTATCACAACTGATAAATATTGGTGTACTATAATGAGTATATTATACCAAGCCTTTCTAAAATGAATTAGAAGAAACCCAAAACAGCAGAGGTGTGTGGAATTTCATTAAATATTCAGATCTTCAAAAAATTCAAAATTCAAAATTAACAGTGTTCAAGATATGACACGAATACATCAACACTGTTAGGAATTCAAAAATCAGAAATATACTTCAAATCAATTGCAGATTTTTACAAACTTAAATTCAAGGTCTGAAAAAAAATTAAAACATCAAAGTTCTATTTAAATGAAGTGAATTTCCAAAAAAATATGAATTCTATAAATTGAATTTAATGAAGCTCAGAGAAGAAAAACAAAAATATATGGCAGTGTTAGATCAAAATAGAAGAGATAAAGTAAATAAACAATGGGTTTAGAAGGAGGAATAAACAAAAATAAAAATAGAGAATATTTACAAAGATGAGTTTAGAGATCATACCAGATTTGCAGTAAATGATGTGGATCTCCAACCCAACAGACTTGGCTAAGGAACTCTAAATAGATCAAAGATGTGGAATAGCTTGAAATCAAATTTTCTTTTCCAAAGCAGTTCCTCAGCCATCATTGGTACCTAGTAGTTGAGAGGGTTAAGTGGTCTAACAAAATTTGCAAAACCACTCTCAGTTTTGTTCATAGCTTTAGGTACCCAAACTTGTTTATATAACAATCCATCAGAATTTACCAAAGTACCTTTAGGAACCCAGATCTGTTTGAAATTAGACGAATTCACTTTACTTCTTTTTGGGGTCCAAGAATGATAGAATGGTTTGTTATAAAAAAAATCTTATTTTTTTTATGTTTCAAAAATTCTTTTGAATTGTCAGAGTTTAAAAATTCAAAACAATCTTTTCCAAGATAATTTGAAGTGTCTTTAAAATCATTTGAATTCATCCTATCAAAACGATTAATATTCCCAAAGCCAAGACCAGATTTATTTCTAATAACAACTTGGTTTTGTAATAGCATATTCAACGATTTTTCCCCATTAGAAAATTTATCCAAGGTTGATTCTAATCGTTGAATTTTGGATTTTAGATCGCTATTTTCTTTTAATAAATCTGAGGAATTATTTATAGCGATCTTCTGTTCAGCATTGGACTGTTTCAAAACCAAATTATCATTTTCAAGCAATTTAATTTTGGCTTGGGATTCAGAAATTCCAAGTTCAAACCTTTTTTGCTTTTCAGACTCAAATTTCTTGGAATTTTCAATCTCATTTTCAAGTTCTTCTAAAATCAAATTTGATTTCAACAAGTTCTCCTTTTCAGCAATTTCAATTTTGGAGTTTATATCAGTCTTAAAATTTTCAAATTCCTTTTGTAGAAAATTGTTCAAATTTAACAACTCAATCTTGTTTTCTTTTAAGATCAGAATTTCCTTTTCAAATTTTTGAATGTTTTTACTGAGATGAACAAGATTGGTTTTCAATTTCAAACAATTTTTGCAATATGAATTTGACGAATTTTTACAATATTCAAGTTGTGATTCCAAATCATCAGTTTTGTTGGTCAACTCAGAATTCCTAGATTTCAGAGATTTCTTTTTCAACTGAAGTTTATCAACAAATTTAGTTAAATCAGCACAAAAATAAACCAGATCTTCATAAGAAAAAATTTCGGTTTCATAGTCTGTTGAGTTTCCATCGGTTGATCCGTCTGAGTTATCTTCTGTAAAACCTATCAAGCATAGATCTGAAGTTGAGTTAACGTTCCAAGGTTTTGAGTAGTTGTTGTCAATTTGTCCATACTTCGTATTGAGAGTATTCCAAATTTTCTGCGCAGTCAAACAAAGGGAGACAAGATCAAGTTGATTGTTATTAAAATGAGAATAAAGAATATGCATAGCACGACATTAATATTCCTATCTATTATATCACCTCCACTATTAACAACGTCCCAATATTTAATATTAACAGATTTCAAATAGGATATCATTTCTAATTTCCAATTCAAAAAATCTGAACCATTAAAAATAGATGGAATGCGACTGGACTGACTCTCTATGGACTGACAACTAGAATGACCCACGACTCTAGAGTTAAAGAAATAACCTGCTCTAATACCACTTGTTGGATCTAGATTAACCCTAGAGGGGGTGAATAGGGTTTATTGCAAATTATCTCAAAGTTCAAATATCACGGGATATTAAAACATTCACAGATCACAGAATATAGCTGAAATACAAATGCAGAAAAGTAATGACACAAGATATACCTAGCTTCGGCAAAAACCTGCCTACTGGTGCATTTCTAAGGTTTCTACTAAGTGATAGAACAGATCCCACATACAACACCATGTACACTCACAAACCTTGCTCCTATTCTAACCCTACGCTCAAAACCCTAGACTGACCAATATCCACTCGATCAGATTTCCCTGTTTACGACCCCGTAACCAGTAACCCAAATTTTACAGACTCTGTCAACTGTCAGTCAACACCCTGACTGATTCCCCCTAGGTTTTACAGACCTAGAACTGTTCAGACGAATTTCAAAAAGAAAAATACAACTCTAAATTAAAACCATATGAAATAAAATCCTAGGACTTTATAAAATAGGGGTCATCCCTTTTAAATTAAAGCTTGAATGGGCCAGGCCATTCTAAAATTATGTTTCACCCTTTATTTGTTTTGCCCGTTCACTTTTTGTTCTCTGGAGAAAAGTATGGCGACCGATCTCAAAAAGGAAACTAGGGTTTTCAATTTGATTGCTATAGCTTGATAAATTGAATCGCTACTGGATAAATCGAAGTTGAAATCTCTGAAGCTCTTCTTCACGTTGTTCATATATGATCAATGATTTGGGCTTGTCACTTTCTCTATGGCGATCGAATCCCTTGTGGGTTCTCTGATTTGAATTTGTTTGCTTGAATTTGATTGTTTGGGTTTTCGATGCTCTTCTTTTTGCCAATGATGTAACGCGTGTAAATATAGGGTTAAAATGAAACCCTAAAACTCTGATTTCGTGATAAATAACTTTGATTTGATTTTGCGTTGCTTTCCCTTTTGGTTGTGTAATTCTCGGTTGAAATTTTCCCTTTTGATTCTCGGCTATAAAGAATTGCTTGCATGATTTTCTTTGATTGAAATTTCCTTTTTGTTCGGCTTTTAATGCCATGAATTTGGATGCAAGTCTGAACCATTTCGAATTTGAAAATATATGTTGCCTTGATTAAAATGAATCTCTTGGCCTTGAAAAATTTCTTTGCGTAAATTCTGACATTTATTTCTTGGATGATTTGAGAATAATTTCTTATCATTTTTATTCCCTGAAGTAAAACTAGAAACAACTTTAAAACATTCCAAAAACATTTCACTGCATTGTTGAAATCCATTTAAACTCTTGCCAAAAAGCTGGAAATCAAATTGTGCAACGAAATTGTGTTGCCATGATTGTGTTCAAAAGTCTCTCTGTCATGAACTTGAGTCATTCATATATTTTCCAGTTTTTAAAAAATAAACTGTGCATGACTGCATCATTGCTGCTTGACCCTTATTTGTACATGACCCACTTTGATCTGGTTTGTAGCATGTTGAACCATTGCTGTAACTATGTATTTGTTGAATTGTCTTGTATACAGTTCGACCATGCAAAACTGCTTGACCATATGTTTCTGCTGAACACCCTCTTTGTTGCATTGACATGTAAAGGAAGTTTGACCATGTATTTATGAATCTTTGGTATGCCATCCATGAATTTTTGCACTTTTGTATCTATGCACTTGAACCTATGATTCTGGTCTGAATGTGTTCACTGCAGTGCTAGCTTTGATGCACCAATATCCTGATGTTTTCACCCATGCACCTGAATTGTTTACATAGACACTTGCATCATTTTCTTTGCTCGGTTGATCTTTGAGACTGAACCATGAACTGATTTGGCACTTGTTCACCTATAAGCTGCTATGAATTTGAATCTGCCATTTGACCATGAACCTGACTTGTTTGAACTTGACTATGTTTAGCCATTTGAACCCTTGCTGACTTGTCATTGTTGCTATTGCACCATATATTTAAACTTAAAAAAAAATTTGCCATGCTACACCCTCTTTTGACATGTTTGATCCATTGTTTATGCACCATTGAGCTGCTTGTAATCCAGCACTTGTGTTCACTTGAACATTAAACTGGCTCGACCACTTTGCTTTTGTATTTGTTGTAATTTGATCACCATGATGTTTTGTATTTTCTGTTTTGGCCTGATCTGAAAATTTTATTATTTGACCATTCATTTGCTGGTTTGCATACATTTTCTTGTGACTCTTTTGTTTCACTGTTGTGCACTGAGTTGAGATGGTCCACGTGGCTACTCCTCAATTGCTCGCTGATTAGCGAGGCAGTGCACACGTGTATAATTATACACGTGTGTATTTGCAATCGATCAGAAAATTTCATGTCCCTGTACATATACAAACTGTCTGTCTAGACATAGATGAATTCGATCAAGTCATGAAAAATGATGAGAAACACACCAGAAAACTGAGGCAAATAAAATTTTAAAAATAAAATTCAAATCTGCATGTATTCAGTTTTTATTTCTATTGCAGTGTACTATGTGTGTGTTTCATGTGTGACAGGTAAACATGAAGACTGGACTGACAGAGCTGGACTGACAGAGCTGTGAAAACTGGACTGACAGTGAAGACTGTGAAGATAGAAGATAGAAAATTTAGAACAAGAACTGTGTCAGTAAATGTCAGTACAAGTGTCTGTATATGAATATGATTCTGTATAACCAAGCGTGAGTGATGTAGAGAGAAACTGTATGTTAAATTGAGTGTATTGAGAAGAATATCAGTGATGTACAAATAGTGGAGTATAAAATTTGTACTGTTCAAATTTTGATATAAAATATTCTATTCAAATAAAATATTGTGTGAATATTTGGAATTTTGTACAGTAGTATTTTATTTGAATATAAATATTATATTCCAGTCTGTGATAAATATATGAAACAGTACAGCAACAAACACATTTCAAATAATATATATTTGGTTGTTATCATCAAACAAAAAATCATATAATTGTGTATATAACACCATTATATACAACAAAAATGAATATTAATTAATATCAGATAAAAAATTTAAAGAATATCAAGTTTTTGCACGTTAGATTTGATTATTATTATGGATTTTTACCTTATATAGCGCACTTTAGCCTTAAATTATATATTTACCCAAACTGTTTTTAAGTTTGTTCAGAAGAGTACATGTCAAATCATTCTCTATACATTAATATTGCTAAAGCGGGTGCTAAAGAGCCTTGATATAGTGGATGCAGCGGAAAATGGCAGGACTAAAAGCGGATCCACTGTTCATCAGCACTAAATACAAATAACGTAGCGGTTCGAGAGTGCTATGGGAGATAGCGGAGATTTTTCAAGTCTTTAACTGCGTAGCTTTCTTATGGCAATTAAAATTAAAGCAAGTAACTTTACCTTAATTTTCTCTTGTCTATTCTTACACTACTACCATTGTTTTCTCTTCCCATTCCACTTCTTCTTATTTCCACCACCTTGTTGTGGTTTCAATTCTTCTTTTCTTGTTACTATCAACAACATCCTCACTCTCAAAATAAGCTCTCTTGCTTAAGAGCATTCTCAACCAACTTTTCGAATAGGACGTCGATACAGCCTACAAGTTTCTTACCCAGATACTCATCTAATCCAATAATAAAATTCTCGTTCCTCCAAAGAGGAGTATCGATAAAAGAGGGGTCATACTTAGACAATGTTTTAACCTACGTCACATACTCAGCAACAAACTTCTCATTTTCTTTAGTTTAGCAAACCACTTGAAGAGAATGGACTTTTGGACCTTATAAATGAAATTAATTTCGAACTTGATCCTAAAATGCCCCCACAAAATTTGATCCTCCGCAGTCTCAATTGTTATAGAATTCCAATCTATGGCTTGGCCTTATAGCTGCCTCGAAGCAAGTTTCCTTTTCATCGCGTTTATCTATTCCAAGATTTTTAAAGT
Organism: Allium sativum; assembly: GCA_030737875.1. Classification (NCBI taxonomy): domain Eukaryota; kingdom Viridiplantae; phylum Streptophyta; class Magnoliopsida; order Asparagales; family Amaryllidaceae; genus Allium; species Allium sativum. The sequence continues at coordinate 76,383,030 of CM060926.1, forward strand.
TGCGAATACATGCATCTAACCAATTCTGAGCTTTAATCGGCGATTATTCCATCCTAACAAATGACTTGCCACTTGCATAACTTAGAAAAATCAAAAACCCTAAGTGCTTGAACAAGAGCACCACTATCTACTTTCACTCCTAGAGAGTAGGTACTCTCCTCAAGATCAATTCCATAATTTCCTCGAACATAGCTAGGTAATCGGGTGTAGTGATTCCTGATCCACCATTCTCTTTTACCAATCTAGAAGTGGAATTGTCCCTAACAACGTTTCTCGCTCGGCGATTCATTTTTTTATCCGGAACAAGAATGATTAGTCCATTTCAAAAAAAAGATGCAATAATACTCAAGTAGATGCTAATATAATATACTATATGTTATATAATTATGATCAAAATCAGTTACAAATACATCTATTATACGCTTATACTCTCTAAAAATTCCAGTAATTAAATCGATTAACCAAAGCTCCGATACCAAGTGTAAAAACCGCTACATACCTCCTGCATCGATTGACAAGAAAGATGCATGGTTGACTATGCCGGGCAGATATGAGACAATCACCAAGGTGAGCAAACCTAAAAAAACATGTTGTTTATCTCACTGTGCATGGATAAAATATGATAAGAACGTCCATAACAAAAGATGAAGTGATACGTGATAAAGAAGAAATCCCATTTTCAAATAAAATCTCATAATCTGATACTATATGTCATAAATCTAAATATATCAAGCCTCACTCTAATCCCTTCCAAAGTATATATCAACCACAATAGCAAAACAAAGAGCTATATGGTAGGGTAATACATCAACCTCCTGCTTGTCATCGATCAGCATCCTAGTTACCAAACTTACTACTTAATCGAATCAACAACATCATTGATGAAAAAACCAAGATAATAAGAGGAAATATAAAAACTTTAGTTAGACAACAATCTAGTATAAGCGATAAATGATTATAACAGGTATACTACAAAATATGAAACTAGACAATTCAAGTCGCACTTGACTTATCCCTACAACCAAAGAGTTTTCCATAATAACTAAATAAAACATGCTACACAAATAACAATGGAAATAGGTATTGCACGTAATAGGATTCCTAATCCTCACTTTAGTTCAACATCTTAAGGTGATAGCCTACCTAGAGAGAAAAGAAAGTGAAAATTTAAAGCAACCATGACATCCATCAAAAAATATCCTATTTATCACCGTATAAAGCCTTGAATAAATTGAAAAAACTTGTGTGATGATCCTCATTTATGTAGGAGATAATGGAAAACCCCAATTATAGTCGAAGCATCATATGGCCGTTGTACATTTTCCTTTCCAAGATAACGTGATCACTCCCCAAGCAATTCAGGGTACACGACCATCGCTACCAGTCCTAATAGATGTCCCCACGATACCTTTGATTCGAGTTAGCACAACCCCAAAACACTCCGAGCTGGCGACGATTCCTTGGCACTCCCAAGCACATGAGCCATCATATTTAGGTTGAGACCCACTCGAACCAATCGATTATCCTGTAGCCTTATTCCATCCCAAGTTACCCATCACATACTCCTTCGACCACTCCCATCGAAGTTCACAATCGAAGATCTTTAACTTTTCCAAATCATAATTTCCATCTCGTTGAAGTAATCGAGCAATCATAGGTTCCAACATACTCCAAACGAAGTCCTTAATTACAAAAAGTGATCGCACCTCTTAATAATGCCCCATGATGGATCAACAATGGTCTATAAACTTAACCAAATTTGGCTAAGTGACTTCATGGATCCCTTCCTACCTCTCTTTGATGTCTTATGACCAAGTCACATCCATCTCTACACGAATTCTACCTTCTAATGAACTTCATATCGAGCCATCTATTTTCACTACACAGCCTATCTAAATCAAACCAAACTTTCATCGTAGCTTCAACATGGTCCCACCAAACGACTGTAGAAATTTCACCTCCCTTGATGCCTTCTCATAGACCGGTGCCTCTTTTCCACTACCTCCAGAATCTATCTTCCATGTTTCATGTGATTCCTATGAACCATGCTCTCAATATGCTCTGATCTTCATTCTAAGTTATAATTCAAACAACCATGAATGCACAAATCAAGTATAGCATATAACTCAAACATTCAAACAACATCCAATCTCAATCATATACAAACATATATTCACATGAAAACATGAATTAGACATTAATGATCATAGATCGATCACAACTTAAGACTAGTTACATACCAATCATATTGGATCTAACAAATTACTTAATATATGCCATAATTAGACTAACCAAGGGATTTCTTTATTTGAAATTAACATGTGTGATCTGGTTTTAGGGTTATATTAACATGCATGGTGTTTATAAGACATAATTAAAACATATAATGCGATATATTCATGTGAGAGATCATTATCATTCACCAAAACCACTAATTCAAGGCAATAATTGTTGATGAAAAATAAAGATTATGATTTTTGAGATTTAGGGCGAACAAGAGTATATCACAGTCCAACCTAGTGTGAGAAAGAGGGAGAAAGATCCTAATATCCCCCTACATCCCCAATTTATAATTGTTGATCATTATCCAAATGGGCTACCTATCCTTATCCCATTAGTTTCCCCATAATCGGTCTAGCAAAATGAAAACTTAAAACCGCAATTTCTGCCAAACTGTTGATTCGTTTTCTTAATGTGAGAACTCTACAGAATGATCAACCACCATCCCGAAGCAATAAGACCAACTAGAGTACCTAATTTGGTCTCTATCAAAAGTTATGGTTAAAACAAGATTTCCCAAGGGTTAAACGATCAAAAAAAAATTAGGTAAAAATCATATATATATGTACACATCCTCATGAACTACATACCAAAATATTAGAATGATACAACCACTTATGAATTAAATAGAATTATTTTACAATCCTCCGATATGTGAAATAAGGGTTGTCTCAATATTAGTTGATGGTGATGATGAGAGATATACATTACTCCTAACAAAAATAATGTACATCCAACACTTGAACATCCCTAACTAGTTCAACCTTGGTACTACATCCTACAATGACTACTGCTCAGTTTTATTTGTCTAAAATAGCATTTTGTATGCTGTTACGAAGGATACACACACGACATGCTCTACTATGCTACTGGCTATGTCGTTCGAGGCAGAGTGAAGCGCTGGCCGCTAATACTGGCTAGAGAGTCCAGACGAAACTAATACATAACGTGTAATATCCTACACCTCTTAATGTTATCCAAAATAGAATTTCATTAAGGAATATGTGACTTTATAGGTAAAAGGACATAAATACATCACAAAGACTATGATTTCACAAGGCATAAATATACAACAGAAGAAGAAGACGATTTACATATAACAAGAAGCATTTATTCAAACCATTTATTTTAGTAAAACCAAATTGTATCAAAATACCATGTCTCAAAAACCTTATTCAAATACAACATCATAGTACATAATAATAATATTCCCCAAATAGGTAAAAGAAACAGTCAAACCATGGTAAAGAACAAAAAGAAATACATCTGTTACTAGAATCTTATAAGACGGAATCGGCAAAGAGATTCGATTTATGCATTTCCTCCTTGTGAGCCTAGGGGTAAGAAAAAAATGAAAGAAGGAAGGAATATGGATCAGACATAAAGTCTAATGAGCTGTTATGATTACTAACACGATTGAATAAAAGTAAAGGAAGTTTGGTAGACCAACAATTATAGTGTCATATAGGGTAAGTGTTTGTGCACATGTAAAAATGAACATAAAAGATTATAAATAGGATTGACATATCTCATTTAACAGAATTTTTTCGGTGACTGTTTTGCATTTCTAAAATTTCAGAACATAACGTAATTAGGAAGAATTGTCCTAATATTACCCATCGATCGGCTGTTATACCATAGAGTGATAACCTATGCCCATTATGAGTTTGGGTTTATCAGGCCCAACCTATCGCAAAAAGACATAGCATTAATCATAGAGTTACAGTGTCTTATTTTCCCTTGTCCGACTAATGCACGCACATTGACCCACCGTAACACACCCGTACCCACCTCTATTTGGACCACCTTACCACTTCCTATAGCATGGTGCATGCCCTAGCCTCTAATATGAGACCATATGTGATAAAAAAGGGTATGATATATGGTATGGATCCCCAACAAACAATTTATACTCGATCCAACTCCCTTATTGATTTGACCCCCTATAGACCATTAGATTAACTATAAGAATTAGGCTTTTAACTTAATGTCTTTTTTAAGTTTAATGTAATTAAGCCTGACAGTTAATTTATTTGCCATAAAATATTGCTAAATAACATGGCCTCATAGAATAACAATACTGTCAAATCACATGGCTTTATAGAATAATAATTTTAGGCTTATAACTTAATACCCATTTTATGTTTATTTTTTCATTAAGCCTAATTGTTCCTCTTTTCATGTCCAAGTCACGCTCATATTTGCAAATTAACTATTTAGGTTTATTATGGCTCTCAGTCCATCTTATTTGTGCAAATATAGATTCAAGTCTAATAGACTATCATATTCTACCTCTTAGCCATTTTACAATTCAGGTCAAGATTGATTTTTTATTCAATCCAATTAGACTTGTTTTATTTTGGCTTATAATATGTTCGATTATCCCCAATTCAATTATTTCTATTCAATTACATTTTCCCCACACGTTTGCAAAATAAAAGAATAATAATCAGTTGACGTGCACAATATAAAAGAAAATAAATCTGTCATAGGCAATTAGGCATGCAAATCTATACCCAAATCTATCGTATTCATATGCCTTTTGGGCATATTTGGGCATAACCCAATTAAACTGAAAAACCAGAATGAAAAGGGAAAAGGTATCGGAGAATAACAATTTACAATATTCTAAACATTAGTCAAATAGAAAGATTACAGAAAAATTCTTATAGAAAGGAATTACAGAAAAATTCTTATAGAAAATAGGGATAAATTGAAACAGTAAATAGATCCGTAAGAAACAGATCTGAAAAGAAAGATTACAGCTACAACTATTATTGTTCTAACTTAACTTAACTTATTCAAAAATATGAAATAATCACAAAATCTCACCAAGAATTGCTTTCTATGCGGCCTTTTAGAATCTCTAGTGTATATGTTTATAATCCTCCAAAATATGTGTATAAAATATATATTTTTTAAAACTCCATTGCTTTAATAAAGATAATTAGCTTAGGGGAGAAGAGAGGAATTGTATGGAATGAGGAGAGGAGGTAGAGGATTATTTATTGTTGGAGACGGGTCACATCAGCAAATATGTAGCAAATACGTTAACCATAATTTAGGGTGAAAAATCATCACCATTCTTCGATTTTGTGCCTAGCATGAAATTGTCCCTAGCACGAAATTGTGCCTGGCAACTTGCTCGATCGACTCAGTATGCTGTTGAGTCTATACATTGGTCGACCCACCTATGGCCTGGGTCGACCTATGGGTCGACCTGGCGAGGGAATGGGTCGTCCCAGTAGCATATTATTATTATTATTATTTTCATTTTAAATTTCTGATTTAAATTTCGAATTTTAGATCGCCATAATTTCTTCGTTTTAAGTTTGTTTTACACTAAACATATATCAAACTGAACTATAAAAATCGTAACGGACACTATGGTGCAAGCCTCATTGTCAAATTCCCATTGTTTTTCAACTTATCTTTTAATTATTAATTTGTTAATTAATCATTTCATATTAAAATTTGGGTTGTTACATTCTCACCTCCTTAAAGGATTTCGTCCTAGAAATCTCTAAGGTAGAAGAATAGGATGAATGTTTCCATAACAATATCTGCAACCATCTACTCATCCACCATCCACCAGCAATCATTATCCTTAATTTTTCTAATGCAATATATGTACTTATGCAATAGTGTGGTGTATATGACCCTGACTAATGAAAAAGATTAGGCGGTCTATTGATTCAGTTAACCCCCTTTTTATGCAATTATATTTATGTCGTGCATCCAAATGTTTTAAAAAAAAATCTAATGACAACGGGAAATTCTATAAGCATGCATCAAAACATCATCCATATACAACAACCGCATGATGGTATCCATATATTACAACCAAAGAAACAAATAAAATACACGCACATCCTTATGCATATGTAAGTGTCCTACCATCCGATCTCCCTCAAAGTGTCTGGTGTGTGTATGCATCCATTGCATCCACTTGCATCCGTCAAATATAACATGTTCAACCAACATTTTCAATTATATCCTACTATTCATGGCTTAAATCCTAAGATTGTAGATTTAAAGGAATAGCAAAATAGAACCTATTCAAAATAAAGATACAGAAAGAACGAAGCATATTGTTAAAAAGATAAGGATATGAAATACACATCTTCTCCTCTGATTCCCAAGTGGCTTCGCTGGAATCGTCTCTGCACTGAACTTTACCAGCTTTACCTTTTTATTCCTTAATCTCTTGGTCCCAAAATCTAGGATCACATAGGTGCTCGTCGAATATATGCTTCTCGCTCATTCTTTACATCCTCCAATGTTCTAGGTTCTACTACTGTTGTTGAGTCATGTAAGCACTTCCGCAAGTGCGAAACATGGAATACTTCGTGAACACCTTGGAACACCTCACACTTTTCAGAGTTTGAATTTCAAAAAAAATCGAAATTCAAAATCATCCAAGCACAGAGAGTATAAATTTGGTACCTACAAATAATGAGCATGAGAATAATCAGAGTAAATAAAACTAACTCACAATGGAAGACAAAATAAGATAACAAATACCGACTACGGTGACTACCTTAAGACATATCACCACATTAATATCAAGCATGAGAGAACAAGAACCGAAACCAAACTTGAATACGTGCTAAGACCTGTCTTCCCCGAAATAAACCTAAGAGTTGTTATAAGGAGGGGATCGGAAAAACAAGTCCTAGTGAATAAAAAAATGTATAACGTTGTCTATAAGACGGTCAAAATCAAAGCATATGTCTAACAAGGCTAGTAATTCTAACCTAACCTTGTAGATAGTTACGCACGATGACTAACCACAAACAAAAGGTAATATTCTGCACCTAGCGATATCGCTATAATGAGATAGAACTTTTAGCGTAAGTATGAAGCCTTTAAACAACCATTAACTAATTAAGAGGCAGGAAACTAACTTATAACTATCACACAAGGAGGGTAATTATTATATATGGGCACTTAAGACCTCGCTACCTATGTAAGGTAAGAGCAGATACTTACAATCACTTAATACACAAGGCGGACCCTTTGGTCACTTAATACCTTATACGGTAGTTTATCCTACTATAATATAAATTAGAGAACACTATCTATTCAGTCCAACTAATCCAAAGCTTCTGTCATTCACACATATAACCATGCCTTACATAAGATGAGAGATAGTAAGCAGTCACTTATTACCAATAGGATAAGTAGACGACATTTTGACATTTAAGACCTTCCTCCGGCGGACCCCTTGTTACTATCTAGCTGGCCTTGTTGGATAATTCCCTTAATCACTTAATACTTCCCGTAGGATAGGAAGACCTTTGGTAGCTCTAGAGCGGTCATTTAATACATATTCCCAAGGCGGACCCATAACCTAATCACTTACTACCTAGAGGAAGCGGACTAACATTAGAATTACCATGTTCGTACCAAATAGCCATTGAATAAGGAGGCGAGCTACATAATCACTTAATACCCTTTAAAGGGTGGATCTAGCTACTTACGACCTTTACTCGAAACATCCCACATTGTGAATTATTTCCTTCCAATGGTTTCCCCTTTTAGGACAGGAGGCGGGATCCTTACTCTTGAGATAAACCTTGTTTTGGGAAATAACCCTCGCAGCGCAGTCAACTTTCGTGACGCGATTAACTATCATCGAGGATTCCCATGATTAATGATATCTCACATCATTTGAACATATATCTGACTGCTAGAAGTGCAGACTTCAATCGAGTAAGGCAACTGACCTCGCATCATCAACCTACTAAGTCCAATCTTGATTCTTAATCATAGTAATTCCATATTAACTAGAATTAGATAAGGAAAACTTATAACTTCCTATCCTAGGACGTTGATTTATCAATTTCCTTATTGGCTTAGTATTTACTACGACAATCACTACCCATTAATCCTTATTTAATTTTTCTTTACCATTATTAATTAGGGTTCCTGCCATTTATGAATCAAACAGTCATATTTTCCGAACGCACTAATTAACCCAATAAATGTCATTTATGACGCTAATGGACATATTTTCCAAAGGCATTTTTCTTCCTATTTATATTAGTCCCATTTCGTTCTATTCTATGTATTGTAACTCCATTTATTACTATGTTTTCAATTCCCCCTATTTACATGTTATGTATCCATGCATATATATTTATTATTTATTAGATTTTCTAATTAGAGTTACAATTCTTAACACAATGTAAACTGTAACCATTTAGCATGTTTATTCTATTTAATTCATTTCCCCAATCAAAGATGGTTACAACATTCCTTATTTTATTTATGACCTTGTTTATATCAAATAAAAATTCATTTATTGAAATAATGGTCATAATACTTATTTCCGTTTTATTATGGATTACATTTCCATATATATTCCCATAGAAACAGAAACTATTCAAACATACAACAATAACTACATTTATTGTAATAATATATTTGCGTTATTTACGTACATTCGGACAGATATGAATATATATATATTATTTATTAACATATTTACTATGTTTTATTTTATTATTATTAACCATTTATGTTTTGGTCTAAACTAACGACCAAAAAAACATTTTTATGTTTAATATTGTTTAAGATTTGAAATCTTATAAAAGGTTAACAACTATAGCTTTTTAAAAATTTCCAAAATAAAAAATAAAAGAGAAAACGAACATAATTTAAATCACAAGAAATAAGAAATATATGTTTTTGGAATAGTTGTTGTAAACTAAATACAAGTATACGTAAATTCACACATCCTTCCCTAATTGTTTTGTACATATTCCTTGCTGATTTGAAACAATGTTCTATTTATTAAAATGAACAAAAAGGGCATTACTACAATAACCAAGTAAAACCCCAACAACATCAAACATAAACAGCCATAATCTTTTAATCTAAATTTACATAAACCTCAAAATAACACCAATTCTAAGAATCTGGAATAAAACTACAAGATTGACAATGGTTTTAGGACCGACTTCCAGATCCTAGATGTATACAATAACCACAACAATTCTATGAACAATTGTAGGTGATATAATTTGATCAATCAAAAAGGCCTATAAATATAATATTCAAACCATAAACTATTATCTCAGGTTTGACAAAAACAGTAAACAAATCTGATAACCTTTTAGGCATACATCTCAAATCTATTGCAAACGAACTAAATAGGTTATTGTAAACGATGTATATAATTTTTCCACTCACTTGAAAGCTATACAAATATGAATTTAAATAAACCTTTAGGCCTACAATTCCCAAAATCTTACAGATCTACAATTATTCTAAAAAGGGGATTCTTTCAGATTTGTAGATTTACAAGAATATAGGAAAGAGGGGAGAAATCTGAGTGGAAGAAAGCCTATCGCAGCACTATCTCCTTTACATATAAATCTGATTGTATTCTTCTACAATCTATGTTTGTTTAATTATATATATTTAGATTTGTTTTAGAAGAGGTTTGTAAGAAGAAGGAAATGGTAGAGCTTCGCTGTTGCCTTCAGATTTCTGTGCAAAAGGATGGGGTTTAACCCTTTATTTATAAGGATTAGAATGGCCCTAGTCCATTAGATTAGTTTTAATTAAAATATGTTTGTATGTGTATATATATAATTAATATAACAAAAACGTAGATGCAATACTTCTAGGCTCGACCCAGGTCGGACCAACGGTCGACCGCTTGGGTCGACCTAGCAGTGGTTTGGGCGTGGGTTAAGGTAATTAATTATTACCTTATATAATTTATTTTTCGTCTATTTTCGTATTTCGATTGTAACTTTTTCATACGGATTCCGTTCGCGAAGTTCTAAACATGAAAGTTGATCAAAATTCTGTCACGAACGCAAAGTTACAAATTTCGTGGTCAAATTTCATAATTTGCAAAAATTCCATTTTCAGAGCCAAATTAAATAACTAAATTAACCATTGCCAAAATTTCAGATTGTTACATTCTTCCTCCCTTAAAAGAAATTTTGTCTCGAAATTTTACCATTGACTAAGTTATGGCATTGGCACCTAATTTTCCTAATATAAACAACCAATTAGTGTTCATCCAATTTTGCAACCAAATGTGCATGTGCATAGTGTACATATTGCGTTGCAACCATAAAACATGTATGCATAATGATTCGTAATCGGATCCTGCTATATGTATGCATTTTATTTCTGAAAATACCTTTGAAAAATATGATGCAAAACATTCTAAATATACCGGTAGTTCTATATGAATGCAAAATTTTGAAACTATTTTCATACAAAACCCTCACACTTATACAAATAGAGGTGCGAAGCAACCAATTTTTATCCAAATCTTACCATCCAACACATTAACATGTCTAATCTCTTCCTATTAATTTCTCCTAAGCTAGAATAAAGAGATCAGAGTGAAGAAATTCAGCGTTCTATCCGGTTATAAATATTCCAATTCTGGTCCAACAGTGGAATTTCACCTCAAAAGCCCCAAAATACTCTGAAAAATTGGAATTGTGGACTGCAAAGGTGGCTTAAGACAAGCTTTTATATGTAAAACGAGGTAATTATTAACTCGTGTGCATTATCGACAAGTTATGGAAATAACGTATCCTTGGCTAAAAAACATTTTTCCTTGTTATCGTTAACATTTTAAACACATCGTCGTTCCTAACGCACCGCTAAAATGCGCAAACGAACATCGAATAAAATATTCCTTGAGCTTTTCATGTGATTAAAAATCAAAAAATTTCTATCAAAATAAATTTCCGCTTGAAAAATCCTTTCAAACTTGAAATTCCTTTTTAGTACTATTTACTTCCATATCGGACTTGTATAAAAACAAAATTTTGGTAATGTATGTTTTACTATATTTAACCATCTATTTTTATACAAACGTATGTTCGGACGTACGTAAACTATCATACTCAAATCTATGTTTATACATAAATCGGATTTTATAGGAAAATAAGAACAGGAAAAAAGTGAAATTCTTAAAAGGAAAAATATTTGTTTGTTGTTCTTTTTTTTCTCAAACAACATTTGCAAAAGTTAAAAATATATTTTGCGGAAACTTAAATGATCCAAATCACATGTTGTCGTTGAAGGAAGTCGGTCATGCAAAAAAGCGAAAACCAAAACCACATAAGAAAATTTAAAAATAAATTTTAGCTTAAAAGGAACAGGCAACAAACAATAATAATATCCATGACGAAACAACCCAAAAACCTATCCTTCACTAAAATTTATCTACTACATAATTTTATACTTTCCAACTCTAATACGACAATTATTAATTAAACAATAAAATGAGATTCCATTCAAATACATAAGCGCGAATGACACAAAACATAGAATCTCATTAATCGTCGTGCGATTTCAAAGACAACATTTGTAATTACAACAAACACTACAACTACAAAGATAAAATGTTGGAAAGGGAAATAACAAAGACAACAACACGGGAACTCCAAAACTCTAAAACATTGCCTAAAAACAATGAGATTTTGCTCCGTGGCTGGAGCTCAAACCATATCCATAACCTTTGACTAGTCATTTCGTGGTAGCAAAATGCTCAATCTCATATTGCAGACACTATTGGTGTTGTTGGAGGTTCCCACATCAGACTCTCTTCTAAGAGAGAATTTTGATATGACAAAAGAAACCCACCGTAAAACTGGCATTCACAGAGATTCACCTAGCATTTCCTAAAGACAAAAGTGGATAGATGAAAATACAGCAAGTAACTCTATGAAACATCACAAAAGGACATGAGTTGAATCAAACATGATGTGTACTAAATGATGGTTATGCCATCGATCGAAAAAAAGATTGATTCCCACATCATAAGACAAATCTAGTTGTAACTTCCTATCTTCGAAATAATGTGCTAAATGAATAGCATCAAACATCTAATAGGTAGTCCGAACATAGATTTCCGAACTCAAAACCCGACATTCAAGAAAAGGAGATCTGCTACAAAATCTCCAAAGCCGATCAAACAAAGATCATTCGAGTCTGCGTAAAACACGGATGCCTCTAAAATCTCATCAAGATCTTCCTTCGAAAGACCATCCAAAGACAGCTCAACTTTCACCTCTGAAACAATGATTGTCTTTGTCAAAAACCTATTCCAACAAGATATGGAAAAGGCTGACAGAGCACGAACAACGAACCTACTCAAAAACATTAAAGCAAAGGATCGGTGCAAGTCCAACTGCTACAATTAATTCTCTTAGTCATAAAGCAGTGAAACCTTATGCTTAATCTGATCCAACCAAATGTTTCTCTCCTTAAGGATGCGATTTAAATGGCACGAGAAAGATCAGATAGTGCATGTAGGTATTATGGCCTAATAAATAATCGTAGTGAAGAAATTGGGTTTAGATCTTGGAGTACTAGTCGGGAAAGATCTAATGCGCAAACTAGTGCGAAAAAGGAGGAGACGAGGCCACATCAAAGAAATAAAAGAAGAATAGAGATATGGCTCGACTAGACGAGGAAGGATGGACAAAAGGAACATGTTTTAGGAGGGAAATTTGGACGCAACTTTTACAGCTGAGTCCTAAGTTCAAGTTGTAAGAAAACTCATCCACTGTTGACCACTCTAGGTATAACACTAAACGATTAACTATTAAACAAGCTTTGAACGAAGGTTGAATCTTAACCCTATAAGGGTTGGATTAAAATATTAATCATCCCGCACCATCTTTTAAGATTTAACGCGAATACGAAAAATAGTCAAACTCCGATCCGTCTACAAAGATTCAAAGTAGTCCCAAAAAAGCTGTGACAACACAACAAAGAATTCTCGAAAAGAAAACTTTGCTAGAAATCCAAAATAAAAAAATGGATTTTCCCCTTACATAGCTAATAAACAAACCGAACGATTGGCAGAATCAAATACCCCAAGCTGAATAGAAATTTCCTTAGTCTCTTTCGAGAATTTTTTTTGAATACTTTCCGATATTATTATTTAAACGAGGGTCTCACTATATATAAATATATAATATATTTAAAATTTACATTCCAATTTATACTAAGGACTGAATAATCTTTCCACATTTCGGATTGTCGATATTTTAAATTTCTAACAAGGTTATTTGTGATAATTTCTTTAAATCATCCAAAATATTTGAAAAGAAGAACATTAGTAATCACAAGAAATGGGTAATTATAGTTTCTGAATTTCGAGTCTTATGCCTTGTCATTTCCAAATTCCTTCTTTTTATCAAAATGGATTATTTACTAAAATTACACAAAACCCACTGATCCAAAACATGGTTAGATTTAAATTTCTAAGATTATATTTGGTTTTAGTCAAATCTTTATTCATAAAACAGATTCTTGAAAACCATAATTTAAATTTCTGAAAACCCTCTTTAATTTTAAAAATAGTTTTAAAACTGAACTTTCCCTGAATATGAGACCAAGTATTCAAAAGAATAATTATATCAATAGATTATCCATATTCATTTTATGAAATATCCAATAAGCATCTCGTAATTATAATTCCGGACTATGAAGACATGTTTACTCGAATCCTCCGTTTAAAACCAAGAAAAGGTTATTGACTATAATAACCCGAATTTCGACAGATTGATTTTTTTTTTCAAATATCTATCGAAGCTTGAGTTGGCTTGTCTGGTATCATGTGGAAAAGACCAAGATAATAAACATATCTGAGCTCGATAAAACATCTTACAACGGAATGGATAAAATATAATAAACAGATATAGCCTTACTGAAATAATAACACTGTCTAACAAGTGTCCAAATGAAACCAAATCTTTGCCAAAAACCTAACTTTCGAGTATGTTATGAGGAGAGGGTCAGAACACAAAGTTCTGGTGAATGGACAAATTATACATTCTGAAATAACTCTACATATACCATTCAGTCATGTTTTAATTATTAAGTTATTTGGGTTAACAACACACAAGGCTCTACACTCACGTCGTACCCATCTACTCCCTAGTAGATTAAACCTAATGTAATATGTATGTAGCTAAGCCTAACATCTCAAGGTACTCCCCATAGTACCCTCCTCGTACGGTCTCCACCGTAACTCCACGGAAGCATATACGCCACGTAATCGCATAGAACCTCCATCATTATGCCACGTAAGTGTACAAATCCTCGTATTCGAACTCCTCCGTGGAATTATGTTTCGATACGGAGTAATTCCCTGATGTCTACAATACACCACCCAGTGCATGTATCTAGACCTCACACAAAAGTACAGCATACTATAAATTGAGTCCCGTAATAGGGCTACATCCAATGCACAAAACTCGGTCGAGGGCTTTCAATATCTGTAAAGAACCGCCTCATTAGGCCTACAATACAAACATTCATATATGTTATATCTTTTCACGGTGGTTGTGTCCCCGCCGTGCCCCGCCCTTCAACTAATGAAAGATTCTTCAATAGCTAAGTGATGTGCCTCTATCAACCAATATAACATCCAATTTGGAATGTCCCACAATCAAGGTCTCGATAGTGAAAGATCGAAGGTATGTTGGTTTAGCTCTAGTCTTTCCGCATTACACTAACTGCCGATGATAGGTATCCGATGATTACTATCATTAATTTAGTCCTGACCAATATCTCCCAAGGCAATCCACCAAATCACCCAACCCATCTTTCATAACCTTATGACAGCCACACCACAGTTGCAATCAAGGTATACTCACAGGATGGTACCGTACAGACAAACTCCTACGGGTACAACCTGAGCACGTACCGCACAAAAGACTACCACGGAGTACCCTACCACATCCCGTAGAAGTTATGTGCTTCCCTCCAGTCCCGTAGAATAATCATTTGGACGTGCTCCTCTCGTGTCTCCAGACACCACGATGATCTACCCTATTGGGTTCTCCACCTTCACACGTACGGACAGGTCCAAGCGCCTCACACTAACGTGTTATTAGATCCTATGTCTAATCATTTAATCATGGGCTTGTTTTATCTCATCACATTACTAATTAACTTGATTATCCACTTATTCACTTTTTATTCAAGTTACTTGGTTCATTAGAGCACAATTTGCTGCTTACTTTCTTTAAACCAATATATATTCTAGAAAGTCCTGAAATAAAACTAGTTGTTTAAAATATAATTCTTCAAGTATAAAAACGTAATAAAATATTATTTAAACATATGATTTAAAAACTATATATATGTGATATAAACTTTATAATATAATTGTAAAACTATATAATATATATAAACAAAAGAAATTTAGGAAGTATATTTGAAATCATAAGTTTAAAATCCTTGGATAATTGAAAGTCATTCTAGGAGAAGTTTGAAATCAATTTGAAAATAGTTTTAAAATCAATTTGAAAATAGAATTGGAGTGTTATTCATATTTTTACATACTAACTAGACTCTATTAATCCAATAATCTTGGACTCTGAATCTCTTGATATCTTGATACTCATGAGTCTTGATTCTCCTTTGTAATCTTGAATCTTTTAAACGTACAGTCTTCAATACTTTTAACCTGCATATAATTCCTGCACACACGCACACACACATATATATATTATGGATAAAAGTGTTAGTATATATTTTATAATCAATAATGATAATGACTTAAACAAGGTTGTTGTCATCAAAACATCATCAACGTTCCATTCTCCAACATGTAATCAAACTTACCAAAACACGAGGGGTGTTAGATAAGGAGTACCACCATTTTTGCTCCATGGGATGAATAGAATGGGAATGGGATAATGATTTGAGAAATTACCTTTTTAAGGTTCGATAATCCCGATAATGCTTATAAAACTCGATTTAAGGTAAGTTTGGGAAATCGAATTTTATAATCAATGGAAGTGAATTCCAAGGAAAGATTTAAATAAGAGTTTAAAGTGTAAACCTTTTATAAGATTTAAGGGAATAGTTCCCTACTTAAAGAATGATTTGAGTAAATGAATATTCCGAAATGGAATGAGACTCATGATATGTTTATATATCAACCAGTTTGAAAGATGCGCTAGTTATTTCGGAAAGACCGGGTTTCGATACATTCTAAATAACTATACGACGAATATTGAAAATACTAAAGACGGTGGTTGAAGACCGGGGATCTTCACATCGTTTGGGTTATTGCTGATGTCTCGATTGGGGTGTACACCCAAGACAAGGTTTTAAGTGGAAGTTGTCTGGACGTACTTATTGATTGTTTGAATGTGCAAGGGCCTCTCTCCTTAATTAGATGAGGAATAAGTTGCCTTCATTTTCGTTCAAACCCAGAACGGACTTGTAAATGGATGTGTGTCTAACGTTGTATTTTACAACATAACCAAATACTTTCTTTTGATGTTATATCAATTGGTGGCAGAGAATTTATTCTTTTAGCCTAACACCCTCCTCTGATACTTATGTACTCGGAGGGTTATATATTAATAGAAACCAATTACACGTTTTGAATTGAAAACGTAGAATGCGAAGTGCTGATCCGATCAAAGTTTTTGCTGAAAAACATAGCTTTGTGGATGATGATCAAAGCATGACTTTGTGTTGAGACATGGCCTTAAAACCTTACAACCTGTGAATAGCCGAAAACAGGATGATGGACCTTAGAGATAAGGACTAACGTTCCCGTCTAGTGGAAGAGTGATGCCACGGTATGGTTCCCAAGCAGGTTTACTTATGTGGATGATAGAGGTACATAGGATGATGGTTGGTTATAACCGGGGAACGTTATGTTCAAGTAAGATTCTAATCATCCCGTTAATGTTGACCGGGGAACGTTATGTTTAGGCAAGATTCTAATTAGCCCGTTAATGCTGACCGACTCTGCCGCCCTGAAGGATCACAAGCCTGCGACTCCTGGTACATTTGCTAGGATGTTCCAAACGGTTAAGGAAGATCCTTAGCCTTGGTCATTGATGGAATCCAACTTCGAATACGAGCTTTGTGTTTTCATTTGTAACCCAATAGTCAACATAAAGGGATGGGGCATTATGCGAGCTAAGGTTTATACATTTACTTTTGAAAGTGATTTTGACACTATGCACCAGTAATAATATAAAAAATGTTTTGTTTTAAAGTGTATCAAGCTTGTTTGGATATTATAAGGTAAAACTCGTTCCTCTGGTTTGCGTCGCATTGTGTGATGGGATTAGAGTCTTATAATAGCTTCATTTTTGAAAAAACATCGCGAGTTGTTTTTGATTGGTACTCATGTGGAGAAAACCTGTCCATGTAATATGGCATGGTTCTGTGATTTACCAAATTTTAAAATAAAGATTTATAATTGTTTTTATTTCTCACACCAGTCCCATGACTGATTTGGAGTTTATTGTTTCCCACATAAACTCTAGGTGCCCATATTTTCCATATGGGTAGCTAGTAATTTTGGTATGTAGATATTGCATAGAACAGGTGTTGGATTAAATCTAAAGCTATGTCCAGGGAATTTTTATTTCTTTCGTTGAGTTTTTATGTTTTCTACTATGTATATGTTATATTCTAATATTGTTATTTCCGTTGTGCGTTGTATTTATTAATGTACTCTGATACATTCTTATACTCTGATGTAATATTGCAATGATATTAATGAAAAAATTGTTTCGTTTAGTGTTCTTATTAGTCATACACCTAGAGTCTCGAGGATTTTATCCGTTTGGATCAGACTTGGGTGGTTTATAATCGATCTGAAAGGTAGGAATTTTCGGGTCATTACAGTTGGTATTAGAGGTTTGGTATTATTCAAATCTTTGGTGTACAACTCATTTGAATAGAAGGAAATAACTCATTAGAGATCGGATTAGTAACATCCTATAAGAGTGACTCGTTAGAAAAAGGTTAGTAATTCCCTATAATGAGTTTGAAGAGTATAATATATAGAAGAGAACAAATTTGCATATATATAAAAATTAATTTGGTTTTGAAAGATAATAAATGGATAACCTAGCTGATTATCATATAATAAGAGTCTGATATTTTATTTGATGTTAAGGTTGGACTATCGAGTATAAGAAGATTTTGAATATAAATGTATATTCGAGGTCTCATATATATTTGATAGATATAAAATCACATTCTAGTCGCTCGGGGATGGTTCTGGTGATAGTTCGAACATCATCAGTGTTTATTTTTGAATTTTGAAAGTGGGATGACTATATAGTTCCAATTGAAACGTTGAGATATGCTTAGACCTTTTAAGATTATTTGGGCTTTAAATTTAACTAGTACAAGTTAAATGGAGTGAAAGGGTGAAAGTGAATCAAATGAATTAAAATTTAACTTAAGTGAAGTTAAATAAAAACTGGAATCATAAGACCAATTTATGAATGAAAAATAAGTTGAGATACATTAACGTTGAATTGGATAGGAAATTAGTTGGAATTGGACGTGTGTGTACATATATATATATATATATATATATATATATATATATATATATATATATATGTATGTTTTGAAAATGGGTACGCATTAATTAAAACCAACCATACGCTTTCCCTATATGCCTCGTCAAAACCTTACAACCCCCCTACTGAGTACTTTGCAAGGGAAAAGAGCACATATAAGGTACACATATTAATAGTACATGATGTTATAATAATACAAAACCAATAATACACAAATAAACACACCAGAAGGCCCAAGTCCCAAACTTCACTTCAAATGCTTCTACAATGGTTCTCCCACTAGCTAGTATCAACTAGATCTATCCCTCATTGCCGAAGAAACTCGCAATTGAAATCTATTCTGCTTGATCGTGAACCATTGCCTTGAACCAGAACATGTATCTCTCTCACTATCTGCGCCAATTTGATAGAAGTAGCTTTATTTGCGAAAACCCAAGAGTTCCTTTCCTGCCATATAAAGTATATTGTTGTTATCAAAGAGCCAAATGTCAAGTCTCGAAGTTGATCTTTTAGTCGAAAGGAAGAGAGAAGTCGATTGGCTTTATATTCAAAAGTTGTTGGAACAGTAGGTTGGAGTTTTAATCATCACTATAAAGACGTCCATATTAAGGAGGAGTGCTCGCAGTTGAAAAAAAATATGCTGGGATGTTTCATCTTCCATATTGCACAACAAACACATCGTGTTTGAGAAAATGCAAAACAGGTTCAGCTTAGTCTTCAAGTTAAGCCTATATCCATAGCAGCAAGATAAGAGACAAACTTCATTCTTTTGTTGTTCTAGGGATGCCAAATTACATTGAAGATTGGCATTCAAAAGTCTACTGCATCGAACCTTGCCCCATGCTGCATGGAAAGAAAACTGATGATCTTCACACCACTATTAAATGTCTTCTGTCCTGTCCGAATGTAGATGGATATCACATGTTTCTGGAGCGATATCTCGTGTTGCTGGGTGAAGAGAAGGATCTAGAATGCCTTGTCGAATAATCATGCTGACTGAGTCGTGAGGGTGACCTATTGCTTGAAAGCAATGAATGCCAAGGATGTTTACTAAATACTTGCAGTTCACCTAGGGCTCAAACCATAACGAGGTATTTCTACCATCCACTATCAATTTATTAAATAACTGAGATGCAGAAGTGCGTAAATGAAGCATTGCTTTCCACATTGAGGAAGCATTGTTGTTGACGTGCATATTCCAGAACTGTTTATAATAACAATATCGTCTCTACAACTATGTAGACCATAAATTTTGTTTAGAAAAATAATTCCATAGCAATTTTATACAAGATGCTTGTTTTACGTCGGAGAGAAGTTTGAAACCAACACCCCATCACTTTTTGGTTTGTAGAGCTGTTGCCAAGCCACCTTGTGCTTTGAAGTACCCCAGAGAAAATCAGCACAAATTGATTGCAATTTATCTAAAGTAAATTTTGGAATCTGATATACAAAAAGCCAGTAAAGAATTGTAGGAGTAATCACTAAATGGATGAGTTCTCCACCTCCAGCAAGAATTAATAATTTTGATTGCCATCCTTTTATCTTGTTTGTATCCTATGGATCAATGTATCACATTCTGAATAGTGTAGATAATTAGAAGAAAGAGGAACTCCAAGATATTTGATAGGCAAATTACTCACTTCATAGGATAGAATGTTTTGAATTTCCTGTGTATTTCGGCTTGCCAAGCTAAAAAAACAATTTTGGTTTTCCTTCATTAATGTTAAGACCTGCGTGAAAACTCAATTTCTGAAAAACTAATCGCAAAGTGAAAGCATTTTGAGTTGACGATTTACCAAAAAAGCCATCAAATCGTCCGCATAAACTAAATGAGTAATGACTGGGGTAAAACTAAACACAGGTAGATACAAATTCATAGTTGTAGCCTCCTCCATCATGAATGAAAAAAACTACATGGCAATAGTAAACAAATATGGAGACAATGGGTCCCCTAGACGTATACCACGGTTTGGTAGCATAAATCCCTTAGGAATACCCTGAAAGAGAATAGAAAAGCTTGTAGTAGCAATACATTCATAGACTATGTTTATAAAATGCACTGGAAAGACCATACAAGAGAGTAAGTAGCAAACCAACTCTCTATTGACCATGTCGTACAACTTTTGAAGGTCCACTTTAATGTAAAACTTTGAAACGCCTTATTTCTTGAAGTCCTGTAACAACTCATGTGCCAATAGAATATTATCCCCAAAATTTCTTCCCGGGTTAAACGCACATTGGCTTTCCGAGATTAAGTGGCTTAGAAAAGGCTTGATTCTGTTGCAAATAATTTTAGAAAATATTTTGTAATATACATTGCAGCAGAAAATCGGCCTATAATGAGTTATGTTAGTAGGCTTGTCATTCTTAGGGATAAGAGTTATGAAAGTATTGTTGCAACCTTTGGGGAGTTTAGCAGAGTGAAAAATGTCATTCATGGCCAATAATAGATCAGACTTCAGATCCCCCCAAGGAAGTTTATAAAACTTTGAATTCATGCCATATGGCCCCGGGATTGAGTCATCGTGAATCGAATAGACTGCCTTCTTCACCTCTTGAATAGAGATTTTTGTAAGCAATTAATTTTGTCCCTCTGAATTTATCGTGCAATAGCTTTGAAAATTTGGAAATTGCATATTTACATTACCATTAAACAAGGAAGCGTAGTATTGGATAGCTTCCATTTAATTTCAAAATCTTTATACAATAATTGACCATCTTCCTTTATAAAAGCCCGAATATTGTTGAAATTTTTTCGAATGCTCATCTTGGAGTGGAAAAACTTTGAATTTGTATCTCCTTGTTGAAGCCAAGATACCTTTGCCTTTTGTTTGTAACCATAGTATCTAATATTCTATTGCATTTGTAATTGCTTCATATTAGGAAGCATTTCATCATACAAATCTAAATTGGAAGGGTCATTATCTACAACAACCTCAAGCGCCTATACGTGTGCCTCCATATCTCATAATATGTCATCTTGTTTACACCTAAGTTTATTCCAAACTTTCAGCTCCTGTTTGCGCGAAATCAGTTTGTGGAGAAACTGATAAGTAGGGAAACCCCAAGAAGAAGAAGCCAGACCTTTATGTATACAATGATCATACCCATCTACCATACACCAATCATTACAATAACATTTAATGCCCGACACAAAGGTACATATTTACTGTAATGATTGAGTTTGGTGATTTTATGAGTCGATTGGCAAGTTGTTTGGCTTTTCTTTTGAATTATAGGGGCCTAGAGAGGCAAGTTGTAGCTTTACTGATAAGGATGTACAAAGGAGGTTATGGCAATAAAATTTGAAAATTTAAGGTGTTAGCCAAATTTGGAGTAGAGAAATTTCATAAAAACCGAAAAGTTGAAGAAATTAAGTTGGATAGAATGAAGGTTTGTTGGTTAAGTAAACGACCTTCAGTTCCGTCTTCGATTTCGAGGACGAAATATTTTTAAGTGGAGGAGAATGCAACAACCCGAATTTCATTACGAATATTCAAATTTATTTAAAATGATTCATTTTAAATGTTAACGACATGAAATTTATAATCCGAAGTAAAACAAGTTTGAGCATATAATTTATAATATAATTAAAAACGAGCTCACAACGGCACGGTAGTTCATGATATTACGTTTTGAACTTTAAATGAATATACAGAATTCAATATAAGTCCTAATTCGTTGAAACAAAAAACATTAGGATCTATTTAATTATATCTTTGTAACGAATGTGAAAAATCAAAATTTCATCATATAAATTGTAAGTTATGTCCAAATCAAATGTCCAAATAGTCGCTATGGAATCGTTTATAAACCATAACATTTTGTTTGATAAAATAAAAGGATTTTATAATATATTGACGATTGGACTAGAAAATTAAAATATCGACTTATAAATCCCAGTATGTCTATTTTGGAATTGTATATATTCTATTTGGATATAAATATATAATAATAATAATAATTTAATATCAGATTGATTATTTTGAATTTAAATTATATTTTATCGATTTACCTGAATATAGAAAAAATAGCCATTTTGCTAACGACCTCCATTTTCGACAAAACCAATTTTTTTGGATCCTGAATATAAATTATTGTAAGATTCCAAATTTCACGTCAATCAGAGTTGTTTTGTGGCGGTGCATAATTGAGATATGAAATGATCAATAATTTGAACCCAAACTAGAGCTTTTTGATCAAATGGACTTGGAATTCAACAAAACAAGTTTCATTAGGACCACAATGACAGAACATAGCAACATATCAATTTTTTCCCCGAATGGAGTTCGTATATGATCAGTGAGTTGTTAAATGTCGATCAGAAGTAGTGATAGCTTTTTTCCCTGAATGGAGTTCGTATATGATCAGTGAGTTTTTAAATGTCGATCAGAAGTAGTGATAGCTAAGAGATAGAACAATATGTGTAGCCTAACCCAGAAGCTAACGGAAATATCTCTATAAAAATACCCCCACCCTAACCCTAAATCCCCCATAATTTTAGCTGAAACCCTAAATCCCCTATTTCCTTAACTGCGTTTTGCAATAAAGTCCATTTTCAAACAATAATTTATATTTTTCAAATGAGAGAATTGGAGAGAATTCTAACATGAAGGTTGTAGATCATGTTGAGGGCTTCCAACTGTAAAATTTCATGGCCAACGGGCACCCCAGTTCGTCGAAAATCACCCCCGACCAGCCACTGTTCAACTTTGGATTTTGGGGTGTAGCGTGCAAACCGTCAAGAGTTAGGTGTTGGTGTCTAAAGGGAAGTCGGAGAGGGGATACAAGTTTGTAGTTGGGTGTTTGGACTAAAAGTGTTTGTGGTGGCAGCGGCGAGGAGATGATCAGAGTTGATCAATATTGATGAACAACAAACACATTTTTACATTTTCTAGCGAGTAGAGGGGTTTTCAAGCGATCTCCCCAATTGAAGAAATGTTCGAGTTGGAAAGAACTAGCAGCACGTCCAATTTGGTGTTGATTGGTTGAGTGTGGTGGCGGCAATCGAGCTTGTTCGTGCGCCATTTCAGGCTCGATGGCGCCAAATTGCGGGCCTCACCTCTCGGTGTAGCGGCAACATGGATGGGGGAAGGCGACATCAGGGTCGGTCAACGGTCCAGAGCTTCCAGGCGTGCACGGCGTTGATGACTTATGGTGGAGACAAGTTGAACGTGTTAAAAGAGAAGGGTGAATAGTTAATTATTTTATTTGTTTAATTAATTAATGTATTTAAATGTTCGCACGATTATAACTCATCCATATAAACTCGGAATTGAATGAAATAAAAAATACTGGGATCGTGGAGCCAAGAGCTTCACAACAAAATTGATTTGGTTGAGTTTGGAGCAAGTTGGAAATTTAGGTTAAATTAAACCCACATTTAATTTAATCCAAAAGCGATTGTTATTATAACGATCAAAAATCAAGATGAGAACTCCATGAACTTTTTTAAAGTTATTATAATCTTGCCTGATTATATACTGATTGCCTGTGATTGCAATGGATGCTTCCTGGATGATGGACGTTTATTTATAGTTTAATATTTACTGTTTATGTACATTTAACCGTTAAAATGATTAATGCTTATCTTATGACTCTTGTTTGACGGATGATGAACTGTTGTGGTTGTTACTATATTGTACACACATTGACACAACGAATACGAAATAATTTTGGATTTGATTGAGTATCATTTCACTGGGATTTTTAAATGAATTTGTATTCATTAAGTGAAATTTGATGTAAAAACAGAAATTGGATTTTTATATCTGACACAATTCGGAAATGAAGTTAAAATGTTTTCAAATAACTATTGAAAAGGATGAAATGGATTTGAAATAAATTTGGAATTAAAATGGCTTGTTTAATTCAAATTGGATTTTGGAATAGTAAATTCAAGAAGTGAAATCGAGTTAGGTATATAAATGACATTTTTAATTCGAACGGATTGTTCCAATGTTCTTATTTATTCTTATAATGAATTACAGGAAAGTTTGGAATTCAAAATATTATATTTTGAAAAATACTATTATTTTAATATTATAATAATATAGAATACTCAATTCTGATTTAAAATTGAATTTGAGTTTGAATCATTTTTCAATGAATTTATAAACATTCTATAAAATACGTTTTGAATTGAATCGATGAGTTTTATTTTAAAATTATAATATGGTTTGAATCGGACGTGTCGCACAGCGACCGTTCACGAATTTCGAACACTGACTTCAAATTGATATACCTTGAGATTCGACCGTCGGATTTTCCCTAAATAAAACACGGTTGGTTTGAATTGAATAGAGCTTTCCTATGATATGTAAAGTTTTAAAATCCAACGGTTAGATTTTTAAATAAGTTCAAATTAGTTTTGAATAAAAACAACGCTACTGTCGAGTAACCCGAAAATGGATTTTAATGAAATGAGCTATTTCTAAATTACTAAAAATATGGAAAAATTATGATAAATCATAATTAATGATTTCAAAGTAATTTGGAAAAGAAATATTAAGTTTGATCTATATTTTGAATATTCATGTTTTTAGACTAATTGACTGAAAACGGTAAAACGACGTTTTGTGAAATTAAGTTAAATAAACTTAAGATTTCCAAATATTGAATTATTGGATTTAAAAGATGAGTTTTGAAAAATCTTTTAATAAAGATTAACTGGGATATGGATTTGGATAGAAATGATCTTCGGATATTTGGTATTAATTACCGTTGTGTAAAGTTTATTATTTTGAGGAAATTGAAAAATATTTATATCGTTATTCCACTTATAGTATTCATTGATTATGAGAATTGGAATTGAATATAAGTTTATGTAAATTATTTTTGAATTCTTATATTTAGTATCAATTGGTTTGGGGTTTTTCGTGAATGGTGTCTTCAATAACACTGTTCTTTAACCCAATTGAAAATGAAATTAAGGAATGAATCTTTTAATTAAGATTGATGAAGTTTTCCAAAGTTGAGTTTTCCAATTAATAAATTTAATTAGAATTGAATGGAAATCGATTTATTGATAATCGAAATGGATCTCCGTGGATGAAGACATATACTATTTAAGTTGTTTAAAAGGCTGTGCTGTTATTCCGTTTATAGTATTAGTCCGATATGGGATTTATATTGATTATAAATTAATTTGATTTCTATGAAGATTCAATTTCTAATGGAAGTATGATTTTGGGTTTGTCGTGAATGACGTTTTGAACAACGCTTGTTCTTTAACCCATGTAAAGGAAAAGATTATTTTCTAAGATTAGACAAAGTGAAATCTTTTTTTTTTTCTTGCAAGGCTTACGGGGTTGAGTGGACCCCTACCACTTTATTGATGCACCGGGGAAAAAGAAAAAATACAACACATACAAGAGTTACATAGGAACATGGTACGTCACACTACGAGTAAAGGAATAAGAGACACAAAAGAAACAATTATAACAGCAAGGCATTCAAAATTCCTAGATCGTACGTGAAGCTTAAAATTTTGATGCCCTCTCTTGTCTCCATTTTAGTTCTTCTAGCCAACAGATTTCAGAGCTTTACCAGAATCAAAGATGTTCACATTTCTTTCCTTCCATACTACATATAAATACTTCTTCAATACATAGTTCAACATTCTTCCTTTTTCTCTCTTTTTTCTTGTCTAATTCTTCAAATTTCTCCATTCTTGTTCCGTATTACTTGATGCATCCAACCTACCAATTGCTATCATTACTTCATTCCAGATTTGAAACAGAACGCCACATTCAAAGAAAAGATGCCTCATAGTTTCATGGCCATGATTATAGAAAACACAATCTTGATCAATTGTCATACCCCTCATCTGCAATTTGTCCTTAGAAAGCAAAGCACCATGGACTGCAATTTGTCAAAGAAAAGATGCCTCATAGTCATAGTGAAATTTTTAATTAGATTTGAAATAAAAGAAGGTAATCAAACTTACCAAAACACGATGGGTGTTAGATATGGAGTACCACTAGTTTTTCTCCATGTGATGAATAGGATGGGAATGGGATAACGATGTGAGAAATTACCTTTTTGTAAGATTCGATAATCCCCATAAAAGTTATAAAACTCGATTTGAGTTAAGTTTGGGAAATCAGATTTTATAATCAATGGAAGTGATTTCCAAGGAAAGATTTAATACGAGTTTAAAGTGTAAATCTTTGATAAGATTTAAGGGGATAGTTCCCAACATAAAGAATGATTTGAGTAAATGTATATTCTGAAATGGAATGAGACTCATGATATGTTTATATATCAATTGGTTTGAAAGAGGCGCTAGTTATTTCAAATAGACGGGTTTCGACCCATTCTGAATAACTATACGATGAGTATTGAAAATGTTGAAGACGGTGGGTGAAGACTAGGTATCTTCACATCGTTTGGATTATTACTGATGTATCGATTGGGGTGTACACCCAAGACGAGGTTTTATGTGGCAGTTGTTCGGACGTAATTATTGATTGTTCGGATGTGCAAGGGCATCTCTCCTTTATTGGACGAGCAATAAGGTGTCTTCAATTTCGTTCAAACCCAGAGCGGACATGTAAATAGATGTGTGTCTGACGTTGTATTTTACAACATAACCAGTTGGTTTCTATTGATGATATATTAGTGGTGGAGAATTTATTCTTTTAGCTTAACACCCGCCTCTGAGACTTACTTACTCAGAGGGTTGTGTATTAAAGGACACTGATTATATGTTGTGAATTGACAATGTAGCATGAGAAGTGCTGAGCCGATCAAAGTTGTTGTTGAAAAACAGAGCTATGTGGATGATGATCAAAGCATGACTTTTATAGCATAGCTTTGTGTTGAGATGTGGCCTTAGAACCTTGTGAATGGCCGAAAATAGGATGATGAATCGTAAAGAAAAGGACTAGCATTCCCGTCTAGCGGAAAAGTGATGTCATGGTATGGAGCCCAAACAGGTCTACTTATGTACATGGTAGAGGCGCCTCGGATGACGGTCAGTTATGACCGAGGAACGTTATGTTCGGGTAAGATTCTAATCAGCCTATAACGTTGATTGGCTCTACCGCTCCGAAGGATCACATGTGTGTGAATCTTGGGACATTTGCTATGATGTTCTGAATGGATAAGGAAGATCCTTTGCCTTAGTCATTGATGGAATCCAACTTCCATTCTGAGCTTTGCGTTTTCTTTTGTAACCTAATAACCAACATAATGGGATATGGCATTATGCGAGCTAAGATTTATACATTTACTTTAGAAAGTGATTTCGACACTATGCACTAGTAATAATATAAAAATAAATTTGTTTTAAAACGTATAAGCATGTTTGGTTACTATAAGGTAGAACTCTTTCCTCCGGTTTGTGTTGCATTGTGGACTTAAGTCATATAATAGCATTTTTCTTAAAAAGCATCGCGAGTTGTTTATGTTTTAATTTCTCACAACAGTCCCATGATTAATTTGGAGTTATTGTTTCCCACCTAAACTCTAGGTGCCCATATTTTCCACATGAGGAGCTAGTGGTTTCGGTTTGCAAATATTGTATAGAGCAGGTGCTAGAATAAAGCTAAAGCTATGTCTAGAGCAATTTTATTCCTTCCGTTGAGAGTTTATGTTTTCCTTTGTGTATATATTATATTCTGATATTTTTATTTCCGATGTGCATTCTATTTATTAATGTACTCGAATACATTATCGCACTTTGATGTAATATTGTGATGATATTAATTAAAAAGTTGTTTCATTCAGTGTTCTTATTAGTCGTATAGAGTCTCGAGGATTTTTACCCTTTGGATCAGACTTGTGTGGTTTATAGTCGATTCAAAAGATAGGAATTTTCGGGTCATTACAACTTTTTTTTCAAAAAATTAAGAGCTTCAAAACTTTATTTTTCTTCATTAAAACTTATTTTAACCAAACCATAAAAAATGTCATCTCATAAAAGAGTGCAAAACTTTTTTTTCTTTCCAATCATAAAAATTGGAGTAGACAAGGACAACTATTTCTCAATTAATTTCATAACCGTTCATTTTCCATATGCCAATTCAATTACTTACAAGTATATGTTAAATTCTAAACTTACCACAAACATCTACTCTATTCTAAATTTTTACAACTTATTTTGTCTACCCACAAAAATTTATGTCAAAACAATTGCAGAAAATTTATGCCAAAAGAATAGAGATTTTCAAAATTTCAGTTTTAAACAAAATGCTATATTTTTATGTTCTCTTATTAAATTCTTTCATACTTTATAGCTTAAAAACTAGCGAGTTACACATACTCTATAATGTACACATTTTCCTAAAAAAATTCATTTGAGATAAAATTTCCATAAAAATCCCTGTTTTCAAATATACCTTTTTTTTTTAAACTCAATATGTACTATTCAAATATGTTTCTTACGTTTTTTTTCAAACGTCAAAAGTACCTCTTTTTTTTGTTTCTACACAATTTAGTTAGTACATATTTTAAATTGTAAACTTTTAAGGGAAAACTTGAAAAATACCCTGAACTATCACCCTAAAAGCTTTTAAAATTTCAAGCTCTCAAAAGTTAACAACGGGGTTAGACTCGATGTGGGTTTCCAACTTATTTAGACTTTCCTAAATATTCCCACAAAGTCATTTCTCTTAATATATATATATATATATATATATATATATATATATATTCCTAATCCATTTTCCTTTTTCACTCTTTCCCAATTTATAAGGCTCTACTGCCAAAATCCTCAAATCCGAAATAATAACATTTCAGACACTATCATATGGGATTCATCTTTTTCCATTACAAAACACATTGTATAATTTTCACCCAAACCACCTAAGGGTCTCCTATTCTCAAATTTCTATAACCATTTCTTTAGTGTACATTACTGACATCCCAACTCTTTCCATATATCGCTCTTCCTATTTAGTGGATTCCTTTATGGATCTAGGGGTGTGTATATGTATATAATATTTGTGTTTTAAAAATACAAATACGCTCACTCACTATCTATACTTAGTAATTCTAAACCTGAGATCTAATACCTGATGTAACAATCCGAATTTCGACAGATCGATTTTTTTTTTTAAATCCCAATCTTTCGAATCCTGAGTTGGCTTGTCTAGTGTAATGGATGGAAAATTCGTACCAATTTGAGCTGACTAATATTCCACACATTCAACTCAAAGTGCACGAAAATTCAGATCATTAATAGAAGAATTTAGAGGAAGAGATAGAAAAGATAGAACTAATAGAATAGAAGAAGAAGAAGAAGAACACCGCTGAACAGAATCAGAGTAAACACGAAACTTACAGCGGAATGGATAAATTTTATTATAACATAACATTGAAATACAAATCTGAGATTGTATAAATACATACCATATATCTGAGTACAATACATCATATCACAGCGGAAATATTCTCTAACTAATTAATGGTGAAGCCTTCTGTTTTCCAGCTCCTCCAAGTGAATCTGTAAAAGCCTGAAACACTTGACTGCCCGTACAAATTTGGGCACCCAAGAGTTTAGGGAAAACAAACAAAATAAACTTTGGGTCAGTCATGGGACTGGTGTGAGTAAATTCCAACCATACTGTTTAACTTTGAAAATTCCTTTCAAACAAGAAGATAATAGTAAGACCAACCCACACATAAACATGGACGGTTTTACCTTACTATAATCCAAAATACTTGGATATCAAACCCCAGTGATATTATAATAATGTCTACTCAATTAAATAATCAAGTAGCAGAACGCTTTCATCTCACGTTCTACATATATATATAGTATAAAAATCAAAAACCGCAGGGTGCTTATTGGAGAATGGATTCCAACAGACATGGTATGGGAACACCTTCTGATCAGTGTACTCTAGAGAGGATACACTCAGGGTTCAACAAGAACATCTTGTAACCCGGCCACACATGACCGCTCACTCATTTAGCTTGAGTGTCGCGAATATATTGCCACCACGGTTGTAGGCCATCCAACCATCATCCGAAGATACAGAATCGAAAAGAAGCATAAATATGAATTTTCCCTAGATCGGTGACAATACACCCTGCTTGGGGATGACCCAACTAACCATGCTGCCTAGCCCAACTTTTGTTACTTCCTGGTTGTGAGGCTAGAGGCTACGTCTATCTTCAGAACATCTGATCACCATTCACTTTGAATGCCACATCATCAAATCCGTAATCACTTATTGATTACACAAATGAACATTGGGTGTAGAATAAAGAGAAGTTACCTTCTCCCCACCAACTTGGTATATTCGTAGAAATCAACGGCGTGACCGTTGGAAATACTCTGTCAGACACTCGTCCATAAAAGTTGTCCTGGGACTGGACAAATAGAAAGCACCATTTCTGGAACTGGACGACCCTTGCATTTCACTCCGTCTTCAATTGTCTTCAGCGTAATATAATTCGCAACGCTTATGCCCATACGGAGTGGTTTCCGGATAATATATCCAACCGGTCTCTCTGTATTGACAACGATGGTCAAAATACTTCGATAGTCGGTTATTTAACCATCGAAGTAAAAACAACATCCATTCAAATGTATAACTAGACATCAGAGAAACATGGGTACTTTTTATTTAACATTCGTTTTTATTATTTGAATTCCCATATCTTACCAGATGTTTCTCAAATCCCGTTTAGCCTTTTTATACTTCTTGTAAAACATTTCCGGTTATTATAAACTCGTTTTCTTTCATGTTCCAGAAAACATACGTTATTAACGTTCGAAACATTTCCATTCTTTTCACGTTCTTTATTTTCTACACTTGGATAATATACCCTATCTATATTGGAAAATATTTCCAATTTCATTTTAAACATTTTAATCTGCCAGGCGTTCACTTTAAAGCATTATTCACTTTAAAATGTGAATATCATTTCTATTATAAAAGTCTGAACACCTTTATCAAATAACTCATTATTCAAATAGTAAATACCGTTATCTTGTTTTCCGAAATCTCTTTCATAATTTAAATTCTCATTCCACTTTATAAACTATATTTCTAAGTCAACTTCTTGTTGAATCAATATCTAGTTTATAACTAAATATTTGATTTCATGTCCTATTATAATTCGTTGGTTTAAACTAAATATTAACTAACCTATCATATTTATAATTCCTAAAAATAATTCATTCGACATCGTCGAATTATGGTTCCAATTCCTAAAAGTGTGACTTAGTTCTATTCATATTCCAAACACCGAAATGATGTTATCGTTTTCCGAAACGATTTTCTAATCTCTTTCTAACTCATTCTCATATTTCTTTGAACCAACGTCGGTACTTATTACTTTAGACTAAGTGGGTTTCAATCCAAACTGTTTTCATTTCCTAGGAAGTGTTGCTATATATAAAAACCATGCTTAAGTTTGGTTAACAGTGTTAATTTATCGTTACAGTTCAAAACCTGTCATACGCTGTAATATTCCCCTTTATAACTAATCTCGACATAACAGTCACGCTTAAGCCTATTCAACAACGTTATTTTATCGCTATAGTTCTAAGACTTGCAATACGCTGCCATATTGCCTTTATACAAATCTTGACATCTCTTTCCGTTACAAACTGATATCGTTCCTCGATAATAGTGAAGCCGTTCAAGTTGGGGTATTTATTTACCTCTCAGACCTTGATCGACAACGTTCTTACCTTAGAACAGATATAAGTCTGTACTCTAATTCCTTATTACTTATAATATCTATCAGACCGTATTTTCTTGTTTAATTTGAACTATGGTTTTATAATACCATATCCTTACTTTGAACTTGGTTGTTTATGACTATCTATATTAAACATTAACTCTTCACTTTCATTTCACAGTTCTATTTATAACTTCTTTACCAAGATCTATTGACGTTCTTTGTCTTCTGACGGTTTACTTTTATTTGAAATATGATACTTAATTCAAGTAACATCTTATTATAAATTCAATATCCTCTTAACTGAAATCCATTTAAGAACACAATTATTTAATTTAAAAATAATTAAATAATATTTACTTTATCATTGCTGAAGTAAACAGTTTACTTCATCATTAATCTGAAATAGATCGGTTGCTTACTATATATAAACAATAACTAATTATATTGATTAATTAATTATTTAGTACCTTATTAATTTAAAAGGGTAATCAATAAGGAACCTTCTAAATTTTTGATCAGTTTACCGCTAAGTTAATTTCATTAGATTAATTGAAGATCAATTGATCTAATAATCATTTCCCAAATAAACAATTGATTAAATCAACTTCATCCCATCAGTAAATTCGTTAACTGATTTTAATTACTTCTTACCATTAGATTAATATATTTAATCTAATAATATTTCTAAATTGTTTGTCTTAATTAATTATCCAAATATTTAATCGTAGGATAATTTCTACTTTATAAACTTATTTAAATGTCAACAATCGTTTTTATTTACTTTATAAAAACGAACTCTAAAATACTGGTTTATAATAGAACTTCTATTATAATTTAAAACTTCGCTTTAATTATAAAAATAATTTTTATAATTAACTTCGCTGATTTACCTGACGGTCAATCAATTTCTTAACAAAATGATGGTTTTACGGTTGACTGTTACCATTTTCTTAATCGATATTGTTTATTGATTTATCGAAAACAAATGTTGAATTTTCCTTCAACATAAATATTCACACGGGGTATTAAATGTAATTCGGGGTCAAACAGTGCATATAAACAAACAATACATATAATTATCGAGGAATCCGGTTGGATTCCTCCAACCGGTTTCCGCATCCACAGATGTTAGTCCACACAATTAACACTAACTCTATACTAGGGAATATTCTAATCGATGGAATCAGTGTCCAACTGATGATGATATATAATATTCGACCAAATGAATTGTAGTCTAACTAATCGACCATCACACAACATTCAAACAACATTAAAATATAATTATTTTAAAAATGGATCAGAGTTAGTGATTTTACTCTCCTTTGCGCATTAACCATTAAATAACGATTTGCGTCAGTTGATTATACCCGGCGCTTTAATTGCTTAAAATTTGTATGACGTCCAAATCGCTTCAACTGGTTTCATTATAGTCTGCATTCCATGATCCCAATGGATTAGACCGTCCGTAAAACCATACATATGTGGGCTCATCATATCCATGATGCACAGATCACCTCCATACGGAAAAGCGCATTCTCCTGTTCATCATGCAACTTTCGTCCATCCCAAGCTCTAACGTCCGTTCTTCGCTCTCGCGCCATGCACCCAAATTACAAACTGTCTCTGCCTTCCCTTGCCAATAGTCCTCTTCCCATTTTTAACGTCCATCCTCTATACACTAATGCTAGTCCACGCACCACGTTTCTGCTCTTGCCATACATTTGTTTTCCTCTCCTCACCGTCCCCTCCTGCTAATCTTACACTGCTCCTCATGTTATGCAAATGCACGTCCCACTCCCTCCAAAAACCCAGCATGTCCGTTCACTCCTTCCGCACCATACTCTTCCATAGAACAAAACTCGTGCTCCACTTCTTTCTAATTAAGTATACTCCACGCCAACAAGACCAGCTCTCATCCAACGCATTGTCTTTCTTCCTTTTTCTTATTTTATTTTTATTTGTATAAACCATGAGACTTCGGCCATTTCCTGAAGAGGAAGAACGAACCAAACTAGTGTATTTATAGTACTTTATATCCTTCATGGTTAAGTAATAGATGGTACATGCTATCCGGAAAATGGGGAGTAGGTTTGCTTGGTTACACAATAGGGCATGGTTCTTTTAATTTGATGAAGTTTAGACGGAATAGGGTATGGCTACCTCTTACTCAGGGGCTAGGCAATGGTCCAATGAATATAGCTTTGTACGTTTGAGACAAATAAGCGGTTTTATTATTGAAATAGGGTGACAGTGATTTTATTTATTTGAAAGCCCAGGGTATATAAAACTTAACTATGAAGCTTATAGGAAAACATAGGTCATGGTCTTGTACATCATAGGCTTGCTGCGTTGTGAGAAGAAAGTAGTACTTGTCCATATTTTTACGATTTAATATACATGTGTTTTGAAAGAAATAAACTGTTGATTGTTTAGAGTATCACATGCTACAGGATATTGGGTTCACTTTGACTTTTAAGTAATAAATTTTACTATTTAATTTGCATAGCGCGTTTACATTTCATTACCATGTAGTTAGGTCTGCATGCACGTTCCTAGCTATTTACATAGGGTATGGGAAGCTTCTCTTGTGTCTCTTAGTGTCCTCCTTTCAATCTTTATTTGAACATGGAGAAGTTTGATTATTTACATTATTTGAATGTAGTGAAGTCACATATCTCTATGATAAAACCATATGCTATAATAGTACGTACGTTCCCAGAATATACTTCTGACTTTAGGCAATGTTTGTAGGAAATATATGTGTTAAGGTGTAATATACAATACGGGTTACAGGGAATTTCATTTAATTTGGATCGCTATGGACGAAAGTAAGAATACGGTCATGTCCAGCGAGGTGTCACGATCCCAAAAACATAATAATACCGGTAGATTGACTCATATTTTGAAACCCCGAAATACCGATACAGGGTGCAAAATACTCCAAATAAAAAGTTGCATATTTAATTAATTAAAAATTACAGTAAAATTCCAAAAATTAAATTATCGTTGCGCCTCAAAAGAACCTTGTCCCGATTTGCAACCGATATCAAGTTATATTCAAATAACCATTACGGTCGATATATGATTTCATAGCGACTTTCTGAATATTTGATTTGGACATATCTTGCGATCTATACGACGAAATCTCCATTTTCCACTTCCGTTGGAAAGATACAGTTCGACAGATTCCAACGTTTCTCGTTTCGAAGAAATCCGATTTAAAATGAGTCATGTACACTCAGTTGAAGTTCAGAACGTTAAATTACGAACTGCAGCGTCTTTGTGATCTTGATTATAATTAATAAATATTTTTATACGTTCAACTTTGTTTTTAATTAATACATAAATTCACTTATAACCTAACCTGAGAGTTGTTATGAGGAAGAGGGTTAGAACAACGAGTCCTGGTGAGTAGAAAATTGTATAACACTATCTATAATACGGTCAAAACCAAAACAAATGTCTAGAAGGCTAGTAATTATAACCTAACCTTGTAGATAGTTACGCACTGCGACTAACCACAAACCCAAAGTAATATTTCACACCTAGCAGTATCGCAATACTGAGATAAAACATATACGCACAAGTATGAAGCCTTTAAACCACCATCTAATAATTAAAAGGCGGGCAACTAACTTCTAACTATCACATAAGGAGGGTACTTATTATATATAGCCACTTAAGACCTTGCTACCTTGGTAAGGGCGGATACTTACAGTCACTTAATACCCAAGGCGGACCCTTTGGTCACTTAATACCTTATACAGTTGTTTATCCTACTATAATATAAATTAGAGGACACCAGGTACTAATTCCAACTAATCCAAGGCTTCCCTCATTCACGCATATAACCATGCCCCGCAAAAAATGAGAGATAGTAATTGGTCAGTTATTACCTACAGGATAGGTAGATGCTATTTCATCATTTAAGACCTTCCCCTGGCGGACCCCTTTGTTACTATCAAGCTGGCCTTATTGGATAATTCCCTTAATCGCTTAATACTACCCAGAGGATAGGCAGACCTTAGGTATTTCCGGAGTGGTCATTTAACACATATTCCTAAGGCAAACCCGTAACCTAATCACTTATTACCTAGAGAAAGCGGACTAACATGAGAATTACCAAGTTCGTACCAAATAGCCATTAAATAGGCAGGCGAGCTACGTGATCACTTAATACACTTTAGAGGGTGGATCTAGCTACTTATGACCTTTACCCAAAACAACCCACATTGTGAATTATTTCCTTTCAATGGTTTCCCCTTTTGGGACGGGAGGCAGGAGCCTCACTCTTGAGATAAACCTTGCTTTGGGAAATAATCCTCGCCACGCAGTCAACTATCATTACGCGATTAATTTTCATCATGGGTTCCTATGGTTAATGATATCTCACATCAGTTGAACATGTATCTGACTGCTGAAAGTGCAGACTTCTATTGAATAAGGCAACTGGCCTTGCATAATTAACCTACTAAGTCCAGTCTTGATTCTTAATTATATTAATTCTATATTAACTAGAATTAGATAAGGAAAACCTATAACTTTCTATCCTAGGACGTTTATTTATTTCCTTATTGGACTTAGTATTTACTACGACAATCACAACCCATTAATCCACATTTAATTTTCCTTTTCCATTATTAATTAGGGTTTCTACCATTTATGACACTAATGATCATATTTTCCTAAGGCACTAATTAAATCATTAAATGTCATTTATGATGCTAACGGTCATATTTCCTAAGGAATTTATCTTCCTGTTTAAATCAGCCCCATTTAGTTCTATTCTATATATTGTAACTCCATTTGTTATTATGTTTTCAATTCCATTTATTTATTGTTTATGTATTCATATATATATATATTATTTGAAGATTGAGTTGTTTGTCTATTGAAGATCGAGCATGAAATAAGTTTTCAGGTGCGTAATAACGGAAGTACAACTGTTAGGAATAGGAGAAATGAAGAGATGCTTGGTAGGTTGGGCATTGAATTGATGGATACTAGTTGATTTTTCGATGCAATTACATTTGAATTTTGAGCGGCTGAAAGAGAAGGAAGTCTTGGGCCTTGTTTGGGCTTTGAAGTGGGTTATATCGTAGGCTTTTTAATTGTTGTTTCTAATGTAATTCTCTTAGTTTCATATGGTTATATGGCTTGTATACCGACTTTTTAAGTACTCTTTTTCCCTGTAAGGCACCCATTTAGGTTAGGAGGATTGCAGGGTTTTAACGATGCTTATAAACGAGGTTTTATTGGTTTTTAGCAATAAAGTGAACCAATTTTCAAATATATATATATATATATTATATTTATTAGATTCCCTAGTTGAAGTTATAATTCCTAACACAATTCAATTGTAATCATTTAGCATGTTTATCCAATTTAATTCATTTCCCTAATCAAAGATGGTTACAACATTCCTATTATATTTATGACCTTATTTATAGCAAATCAAATTCATTTATTGCTATAAATGTCATAATACTTATTTCTATTTTTACTATGGATTATATTTCCATATATATTCCCATAGAAATGGAAATTATTCAAACATACAAAAATAACAAACATTTATTTAATAATACATTTGCGTTATTTACGTATATTCGAATGGATATGAATATATATTTACTTATTTGAATGCTTTAACGTAGTTACTATGTTTTATCTTATTATTATTAACCATTTATGTTTTGATCTAAACTAATGACCAAAACCACCTTTTTATGCTTTATATTGTTTAAGATTTGAAATCTTATAAAAAGGTTAATAACTGTATTTCTTGTAAAATTGCCCAACATAATTAAAAAGAGAATATGAACATATTTCAAATCACAAGAAAAAAGAAATATATGTTTTTGGAATGGTTGTTGTAAACTACGGAAAATTATATGTAAATTTACACATACTTTCCTAATTATTTTGTACATATTCGTCGTTGATTTGAAACAATGTTTTTTATTAAAAAGAACAAAAAGGGCATTTCTAAAATAACCAAGTAAAATCCAAACAACATCAAACATAAAAAGGCATAATCTTCTAATCTACATTTACGTAAACCTCAAATTAACACTAATTCTAATAATCTGGAATAAAACTACAAATTTGATAATGGTTTTGGGACTAATTTCCAGATCCAAGGTGTATACAATAACCACAACAATTCTATGAACAATTGTAGGCAATATAATTTAATTAATCAAAAAGGCCTACAAACTCAATATTCATACCTTAACCTATTATTTCAGATTTGACAAAAATAGTAAACAAATTTGATAAACTTTTAGGCATACATCTCAGATTTGTTGCAAATAAATTAAATAAGTTATTATAAACGGTGTATATAATTTTCCCACTCACCTGAAAGATACCCACATCTGAATCTAATAAAAACCTTTACACCTACAATTCCCAAAATCTTACAGATCTACAATTATTCTAAAAAAGGTATTCTTTTAAATTTGTAGATCTGTAAGTAAATAGGGAAAATGGAAGAAATATGAGTGGAAGAAAGCCTAATTGCAGCACCATCTTCTTTGCACATAAATCTGATTCTAATCATCTTCAATCCATGTTTATTTTGATTATATATATATATATATATATATATATATATATATATATATTATTTAGATTTAATTCAGAAGATGTTTGGAAGAAGAGGGAAATGGCAGAGCTTAGCTGCTTCCTTCTAAATAGTGTGCAATAGGATGGGGTCAAACCCTTTATTTATAAGGATTAGAATGGCCCTAAATTGTTAGATTAGTTTTAATTAAAATACTTTTGTATATATATATATATATATAATTTATATAACAAAACCATAGCCGCCACACTACCAGGCTCGACCTAGGTCGGACCAATGGTTGACCTCTTGGGTCGATCGCCTATCGACTACCCTGGTCGACCACCCCGGTCGACCGCTAGGGTTAAGGTAATTAATTATTACATTATATAATTTATTATTATTTATTTGTTTTCCGTCCGTTTTCGAATTTCGATGTAACATTTTCATATGGACTCCGTTCACAAAGTTCCAAACATGTAACTTGACCAAAATACCATCACAAACGCAAGGGTGCAAATTTTATGGTCAAATTTTATCATTTGCGAAAATTCCATTTTCAGGACCTAATTAAATAACTAAATCAACTATTGCCAAAATTCCAGGTTGTTCAACACCAGAAATGGTAGTCGAACCTTATACACCATCTGCCCTACTCTCTCTACGATAGGGAATGGCCCAACGAACCTCGGTACAAACTTTCCTTTATAGACAAATCTTACAACTTTTTTTACTGTGATACCTTGATAAAAACCAAATCTCCAATAGCAAACTCTTCGTCGGTCCTTATCTTATATGTGTAAGACTTTTGTCGATCCTATGTTTCCTTCATCCTCCTCCCGATCAAATCAATTTTATTGGAGGTCTCTCTAATTATATCTAGCCAAAGAAATAATCAGTTTGTCGTATCCCACCAACATGCCGAAGATCTACAAGGTTGTCCATACAATCCTCAACGGGTGTCATACCAACGATAGTCTGAAAGAAATTATTATAAGCAAACTCTACAAGGGGTAAATGTTCCTCCTATGTCCTTTGAATTCCAAGATACAAAGCCTTAATAGATCCTCTAAAATCTTAACCACCCTCCCACTCTGTCCATCGGTGTGAGGGTGATAAGCCGTGCTCTATCTGAGCTACGTTTCCCAAAGTTTCTTGCAGACTTGTCCAAAACTCACTAGTAAAGATGAGGTCCCTACCACTCATAATAGTCGAGGGTACCCCATGAAGTCGGACTATCTCACGCACATACACAGAAGCCAACCATGTCGTCGTCCTCTTGCTCTTAACTGGAATGAAATAAGCGCTCTTAGTAAGTCGATCCACGATGACCCATATGCTAGTGTTGCATTTCCTCGACCTAGACAACCCATCCACGAAATCCATAGAAATGCTCCCATATTTCCATAATGGATTATCGATAGGCTGAAACAATCCACCGGGCATCTTCTGTTCTGCCTGTACTCTTTGACAAGTTACACACCTAGCCACGTCTTTCTTTGTACCCATCCAATAAAATATATGTCTCATATAATGATACATCTTATCACAACATAGATGGATAATCATTCGAGAGTGATGAGCCTCGGCTAATACTGCACTAACCAAATTATCCGTGCGGGGTATACATAGCCTGCCATCACGTCAAACTCAACCTCTATGGTCCACAGAATATCTGAGAAGATGTCTAGATACCTATTCTCTACTCAATCTATC
Source organism: Allium sativum (assembly GCA_030737875.1). Taxonomy (NCBI): domain Eukaryota; kingdom Viridiplantae; phylum Streptophyta; class Magnoliopsida; order Asparagales; family Amaryllidaceae; genus Allium; species Allium sativum. Next base: position 76,423,587 of record CM060926.1, read on the forward strand.
TAAAATATCCACGATCTCAGGATCCTCTCTCTACCTCGTCCCGATCTGCTCTAGCAAGGTAGGTGGCACCTCCAACGATGCTAATAATCCCAGAGTATAGTCTGTAGATGGTCTAAAATCGAATGTAGATATAAACTCCAAACTTTTCCACTATACGAACAAAGTAATCAACAACGTCATCTACCTACTTAAAGCATCAACTACTAAATTTCCCTTACTTGGGTATAAGAAATCTGAAAATCATATGATGCTAAGAACTCAATCCACCTTTGCTATCTCAAATTGAAGCCTTTGAGAAAAAACTATTTGAGCGACTTAAGGTCCGTAAGGAGCTCGAATCTCTCTCCAAGTAAGTAAGGTCTCCAAGACTCAAGTGCGAATACTATAGCGGCTAACTTGAAATCATGAGTAGGGTAATTTCCCTCATGAACCCTTAACTGCCTACAACCGTAGCATACTAATCTACCCTCTTGCATCAACATCAACTCCTAAGCCAGTTCCATAAAAGTCGGTATATACTATGAACATATTAGAACCGTCGGGTGACGTCAAAATCAATACACTAGTGAGAGCCTTCTTTAGCCTATGAAAAGAATCCTCACAATCTATATCCCAAGAGAAAGCCAAATTCTTCTTAGTAAGTTAGGTTAGCGCTGCCGAGATCCTCGCGAAGTCCTTAATGAACATCCTATAGTAGTCTGCTAAACCAAGAAAAATCCTTACCTCTGCCGTGTTCTTGGAGTTTTTCCAATCCTGTATCGTCACCACCTTGGCGGGATCAACAGCTAACCCTTTGATATCATATTCCCTAAGAAATGCACCTCTCTCCGCCAAAAATGACACTTGAAGAATTTATCCTTAAGCTGATGAGTCCGAAGAGTATGGAGAACCTCTCCTTAATGCAAAGCATTCCCATCCTCACTCCTCAAGAAGACAAGAATGTCATCCATAAAACCACCACAAACTTATTTAGAACGTCTCTGAATACTCTACTCATCAAGTCCATGAAATACGCTAGTGCGTTGGTCAGCCCAAAAGGCATAATTAACCACTCACAGAAGCCATCAAGAGTTCGAAACGCCATCCTATAATTGCTATCCTCTACTACACGCTACTGATGAAAACTAGTAGCCAGGTCCAATTGATAGAATACAGACACGCCTACCAACTGATCAAACAAATCATCCATCCGAGGAAATGGGTAGCCGCTTTTCTTTGAGAGCTTATTCAACTATCGATAATCCACACATAGACGAAGGGAACCATCTGCCTTGGTAGAAAAATCATCGGTGGTCTCCACTTAGAAATACGGTGCCTAATAAACCCTTTTTCCAAAGTTAACCCACTTGCTTGTTAAGCTATATCCATTCCCTTGGAGCCATATGTGTAGCGCTACAGGATTCACGCCGACTCCAAGATAAATACGGAATTCAATCTTTCACTTAGCTGGCAGGCCTTTTGCCTTCTCAACATCTAGATATTCACAAACAACGGGTACATAATCGATATCCTCAACAGAAGAATCTAGGGAATAAAGAAAACTCGACATGACTAACCTCCGTAGGTCGCAAGAAATCTCAACGGTCCTATTACTACACGCCATCAAACGAACGAGTCACGTCTCACAGTTAAGTACAACCCCGTACATGGCTAACCATCTCATCCTTAAGATCATACCATACCTCGAAAATCCCAAAACATAGGCATCACAATCAAACTCAACGCCCAAAATAGAAATTTTCAAACCCATACAAACCATAGATAAGTGTGTGGAACCACCTATGGGGTTTGAAACTACTATGGGAATGCTAACAAAAGAGATATCTAAGTGTAAGCAGTCAACCAAGGTATTGGAAATAAATGTATGAGAAGCGCCAAAATCAAAATGAGTGCATACAGGAAAGTCAGAAATAGAGATCAACCCTTATACATAAACTTTCCTACCTTTATCCGGGCTACTACTAACTGGAGCTGCCTCCAATACATGCATCTGAGCTGTCTACGTACCAGTCCCTTATCCAGCCTTTTGTGGACATGCCCTACTATAATGCCCAACATGCCCACAGTTGAAGCACTTTCCCTTCATCATCGAATTTCTGCAATCCTTTACGAATTGTCCTGTTATCCAACATCCATGGCACCTAATTTTCATCTTTATATGCCCTTTCTGAAGGTTACCACCTTTCTTTTTTTTCCTCTCTTGTTTTCCCGCCATCTACTTTTAGAACTAGAAAACTTAGGAGTTTCTCTCTTAACATCCTTGACTTCTTCCTTCTTATCCTCATCCATCAGCGCCATCTCAATCAAAGCCTCGAAAGTTAACCCTATTGTAATATAAGTCATTACCAAGCCTTGGAGAGGTTGATTCAATCCTCTCGCAAACCCAACAGCCTTCTT